>OX337250.1:57137-1257137 GCA_946965025.1 Blera fallax
TCCAACCATTGGTCAACCAAAAGAAATCGGTCTCCGTCGTCCTCAATGGCCGCACATGCACGTTCGAAGTGGATTCTGGGTCGCCTGTGACCATCATGAAGGAAGCTACGTTCAACCATATCTGGCCTAAAGGAAATCCAGATCTTTCCAAATGCGACTTGGATCTAAACGACCATCAACGTAACCCGATGTTGTGTCAAAACATTGTCAATTGACCGTAACCGTGTTCAGTTCATTTCTCTTTGTGCTCCTCAAATTAATTTATTATTAATTCGGTAATTCTCACCGCGTTAGCAGTTTCCCGCATAATTTATATCTGACCCACTTCGCGCCCATTCAATTGTGCTCTGTTTTCGCTGACGCGCTCTTTAATCGTGTTTTTTGTGATTCATTTCTTTTCCCTGACCTTAAAGACCCAACTTTTCTGCCATGCCTTATAGACTCTATATTAGATAAGTTGGGCAGATCGCAATACTTCACAACCCTAGATCAGGCGAAAGGTTACCACCAGATCCTAATTAAGGAAGAAGATAGGAAGAAAACCGCTTTTGTTACCCCCCACGGTCTATATGAATTTATTAGAATGCCATTCGGTCTGAAGAACGCCCCAGCGACGTTTCAAAGACTTTTGACTCGTTGTTAGGTTTCTCACCCACCGCAACAGTTGCTTGTACTATACATTCCTCTGTTGCGTTGATTGAGAGAGCGTAACATCTGATGCATAGCGGGCCGTGAGTGTTTATCCGAATAGCGGACCACAGCTGACTGTCGTTTGGGCATAACACCTGCGACAGCTTGTTGTGGAAAACTATTCTTAGTATCTACACTTCGCGGCTTCGCTTTGTTACGTCAGAGTTGTGTCTTTTTGTGTTTTTATGATGTTATGATGAGGGAATTTAGGGTTGATTTTTTCAACATACGTGGGCTTTGGACGAATTTCTTTGATGTGTATGCCCACACCCATTCCCACAAACCGGCTGTTCTGGCACTTAGCGAAACACAGGTAGTAGAAGACTCTTCTGATTGCAACTGCCTGGATATAGCTTAGCGCCGTTATTCTTTCCCCACCGCCACCTTGCCATTTACATCCGTAGTGATATTGCTTACCAAATTCCATCACAGTATGGCCACTGTTCCAATCCGGAATTTAACTTCAAATGGCTAAAATTCACTGTCCGTAAGCAAATTATTCGCTACTGTTTTATATACAGAAGCCCTAGTGCGGATAGCAACCCAACCTTTAACGAGTTTGATGCGCGGTCCGATTCCATCACTCGAATTGTATCCCTGTATCCTCGTACTGAAATCGTCATTGCGGGCGATTTCAATATACACAATTCGGATTGGCTTCGACACTCTGGCCAGACAATACCCGAAGGAAGGTATGTTGAACTTTTCGCTGAGGTAAACAATTTGACTCAGCTTGTAAATGAGCCGACACGAATACCTGACATTGCAAGTCATTCCGCCAACTCCCTTAACTTGTTTCTTACTTCTCACCATGATAAATACGTCATCGATGTTTTAGCGCCCATAGGCCGGACTGACCGTAACATCATAATAGCTAAATTCTCGTACTCCGACCACACAGTTAAAGAACAAACTCGCAAAAGAAAAGTATGGCGTTACGGGAAATCCAACTGGGACGGCCTTAATAGCTTTAACTGTTTTAACTGGTCACTATGCTTCCTCGATAGTGACGTGGATGCCGCCGCTGATATGATCACCGACACGATTCTCTTAGGTATGAATGACTTTATTCCTAACAGAATAAAGAGCATTAAACCTAAGACAAACTCATGGTTCGACCAGAACTGTAAAGAGGCTATCAGGTTGAAAGAGTAAGTTTTCGGTCTTATAAAGCCAACAAATCTGAGGAAAACCGAAAGAAGTTTAAACAAGCCAGAAATGACGGTAATGCCCATATATTCAACGTGCAAAGCCCATATCCTTTACGACCAAAAATTGAGGCAAAAAATACTACAGTGTCCCAAAGGTAGTAAAAATTGTTGGTCATTCGTGAAAAACATTAGAAACTCTGCCTCATCTGCCATTCCCACGCTCATTTACAATGACATTCCAGCTGTTAGCTCCTTAGACAAGGCCAATCTGCTCACTGTACAATTTGCAGCCAATTCTGTGCTTGAGAGCGTCTAATTTTCTATGGGACAAGTCCACTTTCGCACTCGCGCAGTTGCAGGAGTTCTTAAAGGTTTCAACATTCACAAATCCACTGGTCCAGATGGTATACCCCCAATTGTTCTGAAGAGGTGTTCTTCTTCGCTGGGAAAACCTCTGCGTAAGCTTTTCTGTCTGGAGTCTTTCCGAGAAGATGGAAAACAGCATTTGTCCAGCCTGTCCCTAAAAAAGGCGAATCTTCCTCTCCAACCAATTACCGACCCATTGCACTTACGTCCCTTCTTTCCAAGGTCATGGAAACGCTGATAAATCGTCAGCTTATGAAATATCTTGACTCACGAAAACTCCTCAATGACCGGCAGTATGGTTTTCGTAGCAACAGGTCCACTGGTGATTTGATGGCATATGTTACCAAGAAGTGGAACCAATCTCTCCATCACTTCGGTGAAACAAAGATAGTTGCGCTTGATACTTCAAAGGCAATTGACAGAGTTTGGCATCAGGCTCGTTTGTCGAAAATGTGTGCATATGGCATCGATGAGTCTCTTTTTCAATGGATTAGAAATCACCTTTCGGGGCGTTCAATATAAGTTGTATTGGACGGCCTCAAGTCTGATATTCACGACATAAATGCTGGTGTCCTCAGTTTTGCCTCCGACTATCTTTCTCATTTTCATAAATGACCTCTTGTCTGCAACCTCTAATCCAATCCATTCCTTCGCTGATGACAGTACCCTCAGTTTTTCATATTCGTTCCCTAACTCACGTCGCTGCTCTTCGGCCAATTGGGGCTCAACTAACAGAGTGGAATTTAATGCATCCAAAACTCAGTGCTGTCTTCTGTCTCTCAAGCGAAACCAAGACCCCCAACCATTATCCATGAATGGTACTTGCATCGCGGAAACCGAAAGACTTGCCACTCTTGGTATGTGTATGTTGTGTATGCAACTGGTACAGCTGACTGCTTGTACAGTCAGTCGATTTCCAAACGTCATCCAACATACATCACTCTGCGCAACACATTGTTAATTCATTATTCTTGTACTCTCTATTAATAATAAATAAGTTTAAATAGTATCTCGCGCATATTTAACATTGGCGACGAAGATGGGATTTTAAAAAGTCACTGAATTTAAGGTGCGCGAGTCAAATTCAGTACAATAGATAGATACAACAGTGCACAGTGCATACCGTACATTTCGACTGGCGTGACATAAGATCCGTTGCGCAAATCAACTCGCGTTGTGTTATTCTTTTTTTTTTGTTTTTGTGCTAACAGCGCATGGAAGACCAAAGTGGAAATGCCGCGACCGTCATAAAAACTGATACGGAAAATACAGTTGCAAGATCAAGGACAGTGAGTGCTGAGTATACTCCACGAGTTATAATGGCTGGAATTGGTAGCCTGGAACCCTTCGACTTGGGTCATCCAAACAAGTGTACGTCGTATATGGAGCGTTTCAATTTATTTCTGTTGGCCAATGATGTCAAAGAGGAAGAGCGTAAAAAAGCGGTTTTCCTCACGTTGGCTGGCGCGCCGCTTTACGACCTATTGACATCATTGGCATCCCCCAAACAGGTGAGTGGACTGAAATTGGTGGAAATTAATAAGATATTAACCGACCATTTATCACCCCCCCTCGGAAATCGCTGCGTTTTACCATTTCCACAAACGTGATCAACATCTGGGCGAGTCCGTCGGCAATGATATGGCAGCACTACGCACATTGGCTGTGGACTGCAAATTCGGCACAGCGCTGGACCGCATGTTACGCGACCGATTTGTGTGCGGCATGAAGGACGAGGGTCTACAGAAGAGCTTCCTAGCGGAGAGCGCTCTAACAGTGCAACTTGTCATGGAGCGTGCAATGACAAGTGAAGCTGCAGCGATCAGTGCTATGGCTATGAGGCACTCCAGCGAGTCACGTCACAACGAGTCGCAATACAACGAATCCATTCATAACGTCAGAGCGAACCGTTTTGGTCTACAACAGCGTAACCTCCCCAACAACCATGGACCGTGCGCCGGGTGTGGAGGGCCCCATCTACGGAAACAGTGTCCACATCGTGAAACTGTTTGCCATTCCTGCGGCCTAAGGGGTCATCTACAGCGCGTTTGCCGTAGCGCTCATGTATCGAAACCGGCAACTCCTACAGCAGAATCGACATCACAGCGCAGATTATCACGTGGAGAATCTGCTGTCAACCAAATCCAACCATTGGTCAACCAAAAGAAATCGGTCTCCGTCGTCCTCAATGGCCGCACATGCACGTTCGAAGTGGATTCTGGGTCGCCTGTGACCATCATGAAGGAAGCTACGTTCAACCATATCTGGCCTAAAGGAAATCCAGATCTTTCCAAATGCGACTTGGATCTAAACGACAATCAACGTAACCCGATGTTGTGTCAAAACATTGTCAATTGACCGTAACCGTGTTCAGTTCATTTCTCTTTGTGCTCCTCAAATTAATTTATTATTAATTCGGTAATTCTCACCGCGTTAGCAGTTTCCCGCATAATTTATATCTGACCCACTTCGCGCCCATTCAATTGTGCTCTGTTTTCGCTGACGCGCTCTTTAATCGTGTTTTTTGTGTTTCATTTCTTTTCCCTGACCTTAAAGACCCAACTTTTCTGCCATGCCTTATAGACTCTATATTAGATAAGTTGGGTAGATCGCAATACTTCACAACCCTAGATCAGGCGAAAGGTTACCACCAGATCCTAATTAAGGAAGAAGATAGGAAGAAAACCGCTTTTGTTACCCCCCACGGTCTATATGAATTTATTAGAATGCCATTCGGTCTGAAGAACGCCCCAGCGACGTTTCAAAGACTTTTGACTCGTTGTTAGGTTTCTCACCCACCGCAACAGTTGCTTGTACTATACATTCCTCTGTTGCGTTGATTGAGAGAGCGTAACATCTGATGCATAGCGGGCCGTGAGTGTTTATCCGAATAGCGGACCACAGCTGACTGTCGTTTGGGCATAACACCTGCGACAGCTTGTTGTGGAAAACTATTCTTAGTATCTACACTTCGCGGCTTCGCTTTGTTACGTCAGAGTTGTGTCTTTTTGTGTTTTTATGATGTTATGATGAGGGAATTTAGGGTTGATTTTTTCAACATACGTGGGCTTCGGACGAATTTCTTTGATGTGTATGCCCACACCCATTCCCACAAACCGGCTGTTCTGGCACTTAGCGAAACACAGGTAGTAGAAGACTCTTCTGATTGCAACTGCCTGGATATAGCTTAGCGCCGTTATTCTTTCCCCACCGCCACCTTGCCATTTACATCCGTAGTGATATTGCTTACCAAATTCCATCACAGTATGGCCACTGTTCCAATCCGGAATTTAACTTCAAATGGCTAAAATTCGCTGTCCGTAAGCAAATTATTCGCTACTGTTTTATATACAGAAGCCCTAGTGCGGATAGCAACCCAACCTTTAACGAGTTTGATGCGCGGTCCGATTCCATCACTCGAATTGTATCCCTGTATCCTCGTACTGAAATCGTCATTGCGGGCGATTTCAATATACACAATTCGGATTGGCTTCGACACTCTGGCCAGACAATACCCGAAGGAAGGTATGTTGAACTTTTCGCTGAGGTAAACAATTTGACTCAGCTTGTAAATGAGCCGACACGAATACCTGACATTGCAAGTCATTCCGCCAACTCCCTTAACTTGTTTCTTACTTCTCACCATGATAAATACGTCATCGATGTTTTAGCGCCCATAGGCCGGACTGACCGTAACATCATAATAGCTAAATTCTCGTACTCCGACCACACAGTTAAAGAACAAACTCGCAAAAGAAAAGTATGGCGTTACGGGAAATCCAACTGGGACGGCCTTAATAGCTTTAACTGTTTTAACTGGTCACTATGCTTCCTCGATAGTGACGTGGATGCCGCCGCTGATATGATCACCGACACGATTCTCTTAGGTATGAATGACTTTATTCCTAACAGAATAAAGAGCATTAAACCTAAGACAAACTCATGGTTCGACCAGAACTGTAAAGAGGCTATCAGGTTGAAAGAGTAAGTTTTCGGTCTTATAAAGCCAACAAATCTGAGGAAAACCGAAAGAAGTTTAAACAAGCCAGAAATGACGGTAATGCCCATATATTCAACGTGCAAAGCCCATATCCTTTACGACCAAAAATTGAGGCAAAAAATACTACAGTGTCCCAAAGGTAGTAAAAATTGTTGGTCATTCGTGAAAAACATTAGAAACTCTGCCTCATCTGCCATTCCCACGCTCATTTACAATGACATTCCAGCTGTTAGCTCCTTAGACAAGGCCAATCTGCTCACTGTACAATTTGCAGCCAATTCTGTGCTTGAGAGCGTCTAATTTTCTATGGGACAAGTCCACTTTCGCACTCGCGCAGTTGCAGGAGTTCTTAAAGGTTTCAACATTCACAAATCCACTGGTCCAGATGGTATACCCCCAATTGTTCTGAAGAGGTGTTCTTCTTCGCTGGGAAAACCTCTGCGTAAGCTTTTCTGTCTGGAGTCTTTCCGAGAAGATGGAAAACAGCATTTGTCCAGCCTGTCCCTAAAAAAGGCGAATCTTCCTCTCCAACCAATTACCGACCCATTGCACTTACGTCCCTTCTTTCCAAGGTCATGGAAACGCTGATAAATCGTCAGCTTATGAAATATCTTGACTCACGAAAACTCCTCAATGACCGGCAGTATGGTTTTCGTAGCAACAGGTCCACTGGTGATTTGATGGCATATGTTACCAAGAAGTGGAACCAATCTCTCCATCACTTCGGTGAAACAAAGATAGTTGCGCTTGATACTTCAAAGGCAATTGACAGAGTTTGGCATCAGGCTCGTTTGTCGAAAATGTGTGCATATGGCATCGATGAGTCTCTTTTTCAATGGATTAGAAATCACCTTTCGGGGCGTTCAATATAAGTTGTATTGGACGGCCTCAAGTCTGATATTCACGACATAAATGCTGGTGTCCTCAGTTTTGCCTCCGACTATCTTTCTCATTTTCATAAATGACCTCTTGTCTGCAACCTCTAATCCAATCCATTCCTTCGCTGATGACAGTACCCTCAGTTTTTCATATTCGTTCCCTAACTCACGTCGCTGCTCTTCGGCCAATTGGGGCTCAACTAACAGAGTGGAATTTAATGCATCCAAAACTCAGTGCTGTCTTCTGTCTCTCAAGCGAAACCAAGACCCCCAACCATTATCCATGAATGGTACTTGCATCGCGGAAACCGAAAGACTTGCCACTCTTGGTATGTGTATGTTGTGTATGCAACTGGTACAGCTGACTGCTTGTACAGTCAGTCGATTTCCAAACGTCATCCAACATACATCACTCTGCGCAACACATTGTTAATTCATTATTCTTGTACTCTCTATTAATAATAAATAAGTTTAAATAGTATCTCGCGCATATTTAACATTGGCGACGAAGATGGGATTTTAAAAAGTCACTGAATTTAAGGTGCGCGAGTCAAATTCAGTACAATAGATAGATACAACAGTGCACAGTGCATACCGTACATTTCGACTGGCGTGACATAAGATCCGTTGCGCAAATCAACTCGCGTTGTGTTATTCTTTTTTTTTTGTTTTTGTGCTAACAGCGCATGGAAGACCAAAGTGGAAATGCCGCGACCGTCATAAAAACTGATACGGAAAATACAGTTGCAAGATCAAGGACAGTGAGTGCTGAGTATACTCCACGAGTTATAATGGCTGGAATTGGTAGCCTGGAACCCTTCGACTTGGGTCATCCAAACAAGTGTACGTCGTATATGGAGCGTTTCAATTTATTTCTGTTGGCCAATGATGTCAAAGAGGAAGAGCGTAAAAAAGCGGTTTTCCTCACGTTGGCTGGCGCGCCGCTTTACGACCTATTGACATCATTGGCATCCCCCAAACAGGTGAGTGGACTGAAATTGGTGGAAATTAATAAGATATTAACCGACCATTTATCACCCCCCCTCGGAAATCGCTGCGTTTTACCATTTCCACAAACGTGATCAACATCTGGGCGAGTCCGTCGGCAATGATATGGCAGCACTACGCACATTGGCTGTGGACTGCAAATTCGGCACAGCGCTGGACCGCATGTTACGCGACCGATTTGTGTGCGGCATGAAGGACGAGGGTCTACAGAAGAGCTTCCTAGCGGAGAGCGCTCTAACAGTGCAACTTGTCATGGAGCGTGCAATGACAAGTGAAGCTGCAGCGATCAGTGCTATGGCTATGAGGCACTCCAGCGAGTCACGTCACAACGAGTCGCAATACAACGAATCCATTCATAACGTCAGAGCGAACCGTTTTGGTCTACAACAGCGTAACCTCCCCAACAACCATGGACCGTGCGCCGGGTGTGGAGGGCCCCATCTACGGAAACAGTGTCCACATCGTGAAACTGTTTGCCATTCCTGCGGCCTAAGGGGTCATCTACAGCGCGTTTGCCGTAGCGCTCATGTATCGAAACCGGCAACTCCTACAGCAGAATCGACATCACAGCGCAGATTATCACGTGGAGAATCTGCTGTCAACCAAATCCAACCATTGGTCAACCAAAAGAAATCGGTCTCCGTCGTCCTCAATGGCCGCACATGCACGTTCGAAGTGGATTCTGGGTCGCCTGTGACCATCATGAAGGAAGCTACGTTCAACCATATCTGGCCTAAAGGAAATCCAGATCTTTCCAAATGCGACTTGGATCTAAACGACAATCAACGTAACCCGATGTTGTGTCAAAACATTGTCAATTGACCGTAACCGTGTTCAGTTCATTTCTCTTTGTGCTCCTCAAATTAATTTATTATTAATTCGGTAATTCTCACCGCGTTAGCAGTTTCCCGCATAATTTATATCTGACCCACTTCGCGCCCATTCAATTGTGCTCTGTTTTCGCTGACGCGCTCTTTAATCGTGTTTTTTGTGTTTCATTTCTTTTCCCTGACCTTAAAGACCCAACTTTTCTGCCATGCCTTATAGACTCTATATTAGATAAGTTGGGTAGATCGCAATACTTCACAACCCTAGATCAGGCGAAAGGTTACCACCAGATCCTAATTAAGGAAGAAGATAGGAAGAAAACCGCTTTTGTTACCCCCCACGGTCTATATGAATTTATTAGAATGCCATTCGGTCTGAAGAACGCCCCAGCGACGTTTCAAAGACTTTTGACTCGTTGTTAGGTTTCTCACCCACCGCAACAGTTGCTTGTACTATACATTCCTCTGTTGCGTTGATTGAGAGAGCGTAACATCTGATGCATAGCGGGCCGTGAGTGTTTATCCGAATAGCGGACCACAGCTGACTGTCGTTTGGGCATAACACCTGCGACAGCTTGTTGTGGAAAACTATTCTTAGTATCTACACTTCGCGGCTTCGCTTTGTTACGTCAGAGTTGTGTCTTTTTGTGTTTTTATGATGTTATGATGAGGGAATTTAGGGTTGATTTTTTCAACATACGTGGGCTTCGGACGAATTTCTTTGATGTGTATGCCCACACCCATTCCCACAAACCGGCTGTTCTGGCACTTAGCGAAACACAGGTAGTAGAAGACTCTTCTGATTGCAACTGCCTGGATATAGCTTAGCGCCGTTATTCTTTCCCCACCGCCACCTTGCCATTTACATCCGTAGTGATATTGCTTACCAAATTCCATCACAGTATGGCCACTGTTCCAATCCGGAATTTAACTTCAAATGGCTAAAATTCACTGTCCGTAAGCAAATTATTCGCTACTGTTTTATATACAGAAGCCCTAGTGCGGATAGCAACCCAACCTTTAACGAGTTTGATGCGCGGTCCGATTCCATCACTCGAATTGTATCCCTGTATCCTCGTACTGAAATCGTCATTGCGGGCGATTTCAATATACACAATTCGGATTGGCTTCGACACTCTGGCCAGACAATACCCGAAGGAAGGTATGTTGAACTTTTCGCTGAGGTAAACAATTTGACTCAGCTTGTAAATGAGCCGACACGAATACCTGACATTGCAAGTCATTCCGCCAACTCCCTTAACTTGTTTCTTACTTCTCACCATGATAAATACGTCATCGATGTTTTAGCGCCCATAGGCCGGACTGACCGTAACATCATAATAGCTAAATTCTCGTACTCCGACCACACAGTTAAAGAACAAACTCGCAAAAGAAAAGTATGGCGTTACGGGAAATCCAACTGGGACGGCCTTAATAGCTTTAACTGTTTTAACTGGTCACTATGCTTCCTCGATAGTGACGTGGATGCCGCCGCTGATATGATCACCGACACGATTCTCTTAGGTATGAATGACTTTATTCCTAACAGAATAAAGAGCATTAAACCTAAGACAAACTCATGGTTCGACCAGAACTGTAAAGAGGCTATCAGGTTGAAAGAGTAAGTTTTCGGTCTTATAAAGCCAACAAATCTGAGGAAAACCGAAAGAAGTTTAAACAAGCCAGAAATGACGGTAATGCCCATATATTCAACGTGCAAAGCCCATATCCTTTACGACCAAAAATTGAGGCAAAAAATACTACAGTGTCCCAAAGGTAGTAAAAATTGTTGGTCATTCGTGAAAAACATTAGAAACTCTGCCTCATCTGCCATTCCCACGCTCATTTACAATGACATTCCAGCTGTTAGCTCCTTAGACAAGGCCAATCTGCTCACTGTACAATTTGCAGCCAATTCTGTGCTTGAGAGCGTCTAATTTTCTATGGGACAAGTCCACTTTCGCACTCGCGCAGTTGCAGGAGTTCTTAAAGGTTTCAACATTCACAAATCCACTGGTCCAGATGGTATACCCCCAATTGTTCTGAAGAGGTGTTCTTCTTCGCTGGGAAAACCTCTGCGTAAGCTTTTCTGTCTGGAGTCTTTCCGAGAAGATGGAAAACAGCATTTGTCCAGCCTGTCCCTAAAAAAGGCGAATCTTCCTCTCCAACCAATTACCGACCCATTGCACTTACGTCCCTTCTTTCCAAGGTCATGGAAACGCTGATAAATCGTCAGCTTATGAAATATCTTGACTCACGAAAACTCCTCAATGACCGGCAGTATGGTTTTCGTAGCAACAGGTCCACTGGTGATTTGATGGCATATGTTACCAAGAAGTGGAACCAATCTCTCCATCACTTCGGTGAAACAAAGATAGTTGCGCTTGATACTTCAAAGGCAATTGACAGAGTTTGGCATCAGGCTCGTTTGTCGAAAATGTGTGCATATGGCATCGATGAGTCTCTTTTTCAATGGATTAGAAATCACCTTTCGGGGCGTTCAATATAAGTTGTATTGGACGGCCTCAAGTCTGATATTCACGACATAAATGCTGGTGTCCTCAGTTTTGCCTCCGACTATCTTTCTCATTTTCATAAATGACCTCTTGTCTGCAACCTCTAATCCAATCCATTCCTTCGCTGATGACAGTACCCTCAGTTTTTCATATTCGTTCCCTAACTCACGTCGCTGCTCTTCGGCCAATTGGGGCTCAACTAACAGAGTGGAATTTAATGCATCCAAAACTCAGTGCTGTCTTCTGTCTCTCAAGCGAAACCAAGACCCCCAACCATTATCCATGAATGGTACTTGCATCGCGGAAACCGAAAGACTTGCCACTCTTGGTATGTGTATGTTGTGTATGCAACTGGTACAGCTGACTGCTTGTACAGTCAGTCGATTTCCAAACGTCATCCAACATACATCACTCTGCGCAACACATTGTTAATTCATTATTCTTGTACTCTCTATTAATAATAAATAAGTTTAAATAGTATCTCGCGCATATTTAACATTGGCGACGAAGATGGGATTTTAAAAAGTCACTGAATTTAAGGTGCGCGAGTCAAATTCAGTACAATAGATAGATACAACAGTGCACAGTGCATACCGTACATTTCGACTGGCGTGACATAAGATCCGTTGCGCAAATCAACTCGCGTTGTGTTATTCTTTTTTTTTTGTTTTTGTGCTAACAGCGCATGGAAGACCAAAGTGGAAATGCCGCGACCGTCATAAAAACTGATACGGAAAATACAGTTGCAAGATCAAGGACAGTGAGTGCTGAGTATACTCCACGAGTTATAATGGCTGGAATTGGTAGCCTGGAACCCTTCGACTTGGGTCATCCAAACAAGTGTACGTCGTATATGGAGCGTTTCAATTTATTTCTGTTGGCCAATGATGTCAAAGAGGAAGAGCGTAAAAAAGCGGTTTTCCTCACGTTGGCTGGCGCGCCGCTTTACGACCTATTGACATCATTGGCATCCCCCAAACAGGTGAGTGGACTGAAATTGGTGGAAATTAATAAGATATTAACCGACCATTTATCACCCCCCCTCGGAAATCGCTGCGTTTTACCATTTCCACAAACGTGATCAACATCTGGGCGAGTCCGTCGGCAATGATATGGCAGCACTACGCACATTGGCTGTGGACTGCAAATTCGGCACAGCGCTGGACCGCATGTTACGCGACCGATTTGTGTGCGGCATGAAGGACGAGGGTCTACAGAAGAGCTTCCTAGCGGAGAGCGCTCTAACAGTGCAACTTGTCATGGAGCGTGCAATGACAAGTGAAGCTGCAGCGATCAGTGCTATGGCTATGAGGCACTCCAGCGAGTCACGTCACAACGAGTCGCAATACAACGAATCCATTCATAACGTCAGAGCGAACCGTTTTGGTCTACAACAGCGTAACCTCCCCAACAACCATGGACCGTGCGCCGGGTGTGGAGGGCCCCATCTACGGAAACAGTGTCCACATCGTGAAACTGTTTGCCATTCCTGCGGCCTAAGGGGTCATCTACAGCGCGTTTGCCGTAGCGCTCATGTATCGAAACCGGCAACTCCTACAGCAGAATCGACATCACAGCGCAGATTATCACGTGGAGAATCTGCTGTCAACCAAATCCAACCATTGGTCAACCAAAAGAAATCGGTCTCCGTCGTCCTCAATGGCCGCACATGCACGTTCGAAGTGGATTCTGGGTCGCCTGTGACCATCATGAAGGAAGCTACGTTCAACCATATCTGGCCTAAAGGAAATCCAGATCTTTCCAAATGCGACTTGGATCTAAACGACAATCAACGTAACCCGATGTTGTGTCAAAACATTGTCAATTGACCGTAACCGTGTTCAGTTCATTTCTCTTTGTGCTCCTCAAATTAATTTATTATTAATTCGGTAATTCTCACCGCGTTAGCAGTTTCCCGCATAATTTATATCTGACCCACTTCGCGCCCATTCAATTGTGCTCTGTTTTCGCTGACGCGCTCTTTAATCGTGTTTTTTGTGTTTCATTTCTTTTCCCTGACCTTAAAGACCCAACTTTTCTGCCATGCCTTATAGACTCTATATTAGATAAGTTGGGTAGATCGCAATACTTCACAACCCTAGATCAGGCGAAAGGTTACCACCAGATCCTAATTAAGGAAGAAGATAGGAAGAAAACCGCTTTTGTTACCCCCCACGGTCTATATGAATTTATTAGAATGCCATTCGGTCTGAAGAACGCCCCAGCGACGTTTCAAAGACTTTTGACTCGTTGTTAGGTTTCTCACCCACCGCAACAGTTGCTTGTACTATACATTCCTCTGTTGCGTTGATTGAGAGAGCGTAACATCTGATGCATAGCGGGCCGTGAGTGTTTATCCGAATAGCGGACCACAGCTGACTGTCGTTTGGGCATAACACCTGCGACAGCTTGTTGTGGAAAACTATTCTTAGTATCTACACTTCGCGGCTTCGCTTTGTTACGTCAGAGTTGTGTCTTTTTGTGTTTTTATGATGTTATGATGAGGGAATTTAGGGTTGATTTTTTCAACATACGTGGGCTTCGGACGAATTTCTTTGATGTGTATGCCCACACCCATTCCCACAAACCGGCTGTTCTGGCACTTAGCGAAACACAGGTAGTAGAAGACTCTTCTGATTGCAACTGCCTGGATATAGCTTAGCGCCGTTATTCTTTCCCCACCGCCACCTTGCCATTTACATCCGTAGTGATATTGCTTACCAAATTCCATCACAGTATGGCCACTGTTCCAATCCGGAATTTAACTTCAAATGGCTAAAATTCACTGTCCGTAAGCAAATTATTCGCTACTGTTTTATATACAGAAGCCCTAGTGCGGATAGCAACCCAACCTTTAACGAGTTTGATGCGCGGTCCGATTCCATCACTCGAATTGTATCCCTGTATCCTCGTACTGAAATCGTCATTGCGGGCGATTTCAATATACACAATTCGGATTGGCTTCGACACTCTGGCCAGACAATACCCGAAGGAAGGTATGTTGAACTTTTCGCTGAGGTAAACAATTTGACTCAGCTTGTAAATGAGCCGACACGAATACCTGACATTGCAAGTCATTCCGCCAACTCCCTTAACTTGTTTCTTACTTCTCACCATGATAAATACGTCATCGATGTTTTAGCGCCCATAGGCCGGACTGACCGTAACATCATAATAGCTAAATTCTCGTACTCCGACCACACAGTTAAAGAACAAACTCGCAAAAGAAAAGTATGGCGTTACGGGAAATCCAACTGGGACGGCCTTAATAGCTTTAACTGTTTTAACTGGTCACTATGCTTCCTCGATAGTGACGTGGATGCCGCCGCTGATATGATCACCGACACGATTCTCTTAGGTATGAATGACTTTATTCCTAACAGAATAAAGAGCATTAAACCTAAGACAAACTCATGGTTCGACCAGAACTGTAAAGAGGCTATCAGGTTGAAAGAGTAAGTTTTCGGTCTTATAAAGCCAACAAATCTGAGGAAAACCGAAAGAAGTTTAAACAAGCCAGAAATGACGGTAATGCCCATATATTCAACGTGCAAAGCCCATATCCTTTACGACCAAAAATTGAGGCAAAAAATACTACAGTGTCCCAAAGGTAGTAAAAATTGTTGGTCATTCGTGAAAAACATTAGAAACTCTGCCTCATCTGCCATTCCCACGCTCATTTACAATGACATTCCAGCTGTTAGCTCCTTAGACAAGGCCAATCTGCTCACTTTACAATTTGCAGCCAATTCTGTGCTTGAGAGCGTCTAATTTTCTATGGGACAAGTCCACTTTCGCACTCGCGCAGTTGCAGGAGTTCTTAAAGGTTTCAACATTCACAAATCCACTGGTCCAGATGGTATACCCCCAATTGTTCTGAAGAGGTGTTCTTCTTCGCTGGGAAAACCTCTGCGTAAGCTTTTCTGTCTGGAGTCTTTCCGAGAAGATGGAAAACAGCATTTGTCCAGCCTGTCCCTAAAAAAGGCGAATCTTCCTCTCCAACCAATTACCGACCCATTGCACTTACGTCCCTTCTTTCCAAGGTCATGGAAACGCTGATAAATCGTCAGCTTATGAAATATCTTGACTCACGAAAACTCCTCAATGACCGGCAGTATGGTTTTCGTAGCAACAGGTCCACTGGTGATTTGATGGCATATGTTACCAAGAAGTGGAACCAATCTCTCCATCACTTCGGTGAAACAAAGATAGTTGCGCTTGATACTTCAAAGGCAATTGACAGAGTTTGGCATCAGGCTCGTTTGTCGAAAATGTGTGCATATGGCATCGATGAGTCTCTTTTTCAATGGATTAGAAATCACCTTTCGGGGCGTTCAATATAAGTTGTATTGGACGGCCTCAAGTCTGATATTCACGACATAAATGCTGGTGTCCTCAGTTTTGCCTCCGACTATCTTTCTCATTTTCATAAATGACCTCTTGTCTGCAACCTCTAATCCAATCCATTCCTTCGCTGATGACAGTACCCTCAGTTTTTCATATTCGTTCCCTAACTCACGTCGCTGCTCTTCGGCCAATTGGGGCTCAACTAACAGAGTGGAATTTAATGCATCCAAAACTCAGTGCTGTCTTCTGTCTCTCAAGCGAAACCAAGACCCCCAACCATTATCCATGAATGGTACTTGCATCGCGGAAACCGAAAGACTTGCCACTCTTGGTATGTGTATGTTGTGTATGCAACTGGTACAGCTGACTGCTTGTACAGTCAGTCGATTTCCAAACGTCATCCAACATACATCACTCTGCGCAACACATTGTTAATTCATTATTCTTGTACTCTCTATTAATAATAAATAAGTTTAAATAGTATCTCGCGCATATTTAACATTGGCGACGAAGATGGGATTTTAAAAAGTCACTGAATTTAAGGTGCGCGAGTCAAATTCAGTACAATAGATAGATACAACAGTGCACAGTGCATACCGTACATTTCGACTGGCGTGACATAAGATCCGTTGCGCAAATCAACTCGCGTTGTGTTATTCTTTTTTTTTTGTTTTTGTGCTAACAGCGCATGGAAGACCAAAGTGGAAATGCCGCGACCGTCATAAAAACTGATACGGAAAATACAGTTGCAAGATCAAGGACAGTGAGTGCTCAGTATACTCCACGAGTTATAATGGCTGGAATTGGTAGCCTGGAACCCTTCGACTTGGGTCATCCAAACAAGTGTACGTCGTATATGGAGCGTTTCAATTTATTTCTGTTGGCCAATGATGTCAAAGAGGAAGAGCGTAAAAAAGCGGTTTTCCTCACGTTGGCTGGCGCGCCGCTTTACGACCTATTGACATCATTGGCATCCCCCAAACAGGTGAGTGGACTGAAATTGGTGGAAATTAATAAGATATTAACCGACCATTTATCACCCCCCCTCGGAAATCGCTGCGTTTTACCATTTCCACAAACGTGATCAACATCTGGGCGAGTCCGTCGGCAATGATATGGCAGCACTACGCACATTGGCTGTGGACTGCAAATTCGGCACAGCGCTGGACCGCATGTTACGCGACCGATTTGTGTGCGGCATGAAGGACGAGGGTCTACAGAAGAGCTTCCTAGCGGAGAGCGCTCTAACAGTGCAACTTGTCATGGAGCGTGCAATGACAAGTGAAGCTGCAGCGATCAGTGCTATGGCTATGAGGCACTCCAGCGAGTCACGTCACAACGAGTCGCAATACAACGAATCCATTCATAACGTCAGAGCGAACCGTTTTGGTCTACAACAGCGTAACCTCCCCAACAACCATGGACCGTGCGCCGGGTGTGGAGGGCCCCATCTACGGAAACAGTGTCCACATCGTGAAACTGTTTGCCATTCCTGCGGCCTAAGGGGTCATCTACAGCGCGTTTGCCGTAGCGCTCATGTATCGAAACCGGCAACTCCTACAGCAGAATCGACATCACAGCGCAGATTATCACGTGGAGAATCTGCTGTCAACCAAATCCAACCATTGGTCAACCAAAAGAAATCGGTCTCCGTCGTCCTCAATGGCCGCACATGCACGTTCGAAGTGGATTCTGGGTCGCCTGTGACCATCATGAAGGAAGCTACGTTCAACCATATCTGGCCTAAAGGAAATCCAGATCTTTCCAAATGCGACTTGGATCTAAACGACAATCAACGTAACCCGATGTTGTGTCAAAACATTGTCAATTGACCGTAACCGTGTTCAGTTCATTTCTCTTTGTGCTCCTCAAATTAATTTATTATTAATTCGGTAATTCTCACCGCGTTAGCAGTTTCCCGCATAATTTATATCTGACCCACTTCGCGCCCATTCAATTGTGCTCTGTTTTCGCTGACGCGCTCTTTAATCGTGTTTTTTGTGTTTCATTTCTTTTCCCTGACCTTAAAGACCCAACTTTTCTGCCATGCCTTATAGACTCTATATTAGATAAGTTGGGTAGATCGCAATACTTCACAACCCTAGATCAGGCGAAAGGTTACCACCAGATCCTAATTAAGGAAGAAGATAGGAAGAAAACCGCTTTTGTTACCCCCCACGGTCTATATGAATTTATTAGAATGCCATTCGGTCTGAAGAACGCCCCAGCGACGTTTCAAAGACTTTTGACTCGTTGTTAGGTTTCTCACCCACCGCAACAGTTGCTTGTACTATACATTCCTCTGTTGCGTTGATTGAGAGAGCGTAACATCTGATGCATAGCGGGCCGTGAGTGTTTATCCGAATAGCGGACCACAGCTGACTGTCGTTTGGGCATAACACCTGCGACAGCTTGTTGTGGAAAACTATTCTTAGTATCTACACTTCGCGGCTTCGCTTTGTTACGTCAGAGTTGTGTCTTTTTGTGTTTTTATGATGTTATGATGAGGGAATTTAGGGTTGATTTTTTCAACATACGTGGGCTTCGGACGAATTTCTTTGATGTGTATGCCCACACCCATTCCCACAAACCGGCTGTTCTGGCACTTAGCGAAACACAGGTAGTAGAAGACTCTTCTGATTGCAACTGCCTGGATATAGCTTAGCGCCGTTATTCTTTCCCCACCGCCACCTTGCCATTTACATCCGTAGTGATATTGCTTACCAAATTCCATCACAGTATGGCCACTGTTCCAATCCGGAATTTAACTTCAAATGGCTAAAATTCACTGTCCGTAAGCAAATTATTCGCTACTGTTTTATATACAGAAGCCCTAGTGCGGATAGCAACCCAACCTTTAACGAGTTTGATGCGCGGTCCGATTCCATCACTCGAATTGTATCCCTGTATCCTCGTACTGAAATCGTCATTGCGGGCGATTTCAATATACACAATTCGGATTGGCTTCGACACTCTGGCCAGACAATACCCGAAGGAAGGTATGTTGAACTTTTCGCTGAGGTAAACAATTTGACTCAGCTTGTAAATGAGCCGACACGAATACCTGACATTGCAAGTCATTCCGCCAACTCCCTTAACTTGTTTCTTACTTCTCACCATGATAAATACGTCATCGATGTTTTAGCGCCCATAGGCCGGACTGACCGTAACATCATAATAGCTAAATTCTCGTACTCCGACCACACAGTTAAAGAACAAACTCGCAAAAGAAAAGTATGGCGTTACGGGAAATCCAACTGGGACGGCCTTAATAGCTTTAACTGTTTTAACTGGTCACTATGCTTCCTCGATAGTGACGTGGATGCCGCCGCTGATATGATCACCGACACGATTCTCTTAGGTATGAATGACTTTATTCCTAACAGAATAAAGAGCATTAAACCTAAGACAAACTCATGGTTCGACCAGAACTGTAAAGAGGCTATCAGGTTGAAAGAGTAAGTTTTCGGTCTTATAAAGCCAACAAATCTGAGGAAAACCGAAAGAAGTTTAAACAAGCCAGAAATGACGGTAATGCCCATATATTCAACGTGCAAAGCCCATATCCTTTACGACCAAAAATTGAGGCAAAAAATACTACAGTGTCCCAAAGGTAGTAAAAATTGTTGGTCATTCGTGAAAAACATTAGAAACTCTGCCTCATCTGCCATTCCCACGCTCATTTACAATGACATTCCAGCTGTTAGCTCCTTAGACAAGGCCAATCTGCTCACTGTACAATTTGCAGCCAATTCTGTGCTTGAGAGCGTCTAATTTTCTATGGGACAAGTCCACTTTCGCACTCGCGCAGTTGCAGGAGTTCTTAAAGGTTTCAACATTCACAAATCCACTGGTCCAGATGGTATACCCCCAATTGTTCTGAAGAGGTGTTCTTCTTCGCTGGGAAAACCTCTGCGTAAGCTTTTCTGTCTGGAGTCTTTCCGAGAAGATGGAAAACAGCATTTGTCCAGCCTGTCCCTAAAAAAGGCGAATCTTCCTCTCCAACCAATTACCGACCCATTGCACTTACGTCCCTTCTTTCCAAGGTCATGGAAACGCTGATAAATCGTCAGCTTATGAAATATCTTGACTCACGAAAACTCCTCAATGACCGGCAGTATGGTTTTCGTAGCAACAGGTCCACTGGTGATTTGATGGCATATGTTACCAAGAAGTGGAACCAATCTCTCCATCACTTCGGTGAAACAAAGATAGTTGCGCTTGATACTTCAAAGGCAATTGACAGAGTTTGGCATCAGGCTCGTTTGTCGAAAATGTGTGCATATGGCATCGATGAGTCTCTTTTTCAATGGATTAGAAATCACCTTTCGGGGCGTTCAATATAAGTTGTATTGGACGGCCTCAAGTCTGATATTCACGACATAAATGCTGGTGTCCTCAGTTTTGCCTCCGACTATCTTTCTCATTTTCATAAATGACCTCTTGTCTGCAACCTCTAATCCAATCCATTCCTTCGCTGATGACAGTACCCTCAGTTTTTCATATTCGTTCCCTAACTCACGTCGCTGCTCTTCGGCCAATTGGGGCTCAACTAACAGAGTGGAATTTAATGCATCCAAAACTCAGTGCTGTCTTCTGTCTCTCAAGCGAAACCAAGACCCCCAACCATTATCCATGAATGGTACTTGCATCGCGGAAACCGAAAGACTTGCCACTCTTGGTATGTGTATGTTGTGTATGCAACTGGTACAGCTGACTGCTTGTACAGTCAGTCGATTTCCAAACGTCATCCAACATACATCACTCTGCGCAACACATTGTTAATTCATTATTCTTGTACTCTCTATTAATAATAAATAAGTTTAAATAGTATCTCGCGCATATTTAACATTGGCGACGAAGATGGGATTTTAAAAAGTCACTGAATTTAAGGTGCGCGAGTCAAATTCAGTACAATAGATAGATACAACAGTGCACAGTGCATACCGTACATTTCGACTGGCGTGACATAAGATCCGTTGCGCAAATCAACTCGCGTTGTGTTATTCTTTTTTTTTTGTTTTTGTGCTAACAGCGCATGGAAGACCAAAGTGGAAATGCCGCGACCGTCATAAAAACTGATACGGAAAATACAGTTGCAAGATCAAGGACAGTGAGTGCTGAGTATACTCCACGAGTTATAATGGCTGGAATTGGTAGCCTGGAACCCTTCGACTTGGGTCATCCAAACAAGTGTACGTCGTATATGGAGCGTTTCAATTTATTTCTGTTGGCCAATGATGTCAAAGAGGAAGAGCGTAAAAAAGCGGTTTTCCTCACGTTGGCTGGCGCGCCGCTTTACGACCTATTGACATCATTGGCATCCCCCAAACAGGTGAGTGGACTGAAATTGGTGGAAATTAATAAGATATTAACCGACCATTTATCACCCCCCCTCGGAAATCGCTGCGTTTTACCATTTCCACAAACGTGATCAACATCTGGGCGAGTCCGTCGGCAATGATATGGCAGCACTACGCACATTGGCTGTGGACTGCAAATTCGGCACAGCGCTGGACCGCATGTTACGCGACCGATTTGTGTGCGGCATGAAGGACGAGGGTCTACAGAAGAGCTTCCTAGCGGAGAGCGCTCTAACAGTGCAACTTGTCATGGAGCGTGCAATGACAAGTGAAGCTGCAGCGATCAGTGCTATGGCTATGAGGCACTCCAGCGAGTCACGTCACAACGAGTCGCAATACAACGAATCCATTCATAACGTCAGAGCGAACCGTTTTGGTCTACAACAGCGTAACCTCCCCAACAACCATGGACCGTGCGCCGGGTGTGGAGGGCCCCATCTACGGAAACAGTGTCCACATCGTGAAACTGTTTGCCATTCCTGCGGCCTAAGGGGTCATCTACAGCGCGTTTGCCGTAGCGCTCATGTATCGAAACCGGCAACTCCTACAGCAGAATCGACATCACAGCGCAGATTATCACGTGGAGAATCTGCTGTCAACCAAATCCAACCATTGGTCAACCAAAAGAAATCGGTCTCCGTCGTCCTCAATGGCCGCACATGCACGTTCGAAGTGGATTCTGGGTCGCCTGTGACCATCATGAAGGAAGCTACGTTCAACCATATCTGGCCTAAAGGAAATCCAGATCTTTCCAAATGCGACTTGGATCTAAACGACAATCAACGTAACCCGATGTTGTGTCAAAACATTGTCAATTGACCGTAACCGTGTTCAGTTCATTTCTCTTTGTGCTCCTCAAATTAATTTATTATTAATTCGGTAATTCTCACCGCGTTAGCAGTTTCCCGCATAATTTATATCTGACCCACTTCGCGCCCATTCAATTGTGCTCTGTTTTCGCTGACGCGCTCTTTAATCGTGTTTTTTGTGTTTCATTTCTTTTCCCTGACCTTAAAGACCCAACTTTTCTGCCATGCCTTATAGACTCTATATTAGATAAGTTGGGTAGATCGCAATACTTCACAACCCTAGATCAGGCGAAAGGTTACCACCAGATCCTAATTAAGGAAGAAGATAGGAAGAAAACCGCTTTTGTTACCCCCCACGGTCTATATGAATTTATTAGAATGCCATTCGGTCTGAAGAACGCCCCAGCGACGTTTCAAAGACTTTTGACTCGTTGTTAGGTTTCTCACCCACCGCAACAGTTGCTTGTACTATACATTCCTCTGTTGCGTTGATTGAGAGAGCGTAACATCTGATGCATAGCGGGCCGTGAGTGTTTATCCGAATAGCGGACCACAGCTGACTGTCGTTTGGGCATAACACCTGCGACAGCTTGTTGTGGAAAACTATTCTTAGTATCTACACTTCGCGGCTTCGCTTTGTTACGTCAGAGTTGTGTCTTTTTGTGTTTTTATGATGTTATGATGAGGGAATTTAGGGTTGATTTTTTCAACATACGTGGGCTTCGGACGAATTTCTTTGATGTGTATGCCCACACCCATTCCCACAAACCGGCTGTTCTGGCACTTAGCGAAACACAGGTAGTAGAAGACTCTTCTGATTGCAACTGCCTGGATATAGCTTAGCGCCGTTATTCTTTCCCCACCGCCACCTTGCCATTTACATCCGTAGTGATATTGCTTACCAAATTCCATCACAGTATGGCCACTGTTCCAATCCGGAATTTAACTTCAAATGGCTAAAATTCACTGTCCGTAAGCAAATTATTCGCTACTGTTTTATATACAGAAGCCCTAGTGCGGATAGCAACCCAACCTTTAACGAGTTTGATGCGCGGTCCGATTCCATCACTCGAATTGTATCCCTGTATCCTCGTACTGAAATCGTCATTGCGGGCGATTTCAATATACACAATTCGGATTGGCTTCGACACTCTGGCCAGACAATACCCGAAGGAAGGTATGTTGAACTTTTCGCTGAGGTAAACAATTTGACTCAGCTTGTAAATGAGCCGACACGAATACCTGACATTGCAAGTCATTCCGCCAACTCCCTTAACTTGTTTCTTACTTCTCACCATGATAAATACGTCATCGATGTTTTAGCGCCCATAGGCCGGACTGACCGTAACATCATAATAGCTAAATTCTCGTACTCCGACCACACAGTTAAAGAACAAACTCGCAAAAGAAAAGTATGGCGTTACGGGAAATCCAACTGTGACGGCCTTAATAGCTTTAACTGTTTTAACTGGTCACTATGCTTCCTCGATAGTGACGTGGATGCCGCCGCTGATATGATCACCGACACGATTCTCTTAGGTATGAATGACTTTATTCCTAACAGAATAAAGAGCATTAAACCTAAGACAAACTCATGGTTCGACCAGAACTGTAAAGAGGCTATCAGGTTGAAAGAGTAAGTTTTCGGTCTTATAAAGCCAACAAATCTGAGGAAAACCGAAAGAAGTTTAAACAAGCCAGAAATGACGGTAATGCCCATATATTCAACGTGCAAAGCCCATATCCTTTACGACCAAAAATTGAGGCAAAAAATACTACAGTGTCCCAAAGGTAGTAAAAATTGTTGGTCATTCGTGAAAAACATTAGAAACTCTGCCTCATCTGCCATTCCCACGCTCATTTACAATGACATTCCAGCTGTTAGCTCCTTAGACAAGGCCAATCTGCTCACTGTACAATTTGCAGCCAATTCTGTGCTTGAGAGCGTCTAATTTTCTATGGGACAAGTCCACTTTCGCACTCGCGCAGTTGCAGGAGTTCTTAAAGGTTTCAACATTCACAAATCCACTGGTCCAGATGGTATACCCCCAATTGTTCTGAAGAGGTGTTCTTCTTCGCTGGGAAAACCTCTGCGTAAGCTTTTCTGTCTGGAGTCTTTCCGAGAAGATGGAAAACAGCATTTGTCCAGCCTGTCCCTAAAAAAGGCGAATCTTCCTCTCCAACCAATTACCGACCCATTGCACTTACGTCCCTTCTTTCCAAGGTCATGGAAACGCTGATAAATCGTCAGCTTATGAAATATCTTGACTCACGAAAACTCCTCAATGACCGGCAGTATGGTTTTCGTAGCAACAGGTCCACTGGTGATTTGATGGCATATGTTACCAAGAAGTGGAACCAATCTCTCCATCACTTCGGTGAAACAAAGATAGTTGCGCTTGATACTTCAAAGGCAATTGACAGAGTTTGGCATCAGGCTCGTTTGTCGAAAATGTGTGCATATGGCATCGATGAGTCTCTTTTTCAATGGATTAGAAATCACCTTTCGGGGCGTTCAATATAAGTTGTATTGGACGGCCTCAAGTCTGATATTCACGACATAAATGCTGGTGTCCTCAGTTTTGCCTCCGACTATCTTTCTCATTTTCATAAATGACCTCTTGTCTGCAACCTCTAATCCAATCCATTCCTTCGCTGATGACAGTACCCTCAGTTTTTCATATTCGTTCCCTAACTCACGTCGCTGCTCTTCGGCCAATTGGGGCTCAACTAACAGAGTGGAATTTAATGCATCCAAAACTCAGTGCTGTCTTCTGTCTCTCAAGCGAAACCAAGACCCCCAACCATTATCCATGAATGGTACTTGCATCGCGGAAACCGAAAGACTTGCCACTCTTGGTATGTGTATGTTGTGTATGCAACTGGTACAGCTGACTGCTTGTACAGTCAGTCGATTTCCAAACGTCATCCAACATACATCACTCTGCGCAACACATTGTTAATTCATTATTCTTGTACTCTCTATTAATAATAAATAAGTTTAAATAGTATCTCGCGCATATTTAACATTGGCGACGAAGATGGGATTTTAAAAAGTCACTGAATTTAAGGTGCGCGAGTCAAATTCAGTACAATAGATAGATACAACAGTGCACAGTGCATACCGTACATTTCGACTGGCGTGACATAAGATCCGTTGCGCAAATCAACTCGCGTTGTGTTATTCTTTTTTTTTTGTTTTTGTGCTAACAGCGCATGGAAGACCAAAGTGGAAATGCCGCGACCGTCATAAAAACTGATACGGAAAATACAGTTGCAAGATCAAGGACAGTGAGTGCTGAGTATACTCCACGAGTTATAATGGCTGGAATTGGTAGCCTGGAACCCTTCGACTTGGGTCATCCAAACAAGTGTACGTCGTATATGGAGCGTTTCAATTTATTTCTGTTGGCCAATGATGTCAAAGAGGAAGAGCGTAAAAAAGCGGTTTTCCTCACGTTGGCTGGCGCGCCGCTTTACGACCTATTGACATCATTGGCATCCCCCAAACAGGTGAGTGGACTGAAATTGGTGGAAATTAATAAGATATTAACCGACCATTTATCACCCCCCCTCGGAAATCGCTGCGTTTTACCATTTCCACAAACGTGATCAACATCTGGGCGAGTCCGTCGGCAATGATATGGCAGCACTACGCACATTGGCTGTGGACTGCAAATTCGGCACAGCGCTGGACCGCATGTTACGCGACCGATTTGTGTGCGGCATGAAGGACGAGGGTCTACAGAAGAGCTTCCTAGCGGAGAGCGCTCTAACAGTGCAACTTGTCATGGAGCGTGCAATGACAAGTGAAGCTGCAGCGATCAGTGCTATGGCTATGAGGCACTCCAGCGAGTCACGTCACAACGAGTCGCAATACAACGAATCCATTCATAACGTCAGAGCGAACCGTTTTGGTCTACAACAGCGTAACCTCCCCAACAACCATGGACCGTGCGCCGGGTGTGGAGGGCCCCATCTACGGAAACAGTGTCCACATCGTGAAACTGTTTGCCATTCCTGCGGCCTAAGGGGTCATCTACAGCGCGTTTGCCGTAGCGCTCATGTATCGAAACCGGCAACTCCTACAGCAGAATCGACATCACAGCGCAGATTATCACGTGGAGAATCTGCTGTCAACCAAATCCAACCATTGGTCAACCAAAAGAAATCGGTCTCCGTCGTCCTCAATGGCCGCACATGCACGTTCGAAGTGGATTCTGGGTCGCCTGTGACCATCATGAAGGAAGCTACGTTCAACCATATCTGGCCTAAAGGAAATCCAGATCTTTCCAAATGCGACTTGGATCTAAACGACAATCAACGTAACCCGATGTTGTGTCAAAACATTGTCAATTGACCGTAACCGTGTTCAGTTCATTTCTCTTTGTGCTCCTCAAATTAATTTATTATTAATTCGGTAATTCTCACCGCGTTAGCAGTTTCCCGCATAATTTATATCTGACCCACTTCGCGCCCATTCAATTGTGCTCTGTTTTCGCTGACGCGCTCTTTAATCGTGTTTTTTGTGTTTCATTTCTTTTCCCTGACCTTAAAGACCCAACTTTTCTGCCATGCCTTATAGACTCTATATTAGATAAGTTGGGTAGATCGCAATACTTCACAACCCTAGATCAGGCGAAAGGTTACCACCAGATCCTAATTAAGGAAGAAGATAGGAAGAAAACCGCTTTTGTTACCCCCCACGGTCTATATGAATTTATTAGAATGCCATTCGGTCTGAAGAACGCCCCAGCGACGTTTCAAAGACTTTTGACTCGTTGTTAGGTTTCTCACCCACCGCAACAGTTGCTTGTACTATACATTCCTCTGTTGCGTTGATTGAGAGAGCGTAACATCTGATGCATAGCGGGCCGTGAGTGTTTATCCGAATAGCGGACCACAGCTGACTGTCGTTTGGGCATAACACCTGCGACAGCTTGTTGTGGAAAACTATTCTTAGTATCTACACTTCGCGGCTTCGCTTTGTTACGTCAGAGTTGTGTCTTTTTGTGTTTTTATGATGTTATGATGAGGGAATTTAGGGTTGATTTTTTCAACATACGTGGGCTTTGGACGAATTTCTTTGATGTGTATGCCCACACCCATTCCCACAAACCGGCTGTTCTGGCACTTAGCGAAACACAGGTAGTAGAAGACTCTTCTGATTGCAACTGCCTGGATATAGCTTAGCGCCGTTATTCTTTCCCCACCGCCACCTTGCCATTTACATCCGTAGTGATATTGCTTACCAAATTCCATCACAGTATGGCCACTGTTCCAATCCGGAATTTAACTTCAAATGGCTAAAATTCACTGTCCGTAAGCAAATTATTCGCTACTGTTTTATATACAGAAGCCCTAGTGCGGATAGCAACCCAACCTTTAACGAGTTTGATGCGCGGTCCGATTCCATCACTCGAATTGTATCCCTGTATCCTCGTACTGAAATCGTCATTGCGGGCGATTTCAATATACACAATTCGGATTGGCTTCGACACTCTGGCCAGACAATACCCGAAGGAAGGTATGTTGAACTTTTCGCTGAGGTAAACAATTTGACTCAGCTTGTAAATGAGCCGACACGAATACCTGACATTGCAAGTCATTCCGCCAACTCCCTTAACTTGTTTCTTACTTCTCACCATGATAAATACGTCATCGATGTTTTAGCGCCCATAGGCCGGACTGACCGTAACATCATAATAGCTAAATTCTCGTACTCCGACCACACAGTTAAAGAACAAACTCGCAAAAGAAAAGTATGGCGTTACGGGAAATCCAACTGGGACGGCCTTAATAGCTTTAACTGTTTTAACTGGTCACTATGCTTCCTCGATAGTGACGTGGATGCCGCCGCTGATATGATCACCGACACGATTCTCTTAGGTATGAATGACTTTATTCCTAACAGAATAAAGAGCATTAAACCTAAGACAAACTCATGGTTCGACCAGAACTGTAAAGAGGCTATCAGGTTGAAAGAGTAAGTTTTCGGTCTTATAAAGCCAACAAATCTGAGGAAAACCGAAAGAAGTTTAAACAAGCCAGAAATGACGGTAATGCCCATATATTCAACGTGCAAAGCCCATATCCTTTACGACCAAAAATTGAGGCAAAAAATACTACAGTGTCCCAAAGGTAGTAAAAATTGTTGGTCATTCGTGAAAAACATTAGAAACTCTGCCTCATCTGCCATTCCCACGCTCATTTACAATGACATTCCAGCTGTTAGCTCCTTAGACAAGGCCAATCTGCTCACTGTACAATTTGCAGCCAATTCTGTGCTTGAGAGCGTCTAATTTTCTATGGGACAAGTCCACTTTCGCACTCGCGCAGTTGCAGGAGTTCTTAAAGGTTTCAACATTCACAAATCCACTGGTCCAGATGGTATACCCCCAATTGTTCTGAAGAGGTGTTCTTCTTCGCTGGGAAAACCTCTGCGTAAGCTTTTCTGTCTGGAGTCTTTCCGAGAAGATGGAAAACAGCATTTGTCCAGCCTGTCCCTAAAAAAGGCGAATCTTCCTCTCCAACCAATTACCGACCCATTGCACTTACGTCCCTTCTTTCCAAGGTCATGGAAACGCTGATAAATCGTCAGCTTATGAAATATCTTGACTCACGAAAACTCCTCAATGACCGGCAGTATGGTTTTCGTAGCAACAGGTCCACTGGTGATTTGATGGCATATGTTACCAAGAAGTGGAACCAATCTCTCCATCACTTCGGTGAAACAAAGATAGTTGCGCTTGATACTTCAAAGGCAATTGACAGAGTTTGGCATCAGGCTCGTTTGTCGAAAATGTGTGCATATGGCATCGATGAGTCTCTTTTTCAATGGATTAGAAATCACCTTTCGGGGCGTTCAATATAAGTTGTATTGGACGGCCTCAAGTCTGATATTCACGACATAAATGCTGGTGTCCTCAGTTTTGCCTCCGACTATCTTTCTCATTTTCATAAATGACCTCTTGTCTGCAACCTCTAATCCAATCCATTCCTTCGCTGATGACAGTACCCTCAGTTTTTCATATTCGTTCCCTAACTCACGTCGCTGCTCTTCGGCCAATTGGGGCTCAACTAACAGAGTGGAATTTAATGCATCCAAAACTCAGTGCTGTCTTCTGTCTCTCAAGCGAAACCAAGACCCCCAACCATTATCCATGAATGGTACTTGCATCGCGGAAACCGAAAGACTTGCCACTCTTGGTATGTGTATGTTGTGTATGCAACTGGTACAGCTGACTGCTTGTACAGTCAGTCGATTTCCAAACGTCATCCAACATACATCACTCTGCGCAACACATTGTTAATTCATTATTCTTGTACTCTCTATTAATAATAAATAAGTTTAAATAGTATCTCGCGCATATTTAACATTGGCGACGAAGATGGGATTTTAAAAAGTCACTGAATTTAAGGTGCGCGAGTCAAATTCAGTACAATAGATAGATACAACAGTGCACAGTGCATACCGTACATTTCGACTGGCGTGACATAAGATCCGTTGCGCAAATCAACTCGCGTTGTGTTATTCTTTTTTTTTTGTTTTTGTGCTAACAGCGCATGGAAGACCAAAGTGGAAATGCCGCGACCGTCATAAAAACTGATACGGAAAATACAGTTGCAAGATCAAGGACAGTGAGTGCTGAGTATACTCCACGAGTTATAATGGCTGGAATTGGTAGCCTGGAACCCTTCGACTTGGGTCATCCAAACAAGTGTACGTCGTATATGGAGCGTTTCAATTTATTTCTGTTGGCCAATGATGTCAAAGAGGAAGAGCGTAAAAAAGCGGTTTTCCTCACGTTGGCTGGCGCGCCGCTTTACGACCTATTGACATCATTGGCATCCCCCAAACAGGTGAGTGGACTGAAATTGGTGGAAATTAATAAGATATTAACCGACCATTTATCACCCCCCCTCGGAAATCGCTGCGTTTTACCATTTCCACAAACGTGATCAACATCTGGGCGAGTCCGTCGGCAATGATATGGCAGCACTACGCACATTGGCTGTGGACTGCAAATTCGGCACAGCGCTGGACCGCATGTTACGCAACCGATTTGTGTGCGGCATGAAGGACGAGGGTCTACAGAAGAGCTTCCTAGCGGAGAGCGCTCTAACAGTGCAACTTGTCATGGAGCGTGCAATGACAAGTGAAGCTGCAGCGATCAGTGCTATGGCTATGAGGCACTCCAGCGAGTCACGTCACAACGAGTCGCAATACAACGAATCCATTCATAACGTCAGAGCGAACCGTTTTGGTCTACAACAGCGTAACCTCCCCAACAACCATGGACCGTGCGCCGGGTGTGGAGGGCCCCATCTACGGAAACAGTGTCCACATCGTGAAACTGTTTGCCATTCCTGCGGCCTAAGGGGTCATCTACAGCGCGTTTGCCGTAGCGCTCATGTATCGAAACCGGCAACTCCTACAGCAGAATCGACATCACAGCGCAGATTATCACGTGGAGAATCTGCTGTCAACCAAATCCAACCATTGGTCAACCAAAAGAAATCGGTCTCCGTCGTCCTCAATGGCCGCACATGCACGTTCGAAGTGGATTCTGGGTCGCCTGTGACCATCATGAAGGAAGCTACGTTCAACCATATCTGGCCTAAAGGAAATCCAGATCTTTCCAAATGCGACTTGGATCTAAACGACAATCAACGTAACCCGATGTTGTGTCAAAACATTGTCAATTGACCGTAACCGTGTTCAGTTCATTTCTCTTTGTGCTCCTCAAATTAATTTATTATTAATTCGGTAATTCTCACCGCGTTAGCAGTTTCCCGCATAATTTATATCTGACCCACTTCGCGCCCATTCAATTGTGCTCTGTTTTCGCTGACGCGCTCTTTAATCGTGTTTTTTGTGTTTCATTTCTTTTCCCTGACCTTAAAGACCCAACTTTTCTGCCATGCCTTATAGACTCTATATTAGATAAGTTGGGTAGATCGCAATACTTCACAACCCTAGATCAGGCGAAAGGTTACCACCAGATCCTAATTAAGGAAGAAGATAGGAAGAAAACCGCTTTTGTTACCCCCCACGGTCTATATGAATTTATTAGAATGCCATTCGGTCTGAAGAACGCCCCAGCGACGTTTCAAAGACTTTTGACTCGTTGTTAGGTTTCTCACCCACCGCAACAGTTGCTTGTACTATACATTCCTCTGTTGCGTTGATTGAGAGAGCGTAACATCTGATGCATAGCGGGCCGTGAGTGTTTATCCGAATAGCGGACCACAGCTGACTGTCGTTTGGGCATAACACCTGCGACAGCTTGTTGTGGAAAACTATTCTTAGTATCTACACTTCGCGGCTTCGCTTTGTTACGTCAGAGTTGTGTCTTTTTGTGTTTTTATGATGTTATGATGAGGGAATTTAGGGTTGATTTTTTCAACATACGTGGGCTTCGGACGAATTTCTTTGATGTGTATGCCCACACCCATTCCCACAAACCGGCTGTTCTGGCACTTAGCGAAACACAGGTAGTAGAAGACTCTTCTGATTGCAACTGCCTGGATATAGCTTAGCGCCGTTATTCTTTCCCCACCGCCACCTTGCCATTTACATCCGTAGTGATATTGCTTACCAAATTCCATCACAGTATGGCCACTGTTCCAATCCGGAATTTAACTTCAAATGGCTAAAATTCACTGTCCGTAAGCAAATTATTCGCTACTGTTTTATATACAGAAGCCCTAGTGCGGATAGCAACCCAACCTTTAACGAGTTTGATGCGCGGTCCGATTCCATCACTCGAATTGTATCCCTGTATCCTCGTACTGAAATCGTCATTGCGGGCGATTTCAATATACACAATTCGGATTGGCTTCGACACTCTGGCCAGACAATACCCGAAGGAAGGTATGTTGAACTTTTCGCTGAGGTAAACAATTTGACTCAGCTTGTAAATGAGCCGACACGAATACCTGACATTGCAAGTCATTCCGCCAACTCCCTTAACTTGTTTCTTACTTCTCACCATGATAAATACGTCATCGATGTTTTAGCGCCCATAGGCCGGACTGACCGTAACATCATAATAGCTAAATTCTCGTACTCCGACCACACAGTTAAAGAACAAACTCGCAAAAGAAAAGTATGGCGTTACGGGAAATCCAACTGGGACGGCCTTAATAGCTTTAACTGTTTTAACTGGTCACTATGCTTCCTCGATAGTGACGTGGATGCCGCCGCTGATATGATCACCGACACGATTCTCTTAGGTATGAATGACTTTATTCCTAACAGAATAAAGAGCATTAAACCTAAGACAAACTCATGGTTCGACCAGAACTGTAAAGAGGCTATCAGGTTGAAAGAGTAAGTTTTCGGTCTTATAAAGCCAACAAATCTGAGGAAAACCGAAAGAAGTTTAAACAAGCCAGAAATGACGGTAATGCCCATATATTCAACGTGCAAAGCCCATATCCTTTACGACCAAAAATTGAGGCAAAAAATACTACAGTGTCCCAAAGGTAGTAAAAATTGTTGGTCATTCGTGAAAAACATTAGAAACTCTGCCTCATCTGCCATTCCCACGCTCATTTACAATGACATTCCAGCTGTTAGCTCCTTAGACAAGGCCAATCTGCTCACTGTACAATTTGCAGCCAATTCTGTGCTTGAGAGCGTCTAATTTTCTATGGGACAAGTCCACTTTCGCACTCGCGCAGTTGCAGGAGTTCTTAAAGGTTTCAACATTCACAAATCCACTGGTCCAGATGGTATACCCCCAATTGTTCTGAAGAGGTGTTCTTCTTCGCTGGGAAAACCTCTGCGTAAGCTTTTCTGTCTGGAGTCTTTCCGAGAAGATGGAAAACAGCATTTGTCCAGCCTGTCCCTAAAAAAGGCGAATCTTCCTCTCCAACCAATTACCGACCCATTGCACTTACGTCCCTTCTTTCCAAGGTCATGGAAACGCTGATAAATCGTCAGCTTATGAAATATCTTGACTCACGAAAACTCCTCAATGACCGGCAGTATGGTTTTCGTAGCAACAGGTCCACTGGTGATTTGATGGCATATGTTACCAAGAAGTGGAACCAATCTCTCCATCACTTCGGTGAAACAAAGATAGTTGCGCTTGATACTTCAAAGGCAATTGACAGAGTTTGGCATCAGGCTCGTTTGTCGAAAATGTGTGCATATGGCATCGATGAGTCTCTTTTTCAATGGATTAGAAATCACCTTTCGGGGCGTTCAATATAAGTTGTATTGGACGGCCTCAAGTCTGATATTCACGACATAAATGCTGGTGTCCTCAGTTTTGCCTCCGACTATCTTTCTCATTTTCATAAATGACCTCTTGTCTGCAACCTCTAATCCAATCCATTCCTTCGCTGATGACAGTACCCTCAGTTTTTCATATTCGTTCCCTAACTCACGTCGCTGCTCTTCGGCCAATTGGGGCTCAACTAACAGAGTGGAATTTAATGCATCCAAAACTCAGTGCTGTCTTCTGTCTCTCAAGCGAAACCAAGACCCCCAACCATTATCCATGAATGGTACTTGCATCGCGGAAACCGAAAGACTTGCCACTCTTGGTATGTGTATGTTGTGTATGCAACTGGTACAGCTGACTGCTTGTACAGTCAGTCGATTTCCAAACGTCATCCAACATACATCACTCTGCGCAACACATTGTTAATTCATTATTCTTGTACTCTCTATTAATAATAAATAAGTTTAAATAGTATCTCGCGCATATTTAACATTGGCGACGAAGATGGGATTTTAAAAAGTCACTGAATTTAAGGTGCGCGAGTCAAATTCAGTACAATAGATAGATACAACAGTGCACAGTGCATACCGTACATTTCGACTGGCGTGACATAAGATCCGTTGCGCAAATCAACTCGCGTTGTGTTATTCTTTTTTTTTTGTTTTTGTGCTAACAGCGCATGGAAGACCAAAGTGGAAATGCCGCGACCGTCATAAAAACTGATACGGAAAATACAGTTGCAAGATCAAGGACAGTGAGTGCTGAGTATACTCCACGAGTTATAATGGCTGGAATTGGTAGCCTGGAACCCTTCGACTTGGGTCATCCAAACAAGTGTACGTCGTATATGGAGCGTTTCAATTTATTTCTGTTGGCCAATGATGTCAAAGAGGAAGAGCGTAAAAAAGCGGTTTTCCTCACGTTGTGTGGCGCGCCGCTTTACGACCTATTGACATCATTGGCATCCCCCAAACAGGTGAGTGGACTGAAATTGGTGGAAATTAATAAGATATTAACCGACCATTTATCACCCCCCCTCGGAAATCGCTGCGTTTTACCATTTCCACAAACGTGATCAACATCTGGGCGAGTCCGTCGGCAATGATATGGCAGCACTACGCACATTGGCTGTGGACTGCAAATTCGGCACAGCGCTGGACCGCATGTTACGCGACCGATTTGTGTGCGGCATGAAGGACGAGGGTCTACAGAAGAGCTTCCTAGCGGAGAGCGCTCTAACAGTGCAATTTGTCATGGAGCGTGCAATGACAAGTGAAGCTGCAGCGATCAGTGCTATGGCTATGAGGCACTCCAGCGAGTCACGTCACAACGAGTCGCAATACAACGAATCCATTCATATCGTCAGAGCGAACCGTTTTGGTCTACAACAGCGTAACCTCCCCAACAACCATGGACCGTGCGCCGGGTGTGGAGGGCCCCATCTACGGAAACAGTGTCCACATCGTGAAACTGTTTGCCATTCCTGCGGCCTAAGGGGTCATCTACAGCGCGTTTGCCGTAGCGCTCATGTATCGAAACCGGCAACTCCTACAGCAGAATCGACATCACAGCGCAGATTATCACGTGGAGAATCTGCTGTCAACTAAATCCAACCATTGGTCAACCAAAAGAAATCGGTCTCCGTCGTCCTCAATGGCCGCACATGCACGTTCGAAGTGGATTCTGGGTCGCCTGTGACCATCATGAAGGAAGCTACGTTCAACCATATCTGGCCTAAAGGAAATCCAGATCTTTCCAAATGCGACTTGGATCTAAACGACCATCAACGTAACCCGATGTTGTGTCAAAACATTGTCAATTGACCGTAACCGTGTTCAGTTCATTTCTCTTTGTGCTCCTCAAATTAATTTATTATTAATTCGGTAATTCTCACCGCGTTAGCAGTTTCCCGCATAATTTATATCTGACCCACTTCGCGCCCATTCAATTGTGCTCTGTTTTCGCTGACGCGCTCTTTAATCGTGTTTTTTGTGTTTCATTTCTTTTCCCTGACCTTAAAGACCCAACTTTTCTGCCATGCCTTATAGACTCTATATTAGATAAGTTGGGTAGATCGCAATACTTCACAACCCTAGATCAGGCGAAAGGTTACCACCAGATCCTAATTAAGGAAGAAGATAGGAAGAAAACCGCTTTTGTTACCCCCCACGGTCTATATGAATTTATTAGAATGCCATTCGGTCTGAAGAACGCCCCAGCGACGTTTCAAAGACTTTTGACTCGTTGTTAGGTTTCTCACCCACCGCAACAGTTGCTTGTACTATACATTCCTCTGTTGCGTTGATTGAGAGAGCGTAACATCTGATGCATAGCGGGCCGTGAGTGTTTATCCGAATAGCGGACCACAGCTGACTGTCGTTTGGGCATAACACCTGCGACAGCTTGTTGTGGAAAACTATTCTTAGTATCTACACTTCGCGGCTTCGCTTTGTTACGTCAGAGTTGTGTCTTTTTGTGTTTTTATGATGTTATGATGAGGGAATTTAGGGTTGATTTTTTCAACATACGTGGGCTTCGGACGAATTTCTTTGATGTGTATGCCCACACCCATTCCCACAAACCGGCTGTTCTGGCACTTAGCGAAACACAGGTAGTAGAAGACTCTTCTGATTGCAACTGCCTGGATATAGCTTAGCGCCGTTATTCTTTCCCCACCGCCACCTTGCCATTTACATCCGTAGTGATATTGCTTACCAAATTCCATCACAGTATGGCCACTGTTCCAATCCGGAATTTAACTTCAAATGGCTAAAATTCACTGTCCGTAAGCAAATTATTCGCTACTGTTTTATATACAGAAGCCCTAGTGCGGATAGCAACCCAACCTTTAACGAGTTTGATGCGCGGTCCGATTCCATCACTCGAATTGTATCCCTGTATCCTCGTACTGAAATCGTCATTGCGGGCGATTTCAATATACACAATTCGGATTGGCTTCGACACTCTGGCCAGACAATACCCGAAGGAAGGTATGTTGAACTTTTCGCTGAGGTAAACAATTTGACTCAGCTTGTAAATGAGCCGACACGAATACCTGACATTGCAAGTCATTCCGCCAACTCCCTTAACTTGTTTCTTACTTCTCACCATGATAAATACGTCATCGATGTTTTAGCGCCCATAGGCCGGACTGACCGTAACATCATAATAGCTAAATTCTCGTACTCCGACCACACAGTTAAAGAACAAACTCGCAAAAGAAAAGTATGGCGTTACGGGAAATCCAACTGGGACGGCCTTAATAGCTTTAACTGTTTTAACTGGTCACTATGCTTCCTCGATAGTGACGTGGATGCCGCCGCTGATATGATCACCGACACGATTCTCTTAGGTATGAATGACTTTATTCCTAACAGAATAAAGAGCATTAAACCTAAGACAAACTCATGGTTCGACCAGAACTGTAAAGAGGCTATCAGGTTGAAAGAGTAAGTTTTCGGTCTTATAAAGCCAACAAATCTGAGGAAAACCGAAAGAAGTTTAAACAAGCCAGAAATGACGGTAATGCCCATATATTCAACGTGCAAAGCCCATATCCTTTACGACCAAAAATTGAGGCAAAAAATACTACAGTGTCCCAAAGGTAGTAAAAATTGTTGGTCATTCGTGAAAAACATTAGAAACTCTGCCTCATCTGCCATTCCCACGCTCATTTACAATGACATTCCAGCTGTTAGCTCCTTAGACAAGGCCAATCTGCTCACTGTACAATTTGCAGCCAATTCTGTGCTTGAGAGCGTCTAATTTTCTATGGGACAAGTCCACTTTCGCACTCGCGCAGTTGCAGGAGTTCTTAAAGGTTTCAACATTCACAAATCCACTGGTCCAGATGGTATACCCCCAATTGTTCTGAAGAGGTGTTCTTCTTCGCTGGGAAAACCTCTGCGTAAGCTTTTCTGTCTGGAGTCTTTCCGAGAAGATGGAAAACAGCATTTGTCCAGCCTGTCCCTAAAAAAGGCGAATCTTCCTCTCCAACCAATTACCGACCCATTGCACTTACGTCCCTTCTTTCCAAGGTCATGGAAACGCTGATAAATCGTCAGCTTATGAAATATCTTGACTCACGAAAACTCCTCAATGACCGGCAGTATGGTTTTCGTAGCAACAGGTCCACTGGTGATTTGATGGCATATGTTACCAAGAAGTGGAACCAATCTCTCCATCACTTCGGTGAAACAAAGATAGTTGCGCTTGATACTTCAAAGGCAATTGACAGAGTTTGGCATCAGGCTCGTTTGTCGAAAATGTGTGCATATGGCATCGATGAGTCTCTTTTTCAATGGATTAGAAATCACCTTTCGGGGCGTTCAATATAAGTTGTATTGGACGGCCTCAAGTCTGATATTCACGACATAAATGCTGGTGTCCTCAGTTTTGCCTCCGACTATCTTTCTCATTTTCATAAATGACCTCTTGTCTGCAACCTCTAATCCAATCCATTCCTTCGCTGATGACAGTACCCTCAGTTTTTCATATTCGTTCCCTAACTCACGTCGCTGCTCTTCGGCCAATTGGGGCTCAACTAACAGAGTGGAATTTAATGCATCCAAAACTCAGTGCTGTCTTCTGTCTCTCAAGCGAAACCAAGACCCGCAACCATTATCCATGAATGGTACTTGCATCGCGGAAACCGAAAGACTTGCCACTCTTGGTATGTGTATGTTGTGTATGCAACTGGTACAGCTGACTGCTTGTACAGTCAGTCGATTTCCAAACGTCATCCAACATACATCACTCTGCGCAACACATTGTTAATTCATTATTCTTGTACTCTCTATTAATAATAAATAAGTTTAAATAGTATCTCGCGCATATTTAACATTGGCGACGAAGATGGGATTTTAAAAAGTCACTGAATTTAAGGTGCGCGAGTCAAATTCAGTACAATAGATAGATACAACAGTGCACAGTGCATACCGTACATTTCGACTGGCGTGACATAAGATCCGTTGCGCAAATCAACTCGCGTTGTGTTATTCTTTTTTTTTTTGTTTTTGTGCTAACAGCGCATGGAAGACCAAAGTGGAAATGCCGCGACCGTCATAAAAACTGATACGGAAAATACAGTTGCAAGATCAAGGACAGTGAGTGCTGAGTATACTCCACGAGTTATAATGGCTGGAATTGGTAGCCTGGAACCCTTCGACTTGGGTCATCCAAACAAGTGTACGTCGTATATGGAGCGTTTCAATTTATTTCTGTTGGCCAATGATGTCAAAGAGGAAGAGCGTAAAAAAGCGGTTTTCCTCACGTTGGCTGGCGCGCCGCTTTACGACCTATTGACATCATTGGCATCCCCCAAACAGGTGAGTGGACTGAAATTGGTGGAAATTAATAAGATATTAACCGACCATTTATCACCCCCCCTCGGAAATCGCTGCGTTTTACCATTTCCACAAACGTGATCAACATCTGGGCGAGTCCGTCGGCAATTATATGGCAGCACTACGCACATTGGCTGTGGACTGCAAATTCGGCACAGCGCTGGACCGCATGTTACGCGACCGATTTGTGTGCGGCATGAAGGACGAGGGTCTACAGAAGAGCTTCCTAGCGGAGAGCGCTCTAACAGTGCAACTTGTCATGGAGCGTGCAATGATAAGTGAAGCTGCAGCGATCAGTGCTATGGCTATGAGGCACTCCAGCGAGTCACGTCACAACGAGTCGCAATACAACGAATCCATTCATAACGTCAGAGCGAACCGTTTTGGTCTACAACAGCGTAACCTCCCCAACAACCATGGACCGTGCGCCGGGTGTGGAGGGCCCCATCTACGGAAACAGTGTCCACATCGTGAAACTGTTTGCCATTCCTGCGGCCTAAGGGGTCATCTACAGCGCGTTTGCCGTAGCGCTCATGTATCGAAACCGGCAACTCCTACAGCAGAATCGACATCACAGCGCAGATTATCACGTGGAGAATCTGCTGTCAACCAAATCCAACCATTGGTCAACCAAAAGAAATCGGTCTCCGTCGTCCTCAATGGCCGCACATGCACGTTCGAAGTGGATTCTGGGTCGCCTGTGACCATCATGAAGGAAGCTACGTTCAACCATATCTGGCCTAAAGGAAATCCAGATCTTTCCAAATGCGACTTGGATCTAAACGACCATCAACGTAACCCGATGTTGTGTCAAAACATTGTCAATTGACCGTAACCGTGTTCAGTTCATTTCTCTTTGTGCTCCTCAAATTAATTTATTATTAATTCGGTAATTCTCACCGCGTTAGCAGTTTCCCGCATAATTTATATCTGACCCACTTCGCGCCCATTCAATTGTGCTCTGTTTTCGCTGACGCGCTCTTTAATCGTGTTTTTTGTGTTTCATTTCTTTTCCCTGACCTTAAAGACCCAACTTTTCTGCCATGCCTTATAGACTCTATATTAGATAAGTTGGGTAGATCGCAATACTTCACAACCCTAGATCAGGCGAAAGGTTACCACCAGATCCTAATTAAGGAAGAAGATAGGAAGAAAACCGCTTTTGTTACCCCCCACGGTCTATATGAATTTATTAGAATGCCATTCGGTCTGAAGAACGCCCCAGCGACGTTTCAAAGACTTTTGACTCGTTGTTAGGTTTCTCAACCACCGCAACAGTTGCTTGTACTATACATTCCTCTGTTGCGTTGATTGAGAGAGCGTAACATCTGATGCATAGCGGGCCGTGAGTGTTTATCCGAATAGCGGACCACAGCTGACTGTCGTTTGGGCATAACACCTGCGACAGCTTGTTGTGGAAAACTATTCTTAGTATCTACACTTCGCGGCTTCGCTTTGTTACGTCAGAGTTGTGTCTTTTTGTGTTTTTATGATGTTATGATGAGGGAATTTAGGGTTGATTTTTTCAACATACGTGGGCTTCGGACGAATTTCTTTGATGTGTATGCCCACACCCATTCCCACAAACCGGCTGTTCTGGCACTTAGCGAAACACAGGTAGTAGAAGACTCTTCTGATTGCAACTGCCTGGATATAGCTTAGCGCCGTTATTCTTTCCCCACCGCCACCTTGCCATTTATATCCGTAGTGATATTGCTTACCAAATTCCATCACAGTATGGCCACTGTTCCAATCCGGAATTTAACTTCAAATGGCTAAAATTCACTGTCCGTAAGCAAATTATTCGCTACTGTTTTATATACAGAAGCCCTAGTGCGGATAGCAACCCAACCTTTAACGAGTTTGATGCGCGGTCCGATTCCATCACTCGAATTGTATCCCTGTATCCTCGTACTGAAATCGTCATTGCGGGCGATTTCAATATACACAATTCGGATTGGCTTCGACACTCTGGCCAGACAATACCCGAAGGAAGGTATGTTGAACTTTTCGCTGAGGTAAACAATTTGACTCAGCTTGTAAATGAGCCGACACGAATACCTGACATTGCAAGTCATTCCGCCAACTCCCTTAACTTGTTTCTTACTTCTCACCATGATAAATACGTCATCGATGTTTTAGCGCCCATAGGCCGGACTGACCGTAACATCATAATAGCTAAATTCTCGTACTCCGACCACACAGTTAAAGAACAAACTCGCAAAAGAAAAGTATGGCGTTACGGGAAATCCAACTGGGACGGCCTTAATAGCTTTAACTGTTTTAACTGGTCACTATGCTTCCTCGATAGTGACGTGGATGCCGCCGCTGATATGATCACCGACACGATTCTCTTAGGTATGAATGACTTTATTCCTAACAGAATAAAGAGCATTAAACCTAAGACAAACTCATGGTTCGACCAGAACTGTAAAGAGGCTATCAGGTTGAAAGAGTAAGTTTTCGGTCTTATAAAGCCAACAAATCTGAGGAAAACCGAAAGAAGTTTAAACAAGCCAGAAATGACGGTAATGCCCATATATTCAACGTGCAAAGCCCATATCCTTTACGACCAAAAATTGAGGCAAAAAATACTACAGTGTCCCAAAGGTAGTAAAAATTGTTGGTCATTCGTGAAAAACATTAGAAACTCTGCCTCATCTGCCATTCCCACGCTCATTTACAATGACATTCCAGCTGTTAGCTCCTTAGACAAGGCCAATCTGCTCACTGTACAATTTGCAGCCAATTCTGTGCTTGAGAGCGTCTAATTTTCTATGGGACAAGTCCACTTTCGCACTCGCGCAGTTGCAGGAGTTCTTAAAGGTTTCAACATTCACAAATCCACTGGTCCAGATGGTATACCCCCAATTGTTCTGAAGAGGTGTTCTTCTTCGCTGGGAAAACCTCTGCGTAAGCTTTTCTGTCTGGAGTCTTTCCGAGAAGATGGAAAACAGCATTTGTCCAGCCTGTCCCTAAAAAAGGCGAATCTTCCTCTCCAACCAATTACCGACCCATTGCACTTACGTCCCTTCTTTCCAAGGTCATGGAAACGCTGATAAATCGTCAGCTTATGAAATATCTTGACTCACGAAAACTCCTCAATGACCGGCAGTATGGTTTTCGTAGCAACAGGTCCACTGGTGATTTGATGGCATATGTTACCAAGAAGTGGAACCAATCTCTCCATCACTTCGGTGAAACAAAGATAGTTGCGCTTGATACTTCAAAGGCAATTGACAGAGTTTGGCATCAGGCTCGTTTGTCGAAAATGTGTGCATATGGCATCGATGAGTCTCTTTTTCAATGGATTAGAAATCACCTTTCGGGGCGTTCAATATAAGTTGTATTGGACGGCCTCAAGTCTGATATTCACGACATAAATGCTGGTGTCCTCAGTTTTGCCTCCGACTATCTTTCTCATTTTCATAAATGACCTCTTGTCTGCAACCTCTAATCCAATCCATTCCTTCGCTGATGACAGTACCCTCAGTTTTTCATATTCGTTCCCTAACTCTCGTCGCTGCTCTTCGGCCAATTGGGGCTCAACTAACAGAGTGGAATTTAATGCATCCAAAACTCAGTGCTGTCTTCTGTCTCTCAAGCGAAACCAAGACCCCCAACCATTATCCATGAATGGTACTTGCATCGCGGAAACCGAAAGACTTGCCACTCTTGGTATGTGTATGTTGTGTATGCAACTGGTACAGCTGACTGCTTGTACAGTCAGTCGATTTCCAAACGTCATCCAACATACATCACTCTGCGCAACACATTGTTAATTCATTATTCTTGTACTCTCTATTAATAATAAATAAGTTTAAATAGTATCTCGCGCATATTTAACATTGGCGACGAAGATGGGATTTTAAAAAGTCACTGAATTTAAGGTGCGCGAGTCAAATTCAGTACAATAGATAGATACAACAGTGCACAGTGCATACCGTACATTTCGACTGGCGTGACATAAGATCCGTTGCGCAAATCAACTCGCGTTGTGTTATTCTTTTTTTTTTGTTTTTGTGCTAACAGCGCATGGAAGACCAAAGTGGAAATGCCGCGACCGTCATAAAAACTGATACGGAAAATACAGTTGCAAGATCAAGGACAGTGAGTGCTGAGTATACTCCACGAGTTATAATGGCTGGAATTGGTAGCCTGGAACCCTTCGACTTGGGTCATCCAAACAAGTGTACGTCGTATATGGAGCGTTTCAATTTATTTCTGTTGGCCAATGATGTCAAAGAGGAAGAGCGTAAAAAAGCGGTTTTCCTCACGTTGGCTGGCGCGCCGCTTTACGACCTATTGACATCATTGGCATCCCCCAAACAGGTGAGTGGACTGAAATTGGTGGAAATTAATAAGATATTAACCGACCATTTATCACCCCCCCTCGGAAATCGCTGCGTTTTACCATTTCCACAAACGTGATCAACATCTGGGCGAGTCCGTCGGCAATGATATGGCAGCACTACGCACATTGGCTGTGGACTGCAAATTCGGCACAGCGCTGGACCGCATGTTACGCGACCGATTTGTGTGCGGCATGAAGGACGAGGGTCTACAGAAGAGCTTCCTAGCGGAGAGCGCTCTAACAGTGCAACTTGTCATGGAGCGTGCAATGATAAGTGAAGCTGCAGCGATCAGTGCTATGGCTATGAGGCACTCCAGCGAGTCACGTCACAACGAGTCGCAATACAACGAATCCATTCATAACGTCAGAGCGAACCGTTTTGGTCTACAACAGCGTAACCTCCCCAACAACCATGGACCGTGCGCCGGGTGTGGAGGGCCCCATCTACGGAAACAGTGTCCACATCGTGAAACTGTTTGCCATTCCTGCGGCCTAAGGGGTCATCTACAGCGCGTTTGCCGTCGCGCTCATGTATCGAAACCGGCAACTCCTACAGCAGAATCGACATCACAGCGCAGATTATCACGTGGAGAATCTGCTGTCAACCAAATCCAACCATTGGTCAACCAAAAGAAATCGGTCTCCGTCGTCCTCAATGGCCGCACATGCACGTTCGAAGTGGATTCTGGGTCGCCTGTGACCATCATGAAGGAAGCTACGTTCAACCATATCTGGCCTAAAGGAAATCCAGATCTTTCCAAATGCGACTTGGATCTAAACGACCATCAACGTAACCCGATGTTGTGTCAAAACATTGTCAATTGACCGTAACCGTGTTCAGTTCATTTCTCTTTGTGCTCCTCAAATTAATTAATTATTAATTCGGTAATTCTCACCGCGTTAGCAGTTTCCCGCATAATTTATATCTGACCCACTTCGCGCCCATTCAATTGTGCTCTGTTTTCGCTGACGCGCTCTTTAATCATGTTTTTTGTGTTTCATTTCTTTTCCCTGACCTTAAAGACCCAACTTTTCTGCCATGCCTTATAGACTCTATATTAGATAAGTTGGGTAGATCGCAATACTTCACAACCCTAGATCAGGCGAAAGGTTACCACCAGATCCTAATTAAGGAAGAAGATAGGAAGAAAACCGCTTTTGTTACCCCCCACGGTCTATATGAATTTATTAGAATGCCATTCGGTCTAAAGAACGCCCCAGCGACGTTTCAAAGACTTTTGACTCGTTGTTAGGTTTCTCACCCACCGCAACAGTTGCTTGTACTATACATTCCTCTGTTGCGTTGATTGAGAGAGCGTAACATCTGATGCATAGCGGGCCGTGAGTGTTTATCCGAATAGCGGACCACAGCTGACTGTCGTTTGGGCATAACACCTGCGACAGCTTGTTGTGGAAAACTATTCTTAGTATCTACACTTCGCGGCTTCGCTTTGTTACGTCAGAGTTGTGTCTTTTTGTGTTTTTATGATGTTATGATGAGGGAATTTAGGGTTGATTTTTCAACATACGTGGGCTTCGGACGAATTTCTTTGATGTGTATGCCCACACCCATTCCCACAAACCGGCTGTTCTGGCACTTAGCGAAACACAGGTAGTAGGAGACTCTTCTGATTGCAACTGCCTGGATATAGCTTAGCGCCGTTATTCTTTCCCCACCGCCACCTTGCCATTTACATCCGTAGTGATATTGCTTACCAAATTCCATCACAGTATGGCCACTGTTCCAATCCGGAATTTAGCTTCAAATGGCTGAAATTCACTGTCCGTAAGCAAATTATTCGCTACTGTTTTATATACAGAAGCCCTAGTGCGGATAGCAACCCAACCTTTAACGAGTTTGATGCGCGGTCCGATTCCATCACTCGAATTGTATCCCTGTATCCTCGTACTGAAATCGTCATTGCGGGCGATTTCAATATACACAATTCGGATTGGCTTCGACACTCTGGCCAGACAATACCCGAAGGAAGGTATGTTGAACTTTTCGCTGAGGTAAACAATTTGACTCAGCTTGTAAATGAGCCGACACGAATACCTGACATTGCAAGTCATTCCGCCAACTCCCTTAACTTGTTTCTTACTTCTCACCATGATAAATACGTCATCGATGTTTTAGCGCCCATAGGCCGGACTGACCGTAACATCATAATAGCTAAATTCTCGTACTCCGACCACACAGTTAAAGAACAAACTAGCAAAAGAAAAGTATGGCGTTACGGGAAATCCAACTGGGACGGCCTTAATAGCTTTAACTGTTTTAACTGGTCACTATGCTTCCTCGATAGTGACGTGGATGCCGCCGCTGATATGATCACCGACACGATTCTCTTAGGTATGAATGACTTTATTCCTAACAGAATAAAGAGCATTAAACCTAAGACAAACTCATGGTTCGACCAGAGATGTAAAGAGGCTATCAGGTTGAAAGAGTAAGTTTTCGGTCTTATAAAGCCAACAAATCTGAGGAAAACCGAAAGAAGTTTAAACAAGCCAGAAATGACGGTAATGCCCATATATTCAACGTGCAAAGCCCATATCCTTTACGACCAAAAATTGAGGCAAAAAATACTACAGTGTCCCAAAGGTAGTAAAAATTGTTGGTCATTCGTGAAAAACATTAGAAACTCTGCCTCATCTGCCATTCCCACGCTCATTTACAATGACATTCCAGCTGTTAGCTCCTTAGACAAGGCCAATCTGCTCACTGTACAATTTGCAGCCAATTCTGTGCTTGAGAGCGTCTAATTTTCTATGGGACAAGTCCACTTTCGCACTCGCGCAGTTGCAGGAGTTCTTAAAGGTTTCAACATTCACAAATCCACTGGTCCAGATGGTATACCCCCAATTGTTCTGAAGAGGTGTTCTTCTTCGCTGGGAAAACCTCTGCGTAAGCTTTTCTGTCTGGAGTCTTTCCGAGAAGATGGAAAACAGCATTTGTCCAGCCTGTCCCTAAAAAAGGCGAATCTTCCTCTCCAACCAATTACCGACCCATTGCACTTAGGTCCCTTCTTTCCAAGGTCATGGAAACGCTGATAAATCGTCAGCTTATGAAATATCTTGACTCACGAAAACTCCTCAATGACCGGGAGTATGGTTTTCGTAGCAACAGGTCCACTGGTGATTTGATGGCATATGTTACCAAGAAGTGGAACCAATCTCTCCATCACTTCGGTGAAACAAAGATAGTTGCGCTTGATACTTCAAAGGCAATTGACAGAGTTTGGCATCAGGCTCGTTTGTCGAAAATGTGTGCATATGGCATCGATGAGTCTCTTTTTCAATGGATTAGAAATCACCTTTCGGGGCGTTCAATATAAGTTGTATTGGACGGCCTCAAGTCTGATATTCACGACATAAATGCTGGTGTCCTCAGTTTTGCCTCCGACTATCTTTCTCATTTTCATAAATGACCTCTTGTCTGCAACCTCTAATCCAATCCATTCCTTCGCTGATGACAGTACCTTCAGTTTTTCATATTCGTTCCCTAACTCACGTCGCTGCTCTTCGGCCAATTGGGGCTCAACTAACAGAGTGGAATTTAATGCATCCAAAACTCAGTGCTGTCTTCTGTCTCTCAAGCGAAACCAAGACCCCCAACCATTATCCATGAATGGTACTTGCATCGCGGAAACCGAAAGACTTGCCACTCTTGGTATGTGTATGTTGTGTATGCAACTGGTACAGCTGACTGCTTGTACAGTCAGTCGATTTCCAAACGTCATCCAACATACATCACTCTGCGCAACACATTGTTAATTCATTATTCTTGTACTCTCTATTAATAATAAATAAGTTTAAATAGTATCTCGCGCATATTTAACATTGGCGACGAAGATGGGATTTTAAAAAGTCACTGAATTTAAGGTGCGCGAGTCAAATTCAGTACAATAGATAGATACAACAGTGCACAGTGCATACCGTACATTTCGACTGGCGTGACATAAGATCCGTTGCGCAAATCAACTCGCGTTGTGTTATTCTTTTTTTTTTGTTTTTGTGCTAACAGCGCATGGAAGACCAAAGTGGAAATGCCGCGACCGTCATAAAAACTGATACGGAAAATACAGTTGCAAGATCAAGGACAGTGAGTGCTGAGTATACTCCACGAGTTATAATGGCTGGAATTGGTAGCCTGGAACCCTTCGACTTGGGTCATCCAAACAAGTGTACGTCGTATATGGAGCGTTTCAATTTATTTCTGTTGGCCAATGATGTCAAAGAGGAAGAGCGTAAAAAAGCGGTTTGCCTCACGTTGGCTGGCGCGCCGCTTTACGACCTATTGACATCATTGGCATCCCCCAAACAGGTGAGTGGACTGAAATTGGTGGAAATTAATAAGATATTAACCGACCATTTATCACCCCCCCTCGGAAATCGCTGCGTTTTACCATTTCCACAAACGTGATCAACATCTGGGCGAGTCCGTCGGCAATGATATGGCAGCACTACGCACATTGGCTGTGGACTGCAAATTCGGCACAGCGCTGGACCGCATGTTACGCGACCGATTTGTGTGCGGCATGAAGGACGAGGGTCTACAGAAGAGCTTCCTAGCGGAGAGCGCTCTAACAGTGCAATTTGTCATGGAGCGTGCAATGACAAGTGAAGCTGCAGCGATCAGTGCTATGGCTATGAGGCACTCCAGCGAGTCACGTCACAACGAGTCGCAATACAACGAATCCATTCATATCGTCAGAGCGAACCGTTTTGGTCTACAACAGCGTAACCTCCCCAACAACCATGGACCGTGCGCCGGGTGTGGAGGGCCCCATCTACGGAAACAGTGTCCACATCGTGAAACTGTTTGCCATTCCTGCGGCCTAAGGGGTCATCTACAGCGCGTTTGCCGTAGCGCTCATGTATCGAAACCGGCAACTCCTACAGCAGAATCGACATCACAGCGCAGATTATCACGTGGAGAATCTGCTGTCAACTAAATCCAACCATTGGTCAACCAAAAGAAATCGGTCTCCGTCGTCCTCAATGGCCGCACATGCACGTTCGAAGTGGATTCTGGGTCGCCTGTGACCATCATGAAGGAAGCTACGTTCAACCATATCTGGCCTAAAGGAAATCCAGATCTTTCCAAATGCGACTTGGATCTAAACGACCATCAACGTAACCCGATGTTGTGTCAAAACATTGTCAATTGACCGTAACCGTGTTCAGTTCATTTCTCTTTGTGCTCCTCAAATTAATTTATTATTAATTCGGTAATTCTCACCGCGTTAGCAGTTTCCCGCATAATTTATATCTGACCCACTTCGCGCCCATTCAATTGTGCTCTGTTTTCGCTGACGCGCTCTTTAATCGTGTTTTTTGTGTTTCATTTCTTTTCCCTGACCTTAAAGACCCAACTTTTCTGCCATGCCTTATAGACTCTATATTAGATAAGTTGGGTAGATCGCAATACTTCACAACCCTAGATCAGGCGAAAGGTTACCACCAGATCCTAATTAAGGAAGAAGATAGGAAGAAAACCGCTTTTGTTACCCCCCACGGTCTATATGAATTTATTAGAATGCCATTCGGTCTGAAGAACGCCCCATCGACGTTTCAAAGACTTTTGACTCGTTGTTAGGTTTCTCAACCACCGCAACAGTTGCTTGTACTATACATTCCTCTGTTGCGTTGATTGAGAGAGCGTAACATCTGATGCATAGTGGGCCGTGAGTGTTTATCCGAATAGCGGACCACAGCTGACTGTCGTTTGGGCATAACACCTGCGACAGCTTGTTGTGGAAACTATTCTTAGTATCTACACTTCGCGGCTTCGCTTTGTTACGTCAGAGTTGTGTCTTTTTGTGTTTTTATGATGTTATGATGAGGGAATTTAGGGTTGATTTTTTCAACATACGTGGGCTTCGGACGAATTTCTTTGATGTGTATGCCCACACCCATTCCCACAAACCGGCTGTTCTGGCACTTAGCGAAACACAGGTAGTAGGAGACTCTTCTGATTGCAACTGCCTGGATATAGCTTAGCGCCGTTATTCTTTCCCCACCGCCACCTTGCCATTTACATCCGTAGTGATATTGCTTACCAAATTCCATCACAGTATGGCCACTGTTCCAATCCGGAATTTAGCTTCAAATGGCTGAAATTCACTGTCCGTAAGCAAATTATTCGCTACTGTTTTATATACAGAAGCCCTAGTGCGGATAGCAACCCAACCTTTAACGAGTTTGATGCGCGGTCCGATTCCATCACTCGAATTGTATCCCTGTATCCTCGTACTGAAATCGTCATTGCGGGCGATTTCAATATACACAATTCGGATTGGCTTCGACACTCTGGCCAGACAATACCCGAAGGAAGGTATGTTGAACTTTTCGCTGAGGTAAACAATTTGACTCAGCTTGTAAATGAGCCGACACGAATACCTGACATTGCAAGTCATTCCGCCAACTCCCTTAACTTGTTTCTTACTTCTCACCATGATAAATACGTCATCGATGTTTTAGCGCCCATAGGCCGGACTGACCGTAACATCATAATAGCTAAATTCTCGTACTCCGACCACACAGTTAAAGAACAAACTAGCAAAAGAAAAGTATGGCGTTACGGGAAATCCAACTGGGACGGCCTTAATAGCTTTAACTGTTTTAACTGGTCACTATGCTTCCTCGATAGTGACGTGGATGCCGCCGCTGATATGATCACCGACACGATTCTCTTAGGTATGAATGACTTTATTCCTAACAGAATAAAGAGCATTAAACCTAAGACAAACTCATGGTTCGACCAGAGATGTAAAGAGGCTATCAGGTTGAAAGAGTAAGTTTTCGGTCTTATAAAGCCAACAAATCTGAGGAAAACCGAAAGAAGTTTAAACAAGCCAGAAATGACGGTAATGCCCATATATTCAACGTGCAAAGCCCATATCCTTTACGACCAAAAATTGAGGCAAAAAATACTACAGTGTCCCAAAGGTAGTAAAAATTGTTGGTCATTCGTGAAAAACATTAGAAACTCTGCCTCATCTGCCATTCCCACGCTCATTTACAATGACATTCCAGCTGTTAGCTCCTTAGACAAGGCCAATCTGCTCACTGTACAATTTGCAGCCAATTCTGTGCTTGAGAGCGTCTAATTTTCTATGGGACAAGTCCACTTTCGCACTCGCGCAGTTGCAGGAGTTCTTAAAGGTTTCAACATTCACAAATCCACTGGTCCAGATGGTATACCCCCAATTGTTCTGAAGAGGTGTTCTTCTTCGCTGGGAAAACCTCTGCGTAAGCTTTTCTGTCTGGAGTCTTTCCGAGAAGATGGAAAACAGCATTTGTCCAGCCTGTCCCTAAAAAAGGCGAATCTTCCTCTCCAACCAATTACCGACCCATTGCACATACGTCCCTTCTTTCCAAGGTCACGGAAACGCTGATAAATCGTCAGCTTATGAAATATCTTGACTCACGAAAACTCCTCAATGACCGGCAGTATGGTTTTCGTAGCAACAGGTCCACTGGTGATTTGATGGCATATGTTACCAAGAAGTGGAACCAATCTCTCCATCACTTCGGTGAAACAAAGATAGTTGCGCTTGATACTTCAAAGGCAATTGACAGAGTTTGGCATCAGGCTCGTTTGTCGAAAATGTGTGCATATGGCATCGATGAGTCTCTTTTTCAATGGATTAGAAATCACCTTTCGGGGCGTTCAATATAAGTTGTATTGGACGGCCTCAAGTCTGATATTCACGACATAAATGCTGGTGTCCTCAGTTTTGCCTCCGACTATCTTTCTCATTTTCATAAATGACCTCTTGTCTGCAACCTCTAATCCAATCCATTCCTTCGCTGATGACAGTACCCTCAGTTTTTCATATTCGTTCCCTAACTCACGTCGCTGCTCTTCGGCCAATTGGGGCTCAACTAACAGAGTGGAATTTAATGCATCCAAAACTCAGTGCTGTCTTCTGTCTCTCAAGCGAAACCAAGACCCCCAACCATTATCCATGAATGGTACTTGCATCGCGGAAACCGAAAGACTTGCCACTCTTGGTATGTGTATGTTGTGTATGCAACTGGTACAGCTGACTGCTTGTACAGTCAGTCGATTTCCAAACGTCATCCAACATACATCACTCTGCGCAACACATTGTTAATTCATTATTCTTGTACTCTCTATTAATAATAAATAAGTTTAAATAGTATCTCGCGCATATTTAACATTGGCGACGAAGATGGGATTTTAAAAAGTCACTGAATTTAAGGTGCGCGAGTCAAATTCAGTACAATAGATAGATAAAACAGTGCACAGTGCATACCGTACATTTCGACTGGCGTGACATAAGATCCGTTGCGCAAATCAACTCGCGTTGTGTTATTCTTTTTTTTTTGTTTTTGTGCTAACAGCGCATGGAAGACCAAAGTGGAAATGCCGCGACCGTCATAAAAACTGATACGGAAAATACAGTTGCAAGATCAAGGACAGTGAGTGCTGAGTATACTCCACGAGTTATAATGGCTGGAATTGGTAGCCTGGAACCCTTCGACTTGGGTCATCCAAACAAGTGTACGTCGTATATGGAGCGTTTCAATTTATTTCTGTTGGCCAATGATGTCAAAGAGGAAGAGCGTAAAAAAGCGGTTTTCCTCACGTTGGCTGGCGCGCCGCTTTACGACCTATTGACATCATTGGCATCCCCCAAACAGGTGAGTGGACTGAAATTGGTGGAAATTAATAAGATATTAACCGACCATTTATCACCCCCCCTCGGAAATCGCTGCGTTTTACCATTTCCACAAACGTGATCAACATCTGGGCGAGTCCGTCGGCAATGATATGGCAGCACTACGCACATTGGCTGTGGACTGCAAATTCGGCACAGCGCTGGACCGCATGTTACGCGACCGATTTGTGTGCGGCATGAAGGACGAGGGTCTACAGAAGAGCTTCCTAGCGGAGAGCGCTCTAACAGTGCAATTTGTCATGGAGCGTGCAATGACAAGTGAAGCTGCAGCGATCAGTGCTATGGCTATGAGGCACTCCAGCGAGTCACGTCACAACGAGTCGCAATACAACGAATCCATTCATATCGTCAGAGCGAACCGTTTTGGTCTACAACAGCGTAACCTCCCCAACAACCATGGACCGTGCGCCGGGTGTGGAGGGCCCCATCTACGGAAACAGTGTCCACATCGTGAAACTGTTTGCCATTCCTGCGGCCTAAGGGGTCATCTACAGCGCGTTTGCCGTAGCGCTCATGTATCGAAACCGGCAACTCCTACAGCAGAATCGACATCACAGCGCAGATTATCACGTGGAGAATCTGCTGTCAACTAAATCCAACCATTGGTCAACCAAAAGAAATCGGTCTCCGTCGTCCTCAATGGCCGCACATGCACGTTCGAAGTGGATTCTGGGTCGCCTGTGACCATCATGAAGGAAGCTACGTTCAACCATATCTGGCCTAAAGGAAATCCAGATCTTTCCAAATGCGACTTGGATCTAAACGACCATCAACGTAACCCGATGTTGTGTCAAAACATTGTCAATTGACCGTAACCGTGTTCAGTTCATTTCTCTTTGTGCTCCTCAAATTAATTTATTATTAATTCGGTAATTCTCACCGCGTTAGCAGTTTCCCGCATAATTTATATCTGACCCACTTCGCGCCCATTCAATTGTGCTCTGTTTTCGCTGACGCGCTCTTTAATCGTGTTTTTTGTGTTTCATTTCTTTTCCCTGACCTTAAAGACCCAACTTTTCTGCCATGCCTTATAGACTCTATATTAGATAAGTTGGGTAGATCGCAATACTTCACAACCCTAGATCAGGCGAAAGGTTACCACCAGATCCTAATTAAGGAAGAAGATAGGAAGAAAACCGCTTTTGTTACCCCCCACGGTCTATATGAATTTATTAGAATGCCATTCGGTCTGAAGAACGCCCCATCGACGTTTCAAAGACTTTTGACTCGTTGTTAGGTTTCTCAACCACCGCAACAGTTGCTTGTACTATACATTCCTCTGTTGCGTTGATTGAGAGAGCGTAACATCTGATGCATAGCGGGCCGTGAGTGTTTATCCGAATAGCGGACCACAGCTGACTGTCGTTTGGGCATAACACCTGCGACAGCTTGTTGTGGAAAACTATTCTTAGTATCTACACTTCGCTTTGTTACGTCAGAGTTGTGTCTTTTTGTGTTTTTATGATGTTATGATGAGGGAATTTAGGGTTGATTTTTTCAACATACGTGGGCTTCGGACGAATTTCTTTGATGTGTATGCCCACACCCATTCCCACAAACCGGCTGTTCTGGCACTTAGCGAAACACAGGTAGTAGAAGACTCTTCTGATTGCAACTGCCTGGATATAGCTTAGCGCCTTTATTCTTTCCCCACCGCCACCTTGCCATTTACATCCGTAGTGATATTGCTTACCAAATTCCATCACAGTATGGCCACTGTTCCAATCCGGAATTTAACTTCAAATGGCTAAAATTCACTGTCCGTAAGCAAATTATTCGCTACTGTTTTATATACAGAAGCCCTAGTGCGGATAGCAACCCAACCTTTAACGAGTTTGATGCGCGGTCCGATTCCATCACTCGAATTGTATCCCTGTATCCTCGTACTGAAATCGTCATTGCGGGCGATTTCAATATACACAATTCGGATTGGCTTCGACACTCTGGCCAGACAATACCCGAAGGAAGGTATGTTGAACTTTTCGCTGAGGTAAACAATTTGACTCAGCTTGTAAATGAGCCGACACGAATACCTGACATTGCAAGTCATTCCGCCAACTCCCTTAACTTGTTTCTTACTTCTCACCATGATAAATACGTCATCGATGTTTTAGCGCCCATAGGCCGGACTGACCGTAACATCATAATAGCTAAATTCTCGTACTCCGACCACACAGTTAAAGAACAAACTCGCAAAAGAAAAATATGGCGTTACGGGAAATCCAACTGGGACGGCCTTAATAGCTTTAACTGTTTTAACTGGTCACTATGCTTCCTCGATAGTGACGTGGATGCCGCCGCTGATATGATCACCGACACGATTCTCTTAGGTATGAATGACTTTATTCCTAACAGAATAAAGAGCATTAAACCTAAGACAAACTCATGGTTCGACCAGAGATGTAAAGAGGCTATCAGGTTGAAAGAGTAAGTTTTCGGTCTTATAAAGCCAACAAATCTGAGGAAAACCGAAAGAAGTTTAAACAAGCCAGAAATGACGGTAATGCCCATATATTCAACGTGCAAAGCCCATATCCTTTACGACCAAAAATTGAGGCAAAAAATACTACAGTGTCCCAAAGGTAGTAAAAATTGTTGGTCATTCGTGAAAAACATTAGAAACTCTGCCTCATCTGCCATTCCCACGCTCATTTACAATGACATTCCAGCTGTTAGCTCCTTAGACAAGGCCAATCTGCTCACTGTACAATTTGCAGCCAATTCTGTGCTTGAGAGCGTCTAATTTTCTATGGGACAAGTCCACTTTCGCACTCGCGCAGTTGCAGGAGTTCTTAAAGGTTTCAACATTCACAAATCCACTGGTCCAGATGGTATACCCCCAATTGTTCTGAAGAGGTGTTCTTCTTCGCTGGGAAAACCTCTGCGTAAGCTTTTCTGTCTGGAGTCTTTCCGAGAAGATGGAAAACAGCATTTGTCCAGCCTGTCCCTAAAAAAGGCGAATCTTCCTCTCCAACCAATTACCGACCCATTGCACTTACGTCCCTTCTTTCCAAGGTCATGGAAACGCTGATAAATCGTCAGCTTATGAAATATCTTGACTCACGAAAACTCCTCAATGACCGGCAGTATGGTTTTCGTAGCAACAGGTCCACTGGTGATTTGATGGCATATGTTACCAAGAAGTGGAACCAATCTCTCCATCACTTCGGTGAAACAAAGATAGTTGCGCTTGATACTTCAAAGGCAATTGACAGAGTTTGGCATCAGGCTCGTTTGTCGAAAATGTGTGCATATGGCATCGATGAGTCTCTTTTTCAATGGATTAGAAATCACCTTTCGGGGCGTTCAATATAAGTTGTATTGGACGGCCTCAAGTCTGATATTCACGACATAAATGCTGGTGTCCTCAGTTTTGCCTCCGACTATCTTTCTCATTTTCATAAATGACCTCTTGTCTGCAACCTCTAATCCAATCCATTCCTTCGCTGATGACAGTACCCTCAGTTTTTCATATTCGTTCCCTAACTCACGTCGCTGCTCTTCGGCCAATTGGGGCTCAACTAACAGAGTGGAATTTAATGCATCCAAAACTCAGTGCTGTCTTCTGTCTCTCAAGCGAAACCAAAACCCCCAACCATTATCCATGAATGGTACTTGCATCGCGGAAACCGAAAGACTTGCCACTCTTGGTATGTGTATGTTGTGTATGCAACTGGTACAGCTGACTGCTTGTACAGTCAGTCGATTTCCAAACGTCATCCAACATACATCACTCTGCGCAACACATTGTTAATTCATTATTCTTGTACTCTCTATTAATAATAAATAAGTTTAAATAGTATCTCGCGCATATTTAACATTGGCGACGAAGATGGGATTTTAAAAAGTCACTGAATTTAAGGTGCGCGAGTCAAATTCAGTACAATAGATAGATACAACAGTGCACAGTGCATACCGTACATTTCGACTGGCGTGACATAAGATCCGTTGCGCAAATCAACTCGCGTTGTGTTATTCTTTTTTTTTTGTTTTTGTGCTAACAGCGCATGGAAGACCAAAGTGGAAATGCCGCGACCGTCATAAAAACTGATACGGAAAATACAGTTGCAAGATCAAGGACAGTGAGTGCTGAGTATACTCCACGAGTTATAATGGCTGGAATTGGTAGCCTGGAACCCTTCGACTTGGGTCATCCAAACAAGTGTACGTCGTATATGGAGCGTTTCAATTTATTTCTGTTGGCCAATGATGTCAAAGAGGAAGAGCGTAAAAAAGCGGTTTTCCTCACGTTGGCTGGCGCGCCGCTTTACGACCTATTGACATCATTGGCATCCCCCAAACAGGTGAGTGGACTGAAATTGGTGGAAATTAATAAGATATTAACCGACCATTTATCACCCCCCCTCGGAAATCGCTGCGTTTTACCATTTCCACAAACGTGATCAACATCTGGACGAGTCCGTCGGCAATTATATGGCAGCACTACGCACATTGGCTGTGGACTGCAAATTCGGCACAGCGCTGGACCGCATGTTACGCGACCGATTTGTGTGCGGCATGAAGGACGAGGGTCTACAGAAGAGCTTCCTAGCGGAGAGCGCTCTAACAGTGCAACTTGTCATGGAGCGTGCAATGACAAGTGAAGCTGCAGCGATCAGTGCTATGGCTATGAGGCACTCCAGCGAGTCACGTCACAACGAGTCGCAATACAACGAATCCATTCATAACGTCAGAGCGAACCGTTTTGGTCTACAACAGCGTAACCTCCCCAACAACCATGGACCGTGCGCCGGGTGTGGAGGGCCCCATCTACGGAAACAGTGTCCACATCGTGAAACTGTTTGCCATTCCTGCGGCCTAAGGGGTCATCTACAGCGCGTTTGCCGTAGCGCTCATGTATCGAAACCGGCAACTCCTACAGCAGAATCGACATCACAGCGCAGATTATCACGTGGAGAATCTGCTGTCAACCAAATCCAACCATTGGTCAACCAAAAGAAATCGGTCTCCGTCGTCCTCAATGGCCGCACATGCACGTTCGAAGTGGATTCTGGGTCGCCTGTGACCATCATGAAGGAAGCTACGTTCAACCATATCTGGCCTAAAGGAAATCCAGATCTTTCCAAATGCGACTTGGATCTAAACGACCATCAACGTAACCCGATGTTGTGTCAAAACATTGTCAATTGACCGTAACCGTGTTCAGTTCATTTCTCTTTGTGCTCCTCAAATTAATTTATTATTAATTCGGTAATTCTCACCGCGTTAGCAGTTTCCCGCATAATTTATATCTGACCCACTTCGCGCCCATTCAATTGTGCTCTGTTTTCGCTGACGCGCTCTTTAATCGTGTTTTTTGTGTTTCATTTCTTTTCCCTGACCTTAAAGACCCAACTTTTCTGCCATGCCTTATAGACTCTATATTAGATAAGTTGGGTAGATCGCAATACTTCACAACCCTAGATCAGGCGAAAGGTTACCACCAGATCCTAATTAAGGAAGAAGATAGGAAGAAAACCGCTTTTGTTACCCCCCACGGTCTATATGAATTTATTAGAATGCCATTCGGTCTGAAGAACGCCCCAGCGACGTTTCAAAGACTTTTGACTCGTTGTTAGGTTTCTCACCCACCGCAACAGTTGCTTGTACTATACATTCCTCTGTTGCGTTGATTGAGAGAGCGTAACATCTGATGCATAGCGGGCCGTGAGTGTTTATCCGAATAGCGGACCACAGCTGACTGTCGTTTGGGCATAACACCTGCGACAGCTTGTTGTGGAAAACTATTCTTAGTATCTACACTTCGCGGCTTCGCTTTGTTACGTCAGAGTTGTGTCTTTTTGTGTTTTTATGATGCTATGATGAGGGAATTTAGGGTTGATTTTTTCAACATACGTGGGCTTCGGACGAATTTCTTTGATGTGTATGCCCACAACCATTCCCACAAACCGGCTGTTCTGGCACTTAGCGAAACACAGGTAGTAGAAGACTCTTCTGATTGCAACTGCCTGGATATAGCTTAGCGCCGTTATTCTTTCCCCACCGCCACCTTGCCATTTACATCCGTAGTGATATTGCTTACCAAATTCCATCACAGTATGGCCACTGTTCCAATCCGGAATTTAACTTCAAATGGCTAAAATTCACTGTCCGTAAGCAAATTATTCGCTACTGTTTTATATACAGAAGCCCTAGTGCGGATAGCAACCCAACCTTTAACGAGTTTGATGCGCGGTCCGATTCCATCACTCGAATTGTATCCCTGTATCCTCGTACTGAAATCGTCATTGCGGGCGATTTCAATATACACAATTCGGATTGGCTTCGACACTCTGGCCAGACAATACCCGAAGGAAGGTATGTTGAACTTTTCGCTGAGGTAAACAATTTGACTCAGCTTGTAAATGAGCCGACACGAATACCTGACATTGCAAGTCATTCCGCCAACTCCCTTAACTTGTTTCTTACTTCTCACCATGATAAATACGTCATCGATGTTTTAGCGCCCATAGGCCGGACTGACCGTAACATCATAATAGCTAAATTCTCGTACTCCGACCACACAGTTAAAGAACAAACTCGCAAAAGAAAAGTATGGCGTTACGGGAAATCCAACTGGGACGGCCTTAATAGCTTTAACTGTTTTAACTGGTCACTATGCTTCCTCGATAGTGACGTGGATGCCGCCGCTGATATGATCACCGACACGATTCTCTTAGGTATGAATGACTTTATTCCTAACAGAATAAAGAGCATTAAACCTAAGACAAACTCATGGTTCGACCAGAGATGTAAAGAGGCTATCAGGTTGAAAGAGTAAGTTTTCGGTCTTATAAAGCCAACAAATCTGAGGAAAACCGAAAGAAGTTTAAACAAGCCAGAAATGACGGTAATGCCCATATATTCAACGTGCAAAGCCCATATCCTTTACGACCAAAAATTGAGGCAAAAAATACTACAGTGTCCCAAAGGTAGTAAAAATTGTTGGTCATTCGTGAAAAACATTAGAAACTCTGCCTCATCTGCCATTCCCACGCTCATTTACAATGACATTCCAGCTGTTAGCTCCTTAGACAAGGCCAATCTGCTCACTGTACAATTTGCAGCCAATTCTGTGCTTGAGAGCGTCTAATTTTCTATGGGACAAGTCCACTTTCGCACTCGCGCAGTTGCAGGAGTTCTTAAAGGTTTCAACATTCACAAATCCACTGGTCCAGATGGTATACCCCCAATTGTTCTGAAGAGGTGTTCTTCTTCGCTGGGAAAACCTCTGCGTAAGCTTTTCTGTCTGGAGTCTTTCCGAGAAGATGGAAAACAGCATTTGTCCAGCCTGTCCCTAAAAAAGGCGAATCTTCCTCTCCAACCAATTACCGACCCATTGCACTTACGTCCCTTCTTTCCAAGGTCATGGAAACGCTGATAAATCGTCAGCTTATGAAATATCTTGACTCACGAAAACTCCTCAATGACCGGCAGTATGGTTTTCGTAGCAACAGGTCCACTGGTGATTTGATGGCATATGTTACCAAGAAGTGGAACCAATCTCTCCATCACTTCGGTGAAACAAAGATAGTTGCGCTTGATACTTCAAAGGCAATTGACAGAGTTTGGCATCAGGCTCGTTTGTCGAAAATGTGTGCATATGGCATCGATGAGTCTCTTTTTCAATGGATTAGAAATCACCTTTCGGGGCGTTCAATATAAGTTGTATTGGACGGCCTCAAGTCTGATATTCACGACATAAATGCTGGTGTCCTCAGTTTTGCCTCCGACTATCTTTCTCATTTTCATAAATGACCTCTTGTCTGCAACCTCTAATCCAATCCATTCCTTCGCTGATGACAGTACCCTCAGTTTTTCATATTCGTTCCCTAACTCACGTCGCTGCTCTTCGGCCAATTGGGGCTCAACTAACAGAGTGGAATTTAATGCATCCAAAACTCAGTGCTGTCTTCTGTCTCTCAAGCGAAACCAAGACCCCCAACCATTATCCATGAATGGTACTTGCATCGCGGAAACCGAAAGACTTGCCACTCTTGGTATGTGTATGTTGTGTATGCAACTGGTACAGCTGACTGCTTGTACAGTCAGTCGATTTCCAAACGTCATCCAACATACATCACTCTGCGCAACACATTGTTAATTCATTATTCTTGTACTCTCTATTAATAATAAATAAGTTTAAATAGTATCTCGCGCATATTTAACATTGGCGACGAAGATGGGATTTTAAAAAGTCACTGAATTTAAGGTGCGCGAGTCAAATTCAGTACAATAGATAGATACAACAGTGCACAGTGCATACCGTACATTTCGACTGGCGTGACATAAGATCCGTTGCGCAAATCAACTCGCGTTGTGTTATTCTTTTTTTTTTGTTTTTGTGCTAACAGCGCATGGAAGACCAAAGTGGAAATGCCGCGACCGTCATAAAAACTGATACGGAAAATACAGTTGCAAGATCAAGGACAGTGAGTGCTGAGTATACTCCACGAGTTATAATGGCTGGAATTGGTAGCCTGGAACCCTTCGACTTGGGTCATCCAAACAAGTGTACGTCGTATATGGAGCGTTTCAATTTATTTCTGTTGGCCAATGATGTCAAAGAGGAAGAGCGTAAAAAAGCGGTTTTCCTCACGTTGGCTGGCGCGCCGCTTTACGACCTATTGACATCATTGGCATCCCCCAAACAGGTGAGTGGACTGAAATTGGTGGAAATTAATAAGATATTAACCGACCATTTATCACCCCCCCTCGGAAATCGCTGCGTTTTACCATTTCCACAAACGTGATCAACATCTGGGCGAGTCCGTCGGCAATTATATGGCAGCACTACGCACATTGGCTGTGGACTGCAAATTCGGCACAGCGCTGGACCGCATGTTACGCGACCGATTTGTGTGCGGCATGAAGGACGAGGGTCTACAGAAGAGCTTCCTAGCGGAGAGCGCTCTAACAGTGCAATTTGTCATGGAGCGTGCAATGACAAGTGAAGCTGCAGCGATCAGTGCTATGGCTATGAGGCACTCCAGCGAGTCACGTCACAACGAGTCGCAATACAACGAATCCATTCATAACGTCAGAGCGAACCGTTTTGGTCTACAACAGCGTAACCTCCCCAACAACCATGGACCGTGCGCCGGGTGTGGAGGGCCCCATCTACGGAAACAGTGTCCACATCGTGAAACTGTTTGCCATTCCTGCGGCCTAAGGGGTCATCTACAGCGCGTTTGCCGTAGCGCTCATGTATCGAAACCGGCAACTGCTACAGCAGAATCGACATCACAGCGCAGATTATCACGTGGAGAATCTGCTGTCAACCAAATCCAACCATTGGTCAACCAAAAGAAATCGGTCTCCGTCGTCCTCAATGGCCGCACATGCACGTTCGAAGTGGATTCTGGGTCGCCTGTGACCATCATGAAGGAAGCTACGTTCAACCATATCTGGCCTAAAGGAAATCCAGATCTTTCCAAATGCGACTTGGATCTAAACGACAATCAACGTAACCCGATGTTGTGTCAAAACATTGTCAATTGACCGTAACCGTGTTCAGTTCATTTCTCTTTGTGCTCCTCAAATTAATTTATTATTAATTCGGTAATTCTCACCGCGTTAGCAGTTTCCCGCATAATTTATATCTGACCCACTTCGCGCCCATTCAATTGTGCTCTGTTTTCGCTGACGCGCTCTTTAATCGTGTTTTTTGTGTTTCATTTCTTTTCCCTGACCTTAAAGACCCAACTTTTCTGCCATGCCTTATAGACTCTATATTAGATAAGTTGGGTAGATCGCAATACTTCACAACCCTAGATCAGGCGAAAGGTTACCACCAGATCCTAATTAAGGAAGAAGATAGGAAGAAAACCGCTTTTGTTACCCCCCACGGTCTATATGAATTTATTAGAATGCCATTCGGTCTGAAGAACGCCCCAGCGACGTTTCAAAGACTTTTGACTCGTTGTTAGGTTTCTCACCCACCGCAACAGTTGCTTGTACTATACATTCCTCTGTTGCGTTGATTGAGAGAGCGTAACATCTGATGCATAGCGGGCCGTGAGTGTTTATCCGAATAGCGGACCACAGCTGACTGTCGTTTGGGCATAACACCTGCGACAGCTTGTTGTGGAAAACTATTCTTAGTATCTACACTTCGCGGCTTCGCTTTGTTACGTCAGAGTTGTGTCTTTTTGTGTTTTTATGATGTTATGATGAGGGAATTTAGGGTTGATTTTTTCAACATACGTGGGCTTCGGACGAATTTCTTTGATGTGTATGCCCACACCCATTCCCACAAACCGGCTGTTCTGGCACTTAGCGAAACACAGGTAGTAGAAGACTCTTCTGATTGCAACTGCCTGGATATAGCTTAGCGCCGTTATTCTTTCCCCACCGCCACCTTGCCATTTACATCCGTAGTGATATTGCTTACCAAATTCCATCACAGTATGGCCACTGTTCCAATCCGGAATTTAACTTCAAATGGCTAAAATTCACTGTCCGTAAGCAAATTATTCGCTACTGTTTTATATACAGAAGCCCTAGTGCGGATAGCAACCCAACCTTTAACGAGTTTGATGCGCGGTCCGATTCCATCACTCGAATTGTATCCCTGTATCCTCGTACTGAAATCGTCATTGCGGGCGATTTCAATATACACAATTCGGATTGGCTTCGACACTCTGGCCAGACAATACCCGAAGGAAGGTATGTTGAACTTTTCGCTGAGGTAAACAATTTGACTCAGCTTGTAAATGAGCCGACACGAATACCTGACATTGCAAGTCATTCCGCCAACTCCCTTAACTTGTTTCTTACTTCTCACCATGATAAATACGTCATCGATGTTTTAGCGCCCATAGGCCGGACTGACCGTAACATCATAATAGCTAAATTCTCGTACTCCGACCACACAGTTAAAGAACAAACTCGCAAAAGAAAAGTATGGCGTTACGGGAAATCCAACTGGGACGGCCTTAATAGCTTTAACTGTTTTAACTGGTCACTATGCTTCCTCGATAGTGACGTGGATGCCGCCGCTGATATGATCACCGACACGATTCTCTTAGGTATGAATGACTTTATTCCTAACAGAATAAAGAGCATTAAACCTAAGACAAACTCATGGTTCGACCAGAGATGTAAAGAGGCTATCAGGTTGAAAGAGTAAGTTTTCGGTCTTATAAAGCCAACAAATCTGAGGAAAACCGAAAGAAGTTTAAACAAGCCAGAAATGACGGTAATGCCCATATATTCAACGTGCAAAGCCCATATCCTTTACGACCAAAAATTGAGGCAAAAAATACTACAGTGTCCCAAAGGTAGTAAAAATTGTTGGTCATTCGTGAAAAACATTAGAAACTCTGCCTCATCTGCCATTCCCACGCTCATTTACAATGACATTCCAGCTGTTAGCTCCTTAGACAAGGCCAATCTGCTCACTGTACAATTTGCAGCCAATTCTGTGCTTGAGAGCGTCTAATTTTCTATGGGACAAGTCCACTTTCGCACTCGCGCAGTTGCAGGAGTTCTTAAAGGTTTCAACATTCACAAATCCACTGGTCCAGATGGTATACCCCCAATTGTTCTGAAGAGGTGTTCTTCTTCGCTGGGAAAACCTCTGCGTAAGCTTTTCTGTCTGGAGTCTTTCCGAGAAGATGGAAAACAGCATTTGTCCAGCCTGTCCCTAAAAAAGGCGAATCTTCCTCTCCAACCAATTACCGACCCATTGCACTTACGTCCCTTCTTTCCAAGGTCATGGAAACGCTGATAAATCGTCAGCTTATGAAATATCTTGACTCACGAAAACTCCTCAATGACCGGCAGTATGGTTTTCGTAGCAACAGGTCCACTGGTGATTTGATGGCATATGTTACCAAGAAGTGGAACCAATCACTCCATCACTTCGGTGAAACAAAGATAGTTGCGCTTGATACTTCAAAGGCAATTGACAGAGTTTGGCATCAGGCTCGTTTGTCGAAAATGTGTGCATATGGCATCGATGAGTCTCTTTTTCAATGGATTAGAAATCACCTTTCGGGGCGTTCAATATAAGTTGTATTGGACGGCCTCAAGTCTGATATTCACGACATAAATGCTGGTGTCCTCAGTTTTGCCTCCGACTATCTTTCTCATTTTCATAAATGACCTCTTGTCTGCAACCTCTAATCCAATCCATTCCTTCGCTGATGACAGTACCCTCAGTTTTTCATATTCGTTCCCTAACTCACGTCGCTGCTCTTCGGCCAATTGGGGCTCAACTAACAGAGTGGAATTTAATGCATCCAAAACTCAGTGCTGTCTTCTGTCTCTCAAGCGAAACCAAGACCCCCAACCATTATCCATGAATGGTACTTGCATCGCGGAAACCGAAAGACTTGCCACTCTTGGTATGTGTATGTTGTGTATGCAACTGGTACAGCTGACTGCTTGTACAGTCAGTCGATTTCCAAACGTCATCCAACATACATCACTCTGCGCAACACATTGTTAATTCATTATTCTTGTACTCTCTATTAATAATAAATAAGTTTAAATAGTATCTCGCGCATATTTAACATTGGCGACGAAGATGGGATTTTAAAAAGTCACTGAATTTAAGGTGCGCGAGTCAAATTCAGTACAATAGATAGATACAACAGTGCACAGTGCATACCGTACATTTCGACTGGCGTGACATAAGATCCGTTGCGCAAATCAACTCGCGTTGTGTTATTCTTTTTTTTTTGTTTTTGTGCTAACAGCGCATGGAAGACCAAAGTGGAAATGCCGCGACCGTTATAAAAACTGATACGGAAAATACAGTTGCAAGATCAAGGACAGTGAGTGCTGAGTATACTCCACGAGTTATAATGGCTGGAATTGGTAGCCTGGAACCCTTCGACTTGGGTCATCCAAACAAGTGTACGTCGTATATGGAGCGTTTCAATTTATTTCTGTTGGCCAATGATGTCAAAGAGGAAGAGCGTAAAAAAGCGGTTTTCCTCACGTTGGCTGGCGCGCCGCTTTACGACCTATTGACATCATTGGCATCCCCCAAACAGGTGAGTGGACTGAAATTGGTGGAAATTAATAAGATATTAACCGACCATTTATCACCCCCCCTCGGAAATCGCTGCGTTTTACCATTTCCACAAACGTGATCAACATCTGGGCGAGTCCGTCGGCAATGATATGGCAGCACTACGCACATTGGCTGTGGACTGCAAATTCGGCACAGCGCTGGACCGCATGTTACGCGACCGATTTGTGTGCGGCATGAAGGACGAGGGTCTACAGAAGAGCTTCCTAGCGGAGAGCGCTCTAACAGTGCAATTTGTCATGGAGCGTGCAATGACAAGTGAAGCTGCAGCGATCAGTGCTATGGCTATGAGGCACTCCAGCGAGTCACGTCACAACGAGTCGCAATACAACGAATCCATTCATAACGTCAGAGCGAACCGTTTTGGTCTACAACAGCGTAACCTCCCCAACAACCATGGACCGTGCGCCGGGTGTGGAGGGCCCCATCTACGGAAACAGTGTCCACATCGTGAAACTGTTTGCCATTCCTGCGGCCTAAGGGGTCATCTACAGCGCGTTTGCCGTAGCGCTCATGTATCGAAACCGGCAACTCCTACAGCAGAATCGACATCACAGCGCAGATTATCACGTGGAGAATCTGCTGTCAACCAAATCCAACCATTGGTCAACCAAAAGAAATCGGTCTCCGTCGTCCTCAATGGCCGCACATGCACGTTCGAAGTGGATTCTGGGTCGCCTGTGACCATCATGAAGGAAGCTACGTTCAACCATATCTGGCCTAAAGGAAATCCAGATCTTTCCAAATGCGACTTGGATCTAAACGACCATCAACGTAACCCGATGTTGTGTCAAAACATTGTCAATTGACCGTAACCGTGTTCAGTTCATTTCTCTTTGTGCTCCTCAAATTAATTTATTATTAATTCGGTAATTCTCACCGCGTTAGCAGTTTCCCGCATAATTTATATCTGACCCACTTCGCGCCCATTCAATTGTGCTCTGTTTTCGCTGACGCGCTCTTTAATCGTGTTTTTTGTGTTTCATTTCTTTTCCCTGACCTTAAAGACCCAACTTTTCTGCCATGCCTTATAGACTCTATATTAGATAAGTTGGGTAGATCGCAATACTTCACAACCCTAGATCAGGCGAAAGGTTACCACCAGATCCTAATTAAGGAAGAAGATAGGAAGAAAACCGCTTTTGTTACCCCCCACGGTCTATATGAATTTATTAGAATGCCATTCGGTCTGAAGAACGCCCCATCGACGTTTCAAAGACTTTTGACTCGTTGTTAGGTTTCTCAACCACCGCAACAGTTGCTTGTACTATACATTCCTCTGTTGCGTTGATTGAGAGAGCGTAACATCTGATGCATAGCGGGCCGTGAGTGTTTATCCGAATAGCGGACCACAGCTGACTGTCGTTTGGGCATAACACCTGCGACAGCTTGTTGTGGAAAACTATTCTTAGTATCTACACTTCGCGGCTTCGCTTTGTTACGTCAGAGTTGTGTCTTTTTGTGTTTTTATGATGTTATGATGAGGGAATTTAGGGTTGATTTTTTCAACATACGTGGGCTTCGGACGAATTTCTTTGATGTGTATGCCCACACCCATTCCCACAAACCGGCTGTTCTGGCACTTAGCGAAACACAGGTAGTAGAAGACTCTTCTGATTGCAACTGCCTGGATATAGCTTAGCGCCTTTATTCTTTCCCCACCGCCACCTTGCCATTTACATCCGTAGTGATATTGCTTACCAAATTCCATCACAGTATGGCCACTGTTCCAATCCGGAATTTAACTTCAAATGGCTAAAATTCACTGTCCGTAAGCAAATTATTCGCTACTGTTTTATATACAGAAGCCCTAGTGCGGATAGCAACCCAACCTTTAACGAGTTTGATGCGCGGTCCGATTCCATCACTCGAATTGTATCCCTGTATCCTCGTACTGAAATCGTCATTGCGGGCGATTTCAATATACACAATTCGGATTGGCTTCGACACTCTGGCCAGACAATACCCGAAGGAAGGTATGTTGAACTTTTCGCTGAGGTAAACAATTTGACTCAGCTTGTAAATGAGCCGACACGAATACCTGACATTGCAAGTCATTCCGCCAACTCCCTTAACTTGTTTCTTACTTCTCACCATGATAAATACGTCATCGATGTTTTAGCGCCCATAGGCCGGACTGACCGTAACATCATAATAGCTAAATTCTCGTACTCCGACCACACAGTTAAAGAACAAACTCGCAAAAGAAAAGTATGGCGTTACGGGAAATCCAACTGGGACGGCCTTAATAGCTTTAACTGTTTTAACTGGTCACTATGCTTCCTCGATAGTGACGTGGATGCCGCCGCTGATATGATCACCGACACGATTCTCTTAGGTATGAATGACTTTATTCCTAACAGAATAAAGAGCATTAAACCTAAGACAAACTCATGGTTCGACCAGAGATGTAAAGAGGCTATCAGGTTGAAAGAGTAAGTTTTCGGTCTTATAAAGCCAACAAATCTGAGGAAAACCGAAAGAAGTTTAAACAAGCCAGAAATGACGGTAATGCCCATATATTCAACGTGCAAAGCCCATATCCTTTACGACCAAAAATTGAGGCAAAAAATACTACAGTGTCCCAAAGGTAGTAAAAATTGTTGGTCATTCGTGAAAAACATTAGAAACTCTGCCTCATCTGCCATTCCCACGCTCATTTACAATGACATTCCAGCTGTTAGCTCCTTAGACAAGGCCAATCTGCTCACTGTACAATTTGCAGCCAATTCTGTGCTTGAGAGCGTCTAATTTTCTATGGGACAAGTCCACTTTCGCACTCGCGCAGTTGCAGGAGTTCTTAAAGGTTTCAACATTCACAAATCCACTGGTCCAGATGGTATACCCCCAATTGTTCTGAAGAGGTGTTCTTCTTCGCTGGGAAAACCTCTGCGTAAGCTTTTCTGTCTGGAGTCTTTCCGAGAAGATGGAAAACAGCATTTGTCCAGCCTGTCCCTAAAAAAGGCGAATCTTCCTCTCCAACCAATTACCGACCCATTGCACTTACGTCCCTTCTTTCCAAGGTCATGGAAACGCTGATAAATCGTCAGCTTATGAAATATCTTGACTCACGAAAACTCCTCAATGACCGGCAGTATGGTTTTCGTAGCAACAGGTCCACTGGTGATTTGATGGCATATGTTACCAAGAAGTGGAACCAATCACTCCATCACTTCGGTGAAACAAAGATAGTTGCGCTTGATACTTCAAAGGCAATTGACAGAGTTTGGCATCAGGCTCGTTTGTCGAAAATGTGTGCATATGGCATCGATGAGTCTCTTTTTCAATGGATTAGAAATCACCTTTCGGGGCGTTCAATATAAGTTGTATTGGACGGCCTCAAGTCTGATATTCACGACATAAATGCTGGTGTCCTCAGTTTTGCCTCCGACTATCTTTCTCATTTTCATAAATGACCTCTTGTCTGCAACCTCTAATCCAATCCATTCCTTCGCTGATGACAGTACCCTCAGTTTTTCATATTCGTTCCCTAACTCACGTCGCTGCTCTTCGGCCAATTGGGGCTCAACTAACAGAGTGGAATTTAATGCATCCAAAACTCAGTGCTGTCTTCTGTCTCTCAAGCGAAACCAAGACCCCCAACCATTATCCATGAATGGTACTTGCATCGCGGAAACCGAAAGACTTGCCACTCTTGGTATGTGTATGTTGTGTATGCAACTGGTACAGCTGACTGCTTGTACAGTCAGTCGATTTCCAAACGTCATCCAACATACATCACTCTGCGCAACACATTGTTAATTCATTATTCTTGTACTCTCTATTAATAATAAATAAGTTTAAATAGTATCTCGCGCATATTTAACATTGGCGACGAAGATGGGATTTTAAAAAGTCACTGAATTTAAGGTGCGCGAGTCAAATTCAGTACAATAGATAGATACAACAGTGCACAGTGCATACCGTACATTTCGACTGGCGTGACATAAGATCCGTTGCGCAAATCAACTCGCGTTGTGTTATTCTTTTTTTTTTGTTTTTGTGCTAACAGCGCATGGAAGACCAAAGTGGAAATGCCGCGACCGTTATAAAAACTGATACGGAAAATACAGTTGCAAGATCAAGGACAGTGAGTGCTGAGTATACTCCACGAGTTATAATGGCTGGAATTGGTAGCCTGGAACCCTTCGACTTGGGTCATCCAAACAAGTGTACGTCGTATATGGAGCGTTTCAATTTATTTCTGTTGGCCAATGATGTCAAAGAGGAAGAGCGTAAAAAAGCGGTTTTCCTCACGTTGGCTGGCGCGCCGCTTTACGACCTATTGACATCATTGGCATCCCCCAAACAGGTGAGTGGACTGAAATTGGTGGAAATTAATAAGATATTAACCGACCATTTATCACCCCCCCTCGGAAATCGCTGCGTTTTACCATTTCCACAAACGTGATCAACATCTGGGCGAGTCCGTCGGCAATGATATGGCAGCACTACGCACATTGGCTGTGGACTGCAAATTCGGCACAGCGCTGGACCGCATGTTACGCGACCGATTTGTGTGCGGCATGAAGGACGAGGGTCTACAGAAGAGCTTCCTAGCGGAGAGCGCTCTAACAGTGCAATTTGTCATGGAGCGTGCAATGACAAGTGAAGCTGCAGCGATCAGTGCTATGGCTATGAGGCACTCCAGCGAGTCACGTCACAACGAGTCGCAATACAACGAATCCATTCATAACGTCAGAGCGAACCGTTTTGGTCTACAACAGCGTAACCTCCCCAACAACCATGGACCGTGCGCCGGGTGTGGAGGGCCCCATCTACGGAAACAGTGTCCACATCGTGAAACTGTTTGCCATTCCTGCGGCCTAAGGGGTCATCTACAGCGCGTTTGCCGTAGCGCTCATGTATCGAAACCGGCAACTCCTACAGCAGAATCGACATCACAGCGCAGATTATCACGTGGAGAATCTGCTGTCAACCAAATCCAACCATTGGTCAACCAAAAGAAATCGGTCTCCGTCGTCCTCAATGGCCGCACATGCACGTTCGAAGTGGATTCTGGGTCGCCTGTGACCATCATGAAGGAAGCTACGTTCAACCATATCTGGCCTAAAGGAAATCCAGATCTTTCCAAATGCGACTTGGATCTAAACGACCATCAACGTAACCCGATGTTGTGTCAAAACATTGTCAATTGACCGTAACCGTGTTCAGTTCATTTCTCTTTGTGCTCCTCAAATTAATTTATTATTAATTCGGTAATTCTCACCGCGTTAGCAGTTTCCCGCATAATTTATATCTGACCCACTTCGCGCCCATTCAATTGTGCTCTGTTTTCGCTGACGCGCTCTTTAATCGTGTTTTTTGTGTTTCATTTCTTTTCCCTGACCTTAAAGACCCAACTTTTCTGCCATGCCTTATAGACTCTATATTAGATAAGTTGGGTAGATCGCAATACTTCACAACCCTAGATCAGGCGAAAGGTTACCACCAGATCCTAATTAAGGAAGAAGATAGGAAGAAAACCGCTTTTGTTACCCCCCACGGTCTATATGAATTTATTAGAATGCCATTCGGTCTGAAGAACGCCCCATCGACGTTTCAAAGACTTTTGACTCGTTGTTAGGTTTCTCAACCACCGCAACAGTTGCTTGTACTATACATTCCTCTGTTGCGTTGATTGAGAGAGCGTAACATCTGATGCATAGCGGGCCGTGAGTGTTTATCCGAATAGCGGACCACAGCTGACTGTCGTTTGGGCATAACACCTGCGACAGCTTGTTGTGGAAAACTATTCTTAGTATCTACACTTCGCGGCTTCGCTTTGTTACGTCAGAGTTGTGTCTTTTTGTGTTTTTATGATGTTATGATGAGGGAATTTAGGGTTGATTTTTTCAACATACGTGGGCTTCGGACGAATTTCTTTGATGTGTATGCCCACACCCATTCCCACAAACCGGCTGTTCTGGCACTTAGCGAAACACAGGTAGTAGAAGACTCTTCTGATTGCAACTGCCTGGATATAGCTTAGCGCCTTTATTCTTTCCCCACCGCCACCTTGCCATTTACATCCGTAGTGATATTGCTTACCAAATTCCATCACAGTATGGCCACTGTTCCAATCCGGAATTTAACTTCAAATGGCTAAAATTCACTGTCCGTAAGCAAATTATTCGCTACTGTTTTATATACAGAAGCCCTAGTGCGGATAGCAACCCAACCTTTAACGAGTTTGATGCGCGGTCCGATTCCATCACTCGAATTGTATCCCTGTATCCTCGTACTGAAATCGTCATTGCGGGCGATTTCAATATACACAATTCGGATTGGCTTCGACACTCTGGCCAGACAATACCCGAAGGAAGGTATGTTGAACTTTTCGCTGAGGTAAACAATTTGACTCAGCTTGTAAATGAGCCGACACGAATACCTGACATTGCAAGTCATTCCGCCAACTCCCTTAACTTGTTTCTTACTTCTCACCATGATAAATACGTCATCGATGTTTTAGCGCCCATAGGCCGGACTGACCGTAACATCATAATAGCTAAATTCTCGTACTCCGACCACACAGTTAAAGAACAAACTCGCAAAAGAAAAGTATGGCGTTACGGGAAATCCAACTGGGACGGCCTTAATAGCTTTAACTGTTTTAACTGGTCACTATGCTTCCTCGATAGTGACGTGGATGCCGCCGCTGATATGATCACCGACACGATTCTCTTAGGTATGAATGACTTTATTCCTAACAGAATAAAGAGCATTAAACCTAAGACAAACTCATGGTTCGACCAGAGATGTAAAGAGGCTATCAGGTTGAAAGAGTAAGTTTTCGGTCTTATAAAGCCAACAAATCTGAGGAAAACCGAAAGAAGTTTAAACAAGCCAGAAATGACGGTAATGCCCATATATTCAACGTGCAAAGCCCATATCCTTTACGACCAAAAATTGAGGCAAAAAATACTACAGTGTCCCAAAGGTAGTAAAAATTGTTGGTCATTCGTGAAAAACATTAGAAACTCTGCCTCATCTGCCATTCCCACGCTCATTTACAATGACATTCCAGCTGTTAGCTCCTTAGACAAGGCCAATCTGCTCACTGTACAATTTGCAGCCAATTCTGTGCTTGAGAGCGTCTAATTTTCTATGGGACAAGTCCACTTTCGCACTCGCGCAGTTGCAGGAGTTCTTAAAGGTTTCAACATTCACAAATCCACTGGTCCAGATGGTATACCCCCAATTGTTCTGAAGAGGTGTTCTTCTTCGCTGGGAAAACCTCTGCGTAAGCTTTTCTGTCTGGAGTCTTTCCGAGAAGATGGAAAACAGCATTTGTCCAGCCTGTCCCTAAAAAAGGCGAATCTTCCTCTCCAACCAATTACCGACCCATTGCACTTACGTCCCTTCTTTCCAAGGTCATGGAAACGCTGATAAATCGTCAGCTTATGAAATATCTTGACTCACGAAAACTCCTCAATGACCGGCAGTATGGTTTTCGTAGCAACAGGTCCACTGGTGATTTGATGGCATATGTTACCAAGAAGTGGAACCAATCTCTCCATCACTTCGGTGAAACAAAGATAGTTGCGCTTGATACTTCAAAGGCAATTGACAGAGTTTGGCATCAGGCTCGTTTGTCGAAAATGTGTGCATATGGCATCGATGAGTCTCTTTTTCAATGGATTAGAAATCACCTTTCGGGGCGTTCAATATAAGTTGTATTGGACGGCCTCAAGTCTGATATTCACGACATAAATGCTGGTGTCCTCAGTTTTGCCTCCGACTATCTTTCTCATTTTCATAAATGACCTCTTGTCTGCAACCTCTAATCCAATCCATTCCTTCGCTGATGACAGTACCCTCAGTTTTTCATATTCGTTCCCTAACTCACGTCGCTGCTCTTCGGCCAATTGGGGCTCAACTAACAGAGTGGAATTTAATGCATCCAAAACTCAGTGCTGTCTTCTGTCTCTCAAGCGAAACCAAGACCCCCAACCATTATCCATGAATGGTACTTGCATCGCGGAAACCGAAAGACTTGCCACTCTTGGTATGTGTATGTTGTGTATGCAACTGGTACAGCTGACTGCTTGTACAGTCAGTCGATTTCCAAACGTCATCCAACATACATCACTCTGCGCAACACATTGTTAATTCATTATTCTTGTACTCTCTATTAATAATAAATAAGTTTAAATAGTATCTCGCGCATATTTAACATTGGCGACGAAGATGGGATTTTAAAAAGTCACTGAATTTAAGGTGCGCGAGTCAAATTCAGTACAATAGATAGATACAACAGTGCACAGTGCATACCGTACATTTCGACTGGCGTGACATAAGATCCGTTGCGCAAATCAACTCGCGTTGTGTTATTCTTTTTTTTTTGTTTTTGTGCTAACAGCGCATGGAAGACCAAAGTGGAAATGCCGCGACCGTCATAAAAACTGATACGGAAAATACAGTTGCAAGATCAAGGACAGTGAGTGCTGAGTATACTCCACGAGTTATAATGGCTGGAATTGGTAGCCTGGAACCCTTCGACTTGGGTCATCCATACAAGTGTACGTCGTATATGGAGCGTTTCAATTTATTTCTGTTGGCCAATGATGTCAAAGAGGAAGAGCGTAAAAAAGCGGTTTTCCTCACGTTGGCTGGCGCGCCGCTTTACGACCTATTGACATCATTGGCATCCCCCAAACAGGTGAGTGGACTGAAATTGGTGGAAATTAATAAGATATTAACCGACCATTTATCACCCCCCCTCGGAAATCGCTGCGTTTTACCATTTCCACAAACGTGATCAACATCTGGGCGAGTCCGTCGGCAATGATATGGCAGCACTACGCACATTGGCTGTGGACTGCAAATTCGGCACAGCGCTGGACCGCATGTTACGCGACCGATTTGTGTGCGGCATGAAGGACGAGGGTCTACAGAAGAGCTTCCTAGCGGAGAGCGCTCTAACAGTGCAATTTGTCATGGAGCGTGCAATGACAAGTGAAGCTGTAGCGATCAGTGCTATGGCTATGAGGCACTCCAGCGAGTCACGTCACAACGAGTCGCAATACAACGAATCCATTCATAACGTCAGAGCGAACCGTTTTGGTTTACAACAGCGTAACCTCCCCAACAACCATGGACCGTGCGCCGGGTGTGGAGGGCCCCATCTACGGAAACAGTGTCCACATCGTGAAACTGTTTGCCATTCCTGCGGCCTAAGGGGTCATCTACAGCGCGTTTGCCGTAGCGCTCATGTATCGAAACCGGCAACTCCTACAGCAGAATCGACATCACAGCGCAGATTATCACGTGGAGAATCTGCTGTCAACCAAATCCAACCATTGGTCAACCAAAAGAAATCGGTCTCCGTCGTCCTCAATGGCCGCACATGCACGTTCGAAGTGGATTCTGGGTCGCCTGTGACCATCATGAAGGAAGCTACGTTCAACCATATCTGGCCTAAAGGAAATCCAGATCTTTCCAAATGCGACTTGGATCTAAACGACCATCAACGTAACCCGATGTTGTGTCAAAACATTGTCAATTGACCGTAACCGTGTTCAGTTCATTTCTCTTTGTGCTCCTCAAATTAATTTATTATTAATTCGGTAATTCTCACCGCGTTAGCAGTTTCCCGCATAATTTATATCTGACCCACTTCGCGCCCATTCAATTGTGCTCTGTTTTCGCTGACGCGCTCTTTAATCGTGTTTTTTGTGATTCATTTCTTTTCCCTGACCTTAAAGACCCAACTTTTCTGCCATGCCTTATAGACTCTATATTAGATAAGTTGGGCAGATCGCAATACTTCACAACCCTAGATCAGGCGAAAGGTTACCACCAGATCCTAATTAAGGAAGAAGATAGGAAGAAAACCGCTTTTGTTACCCCCCACGGTCTATATGAATTTATTAGAATGCCATTCGGTCTGAAGAACGCCCCAGCGACGTTTCAAAGACTTTTGACTCGTTGTTAGGTTTCTCACCCACCGCAACAGTTGCTTGTACTATACATTCCTCTGTTGCGTTGATTGAGAGAGCGTAACATCTGATGCATAGCGGGCCGTGAGTGTTTATCCGAATAGCGGACCACAGCTGACTGTCGTTTGGGCATAACACCTGCGACAGCTTGTTGTGGAAAACTATTCTTAGTATCTACACTTCGCGGCTTCGCTTTGTTACGTCAGAGTTGTGTCTTTTTGTGTTTTTATGATGTTATGATGAGGGAATTTAGGGTTGATTTTTTCAACATACGTGGGCTTCGGACGAATTTCTTTGATGTGTATGCCCACACCCATTCCCACAAACCGGCTGTTCTGGCACTTAGCGAAACACAGGTAGTAGAAGACTCTTCTGATTGCAACTGCCTGGATATAGCTTAGCGCCGTTATTCTTTCCCCACCGCCACCTTGCCATTTACATCCGTAGTGATATTGCTTACCAAATTCCATCACAGTATGGCCACTGTTCCAATCCGGAATTTAACTTCAAATGGCTAAAATTCACTGTCCGTAAGCAAATTATTCGCTACTGTTTTATATACAGAAGCCCTAGTGCGGATAGCAACCCAACCTTTAACGAGTTTGATGCGCGGTCCGATTCCATCACTCGAATTGTATCCCTGTATCCTCGTACTGAAATCGTCATTGCGGGCGATTTCAATATACACAATTCGGATTGGCTTCGACACTCTGGCCAGACAATACCCGAAGGAAGGTATGTTGAACTTTTCGCTGAGGTAAACAATTTGACTCAGCTTGTAAATGAGCCGACACGAATACCTGACATTGCAAGTCATTCCGCCAACTCCCTTAACTTGTTTCTTACTTCTCACCATGATAAATACGTCATCGATGTTTTAGCGCCCATAGGCCGGACTGACCGTAACATCATAATAGCTAAATTCTCGTACTCCGACCACACAGTTAAAGAACAAACTCGCAAAAGAAAAGTATGGCATTACGGGAAATCCAACTGGGACGGCCTTAATAGCTTTAACTGTTTTAACTGGTCACTATGCTTCCTCGATAGTGACGTGGATGCCGCCGCTGATATGATCACCGACACGATTCTCTTAGGTATGAATGACTTTATTCCTAACAGAATAAAGAGCATTAAACCTAAGACAAACTCATGGTTCGACCAGAACTGTAAAGAGGCTATCAGGTTGAAAGAGTAAGTTTTCGGTCTTATAAAGCCAACAAATCTGAGGAAAACCGAAAGAAGTTTAAACAAGCCAGAAATGACGGTAATGCCCATATATTCAACGTGCAAAGCCCATATCCTTTACGACCAAAAATTGAGGCAAAAAATACTACAGTGTCCCAAAGGTAGTAAAAATTGTTGGTCATTCGTGAAAAACATTAGAAACTCTGCCTCATCTGCCATTCCCACGCTCATTTACAATGACATTCCAGCTGTTAGCTCCTTAGACAAGGCCAATCTGCTCACTGTACAATTTGCAGCCAATTCTGTGCTTGAGAGCGTCTAATTTTCTATGGGACAAGTCCACTTTCGCACTCGCGCAGTTGCAGGAGTTCTTAAAGGTTTCAACATTCACAAATCCACTGGTCCAGATGGTATACCCCCAATTGTTCTGAAGAGGTGTTCTTCTTCGCTGGGAAAACCTCTGCGTAAGCTTTTCTGTCTGGAGTCTTTCCGAGAAGATGGAAAACAGCATTTGTCCAGCCTGTCCCTAAAAAAGGCGAATCTTCCTCTCCAACCAATTACCGACCCATTGCACTTAGGTCCCTTCTTTCCAAGGTCATGGAAACGCTGATAAATCGTCAGCTTATGAAATATCTTGACTCACGAAAACTCCTCAATGACCGGGAGTATGGTTTTCGTAGCAACAGGTCCACTGGTGATTTGATGGCATATGTTACCAAGAAGTGGAACCAATCTCTCCATCACTTCGGTGAAACAAAGATAGTTGCGCTTGATACTTCAAAGGCAATTGACAGAGTTTGGCATCAGGCTCGTTTGTCGAAAATGTGTGCATATGGCATCGATGAGTCTCTTTTTCAATGGATTAGAAATCACCTTTCGGGGCGTTCAATATAAGTTGTATTGGACGGCCTCAAGTCTGATATTCACGACATAAATGCTGGTGTCCTCAGTTTTGCCTCCGACTATCTTTCTCATTTTCATAAATGACCTCTTGTCTGCAACCTCTAATCCAATCCATTCCTTCGCTGATGACAGTACCCTCAGTTTTTCATATTCGTTCCCTAACTCACGTCGCTGCTCTTCGGCCAATTGGGGCTCAACTAACAGAGTGGAATTTAATGCATCCAAAACTCAGTGCTGTCTTCTGTCTCTCAAGCGAAACCAAGACCCCCAACCATTATCCATGAATGGTACTTGCATCGCGGAAACCGAAAGACTTGCCACTCTTGGTATGTGTATGTTGTGTATGCAACTGGTACAGCTGACTGCTTGTACAGTCAGTCGATTTCCAAACGTCATCCAACATACATCACTCTGCGCAACACATTGTTAATTCATTATTCTTGTACTCTCTATTAATAATAAATAAGTTTAAATAGTATCTCGCGCATATTTAACATTGGCGACGAAGATGGGATTTTAAAAAGTCACTGAATTTAAGGTGCGCGAGTCAAATTCAGTACAATAGATAGATACAACAGTGCACAGTGCATACCGTACATTTCGACTGGCGTGACATAAGATCCGTTGCGCAAATCAACTCGCGTTGTGTTATTCTTTTTTTTTTGTTTTTGTGCTAACAGCGCATGGAAGACCAAAGTGGAAATGCCGCGACCGTCATAAAAACTGATACGGAAAATACAGTTGCAAGATCAAGGACAGTGAGTGCTGAGTATACTCCACGAGTTATAATGGCTGGAATTGGTAGCCTGGAACCCTTCGACTTGGGTCATCCAAACAAGTGTACGTCGTATATGGAGCGTTTCAATTTATTTCTGTTGGCCAATGATGTCAAAGAGGAAGAGCGTAAAAAAGCGGTTTTCCTCACGTTGGCTGGCGCGCCGCTTTACGACCTATTGACATCATTGGCATCCCCCAAACAGGTGAGTGGACTGAAATTGGTGGAAATTAATAAGATATTAACCGACCATTTATCACCCCCCCTCGGAAATCGCTGCGTTTTACCATTTCCACAAACGTGATCAACATCTGGGCGAGTCCGTCGGCAATGATATGGCAGCACTACGCACATTGGCTGTGGACTGCAAATTCGGCACAGCGCTGGACCGCATGTTACGCGACCGATTTGTGTGCGGCATGAAGGACGAGGGTCTACAGAAGAGCTTCCTAGCGGAGAGCGCTCTAACAGTGCAATTTGTCATGGAGCGTGCAATGACAAGTGAAGCTGCAGCGATCAGTGCTATGGCTATGAGGCACTCCAGCGAGTCACGTCACAACGAGTCGCAATACAACGAATCCATTCATAACGTCAGAGCGAACCGTTTTGGTCTACAACAGCGTAACCTCCCCAACAACCATGGACCGTGCGCCGGGTGTGGAGGGCCCCATCTACGGAAACAGTGTCCACATCGTGAAACTGTTTGCCATTCCTGCGGCCTAAGGGGTCATCTACAGCGCGTTTGCCGTAGCGCTCATGTATCGAAACCGGCAACTCCTACAGCAGAATCGACATCACAGCGCAGATTATCACGTGGAGAATCTGCTGTCAACCAAATCCAACCATTGGTCAACCAAAAGAAATCGGTCTCCGTCGTCCTCAATGGCCGCACATGCACGTTCGAAGTGGATTCTGGGTCGCCTGTGACCATCATGAAGGAAGCTACGTTCAACCATATCTGGCCTAAAGGAAATCCAGATCTTTCCAAATGCGACTTGGATCTAAACGACCATCAACGTAACCCGATGTTGTGTCAAAACATTGTCAATTGACCGTAACCGTGTTCAGTTCATTTCTCTTTGTGCTCCTCAAATTAATTTATTATTAATTCGGTAATTCTCACCGCGTTAGCAGTTTCCCGCATAATTTATATCTGACCCACTTCGCGCCCATTCAATTGTGCTCTGTTTTCGCTGACGCGCTCTTTAATCGTGTTTTTTGTGTTTCATTTCTTTTCCCTGACCTTAAAGACCCAACTTTTCTGCCATGCCTTATAGACTCTATATTAGATAAGTTGGGTAGATCGCAATACTTCACAACCCTAGATCAGGCGAAAGGTTACCACCAGATCCTAATTAAGGAAGAAGATAGGAAGAAAACCGCTTTTGTTACCCCCCACGGTCTATATGAATTTATTAGAATGCCATTCGGTCTGAAGAACGCCCCAGCGACGTTTCAAAGACTTTTGACTCGCTGTTAGGTTTCTCACCCACCGCAACAGTTGCTTGTACTATACATTCCTCTGTTGCGTTGATTGAGAGAGCGTAACATCTGATGCATAGCGGGCCGTGAGTGTTTATCCGAATAGCGGACCACAGCTGACTGTCGTTTGGGCATAACACCTGCGACAGCTTGTTGTGGAAAACTATTCTTAGTATCTACACTTCGCGGCTTCGCTTTGTTACGTCAGAGTTGTGTCTTTTTGTGTTTTTATGATGTTATGATGAGGGAATTTAGGGTTGATTTTTTCAACATACGTGGGCTTCGGACGAATTTCTTTGATGTGTATGCCCACACCCATTCCCACAAATCGGCTGTTCTGGCACTTAGCGAAACACAGGTAGTAGAAGACTCTTCTGATTGCAACTGCCTGGATATAGCTTAGCGCCGTTATTCTTTCCCCACCGCCACCTTGCCATTTACATCCGTAGTGATATTGCTTACCAAATTCCATCACAGTATGGCCACTGTTCCAATCCGGAATTTAACTTCAAATGGCTAAAATTCACTGTCCGTAAGCAAATTATTCGCTACTGTTTTATATACAGAAGCCCTAGTGCGGATAGCAACCCAACCTTTAACGAGTTTGATGCGCGGTCCGATTCCATCACTCGAATTGTATCCCTGTATCCTCGTACTGAAATCGTCATTGCGGGCGATTTCAATATACACAATTCGGATTGGCTTCGACACTCTGGCCAGACAATACCCGAAGGAAGGTATGTTGAACTTTTCGCTGAGGTAAACAATTTGACTCAGCTTGTAAATGAGCCGACACGAATACCTGACATTGCAAGTCATTCCGCCAACTCCCTTAACTTGTTTCTTACTTCTCACCATGATAAATACGTCATCGATGTTTTAGCGCCCATAGGCCGGACTGACCGTAACATCATAATAGCTAAATTCTCGTACTCCGACCACACAGTTAAAGAACAAACTCGCAAAAGAAAAGTATGGCGTTACGGGAAATCCAACTGGGACGGCCTTAATAGCTTTAACTGTTTTAACTGGTCACTATGCTTCCTCGATAGTGACGTGGATGCCGCCGCTGATATGATCACCGACACGATTCTCTTAGGTATGAATGACTTTATTCCTAACAGAATAAAGAGCATTAAACCTAAGACAAACTCATGGTTCGACCAGAACTGTAAAGAGGCTATCAGGTTGAAAGAGTAAGTTTTCGGTCTTATAAAGCCAACAAATCTGAGGAAAACCGAAAGAAGTTTAAACAAGCCAGAAATGACGGTAATGCCCATATATTCAACGTGCAAAGCCCATATCCTTTACGACCAAAAATTGAGGCAAAAAATACTACAGTGTCCCAAAGGTAGTAAAAATTGTTGGTCATTCGTGAAAAACATTAGAAACTCTGCCTCATCTGCCATTCCCACGCTCATTTACAATGACATTCCAGCTGTTAGCTCCTTAGACAAGGCCAATCTGCTCACTGTACAATTTGCAGCCAATTCTGTGCTTGAGAGCGTCTAATTTTCTATGGGACAAGTCCACTTTCGCACTCGCGCAGTTGCAGGAGTTCTTAAAGGTTTCAACATTCACAAATCCACTGGTCCAGATGGTATACCCCCAATTGTTCTGAAGAGGTGTTCTTCTTCGCTGGGAAAACCTCTGCGTAAGCTTTTCTGTCTGGAGTCTTTCCGAGAAGATGGAAAACAGCATTTGTCCAGCCTGTCCCTAAAAAAGGCGAATCTTCCTCTCCAACCAATTACCGACCCATTGCACTTACGTCCCTTCTTTCCAAGGTCATGGAAACGCTGATAAATCGTCAGCTTATGAAATATCTTGACTCACGAAAACTCCTCAATGACCGGCAGTATGGTTTTCGTAGCAACAGGTCCACTGGTGATTTGATGGCATATGTTACCAAGAAGTGGAACCAATCTCTCCATCACTTCGGTGAAACAAAGATAGTTGCGCTTGATACTTCAAAGGCAATTGACAGAGTTTGGCATCAGGCTCGTTTGTCGAAAATGTGTGCATATGGCATCGATGAGTCTCTTTTTCAATGGATTAGAAATCACCTTTCGGGGCGTTCAATATAAGTTGTATTGGACGGCCTCAAGTCTGATATTCACGACATAAATGCTGGTGTCCTCAGTTTTGCCTCCGACTATCTTTCTCATTTTCATAAATGACCTCTTGTCTGCAACCTCTAATCCAATCCATTCCTTCGCTGATGACAGTACCCTCAGTTTTTCATATTCGTTCCCTAACTCACGTCGCTGCTCTTCGGCCAATTGGGGCTCAACTAACAGAGTGGAATTTAATGCATCCAAAACTCAGTGCTGTCTTCTGTCTCTCAAGCGAAACCAAGACCCCCAACCATTATCCATGAATGGTACTTGCATCGCGGAAACCGAAAGACTTGCCACTCTTGGTATGTGTATGTTGTGTATGCAACTGGTACAGCTGACTGCTTGTACAGTCAGTCGATTTCCAAACGTCATCCAACATACATCACTCTGCGCAACACATTGTTAATTCATTATTCTTGTACTCTCTATTAATAATAAATAAGTTTAAATAGTATCTCGCGCATATTTAACATTGGCGACGAAGATGGGATTTTAAAAAGTCACTGAATTTAAGGTGCGCGAGTCAAATTCAGTACAATAGATAGATACAACAGTGCACAGTGCATACCGTACATTTCGACTGGCGTGACATAAGATCCGTTGCGCAAATCAACTCGCGTTGTGTTATTCTTTTTTTTTTGTTTTTGTGCTAACAGCGCATGGAAGACCAAAGTGGAAATGCCGCGACCGTCATAAAAACTGATACGGAAAATACAGTTGCAAGATCAAGGACAGTGAGTGCTGAGTATACTCCACGAGTTATAATGGCTGGAATTGGTAGCCTGGAACCCTTCGACTTGGGTCATCCAAACAAGTGTACGTCGTATATGGAGCGTTTCAATTTATTTCTGTTGGCCAATGATGTCAAAGAGGAAGAGCGTAAAAAGCGGTTTTCCTCACGTTGGCTGGCGCGCCGCTTTACGACCTATTGACATCATTGGCATCCCCCAAACAGGTGAGTGGACTGAAATTGGTGGAAATTAATAAGATATTAACCGACCATTTATCACCCCCCCCCTCGGAAATCGCTGCGTTTTACCATTTCCACAAACGTGATCAACATCTGGGCGAGTCCGTCGGCAATGATATGGCAGCACTACGCACATTGGCTGTGGACTGCAAATTCGGCACAGCGCTGGACCGCATGTTACGCGACCGATTTCTGTGCGGCATGAAGGACGAGGGTCTACAGAAGAGCTTCCTAGCGGAGAGCGCTCTAACAGTGCAATTTGTCATGGAGCGTGCAATGACAAGTGAAGCTGCAGCGATCAGTGCTATGGCTATGAGGCACTCCAGCGAGTCACGTCACAACGAGTCGCAATACAACGAATCCATTCATAACGTCAGAGCGAACCGTTTTGGTCTACAACAGCGTAACCTCCCCAACAACCATGGACCGTGCGCCGGGTGTGGAGGGCCCCATCTACGGAAACAGTGTCCACATCGTGAAACTGTTTGCCATTCCTGCGGCCTAAGGGGTCATCTACAGCGCGTTTGCCGTAGCGCTCATGTATCGAAACCGGCAACTCCTACAGCAGAATCGACATCACAGCGCAGATTATCACGTGGAGAATCTGCTGTCAACCAAATCCAACCATTGGTCAACCAAAAGAAATCGGTCTCCGTCGTCCTCAATGGCCGCACATGCACGTTCGAAGTGGATTCTGGGTCGCCTGTGACCATCATGAAGGAAGCTACGTTCAACCATATCTGGCCTAAAGGAAATCCAGATCTTTCCAAATGCGACTTGGATCTAAACGACCATCAACGTAACCCGATGTTGTGTCAAAACATTGTCAATTGACCGTAACCGTGTTCAGTTCATTTCTCTTTGTGCTCCTCAAATTAATTTATTATTAATTCGGTAATTCTCACCGCGTTAGCAGTTTCCCGCATAATTTATATCTGACCCACTTCGCGCCCATTCAATTGTGCTCTGTTTTCGCTGACGCGCTCTTTAATCGTGTTTTTTGTGTTTCATTTCTTTTCCCTGACCTTAAAGACCCAACTTTTTTGCCATGCCTTATAGACTCTATATTAGATAAGTTGGGTAGATCGCAATACTTCACAACCCTAGATCAGGCGAAAGGTTACCACCAGATCCTAATTAAGGAAGAAGATAGGAAGAAAACCGCTTTTGTTACCCCCCACGGTCTATATGAATTTATTGGAATGCCATTCGGTCTGAAGAACGCCCCAGCGACGTTTCAAAGACTTTTGACTCGTTGTTAGGTTTCTCACCCACCGCAACAGTTGCTTGTACTATACATTCCTCTGTTGCGTTGATTGAGAGAGCGTAACATCTGATGCATAGCGGGCCGTGAGTGTTTATCTGAATAGCGGACCACAGCTGACTGTCGTTTGGGCATAACACCTGCGACAGCTTGTTGTGGAAAACTATTCTTAGTATCTACACTTCGCGGCTTCGCTTTGTTACGTCAGAGTTGTGTCTTTTTGTGTTTTTATGATGTTATGATGAGGGAATTTAGGGTTGATTTTTTCAACATACGTGGGCTTCGGACGAATTTCTTTGATGTGTATGCCCACACCCATTCCCACAAACCGGCTGTTCTGGCACTTAGCGAAACACAGGTAGTAGAAGACTCTTCTGATTGAAACTGCCTGGATATAGCTTAGCGCCGTTATTCTTTCCCCACCGCCACCTTGCCATTTACATCCGTAGTGATATTGCTTACCAAATTCCATCACAGTATGGCCACTGTTCCAATCCGGAATTTAACTTCAAATGGCTAAAATTCACTGTCCGTAAGCAAATTATTCGCTACTGTTTTATATACAGAAGCCCTAGTGCGGATAGCAACCCAACCTTTAACGAGTTTGATGCGCGGTCCGATTCCATCACTCGAATTGTATCCCTGTATCCTCGTACTGAAATCGTCATTGCGGGCGATTTCAATATACACAATTCGGATTGGCTTCGACACTCTGGCCAGACAATACCCGAAGGAAGGTATGTTGAACTTTTCGCTGAGGTAAACAATTTGACTCAGCTTGTAAATGAGCCGACACGAATACCTGACATTGCAAGTCATTCCGCCAACTCCCTTAACTTGTTTCTTACTTCTCACCATGATAAATACGTCATCGATGTTTTAGCGCCCATAGGCCGGACTGACCGTAACATCATAATAGCTAAATTCTCGTACTCCGACCACACAGTTAAAGAACAAACTCGCAAAAGAAAAGTATGGCGTTACGGGAAATCCAACTGGGACGGCCTTAATAGCTTTAACTGTTTTAACTGGTCACTATGCTTCCTCGATAGTGACGTGGATGCCGCCGCTGATATGATCACCGACACGATTCTCTTAGGTATGAATGACTTTATTCCTAACAGAATAAAGAGCATTAAACCTAAGACAAACTCATGGTTCGACCAGAACTGTAAAGAGGCTATCAGGTTGAAAGAGTAAGTTTTCGGTCTTATAAAGCCAACAAATCTGAGGAAAACCGAAAGAAGTTTAAACAAGCCAGAAATGACGGTAATGCCCATATATTCAACGTGCAAAGCCCATATCCTTTACGACCAAAAATTGAGGCAAAAAATACTACAGTGTCCCAAAGGTAGTAAAAATTGTTGGTCATTCGTGAAAAACATTAGAAACTCTGCCTCATCTGCCATTCCCACGCTCATTTACAATGACATTCCAGCTGTTAGCTCCTTAGACAAGGCCAATCTGCTCACTGTACAATTTGCAGCCAATTCTGTGCTTGAGAGCGTCTAATTTTCTATGGGACAAGTCCACTTTCGCACTCGCGCAGTTGCAGGAGTTCTTAAAGTTTTCAACATTCACAAATCCACTGGTCCAGATGGTATACCCCCAATTGTTCTGAAGAGGTGTTCTTCTTCGCTGGGAAAACCTCTGCGTAAGCTTTTCTGTCTGGAGTCTTTCCGAGAAGATGGAAAACAGCATTTGTCCAGCCTGTCCCTAAAAAAGGCGAATCTTCCTCTCCAACCAATTACCGACCCATTGCACTTACGTCCCTTCTTTCCAAGGTCATGGAAACGCTGATAAATCGTCAGCTTATGAAATATCTTGACTCACGAAAACTCCTCAATGACCGGCAGTATGGTTTTCGTAGCAACAGGTCCACTGGTGATTTGATGGCATATGTTACCAAGAAGTGGAACCAATCTCTCCATCACTTCGGTGAAACAAAGATAGTTGCGCTTGATACTTCAAAGGCAATTGACAGAGTTTGGCATCAGGCTCGTTTGTCGAAAATGTGTGCATATGGCATCGATGAGTCTCTTTTTCAATGGATTAGAAATCACCTTTCGGGGCGTTCAATATAAGTTGTATTGGACGGCCTCAAGTCTGATATTCACGACATAAATGCTGGTGTCCTCAGTTTTGCCTCCGACTATCTTTCTCATTTTCATAAATGACCTCTTGTCTGCAACCTCTAATCCAATCCATTCCTTCGCTGATGACAGTACCCTCAGTTTTTCATATTCGTTCCCTAACTCACGTCGCTGCTCTTCGGCCAATTGGGGCTCAACTAACAGAGTGGAATTTAATGCATCCAAAACTCAGTGCTGTCTTCTGTCTCTCAAGCGAAACCAAGACCCCCAACCATTATCCATGAATGGTACTTGCATCGCGGAAACCGAAAGACTTGCCACTCTTGGTATGTGTATGTTGTGTATGCAACTGGTACAGCTGACTGCTTGTACAGTCAGTCGATTTCCAAACGTCATCCAACATACATCACTCTGCGCAACACATTGTTAATTCATTATTCTTGTACTCTCTATTAATAATAAATAAGTTTAAATAGTATCTCGCGCATATTTAACATTGGCGACGAAGATGGGATTTTAAAAAGTCACTGAATTTAAGGTGCGCGAGTCAAATTCAGTACAATAGATAGATACAACAGTGCACAGTGCATACCGTACATTTCGACTGGCGTGACATAAGATCCGTTGCGCAAATCAACTCGCGTTGTGTTATTCTTTTTTTTTTGTTTTTGTGCTAACAGCGCATGGAAGACCAAAGTGGAAATGCCGCGACCGTCATAAAAACTGATACGGAAAATACAGTTGCAAGATCAAGGACAGTGAGTGCTGAGTATACTCCACGAGTTATAATGGCTGGAATTGGTAGCCTGGAACCCTTCGACTTGGGTCATCCAAACAAGTGTACGTCGTATATGGAGCGTTTCAATTTATTTCTGTTGGCCAATGATGTCAAAGAGGAAGAGCGTAAAAAAGCGGTTTTCCTCACGTTGGCTGGCGCGCCGCTTTACGACCTATTGACATCATTGGCATCCCCCAAACAGGTGAGTGGACTGAAATTGGTGGAAATTAATAAGATATTAACCGACCATTTATCACCCCCCCTCGGAAATCGCTGCGTTTTACCATTTCCACAAACGTGATCAACATCTGGGCGAGTCCGTCGGCAATGATATGGCAGCACTACGCACATTGGCTGTGGACTGCAAATTCGGCACAGCGCTGGACCGCATGTTACGCGACCGATTTGTGTGCGGCATGAAGGACGAGGGTCTACAGAAGAGCTTACTAGCGGAGAGCGCTCTAACAGTGCAATTTGTCATGGAGCGTGCAATGAAAAGTGAAGCTGCAGCGATCAGTGCTATGGCTATGAGGCACTCCAGCGAGTCACGTCACAACGAGTCGCAATACAACGAATCCATTCATAACGTCAGAGCGAACCGTTTTGGTCTACAACAGCGTAACCTCCCCAACAACCATGGACCGTGCGCCGGGTGTGGAGGGCCCCATCTACGGAAACAGTATCCACATCGTGAAACTGTTTGCCATTCCTGCGGCCTAAGGGGTCATCTACAGCGCGTTTGCCGTAGCGCTCATGTATCGAAACCGGCAACTCCTACAGCAGAATCGACATCACAGCGCAGATTATCACGTGGAGAATCTGCTGTCAACCAAATCCAACCATTGGTCAACCAAAAGAAATCGGTCTCCGTCGTCCTCAATGGCCGCACATGCACGTTCGAAGTGGATTCTGGGTCGCCTGTGACCATCATGAAGGAAGCTACGTTCAACCATATCTGGCCTAAAGGAAATCCAGATCTTTCCAAATGCGACTTGGATCTAAACGACCATCAACGTAACCCGATGTTGTGTCAAAACATTGTCAATTGACCGTAACCGTGTTCAGTTCATTTCTCTTTGTGCTCCTCAAATTAATTTATTATTAATTCGGTAATTCTCACCGCGTTAGCAGTTTCCCGCATAATTTATATCTGACCCACTTCGCGCCCATTCAATTGTGCTCTGTTTTCGCTGACGCGCTCTTTAATCGTGTTTTTTGTGTTTCATTTCTTTTCCCTGACCTTAAAGACCCAACTTTTTTGCCATGCCTTATAGACTCTATATTAGATAAGTTGGGTAGATCGCAATACTTCACAACCCTAGATCAGGCGAAAGGTTACCACCAGATCCTAATTAAGGAAGAAGATAGGAAGAAAACCGCTTTTGTTACCCCCCACGGTCTATATGAATTTATTAGAATGCCATTCGGTCTGAAGAACGCCCCAGCGACGTTTCAAAGACTTTTGACTCGTTGTTAGGTTTCTCACCCACCGCAACAGTTGCTTGTACTATACATTCCTCTGTTGCGTTGATTGAGAGAGCGTAACATCTGATGCATAGCGGGCCGTGAGTGTTTATCCGAATAGCGGACCACAGCTGACTGTCGTTTGGGCATAACACCTGCGACAGCTTGTTGTGGAAAACTATTCTTAGTATCTACACTTCGCGGCTTCGCTTTGTTACGTCAGAGTTGTGTCTTTTTGTGTTTTTATGAAGTTATGATGAGGGAATTTAGGGTTGATTTTTTCAACATACGTGGGCTTCGGACGAATTTCTTTGATGTGTATGCCCACACCCATTCCCACAAACCGGCTGTTCTGGCACTTAGCGAAACACAGGTAGTAGAAGACTCTTCTGATTGCAACTGCCTGGATATAGCTTAGCGCCGTTATTCTTTCCCCACCGCCACCTTGCCATTTACATCCGTAGTGATATTGCTTACCAAATTCCATCACAGTATGGCCACTGTTCCAATCCGGAATTTAACTTCAAATGGCTAAAATTCACTGTCCGTAAGCAAATTATTCGCTACTGTTTTATATACAGAAGCCCTAGTGCGGATAGCAACCCAACCTTTAACGAGTTTGATGCGCGGTCCGATTCCATCACTCGAATTGTATCCCTGTATCCTCGTACTGAAATCGTCATTGCGGGCGATTTCAATATACACAATTCGGATTGGCTTCGACACTCTGGCCAGACAATACCCGAAGGAAGGTATGTTGAACTTTTCGCTGAGGTAAACAATTTGACTCAGCTTGTAAATGAGCCGACACGAATACCTGACATTGCAAGTCATTCCGCCAACTCCCTTAACTTGTTTCTTACTTCTCACCATGATAAATACGTCATCGATGTTTTAGCGCCCATAGGCCGGACTGACCGTAACATCATAATAGCTAAATTCTCGTACTCCGACCACACAGTTAAAGAACAAACTCGCAAAAGAAAAGTATGGCGTTACGGGAAATCCAACTGGGACGGCCTTAATAGCTTTAACTGTTTTAACTGGTCACTATGCTTCCTCGATAGTGACGTGGATGCCGCCGCTGATATGATCACCGACACGATTCTCTTAGGTATGAATGACTTTATTCCTAACAGAATAAAGAGCATTAAACCTAAGACAAACTCATGGTTCGACCAGAACTGTAAAGAGGCTATCAGGTTGAAAGAGTAAGTTTTCGGTCTTATAAAGCCAACAAATCTGAGGAAAACCGAAAGAAGTTTAAACAAGCCAGAAATGACGGTAATGCCCATATATTCAACGTGCAATGCCCATATCCTTTACGACCAAAAATTGAGGCAAAAAATACTACAGTGTCCCAAAGGTAGTAAAAATTGTTGGTCATTCGTGAAAAACATTAGAAACTCTGCCTCATCTGCCATTCCCACGCTCATTTACAATGACATTCCAGCTGTTAGCTCCTTAGACAAGGCCAATCTGCTCACTGTACAATTTGCAGCCAATTCTGTGCTTGAGAGCGTCTAATTTTCTATGGGACAAGTCCACTTTCGCACTCGCGCAGTTGCAGGAGTTCTTAAAGGTTTCAACATTCACAAATCCACTGGTCCAGATGGTATACCCCCAATTGTTCTGAAGAGGTGTTCTTCTTCGCTGGGAAAACCTCTGCGTAAGCTTTTCTGTCTGGAGTCTTTCCGAGAAGATGGAAAACAGCATTTGTCCAGCCTGTCCCTAAAAAAGGCGAATCTTCCTCTCCAACCAATTACCGACCCATTGCACTTACGTCCCTTCTTTCCAAGGTCATGGAAACGCTGATAAATCGTCAGCTTATGAAATATCTTGACTCACGAAAACTCCTCAATGACCGGCAGTATGGTTTTCGTAGCAACAGGTCCACTGGTGATTTGATGGCATATGTTACCAAGAAGTGGAACCAATCTCTCCATCACTTCGGTGAAACAAAGATAGTTGCGCTTGATACTTCAAAGGCAATTGACAGAGTTTGGCATCAGGCTCGTTTGTCGAAAATGTGTGCATATGGCATCGATGAGTCTCTTTTTCAATGGATTAGAAATCACCTTTCGGGGCGTTCAATATAAGTTGTATTGGACGGCCTCAAGTCTGATATTCACGACATAAATGCTGGTGTCCTCAGTTTTGCCTCCGACTATCTTTCTCATTTTCATAAATGACCTCTTGTCTGCAACCTCTAATCCAATCCATTCCTTCGCTGATGACAGTACCCTCAGTTTTTCATATTCGTTCCCTAACTCACGTCGCTGCTCTTCGGCCAATTGGGGCTCAACTAACAGAGTGGAATTTAATGCATCCAAAACTCAGTGCTGTCTTCTGTCTCTCAAGCGAAACCAAGACCCCCAACCATTATCCATGAATGGTACTTGCATCGCGGAAACCGAAAGACTTGCCACTCTTGGTATGTGTATGTTGTGTATGCAACTGGTACAGCTGACTGCTTGTACAGTCAGTCGATTTCCAAACGTCATCCAACATACATCACTCTGCGCAACACATTGTTAATTCATTATTCTTGTACTCTCTATTAATAATAAATAAGTTTAAATAGTATCTCGCGCATATTTAACATTGGCGACGAAGATGGGATTTTAAAAAGTCACTGAATTTAAGGTGCGCGAGTCAAATTCAGTACAATAGATAGATACAACAGTGCACAGTGCATACCGTACATTTCGACTGGCGTGACATAAGATCCGTTGCGCAAATCAACTCGCGTTGTGTTATTCTTTTTTTTTTGTTTTTGTGCTAACAGCGCATGGAAGACCAAAGTGGAAATGCCGCGACCGTCATAAAAACTGATACGGAAAATACAGTTGCAAGATCAAGGACAGTGAGTGCTGAGTATACTCCACGAGTTATAATGGCTGGAATTGGTAGCCTGGAACCCTTCGACTTGGGTCATCCAAACAAGTGTACGTCGTATATGGAGCGTTTCAATTTATTTCTGTTGGCCAATGATGTCAAAGAGGAAGAGCGTAAAAAAGCGGTTTTCCTCACGTTGGCTGGCGCGCCGCTTTACGACCTATTGACATCATTGGCATCCCTCAAACAGGTGAGTGGACTGAAATTGGTGGAAATTAATAAGATATTAACCGACCATTTATCTATCACCCCCCCTGCGTTTTACCATTTCCACAAACGTGATCAACATCTGGACGAGTCCGTCGGCAATTATATGGCAGCACTACGCACATTGGCTGTGGACTGCAAATTCGGCACAGCGCTGGACCGCATGTTACGCGACCGATTTGTGTGCAGCATGAAGGACGAGGGTCTACAGAAGAGCTTCCTAGCGGAGAGCGCTCTAACAGTGCAACTTGTCATGGAGCGTGCAATGACAAGTGAAGCAGCAGCGATCAGTGCTATGGCTATGAGGCACTCCAGCGAGTCACGTCACAACGAGTCGCAATACAACGAATCCATTCATAACGTCAGAGCGAACCGTTTTGGTCTACAACAGCGTAACCTCCCCAACAACCATGGACCGTGCGCCGGGTGTGGAGGGCCCCATCTACGGAAACAGTATCCACATCGTGAAACTGTTTGCCATTCCTGCGGCCTAAGGGGTCATCTACAGCGCGTTTGCCGTAGCGCTCATGTATCGAAACCGGCAACTCCTACAGCAGAATCGACATCACAGCGCAGATTATCACGTGGAGAATCTGCTGTCAACCAAATCCAACCATTGGTCAACCAAAAGAAATCGGTCTCCGTCGTCCTCAATGGCCGCACATGCACGTTCGAAGTGGATTCTGGGTCGCCTGTGACCATCATGAAGGAAGCTACGTTCAACCATATCTGGCCTAAAGGAAATCCAGATCTTTCCAAATGCGACTTGGATCTAAACGACCATCAACGTAACCCGATGTTGTGTCAAAACATTGTCAATTGACCGTAACCGTGTTCAGTTCATTTCTCTTTGTGCTCCTCAAATTAATTTATTATTAATTCGGTAATTCTCACCGCGTTAGCAGTTTCCCGCATAATTTATATCTGACCCACTTCGCGCCCATTCAATTGTGCTCTGTTTTCGCTGACGCGCTCTTTAATCGTGTTTTTTGTGTTTCATTTCTTTTCCCTGACCTTAAAGACCCAACTTTTCTGCCATGCCTTGTGGAATTTCCAATTGCCCAATCAACGATAGCAATGCTGACTGGATTGCTTGCAAGGGAATCTGTGGGAAATCTTTCCATGCAGCTTGTGTCGGTCTAAACAAAAGAAACACAGTCTTCATCAGAGAAATCCCGATCAACCTATTCTTTCTTTGTGATGAATGCAAAAATATCACTGTATCGCACGTGCTCCTGGCGATTAAGTGCCTTAGTGATTCTAATGAATCTCTCCATAACAGTAGTGCTAAAAAGATTACGTCCGAACTCTCCAACCTCGATAATTGCGTGAGATGTGTGGACGATTTAAGTATTGCGGTTCACTCCTCAACTGACGTTATTAAATCTAAGCTTACCAATATCGAGAAACAAATCGCCGGTCTTTTCGAGTTGGACTCCGCGAGGTCCAGAAACGATGAAACCACCCTGTGCCATCTTAGCTCCTTGATAAGTGATCTGAAAGCGATGTCTACTACGCAAACTAACTCTATCCATAAATCGTGCGAAGCCGATTACTCCATGCGTGAAAACTTAGATATCCATTTTCAATCCCCTACAAATCCTCAACCCTCTGCCAAACAATCAGATCCAATGTTCGACATAATTTTCGATAAGATCAACGACGTCGGTGACGAACTAACCGCGGTACGGTCGACTTTTTGCGATATCGAAAGTCGCATTGAAGTGTTGTGCTCCAAAATTGACAATATATCAGCACATACCCAGTATCACCCGAATGTTCAATACAATACTTCAATCTTGGCTGAACTATTGGACACCGAAGTCATTCCCCCCTCTTCATTTTCCCCCTGTCTCCAAAGGTCGATTCAACCAACAAATTCATCCACTGCAACCCCAGAATCTGCAGAAGTGTCATCCCCCCAGCCGCCACCCCAAGAACAAGAACTTATCAAACAGTTTGGTACTACATGGACTCCTTCCGATTGGCAGCGTAGATTGGATAAACTTAGTCTGAAAAACCAGATGGCTACCACTTTCTTCATCAAAGGCGCCCCTCACTACGCCGATGTTGCTTGGATTAACCAATATTTTAAAAAAAGGTTCGATTTCACCATCAGCAATTGTGAATTGTTCCTGCCATCCAACCACAAAAGTAAACGAAATTTCAAATTAGATCTCCCGACTCGATATGAATGGCTTTTCCAGAAACCCAATAGCACTGATCTCAACCTTGGTAAGATGCGCATCTGCAAATGGACCGATAAACTCTTCGGGAATAAACATAAGTCTGTTAATAAGGGCACAAATAAATTTAAGATTAGAAATAAGTCGCCAAATCCTGTTCCCAACTGCCCCCCCAATCTTGACCCTAACTGGTCCCTCAAAACCAACGTATTCCCCAATTTTATCCCTTCATTCCCCATCCCCCACCAACCCTGCCCTTCTTCTTTAAATAAACTCTCTACCATCGTCCCCCCCAAGCCTAAGCAGAAGCGTGTCTCGTTTAATTTAACCCCATCCACCCACACTATTACCTCTCAACCGCAACGAACCCCAGCACCACCTACCCCCACCAGCAACTTTTTTCTTAATTTCAACCTCAAAACCGGAGCAAAATACCCTCACTTCATTAGCTCTCATATCCTTAACCCCACTGCATCCGTCACACTTAGATCAATGTAGATCCATTGTTTGGATCTAAACCCCCTAGGGGTTTAAAACCTCCCATACTCTAGAACCTATGGATTATGGATGGAGAACAAACTATGGATTTTGAAGCCATCCCGAAGCGTTTATAAATTTGTGCAAGTCGTTTATAATTGTCGTCTTCATCTTCGGCATAAAATTTCCTTAACTTCGATTTGTTGAAATTTGCCTTGGCCATTTAAGAAAAGCTGGCAACCCTGCTCGTAGAAGATGTCTCATACATGTAAAGGGCTGAACAGAATGCGTGTCTGTGTCTGTGTCTGTGTCGCAAGCTGTCAAACTATTAAATGTATGGAAAGAAAAGTGTGTCTGCGTCTGTGTCGTGTATCGCGAAGTTGGATTTTGTTCAACTACAAGCGTAGCTACAAGATTGACGTTTAAGAATTTGTACACTAAAGCTGTTGTTGTTGTGGAAATGGAAGTCGAAAAATTTATTGAAGCTGTACGATTGAATGAAATTCTTTGGAATTTATCCAATCCCAATTACAAAAATTAAAAAAACAATATGCAAAAATGGAAGGAGATATCCGACGAATTTGGGATAACAAGTAAAAAAAAGTATTTGTAAATTTTGTTTCCGTTTGTTTTGTTTTCATTGTTTACAGTTGATGAGTGCATACTTGTTGCTTTAAAAAAAAGGTTCTCGTCGCGCTCTTTGAGGTGTTTGAAAGTGGTCTCAAAGAATCCTCTTTCTTTCCTTTGCTCATAAAGGGGGCGTTGCGTTTCCTCATTTTTCTTAATTTAATTGCTAAATAACACATGTGCAGAACACACATAATGAAAGCAATTTCTTCCTGCTCGTCCATCTTCACAAATAAAAAACACTTTTGAGCACTAATAAAATATATTTCCAAGAAGTAAACACACAAGATGCAAATGTGACAGTCGCTTTCATTTTGTTTGCTTTAACCACAAGACGCGCGGCAGAGGTTTGACAGCGCTACAAGACACAGACACAGATACGCATTCTGTTCGGCTCTTAAAGAGAGAACAGATTAATATTGCTTCAAAACATGCAGTGGACGCAACCAGGCTTGCCAGATGTGGCGATTTGTCGCCAAACGGGCGATTTTTTATTTAATTTGGCGAAACAAATTTCAGCTTGGCGACACCCTCAAAAAAGTGCGACTTCTGGCGATTTTTCATTTTTGTATTTAATTACCGCTCACACCTTTTAGTCTTCGTTTTTTTTTAATTGCTGGATGAATTCATTGAATTTTTTCACAATAAGGTGTCTGAATACACACATTAGTTCACAAAAAATGACAGAAGAGAGATGAGTAGCGTACGAAAAATTATCGATATCTGTCAGCTTGCCCGAATTTGCACAGAAAATATCGATCTGACAAAATAATATCGATTGAATCGAAACGACCCACCCATCCCTAAAATTAATGACATCTTCAAATTTGAAAGTTTCAGTGAGAAGAAAAGAAAAAAGAAACCAAAATAATTGCTTCAGAAAAACTATTTAAAATGAGTGGAAAATCAAAAAAAGACAGAGTTTTTAAATATAGAACGGAATGGAACCAATTGAATATATTTAAAGGTAAGAAAAGTGTATTGCATTTCCTTACAATTTCTATTCAAACATTTCTGTTAACCTTTTAAAACATTAAAGGATGGTTAACAAAATCCAAGAAAGACGGATTCAAACATTGCAAAATATGTAACTGTGAGTTACGTTCTCACAAAACAGACCTTGAAAGACACGCCGAAAGATCGAGTCATGTCGTAAAATCAACAAAAATTAAAACAATATCGATGGAAAGTTTTGGTAAATATCTTAAATAATTTTTTCTTTCCGTTGTTAAATGAATTGTAATTTGTTTAGTTACAGTAACAAAAACCAGCAAACATTCAAAAATAAGTGAATTGCAACTTGCTTATTAAACCGCGTGCCATAGTTCCATTCAATCAATTGATCATCTTGGAGAAATTTTTAACAGCTTCTGCATATCAACGCATGCACCAACCATGAAGATTCACAAAACAAAATGTTCGGCTTTGATAAAAAAAGTGATTGCGCCTGCATTTTTAATGGAATTACTAAATGATGTATCGGATACAAAATATTCTCTCATTTTAGATGAATCGCCTGACGTATCCACAAGTAAATATTTATGTATTTGTATCAGATATTTTTCCCAAAGAACTGGCTTTATAAATCTACCTCGGTATCGTTGAAGTGACAGAGTGCACTGGGAAAATACTTGCCGAAAAAGTCATCGCTTTCATTAAGTCCATTAAATTGAATATAAATGACCTTATAGGCATTGGAACGGATGGCGCTAGTAACCTTTGTGGGAAGAACAATTCTTTGTATTCTCACTTAAAGGAAAAAGCTCCAAATCTTATACTAATAAAGTGCATTTGTCATAGCATCCATTTGTGCACATCTTTTGCGTCGAAAGTTCTTCCATCCGAACTGGATTACATAGTTCGTGAAACTTATAATTGGTTTGCACACAGTCCCTTGCGCAGAAGCAAATACTAGCAAATTTACCAGCTGATTAATGATGATGAAAAGCCCGTCAACATTATTGCGTTTTGCAACACCCGTTGGTTATGTCGCTTTGATGCGTTAAAACGCATTTAAGATCATTTTTTAGAACTCAAAACTCATTTTAGTATCTGTGCCATCAGCGAAAAATGTTATTCGGCAAAGATGTTGGCTCAGCAATTCCAAGACACGAAAATTTTTCTATTGCTTTCGGCGATTTTGCCCATAATAAAGGAAATGAACCATCTGAACACCTATTTTCAAGCAACAGATATAAACTTTTTAAAGGCACAAAAAGAAATAGAAATTGTTGCGCGTTGCCTTGCGCATAAAATTTTGTCAACTTTACCTCCCTTAAACATTGAATGTGATGAAATTCTAGATTTAGTTACTGACCCAAACAACTTGAAGCCTAGCGCAGACATCGATTTAGGTTCTGAATTTGAAAGAAATGCTAGAGAAAGCAAAGCACATTCAGAATGTGTGCATGAAGTTAAACAACACGTATAGAATTTCGTTCTTGTTTTATTAGCAGAAATGCGAAAGAGGTTATCCGAGTGCAATAAACTTTTTCTTAAAATCGGATATTTTTCACCAGACGTATGTTTGAGCCAACTTCGACCCAATTTTCAAAATTTACCTATAAATTTGGTACCACACAAAAACCTTCAACTTGCTGAGTCACAATGGGAAAAACTGATTTCAGTTAATTGGCCGGCGGAATTTTATCCGGCGTATGGCAGGTCAGCGTGTTGAAGCCTTCCGCCCACTCTAACAATGCCTACTCCGTCTATAAATGGATTCAAGGGCCCCATACCTCTGGACTTAGGGATCCCTTCTGGAAACATCTCTTGTTGAGCACATCGAGCTATCGTTTTTGATGCAGCATCGAGTTCCGTGGTGCAGAGGGATCCAAAAGCCCTTTTAGAGCATTGGTCTCTTGAGTTGCTGGCAAATTGCCTGCAGTACGCAATTGTCCGTGTGAGCCGCATTAAGTTCGACGAATCATGTATTAGCTGGTTGATTGGATTTTCTGCGGCGGTTAGATGATGACTTAAGATGGGCTTCCTCTTTCCTTCGTCTGTGGTGAGATCAACTGGTTGAGCAGGAATTTGAAAATTCCTCCCCGTATGTAGGAAGGAAGGTCCATTCCACCAGTGAGGGAAGTTCTCCTCTATAAGCCAAATCCGCCGGGTTAAATTGTGTTGGGACATGTTTCCATACGCTAATGTCCGTTAAACGCCGAATCTCTCCTACGCGGTTCCTGATAAACGTCTCCCATCTCGAATGTGGTGCTCGGATCTAGCAGAGGGTGATGGTGGAGTCGGTCCAAGCATGTGTCTTCACGTCCTTCTGCTCGATGACCTTTTCTATGTAGTACAGGAGTTTGGCCAGCATGACAGCGCCGCAAAGTTCTAACCGGGGAAGACTTACGGGTACCACAGGTGCGACCTTTGATTTCGCTATAAGAAGTTGCATGTGAATCTGACCTTTCTCGTCCTCAACCCTAAGGCAGACGGCTGCTCCATATGCCCTTTCAGAAGCGTCGCTGAATCCATGCAATTCGACGCGGTTTCTCCTACCAGCTGTCTGAACCCACCTTGGAAGACGGATTTCGTTGATGGCCCTTAATTCGTTGTTAAAGATGTTCCATTGTTCCAGGATCTCCGAATCAAAAGGCTCATCCCATGTTACCTTGTGAATCCAGAGCAGCTGCAAGACATGTTTCGCCTTAAGGATACAAGGCGAGATCCATCCCATGGGATCAAGCAGACGCGCGATTGTCGAAAGGACAAACCTCTTCGTTGGCTGTGGATTACTTGGTGGCGTGCAGCGAAAAGAGAAGTGATCAGTCCTGGGAAGCCTGTTAACTCACGATCCTGATCGGGAATCTCCTTGTGCAGTTCCTCTGCGTTGGAGGTTCCGTTTGCGTAAGTTAAACCCGCCTGTTTGTAGGGCTGCTTTAACCTCCCTTCTTTTACCTTCAGCTTCAGAGATCGTGTCCGCTCCTGAAATAAGATCTTCGACGTACATTTCTTCCCGAATCATCTTTGCGGCCTTCGGATACTGAGCCTCAGTGTCGTCGGCTAACTTCTTTAGCGTACGGATGGCCAGGTGCTGTACCGAACGTCACTGTTTTGAGCCTGTATGTTCTCACTGGCTCTGTTGGGGTGTTCCGCCAAAGGATCAGCTGGTACCTTGAATCCTGCTCTGTTACCCAAATTTGTCGGTAAATTTTTTCGATGACCGCTGTGAATGTGAAGCGATAAAATCTCCACCGAAGAATAATGTCTGTAACGTTGTGCTGAAGTCTCGGGCCTATCCTTAGCTGGTCATTCAAGGACACTCCGTCGGCTGTTTTAAAGGAAGCATCGAAGACCACTCGCGGCTTGGTCGTTGAACTGCCTTCCTTTATGACGGCATGATGCGGCAAGAAATAATGCTGATCCATGCGGCGTACACTGTTGTTGGAGTGATCTTCACAGGCGATGTCTTCAGCGGTTTCAACATCCTTATACGGCAAGTCCTCCAGCTCCCAGAACTTGCGGAGTTGTGCGTTTATATCTCCTGTTTGGAGGAACGCTCTTATGGTCCGTGGTTCAACTGGTGCTCTTCCGAATGGGATCCAACCTAACCTGGTTTTTTTGGATGACAGGCAGGTCTCTTTCCTGGGCTCTGATCACATCAGGCAACAATATCTCTGCGAGCACATCACTACCTAGCAAGAGATCTACCTTGGCTGGTCTGTGGAAGTGTGTATCTGCCAACACTAAGCCATCGAAATGCTTCCACCTTCCGACGGAAGGGGTTCGGGCCGGGAGATGCCCAGACAGCGATTTGAAAATGAAGGCCTGTGTCGTTATTGCAAAGGCCGAATGCTGCGACGAGATTGCCACATCGACAACCCTTTTGCATGTACCGCTGCTGACCAACCCTGACCCGGATACTTCAACGTTTGTTGATGTCGATTTCAAACAAAGCAGTTGTACGGCTGACTCAGTTATGAAGGAAGCTTCAGAACCCGAATCCAATAGAGCACGGAGCGGAAACATCTCACCTGACGACGCTTTAACGTTAACCATGGCTGTTGCTAATAGAACCTGCGTACTGTTCCTAGACGATGCATGGAATGTGTTGACAGCTGAACTTGTTGATGGCTGCTCCTGAGATGGCTGAAATTTTGGAGCACTGGCATTCATTGTCGAGGCAAAAAAATTGTTGGGCTGGCTGTTGCTAAGATTATGATTAGGTATGGTGGACGAAAATGTAAGTGCAAATTTCGGAGAGTTATGCAGAAGGGAATGGTGTGGCTGTTGGCAATAATAACACCTACGAGTGCTTGGGCATTGTTCAGATTGATGGCTATAAGCTAAACAATTTCCGCATAGACCTAACCTACCTACACATTGGCACCGATCTGCGATGCTCAGTTTCTAAAAACGTCCACATTTGCGAATGGGATGTTGGCCTCTGTTGCAAAGCTTGCAGGAAAACCTATCAACATTGGTCGACGTATGAAAAGGACTCCGCTGTGGTGCGTTCCTTGCCGAATTCGTTGACGGACGCGCCTGCTGTTGGTTAACGGCCTCCAAAGAATGGAACCTCGTCTTCAAAAACTGCGTGAACTCGTCAAATGTAGGAAGTTCCTTGATATTCGGTTTACTTCCAAGCCTTTCTTCCCACAAGTGCTGCGTTTTTGTTGGAAGTTTTTGGAGCAGGATAAAAATGAGCACAACGTCCCAATGCTGAACTGGAACCTTAAGGTTTTCCAAGCTGTGGACAACTTCCGTCGATGTGTCGAGCAATTCTTCAATGGAATCGGATCGCTCTTGGGAAATCGAAGGCTGGTTGAAGAGGCATTTCAACGGGGTATTCACTAAGAACCGTTGATGATCATTACGGTCCGTTAATATGTCCCATGCCTTCGAATAGTTGCCGTTGTCAACTCCCAGGTGAGTCAAAAGATTCTCCGCTACCCCTGACACACTCGTTTTCAAATAATGCATTTTTTGTATTTCAGAAAGAGCTGCATTATGGTGGATTAATGATAAAAATAAATCACTAAAGGCTCGCCACGACTCATAACTCCCGGCAAACACAGGTAAATTAATTTTCGGTAACCGAATGTCTACCTTTCTATTAATTGTTTCCTTGGACTCCAATTTGTCACCTTCAAACTTCTTTTCAGCTGTTTGCACCTTGTCCATCGCGTCCAATAAATCCCAGCGATGTTCAAAGTACAATTCTCGGATTTGCTCGAAAATTGTCTCAGCTTCCCCTAACTCTTTCTCTGCTAAAGAATCCAGAGCCTTTTCGAGCCGTGCGGTTGCTGCTTCCATTGTCTTTTCTAAGGTAGACAATCGACCCGAAATATAGTTGGCTGTACGTCTGGCAGAGCCAGTTTTGGAAAAATTGGACATATCTTTTTCCATTTGTTTAAGCGTGTGCGCCAAATGTGATGCCCTTATATGTGAAATAAGTAACAGGAACAAAAAATAGATGAAATCACTTACATACGGTGCGTGAAAGCGCGGTGCTCCAATCTCGAGAGGGGTTCCAAGTTAAGTCCTTCTGGGAATCGGCAATATCCGGATTCGAATTTCAAAAAAGTCCAAGCACACGATCAAATTTTTATTGTTCACACACCACACGTAAGAAAGTTTTTTTTTTTTTATTACTTTGATTTTTAATTTTAATAATTTTCTTAATATAGAAATCACACACTATAACAAGCTCGCGACAAGCAAAGGATTCAAAGAGAAGTATGTACGTATATGTAAATCCGGCTCGTAGTGACCAAATGTTGGCGTCTCTTTGCCACAAGAATCGAGAAAAAAGATAAAAATGATTTGCAAGTGTACTGCTTTAAAAAAAAACCGGTGAACCTGTGTTCAATTTCCGTACTTGGAACCGCAAAGAAATAAAGAGAAAACCGTCTCGTTTGACGTTATAAAACTGAGTATATGATTTATTACAGTGTTCTTTTCTTTTTTATACATTATTTAATATGTTTTATATGTGTCTATTCACAATAAATTAATTTAAGTTGACATTTTGCGTAGGCGTTGTTGACATCAAGGTATGTTTAAAGCGACGAGCCTTCTTGTCTAATGACGTCACCATGACCCGAACAGCTAAGTATATTTCGATGAGACATTTTGCCAATAGAGCTAGTATTCATTCTAAATAAATAAAATACGTTCTTAGGTTTATAGACTTTTATTCCGATAAGTTTTAAACAACTTTACTAAAATTTAAAAAAAATAACTCCCTAAACGGTACTGTACTAAATATAAAATAGCAAATTCAAAAATCTGTATTCAGCTAGTAAGTAAATAGTAAATTCGAAAAAAAATTTAATGTTTCAAAAACTCGGCTCAAAATCTACTTCCATAAAAAATGGATGCTGAAAAATAATTTCTAGCTAACCATACAAGGGAGCAACTTGATGATATATGTGTAAAATTATTAAATTTATTACTAACCTGTTCTTTTGTACATGTTAAAAGTGTTGAATTTCATTTTGTTTTTGTTTTCCATTTTCTTGTTGTGTGGAAGATTTTATGGTGTTTATTTATAATATATATTTGTAGGCGTATCCTCTTTTGGGCTGGAAGAGTACCCCAGCACCCAGAGGAAGAGGTGGAGAGGAATGCATTTTTATTTTGGATGTTTGAAATGGCTGTTTTAGGTGATTGGTTTTGTTTTGGGTTTTGATTTTTAATTCCACGAAAACTATGTAACTTTTAGAACATTGTTAGGTTTTTTTTTGTTAAATTTTGGAAGCAGAAATAGAGTGCTAAATTTGAAATAACATTTTTTTGCACGTTTTGTTTTTCTGGAAATATTCGTATATATGTATATTGAGCATATATAGTAAGTATAATTTGTTAATTAAGTTTTTTTTGCGAATCAAATTTTTGGCTAAATTTTTTTTAATAAGAATAAATGAATAAAGCTGGGTTTTTTTTAAGTTAACTTTTTTAAGTCAAATTTTTTGTATTTGTTTTGGTTGTATATATACACATACATTTAGAATATATACTATATTTTGTTTTTTTAATTTCTAATTCAATCAATTGGTTAATATTTTGTTGTTGGTATTTGTCTTTAAAGTTTACTAAACTTCGAAGAGTTCGAATAAAAACTTGTGATGTTACGTTTAAAAGGCATGTTAGACTGTATGTATATGTGAGAATATTTGAGGATGTTATATTTTTTTTGTCGGGTGTTAAAACCAGCCACCACCTCCCAGTTTGGAGCTTAGGCCTCCGATTCCCTTTCCCAAAATATTTCCAACATGCCCTGCAACCATATTAGTGACATTACTAATATTTGTAACGACATTTCCATCTTCACCGATTTGTGGTAAAGCAGCTGTTGCTGCTGCTACTTTTGGCTTTGGTGCAGCCGCACTACCTCCTCCGGGATTTCCTGAACCACCGCCTTCGCCTTGTTCACCTTCAACTTCGTCAAGTGCTCTAAATTGATTAATTGTTTTTGTTTGTTTTTTGTTTTATAGAATCATTTTTTTTTTCACATTCTGACCAAGCAATAAATTTCTTTTCTGAACTTTTTCATTCACAGTGAACTAATTAGGCCGAATGTATATGGGCCCAAAGGAGGAAAAAAAACTCTTCAATTCAGTAGAATAGAACTGATTTGGTCAAAATATATTTATTTCCGAAGAAGCTGAACGATTCAAATGCTATCTAGATGGATCCAAAGAAAGAAAGTCACTTCTGTCCGAGTCCAAATAAATAATCCGAAGCCCTGCAAACCTCTAGCAAGGGCTCATGAAATTGAAAGATTCGTCTGATTCAACCCCGACATCGAATAGTTAGGATGCCATTAAGCCATCGAGCTCGCTTGAATTCAGGTCCAAACCGACATGCGGTTTCTTTACTTTACTTAAGATAAATAAAAACAAAAAACATTTGCAGCTCATTCCGGAAAGTGGTTAGTTGAACCACAGCCATCAAAAATATAAGGGAAACGAACAAAGCGTAAATAAATAGGGTTTACTACCTGGTAGTACAATGGACAAAAACGCCAGTCTGAGAGCTCTGAGATTTGCTTTTTTTATTTAAAAAAATTATGTGAACTATGTATCCAAAGCAGCGCTTTCAGAGGAAATTATTTGTAAAAACGTGCTTAGTTGCTTCTGGTCTAAACTAAAGCATTACTATGTACACTGTCAGCAAAAAAACACACCTACTGCCGTACTAAATTCATGTGAATTTCAGGCCAATCGGCCGCAATCATTGTGCATTTATAGAAACAAATATTTACTTTATAGAGGTGGGTAGAACAAACATTTCGAAAAGTTACAGCACTGCCCGGGCGTCCCAGGCGTGTACTTTTTTTCTTCTTATCATCCCATGGTAACCATAAGCCCAGCTCACTAAGAAAAAGTCTGAAATCCTTATCACTTGGTCACAATGAATGCTTTTTTTAAAGAAATGTACAAATTCATGTGTATGTATGGGCTGTACTCACTCTTCTCCTTCGGCACCTTCAGGCATTGTTAGGGCACACGTAGCTTCTTCCGTTGCCATTCGTTGCGCAAGAGTTTGATAGGCTTTGGAATTTAATTTATCCTCCATCACACCTTGCAGCTCAAAGTCAGAATAAATTTTCTGAAAAAAAAAAAAGAAAAGAAAATTAAGTCAAATAAAAAATGCTTAAAATAAACTACAAGCTCCACGCACCTTGACTATATGCGATAACGATGTACACTGAGCATAATGCAAAGAATGATCTAATCTTTCTGACAGCCAATTACAAAGCATATTAATCTGCTGCGTATACCATAGTTCGAAGAAATTTAATGTCCATAAATCATCACTAATCTTGCCGCGTATTTGATCCATATTGTTGCGAAAGAAATTCACATAACCTTGCCCGAGATCTTTACCCGAAGTTGAGACATTTGTAAAGCTTAAAATGGATCCAATAAGACTGCCCTCATCGTAGCGGGACAATTTGGATAGCGTTGAATCTAAAACAGACATTAATTTACCAATAAGGCCCTGGGTCATTGCCACGTTGGCCTTGTCGATTTGATCGTCTATTTTCGAATGATATTTGTACTGAAAGTTTTAAAAAGAAAAAAATTACATTATTTGGTCAGTTGAGTGAGCCTTGGATGAAAGCGCAAAGGGACTAAAATGTGAGTGTAAAGCTGGAATAACTTTGTTCGAAAAATATTTTTGAACACTTCAAAATCTTGGACAAGGTGATGTAAATCGAATTTTAGGCTTTAAAATGCCAACGACTTAAGAAAGTTAAGAAAGATTTTGTAGGAAAAATTCGACTTAAACGTTTCTTACAGAAAAGTGTGCTGGGCACAGATACACTCCGGACTGCAGGACCACATAAGCAAGTATTAAGTAGCGCAAAATGTAACTAAGTATTCATATAAAACTCACCAAGTCCACACCATCTATTGTGCAGAGTTTAAAGCTTTGGTTTTTAGCATCTAATATCACATTCACTATTGCACACATCTCCGATGGTATTATATAGTCCGTTGATATAAAGGCCACGTTCTTTTTTAGCCACGATTGAAATGCTACATCTGTTCGCTGAATACACTGTTCAACCATATCACATGCCATCAATTTAAGACGCTGCTCCAAATGCTGTCGGAATTCCGCATCAGGCCAATTTAAGTCGCGTATAAATGATTGTAAGGCATCTAGTTTCCAAAAAAGATCTTCCGAAGTGGCACAACCATTGCTACATAATAGAATTTATTTATTAAAGAAAATTGTATGTATAAAACAAATTGAGGCAAAATAAAACAACACAAAATAAAACACAACAAAAAAATTATAAATTAACAATTGTCTGCTTCTGTAATAAGAAAAAAATATTTTAATTCTATTTTATACGAAACAAAATTCCCTACCACTCAAGATTTTACTAAAGTAAAAAATAAAATACAAACTAAATACAAAATCCACTAACGTTATAGTGTTTTAAATGTTGTCTCGTATGATTTTATTTAAACAAATAATAAAAATAAGTGAAGCAAAATAAAATAAATTTAATCAGTATGCGAGTAATAGCAAGCAATAGGTACATATGTTCTCTGTAATTGAGACTAACTATGATTATGTTATAATTATAAATTTAGGAATGAATTATTTATAGGGGCGAGGCGAATATATTAGTATTCGTCAAAATTGTATGTACTAAAATTTGTACATATTACGTATCACTAATTCGAATACCTAGGATATTATGATACTTTGATATTCACCAATACGTATTTGATTACACTATTCCAGTGGGAATCCAATCGAGACTAATATACATATGCATGTGTAGGTATTCAATATGCATATGAGTGACAAGAAAGCGCAAAGTTGAAGTGATTTGGAGTGATACAGAAAGAGTCTTATGGCATTCTAGTGCTTTGTAAACTGAAGTTTATTCTCTTACTCTTGCTATGAGCGATACCAGTACCGGTTAAGATATTATAAGATTAAATAACGAATATATTCATATCAGGTGATATCTACAAATATTAGTATTAACCCATGCCTAATTATTTATATATTTTTTTTAAATATATTTGTCAACAGGTTTTTTTCTATTAATAAATTTAAATTTATAAAAATCTTAAATTGCTTAACAAGCTGTAGAATAATTGAATTAATTTTGAATGTGTATATGGAAAAATATTGTAAAAAAAATTTAATGTAAAAAAAAATAAAAAAAAATAAACAATGTTAGTGTAGTGCCCCTAACAAAACAACATAAGAAATAAAAGTTCCACAACACAAAGGACCCATTCTTTTAAGAAGTAGAAACGCAATCGCCTCAGGACGGTTATTTGAAAATCGACCCTCGAATATATATATTTTTTTAAATGATGATATCTTGAAGAGAATGCAAAAAAAAAATTCAGCTAATTTCGAACAATGAAAGAACATTTTTTGGTTAGATTAGATATTTGAATTTGAGTAGAAAAGTGGGACAAATGTTTTCAACGTTACAAACCCGAATTGCTGCCGAAGGACTAGAGTGGAACCTTCAATATTATATACCTAATCAGCAGTGGACCTTTCAGCAAGACTCTCTGCCGGCGCATAAAGCAAAAACTACACAACTATGGCTTCAAAATAAGGTCCCAGACTCAAGACTGGCCGTCCGCAAGTCCCGATTTGAATCCACTAGACTACAAGCTGTGGACGGTGTTGGAGGACATACAAATACTTGGCGCAACAGACCGTATACGGTCCAGGGCATAGCTCCTCGTAACCAGTCGTGTTGCGCGCGTTATGTTATTTCACACAAATGGAAGGGACCTACAGGTTAGAGCCATATCCGAAAGGCAAATTGAGAAGCTTTTTCATGACAGCTATTACTCTCGGATGTTTGTCAGACATTCGTGAGAGGTGGGACCGTGAAAAAACTTTTTGGTGTTCTCTAGGATTCGAACCTCGACCCTCCCGCTCATCAATCCAACGCACTCACCACTGAGCCACGGCGCCCAATGTGTTGGAGGACATGGTATCTCGTAAAAGGTACCCTAACATTGAGTCCTTAAAGACAGCTCTGGTCTCAGCTGTAACCATTTTTCCGATTGAGGAGTTTCGTGCGGATATTGATGTGTGGCCAAAGCGACTTAAGGCATATGTAACATCAAAAGGCGGCCATTTTGAATGAACTTGCATTTTTTTGTATTTAACATTCAATTGCAAATTAAAGAAAAATATTCGGCCGCTTTAAAGTTATGAATTAAAATGGATGTAACAGTATTTTTGTCCCTACTAGGTAGTAAGTGGACATCTTTGCAATGGCAAAAGTGCAACGAAATGCGAAATGATCAGAACTTTATAATTTTTCTCTTGATGATGAAGAGAAAAAAGAAAGCAATTTTATTGTCATGCCCCCAAGAGGTGCATTTTGGTCCTTAAGACTTTGAAGATTCGTGGTCGCTCAGAAATGTTGCCTCCATAAGGCGCATTTTGGTCCTTTAAACTTTGAAAATTCGTGGCCGCCCAGAAATGTTGTCTACATTAAGTGCATTTTGGTGCTTAAGACTTTGAAGACTGGTAGTCACCTAGAAACGTAGTTTCGTTAGCTAAAGCAGATTTCTGACTGATTCGCTAGGATACGGAAAATGCATTGTAAAATATGAGTCCTGAATTTTATTTTATTTTTTCATAAGCAAAGACGGGATGCCTCAAGCAAGGAAAGGTGGACATGCAGACTAACCCCCAGAAAGAACCATAGATAAGCCGAAGTCATGGAGATGTAAAATACCAATTGACGTAATTTCTCTCAGGCCAATGCTTCCATCAGCTAAAATCATGACTTCTATAGTGTAATCGGGATTCACTGGGGATACAGTACGTACAAAGGTAGGAGTAAAGATAAACTGATTTTGTGACATGGCGGGGATTGTCGAGGAATTCAACTGGATTTGTTGAAACACTGTTTGTGGAAAAAGGAGTTCAACATAGAGGAAGACAAAAACTTTCGTGACTACATGGGCTTTCTACACCAGTTTGGAGCGAATAAGGCACCGAATTAGGCTTAGGCATTTTACATGAGTTTGAGCCAAAGTTCGCTTAATATATAGACCATAGCTCGATCGTAAAGGGGCGAACATATTTCTAGAACCGTTTAAGAGTGGGGAGACATTTTACAGCACTTTAGAGGTACTTCCAATATCTGGTCATTGCAACAGAAGTTGTCTCGAATTTGAATAGTGACAAGGTAGTCCACAGTCTTTATGACTAAGCTTTAGCCAGTATTTATTTTGTAGACACTATTTGCATATTTACTGTCATCTATGTAGCTTAACCAGTTTTATATCGTTTTGTCCATTTTTTTCTAGGAATAAGCACGACCACAAATCCATCTTAAAATGTTGAAATGACACGAAAATGAAATGGCAGCGCATAGTATCTAAGTTATTGCAATCGAAATGGAGTCAACGAGTTGTTGTTCATCATTAAAATTTTACAAAACCGTTGAATGTCAAAAAAATAAACCAAAACGAAAGACAAGTCTCCATTTCAATTTTAAGGAACAAAAAACACAACTCAACTATGCGGAATGAATCGGAAATAAGACACTTTCTTAATCCTATTTCCTACTATGCTCAATGAAATGCGATTTGATAAGTTTTGCATTAGCAAAAAAAAAAAAAGAAACTCCTCTAAAATATTTAACGCGCAACAAAACAAATCAAAACAAAACAAAACTGCTTGTTTTTGTTTTAAGGAGAATTCTGAGCTAGCAGTAAGGAAAAATGAATTTAATAATAGATTCAACGAGCATAAGGGTCAACTTACTAAACTTTCTACATAATATTCTTCAAACTCTTTAAAAAAAAAAATTTAATCAGAAAAAGGAAAGAAACCTCGTTGAGTCATCACTGACAGTGACGTTACGCAGCTTTGGAATGTAAAACGTCTCTTTATCCTTTTTTCTTTACGATATTCACGAGATGGATTTTTGGATTTTTGTGGTACATTGAGATTGAGAACCGATATAAGTAGGACATACGAAAGTTGAAGCCACAGATTTATGTAAATAAAAATAAACGCATAAATATAAATATTGTCTTATAAGTTTTGGTATTTTTAGTTTATTTTTAACGGTAACGATGTACTTATATATTTAATTTAAAACATACAAACATTCACATAAAAAAGAGGACACGGTGCGTGAGAGCATTCTCAATCCAATAAAATTTAATATAAAGCCAGGACTACACTATGTAACTTAGACCCCCGCATAGTATAGGCCCGGTCAAGTTTGAAAAATTTCATAAAAGTATCTGCGGTTAAACCTGATTCTGCTGTTGAGAAGAGATTGGAATGTGAACGCGGTCCCAGTGTGCATTCATATATGTACATATCGGAAAGGGACGATTTAAGTTTGTGACTTCCGAGGTAAGGGTAGGACACAAAAAAAAAAACAGAAAATAAATTTAAGACCGGTTCATTAATACTTAGGCCTCGCTTGGAGTTTAGAGCTTTGTTTCAGTATACCAACACTTTACTCAAGCTGGCTGAACTGGGGGTCGCTCAAGACATACGTGACGCAGAACGGTTCAAAAGGAGTCTGGGGCTTTGGGAATGAGTTGAAGAGAGTTGAAGCGCGTTGCAGAAATCCGATGGCGCGCAGCCGTTATTGACGCCCTTGACCCCTCGAGGGGTGGCAGAAGTTAAATACGTAAGTATTTCGTATGCACTAACCACTGAGCCACGGCGCTCACAATGTGGATATACAAGTTAAAAATTTCATCCTACTCATATCGGGCATTCTTAGGTCAACTTCTATGCGAAGGCTTTAGGTACTCAGCAACACTACTCAAGGAACGTAGCAAGTTGCTGACATTGCAGTGCCTTAGCTACAAAAGCAGAGACTTAAACCTCATCACTCAACCATCAAATTCGTGGAGGACCTAGCGCTTGACAGTTAGACCAGTTGAAGTTTGATGTACTGAGCAATAGTACTCATGGGTATTACAGGGCTTTAGTCGCACTAGCAGATGCTAGAACCTCACCACCCAACTTATATAAATTCAATCTAGCCAACTTCGAGGTGTTCTCTTTTTCGACCTATAAACTAGACATAAGTGGTACAGATACGAATAAAACATCCACATCTAGTCGGATAAGTGAAATGAACGGCGGAACCTTTCCACTTACATACGTCCGAATCGACATCGACTCATTGCGTGTAGCCAATCGCAATGAACATCCAGCGTTGTTGTCACTTATCCGACTGGATAGGGTTCGAACCTCTACCAATTCTGTCTGTCCATTAGGCGATGATGCTAATTGAGATATGGAACGTGTTATTTTTTCATCGTCCATGACTCCAGCTCCAAAAAAAACACTACGAAGCCATATGCCATATGCTACTACACAGGATAAGTAAAATGCAAATATTAACTAAGAGTGGTTACTGAGAAAAGGGTTTAAACATCACCACGATTTATTGTCGTTGAACTCTTTTTTTTTTCTGTGGGGAACTGTTAAGGATCACAGCAAACAAATCGGAAACGTACTGCGAAATGGGGGTGAAAATATTGGTTACTACCCAGCCAGCTGCGGGCGTCATTGAAAAAAAAGTATTTTTCATAAATAATCGCAATATGTACTCTTTTTAATGAAGTAAAAATCATTGAGAAATTTTGAACCACGTAGTGCTAATAGCACTTTCAAAAAGAAACCAACAAATGGCTCACCCTTCCTACTGAATCTTAAACAAGCTCGTTCAACTCCACTACTCCACGCAAGACCTATTTTTTCAGAAGCATTTTATGAAACGCGGCCGTTTCTGAAGGACTATATGATTCCAACATTAAAAAAAGGGGAACACATTTAGGGAAAAACTGGAATAGTCCTGAAATAAGCTACAAAGAACTGGGGTACGGATATTAGGGTTTTTCTCCCTCTCCTTTATAATTTTCAATCAAACTCAGCACCGGATAAATATATTAAAACTAAAATTTACCCAAAAAATTTCTGGATACCTAGGAATATAAGGAAATTGCTTTCAAAGAAGTCTTCTGCCACAATTTCACTGGAATTTAAAAAAAAAAAAAAAAAATGCAGCAGCTTAGGGCTTATTTCAAAATTTATGACTTAATGTTGAAAACAAGTTTTCTTATAGTCCATTAGGTCGATCCAAACGTATTTTTTATATAACGACTTACCCTTTGCTCTCCCATCTTTCCTTTTCAAATCCTTTATGGATCGATTGTGCAATAGATGATTCCATTAAATCAACATAACGCACAACTAGCGGAGCAAATGTATCCCTCAGATGTTGATGAAAGCGGCCATTTTTTAAGTTGTCTATAGGAAGTTAAATAAATTTTGTACAATATAACTCGTATCTATGAAGTTCAAAAAAGTTAAGGATTTGTTCAATGACTCGATGTTGAAAGTAAGTAAGTAAAGGAATAGTTTTGCATTTTATGTGTGGTTTATGTGTTTTATATAGGATGCATTCATCCTTTAACTTACAATATTTTACCAACTGGTTTTGGGCATTATTTAAAGGTAACTTTAAGTCGGAAGGGTCTTAATGTGTTTCCTAGGAGCTGTTATTGTTTGTGGAATGCATGATTGTCAGTCATGTAGGTGAGGTCCTTTGTGCTGATCTGTTGATTTTGCCTTACTGCAGCTTGATTAAATGGACTACTTTTCTGCAGATACTAGGCTTTGTTACTCAGTCGAAATGAATAGTAATTGCTTTGCTCCTTAAGGAAATTCTCAGACAGGATTTGTGGGTGGCGACTTAGTGGCCTGTATTCATTTTTCACGCAATGAAAAGGAATAACTCATGAAAAATTTAACTTATTCATCTGTCTGAAGAAAATTTGGTACAGGACTGTGCATCTAAGTGGGATATTTCTATGGTTGTTCCTTGAATTAAATGAAAGTTTACAGTCAGCAAAGAGATTATTTTAATTATTTACGCTGCATGGGAAAATAATAAGGAATATATACTTTTATACTATAATGCCAGATATATTACTAGCGAAACGGGCTGCTTAATCAGACCTACAATCTCTAAAGCCTATCACTCACTATATCTCATTAGGAAATACAGCTCTCCTTCCAATCTAGCATACCTACGTTATGGTTACAGACGATCCAATGTGCAAGATGTACTTAAACTGGCAACGACTTGACAGAAATGACTACTTCTACGTGTTTAAAAAAAAAACGACGGTCACTCAGCAACTACCCCGCCCAAGCACAGATATATGTGCTCAGGAATACGCTTCTAGTGGAACACTTTGGGGACTACAGAGCCATTGACAACTCAAGATCGAACTTGGAACTTGACAAAAGTCATAATCGAGAAAACAAGAAGGGCACCCCTGTCACTGATAACCATATTCGGGATTTGCTTAGCAGATGAAAAGATGCCTCCTCTTCCACTTCATTCATGCACCTCCGAAAGAAGTTAGAAGTTATTGGCACTTCGTGCCAACTCAGACTTAATACTGCTATTATCAGGACGCAAAACCTCCCCTAAATGTATTTTTTTCTCGTCTTTCATAGAATGAGGAGTTTAATCTACCAACACACAAGAAAAAGCTGGATAATCCCCTGTGAAGCAATCCGCAAATGTGCACCCTCTCCACAGCCAGACAGTGGTTTGGCACTCAAACTCAACCATTTTGAGAGGCTTAAAAACGCCAGAAGGGTATCTGAAGTCTGTTTTACTGAGAACCCTACATCAGATGCAATGTGGACTCCAAATGAGTAGGGGACTCGGTGACTGAATAGAAAAATAGTCAGCTTCGCTTTTATGCAAGTAATCTAGCGTAGTTAAGTATGGACGAGCAGCCCCTTAACTTCTCGAGCATAAGTAGGTATTTCTCTGGGGAATATACGCCAACTGTACCAGCTAACTGCTGAAAGTCTACAACAGACTGCCGCTAATTTCTTGCAGACATTCGAGAGCATCCGGTTGGTCTGTCTGTATTCTGGAGGGTTATGTCACTATTAAGGAAATTCCAACGTCAATGACTGAAGGCGCAAGAAGACTCAGCGTAAAGTCGGTCGGTGTTGTCTTGTCTACCATGTTCATCGAAGATCGTAACATCAGCAATTCCATTGTTGCCACAGACCAAAGCAATACTCAGTGCTTTCAACGTTGCCAGACAGACCTCAGATAGAAGACTTTGTTTTCTTGGACTGCTTTGCAAAAGGTCAGTGCGTTCAACCTTACCAAACACACTTCAGATAGAAGACTTTGCATTCTTGGACTGCTTTGCAACATGTCAGTGTGTTCAATCTCACCAGGTAAACTTCATATAGTCTTTGTATTCTTGGACTATTTTCGAACAGGAAAGCTGTATACACCTTTCGCATTATGTCGAAAGCACTGTTTGAACTGGACGAAAGATATTTATTCTCCAGCCTTACTCCTAAATATTTAACTTCCTAAGAGAATCAGATTGTGACGCTTGGAAGCATTGGTTGAATCTAAACCGCTCCTTTCTCTCGCAAAGGGAGAGTAACAGGCATTTAAAAAGGATTAACAAAAGTTTTACAGAAAAATGTCTTGAAAAAAAAATAAAAAGGATTCGAGTGTTAGTTAAGGTGTACTTCACAACCCTATCAAGCACAACCGAAGCCTTTTTCTCGTACACTATTTATCAACCGAGTCTAGGGTTACCTGGTCCTTAGTGATGGTCTCCAAGAAATGATCCGACAGAAAGAGTATGAAAGCACTATCCAAGGACCACAATCTCACTCTCCAATCAAAGTTCTATTCTTCAGCATTGCTAAAGATTCATCTACTTCTTGCCCAGCATCTCCAAAAGGTAGAGTAGAAGATAGAAATCAGTGACCTAGATGATGAATCCATTGCGGGACACATGAAACAGGCAGCAATGATGATGATGATGACACCGATGAGAATGATGACGTATATGTTTCATTACTCCCCCAGTTACAGCGCCCATTTTCATTGCTATTTCTTTCCTTAAATACTTAGACCAAAGGATGCGGAAGTATGGTTTACTCATACAGTGCCACAGTAGAGTGGAACATAAAACAGTAGCAACGCTAGCAAATGCCAGCGAGAGGGACGAAGCTAAGTGCTGTCTATCAGGCTAAAATTCCAGATCTCTTTGTACAGATCAGATCCTTGGTATGGACTTCAGTCTAGAGAATACCCCGATACCAGTCGGAAGCCTTAATACTTGTCACGGTCCTGAAAATTTTAATTGAATCCCAACTAGAGTATACGAAAGTATTAAACAAGTAAATCCTAGTGTGTTTAATGTCCTTTTCAAGGACTGACTCGGTACAGATCTCCATGGCATGGAATGCTATACATGCTATACACAAGCATAAGCCTCTACCGTAGTGCTGTTTAGACGTGTTTTTTCTTTTCCTCCGCTTCGCGATTTAATTTATATAAGAAAAAAAAAAAAAAAAAAAAAACCAGCAACTCAAATCATCGCTATTTCCATTTCTCGCAACGCATCAATAAATCCGCGTTCTTACACCGTCGTTTGCCGACCTGTCTAGTGCATTATAATACATTTCCATTTTCCGCCGACGCATCAATAAATCCGCGTTCTATTTACCCTGTCTGCTTGTTTTCGGTATCTGACCTACATTAATTATGGAAAGTCATCTGCTAGTAGTAATTGTGCCGATAGCAACAACACAGATTTGCTTGATTGCAATGGCTTTTGTGGGAAGTCATTCCACCCATTAGTACCGGTATCAGCAAAAGTTCTGCTATTTATGTGAAAGACTTTTTGAACAATTTCATGTTTTTTTGCTATGAGTGCAAATACATTTCACTCTCACACGTGATGCTGGCGATTAAGTGTCACAATGACTCGACTAATGCAGTGCTTAACGAACTCAAGCAGTCATCAAAAAAAATGCTCATCCAACTCGTGAAGTTTGACGAGGTTGTTAAAACCACTGATGACTTAATTAACACCGTGGAAGGGGCGACTGAACTTAACAAGTCAAAGTTCAAAAGTATTAAAAATAATTGACTGCCCTTAGTGACCTAATCCTAAAAAAACACGCGATGTACTTACAAAATCTCAACTTAATTCGGAGTTGACGAGATTCTCACTCACAGCGAATTGCATGGTATCAACAAAACAATGTCTAATCAATCAGCAACGATTAGATCTTTGGCTGCAGAATCGGCTGTACAGTCTGTGCAACTCGAGGAAGCAAAACTGAGCTTAAGTTCCCTCAGGGATGAATCTGCGTCTATTAAGTTTACTGTTATGGATATTGCCGAAGAGATGAAGACCGCGTCCAGCAAATATGACCTGAACCCTCTTCAACAACCGCCCAACAATACATCTTTACTTGACGAGTTGCAGAATATCAACTCAATGTCTCCACCTACCGCCGTCTCAACTTCTGCTCCCGTCGTGAACGATTTAGTTGCCATTGAAAATTCATCCTTCTCTACAGCTTTTTGCCCCTCCACACCATTACCACCGTTGATCAATCGTCTTGGAACTTCCTCGACTCAAACTGAATGGAGCAACAGAATCGGCAAACTAGAGAAGAGTAATAAACAGCTTCAAGAAGATCATACTGCCTTCACCGTGTATAGAGCTCTAAGACACGCGGACGAATCCTGGCTAAGGAACTTTTTTCTTAAGCAATTTGGCATTACAATATGCATTTGCCAAAAGACTCCAAGCAATTCAAGAAAGTTCAGTTGTTTCTACATCACGTTTCCATTCAAGTATGCATGGCTCTTCCCAACCACCTCTAACAATGCATTTGCCTTGGACAAAATGAAGATGACCAGATCAGATAAGTTTACCACGCTCTACAAACCTAAATCTAAGCACACTAGTCCTAAGCCTATCTCTAAATCTAGCTCTAAGCCCATAAATTTAAATTCCAAACCTAAGCATAGGGTTAGTTCTAATTCTCCTCACTTTCCTCCTCAACCTAAACATGACTCCAATTTAAGCTTCAAAACCCCTTTGCTTCGTCCTCCTTCACCCTTCCGCAAAAATATCACTAATGTTCTTCCTTCTTCGACTTTTTCTAAGTTTTTAATTCCTCAACGTAACCGTGTCTCATTTAATCTTACGCCCGTCTCTGGCCCCTCTACATCCATAACCCCAACTGCCCCCATCAGCAATCCTTTCCCTAATTTTAACCTCACAACTGGAGCTAAATACCCTAACTTTATTAGCTTTCATATTCTGAACCCCACATCATCAGTAAATACATCAACATCTTCATCTTCGATATCTTCTCCCACTGTTATCCCCTCCTCTGCACACCTTTCGGTTAACTCTCCGGCTACTGCCTCCCCCTTACTATAGACCCTCTGCTTCCTCCCACCGTTATACTCACGCCTAAAATAGCAGACCCCTCGTCAACGGTTAATGACCTTGATGGCCGCTATATTATGTCTAGACTGCGTGATCACCGGCTTTTTGAAAATGTTCGCCTTTACCAGGCTTATTTATGCGACAAGCCTGACGCTGTCTGCATCGACGGCAAGACAAAGACGAATGTCATGGTCTCGATTCAAAAGGAGGGCCTCCCAGCCGACCCCGCAGCCCTGAGAAATCTCTACACCCGTTTTCATAAGAGATTCAACATTTCCTCTTCTACTGTGGCTAAAGACCTTTCAACCTTTGCTTCTCATATTGGTTCCAAACGTCTCTCGTATCTCCAAAGAACTCCTATCCAAACATTTCAGCTCAGTCTATCGAATTTGCCCCAGTGTTCTTAACCCTTTACTATCAGAATGTCAGAGGACTTCGCACCAAAACCTCTATGGTGCACCTTAACTCACAAACACTTCCCTACGATATTTTTGCCCTTGCTGAAACCAACCTCAGTCCCAATTTTCTTAACTGTGAATTATTCACTTCCGATTTTGAAGTTTTTCGTGCTGACGGTCAGGAATTATCATTAGATGACCCCTCTTTCAATTGATGCAACCCTTGTTAAAACCTCAAACGGTACTTTATTTGAGTTCGTAGGTGTCAAAATATCTGTATCTAAACTAAGCGTATACATTCTCTGCTGTTATATTCGCCCTTCTCAACCCGTCCAAGCATACCAGCTTGCTGTTGGTGCAATCGACTCTCTGTTTGACGTCGCAGATTAAGGTGACGATTTTATAATTGTCGGTGATTTCAACCTCCCCCTCTTGCAATGGGCTCCATCGGAGGACGAATTATCTTTTGTTCCAACTAATTCCTCCTCAAATAAGGAAACCCTCCTCACTGATTGCCTTTTTGATTCCGGCCTTTTTCAGATTAGTGGTATCACCAACAACATCGGCAGGCAGTTAGATCTCATTTTCTCATCCGACGCCAATAATTCACTGGTTACCGCGAGTAACCATCTTCTCTCTACCCCCCTATCGCTCTTACCCGTATGAACATGATAGCATAACCGTTGATTCAGAGAACTCCCTTTCTTTCAACTTTCGTAAAGCAGACTTCGTTAAACTTAATAACCTAGTTAATCCTATAAACTTCAACCTCTTTCTAAACAATCATACCCCCATTGATATCGCTCTCGAATTCTTCTATATATTCTGTCCCATATGCGCCGCGGAAAAACTGCTCGTCATCCCCTCCCTGGTATAATAATGAACTGTGTACTCTTCGCAATGTCAGAAACAAATTGTGGAAAACTTTCCTCAGATCCAGATCTTCGTCAGATTTCAGATTTCCATCCTCTTCGAATCCCTCTATCTCGAATATCTCGATAGAATGCAATCAAAGCTAATCACGGATCCTAGGCGCTTTTACCAATTTATTAACGTCAAAAGAAAGTCCGATAGTTTCCCTTCCACTCTAAAATTGTTTAACACATCATCTGCTGACCCAAAAGTAATCGCCAACCTCTTTGCGACTTTCTTCAGCCAATCGTACTGTGACCATGTTCACGAACCGGACCTTGATTACTTCTGCTACCTGAATAACTGCCCACAAACCTCCTTAGTCTCTGTTGACATTAAGACGGATATGGTACGCGATAAGATTAATCGGCTCAAGGAAGACTTTTGCCCCGGTCCCGATGGTCTGCCCGCCATATTTCTAAAAAAATGCGTTAATGGTCTATGTCAGCCCCTTACAACTCTTTTTCGACTCTCACTCTCTCAATCTGTTTTCCCAAAAGTATGGAAGGACTCCTTTATTTTCCCTACTCATAAAAATGGCAGTAAAAACGACATATCAAACTACCGTCCCATAGTCAAACTGTCTTCTATCCCCAAGCTCTTCGAAAGCATTGTCTATGACTCACTGTATTTTCACTGCAAATCCATTTTTTCCCCACAACAGCATGGTTTCTTAAAGGGTAGGTCTACAACGACTAACCTAACGGAATCTGTTTCTAAGACACTGCAGACACTAGAGGACGGGAAGGAAGTGGATGTCATCACCACTAACTACAGCAAGGCGTTTGATAAAATCTGCTATTTACCTTAAACTTAAAGCTCTTGGTTTTCCACCCTTTTTTATTTCACGGCCGAAATCGTACCTAGAGAAACGCCAGTACAGAGTTCCCTTTAGATTTTCAATCTCTGACCCCATTAATGCCACTTCAGGTGTTCCTCAGTCATCTTGGTCCACTGATCATCGTCTTAACTATAAACGATATTGGCCACATTATAAAAGATTCAGATCTGTCTATTTACGCGGATGACATGAAAATCGTTAAGCTAATGTCAAGCTAATATCTGTTACTTCAAAATGACCTAAATTCATTCTACAAATAGTGCGAAAAAAACTTCCTAGAACTTAATGTCGATAAATGTCAATGCACAACCTTCTCCCGTAAACGCCTCCCCCACCTCTCAGAACATATTACTTTCACAATGAGCTTGTTCCCTCAGTCTCCTCAATACGGGATCTGGGTATTATTTGTGACAGGGAGCTAAACTTCCGTTCCCACATTGATCAAATTATACTCAAGGCCAATTGTTCTCTCGGTTTCATAAAACGCTGGTCCAAAGAATTCTTAAACCCCTATGTCACAAAATCCCTTTACATTACCTTCGTTAGACTCCTCCTTGAATACGCCAGTCAAGTTTGGCCACCCTCTCACGACATCCACTCCCACAGAATCGAACCTGTGCAGCGCAGGTTTATCCGTTTTGCCCTGCGCGATCTCCCATGGGCCGACAACTTTATTTTATCCCCTTACGAAGATCTGCTAAAATTAATTAATTTGCAAACCCTTGTAAAACGTCGCGAAGTCGCCGACATACACTTCGTGCACCAATTATTAACTGGTACTATTGATTCCCCCGCACTTCTAGAAATGATTTCCCTTTACACTAACCCACGTAACCTTAGGTCCGTACCTCCAATCTCCAGAATGCTGCGTCTGGCCAACAATGCTCAGAACATCCCCGACTTCCATTATTCCATATCCTCCCTAAGATCTCTCTTATTCAGTTAGTTTAAAGTTAGTTTTAAGTATTAGTTTTAAGTATTATTTGTTATAATTTAAGTGGGCCTTAGGGCCCGGTTAATAAAAAAAAATAAAAAAATTCTGTTAATAAATAAATAAATAAAAAATCCAAAGCACATCAAGGGGGTATACCATAACCCTACGAGACACTCGTATTTTGGAAGTCAGGTGAGGCTAACTAAATTTCAAAAATTGGTGTTAAATCTGAATGTATGGGCTGGAGAGAGACTGGAATGCCATCTTAAGTAAGCACGTCAACTGCATTTTGTACATTTTCTTTCCAAAGTCTGTCAAGAGACTGAGACGTATCGGATGTGTATGACGAAAGTTGTTAAACTGTGTTTCTCTGCATAAAAACCTCTAATTAAGCTAACTAAGCTTTCCTTTTCCAGCTAAGTGTTAGCTCAGCGATGGCCATTGTGGCTCAGTGAATTTTTGGAGCGGTACTATTCCGTGGCTACTGTAACTCAGACGGACACTTCTGACCGATTAGAAAGGAGTCTGTTAAGCAAGTAAGAGTAGAAGACCATGTTGTAGATTGTAGCACTTTTTGTACCGAGAAAAATCCACTAGCTCAGAGAGGCTAGGAAAACCGCCCATCCTTTTCATAAAAATACAATACTTTAAATACAGGAGGAATGATATTGGGAAAGCTGTGAGTGTCCTTCTCGGTCGTAGCAATATTAACCTTAGGGAAGGGCGAAGACATGATATGAGAGGGAGGCTCTGTGGAACGCTGCAAGGACACAAAATATCGGAATGCATTTCTCTGTAAGACTTTAGGCGGACATCCTTAATCGCATTATTGATTTAAAAAATTTCTTCTGGCAGGTCAAACGCCTTATTTAAAAGACGGTTCCTTCGCTTTTATGTACTTCGGGGAGCAGCGAAATTCATTTCTAAAGTCCGGCTACTGAGTTTCCCCCAAACTTATCAAATAACTTAAATTTTCAGTCAAATAATTCTCAATTATGCATTTTGTGAAACAGAAATAACAGATGCTCCGCGTAGTGTCTAACAATGCAAAGCACCCTTTGGCTCTACTATGATTCAACTCATTTTCATGCTCACGATTCATGAGTAAATTATAATTCTGACTCTCTTCCTTTCTTAGCCTTTCAAAAGGACAAAGATTCTTATTTATCTATCTGTCAATCCGGCGGCGCATACTTTGCGAACAACTGGCCTAGCCAAACAGAAACGAAATCTGTATCTGTCCTTATTTTTTAAATATTAAAAAACATATTTTCACACTTTTCTTCAAAGTAAACCGTTAATTTCGATTTAAATTTAACTTTAACTAAAGGAAATATTTTATAAACAAACATTTGATTTAATTTAACAAACCCTTGTACCTATCCTTTGACAAATATATAAAAGGGGCTGTCAATACAATAAGTCCTTAAGATTTCACAATTTCCCTTAATAATTAAGTTTAATTAATTTGACGCACATGCATCTTCTATCTTCTTATATATATAAAAAAGAGTTGGCGTACGTAAGACCGCTCATAACTCGGGATCGGATGGTCCGATTTGAGCTGTCTTTTTTTTGTTGTCTTCGTCTCCGTCCAAGGAACATTTTTACGGCGAAATTTAAAATTTTTGAAGAAAAATTGGAAAATTCGAAAAAATCGATTTTCCATACATTATGTATGGGGAATTTTCTTTTTTTTTCATTTTGATCGAAATATTACAATTCCAAAGGTTTAAAATTGGGAAAAGTTTCCCGGACAATCATTTTTTCATTTTGAAGAAATAATACAATGAAATTAATTGAGAGAACCCCAAATTTGAAAATTTTTAATCGGAAAAACTCTTTTCTCACGCATTCACATGCAACAACATTGCCCACACATTCAAATGCAATTTGCCAGATTGGCTCCACCAAGCTAAATTGGTCCACCTAGAAGCTTGAAAGTATTTCACCTAGAAGCTTACCCCGATGTTAAACTATTTCAACGTTGGATGAACATATTACAAAATTTTATACTCTACACTTCTTCCTCCTCTTCTATAAACTCAGTTTTAATGTGGGGGAAATGATTAAATATGCGCTGGCAAAATCAAGTGAATTTTATGAAGGTCAGCTCATATTTTGTGATTTTGCGGTGATTGAAGTGCATATTTCAGTGATTACGGTAAGTTTGTCGAAAACATTTAACGTTCCTAATGTTTTCAGTGCGAATCCGATAATATTGCTTCGATGATGATAATTCAACTTCTTCGACATTGTAGTTTCAGTGTTCGGGAGACATTATGCCGCCGATCAGTAGATCAAACATTGGCTCACGCAGTCGTAATGCGCAAAGATTGGCGATTCGCCCTGCAAATCAAACGCCTGATCAACGCGCTGAAGCGAATGAACTGATTCGAGTACATGTGTCGCGAATTCATACAGGACGAACTCAGAAGCACATGCAGCTGCTGAACGACTGAGACAGCAGCGCATTCGCGATCTGCTTCGTCAAGTTGAATCAAACGCCAATCGTCGGGTGAGAAAAGTTGCCGTGAATGTCCAATTACATCGCGCCAATTTCCAATATGACTGCACGATTTACTACAGCGAACCGCCATGTGATACGATTGGGCCCATAAATGTGATTTGCCAATATTGCAATGCGCTAAGGTTTCATTCGGAGACACCAGGATTGTGTTGTGCAGGTCAAAGTCAAATTACCACCGTTGACGCAACCACCAGACACTCTTTGATTTACGGCGACTTACCAGAATCAAGACATTGCCTGACGAATGCCCACAAATACAACGATTCCTTTCCAATGACGTCATTCGGTGCGAATATTGTTGAAGATCGTGGATTTAATCCTTGCACTTGCCATGACAATCAATAAATCAAAAGGCCAATCTTTGGAAGTTTTTGGGATTAATCTCGAATTCCCATGCTTCTCGCATGGTCAATTATATGTGGCATGTTCGCGTGTTGGAAAGCTTTTCGTCTTTGTTTATTTACGCGCCGGACAACAAAACAAAGAACGTAGTCTACCACAAAGCATTAAATTCACCTGACATGTGATTCCCTGAACCTCTTTACATTAAGTGTAAAAAAAGGATAATTGAATTCGAAAAGTGTTTCATGCAATCAATGATTGAAATTCGAGTGGCATCATTTGTTATCGATCGCAAATGTTCGATCAAATATTAATTTCGGGTGGAATCCGGAATGCTCGAAATAATTTCTATCAAAAAATCAATTTTGGGCGGGACGAAGTTCGCCGGGTCCGCTAGTTAAACATAAATATGAACAAATATACTTTCGTAGTCCGCAGTAACTAGTTTTGAAAGGAGATGCAAACAGGTAAATATTTAAAATCTATACATGTACATATGTATCCCAACCTATAGTTCGCATTTATTATAGTAAAATTTTTTATAACAAAGCCTGCATACTATCCATGCCCTAATTTAACAAAATTTATAATTTTGCAAAGCTTTTCTACGTAAAAAAAAAATTCTTTTCAAATTAACAAGCGTTTATACGAAAGATTCTATATGGACATGACTGGATTGAATGCTTGTTTTTTTTCTTAAGTTTTAATTTCTGTATTTGATTTTCGTGTTTTTGTGAAACAAATATACAGAAAGAATACTCTCGTAAGTCCTTTATTTACGTGAGATATGTGATCTAAATTTTGATGGACGACTCAATGTACAACTGTCAAAGTTGGCGTATTTTTCTAAAATTGAAAACTGAATTTTAAAAGTTAAAAAAAAAAAAATGTACACATATATGTAAGAACGTAGGCAGGCATAGTTGCAAAAAGGAGATAAACTTGCTTAACCTCTTCGGTGAAAGAGTACACATATGTGGACTCAGATTTTCGTTCTCTTCTAAATGTTTTGAGGTACTTTTTTTATTGTATTATTATTGGAGTCCAAAGTGAACGTATTAGTTCTCTTAAAAACACATACCCTTAAATCGTCTCTCATTATTTTGGCGCGTTTTTTCAAAAGTGAATTATAACGATGTCGCGTCGGAAGGCTTCTCTCCTTGGTAAGTTAAAAACTAAAGTTTATAACTCGATTTGTTATTCAAAATTTATTCAAATGTGAAGTGGACGTACTGTTGAATCTGTGAATTGCAAAACTTATCAAGTTAACTTCAGTTTTCAAGAGTTATTTTCATCTAAACAGTGGGTACACATACGTGTACTTTGGGTATTTGCACAAGAAAAAGCTTCCACCACCTAATTTCGCTTAGTCCACGTATGTGTATTTCGGATGTTTCGACATATAAAAATGTCAACTGTATTACTCGATTTTTTTATACAAAAGCGGAAATCAACCGGAATCAGACCGATTGTGGAAGATCCGACCATTTATTGATCCTGTGCTCAAAAAGTGTTTGACCTTGCCGATTCCATACCACACCGCAGTAGATGAGCAAATGATTCCTTTTTCTGGACGATGCGGCTTTCGTCAGTACATGCCCGCAAAGCCAAATCCACTGGGCTTGAAAAATTTCATTCTTGCAGCTAGCGATGGCTTAGTCTTGAATTTCCATATCTACACTGGAAAAGGTTCTGTTGGAGAAGCAGATATGAAGGAGTTCGGATTGGGAGCCTCTATAGTAAAGCTTTTGACCAGTGTTATAAGAGAAGGAGGCTGTGTATACACAGACCGGTTTTTTACAAGTATCAAGTGTGTCGATGCACTACGACAGAAAAATATTTACCAAACCGGTACAGTCATGAAGAACCGCATTGGACCAGTTATCAAAAAGTTCAAGGAGGATAGAAAGATGAAAAGAGGTGAGTGGGAGGAATGGGTTCGAGATGATGATGGTATTACAGCTGTTAAGTGGAAGGACAACAAAGGTGTGCTTCTTCTATCATCATATGTTGGAGTTCAACCCGAAATGATATGTCAACGGTGGTCCAAGGAGCAGGCTTGTAGAGTTGCATTACCCCAACCTTCCATTGTTAATATGTACAACCGGTACATGGGGGGGGTTGATCTCTGCGACCGCTACATCTCACTATATCGCTGCTATGTCCGAACTAACAAATGGACCATTAGAGCATTTAACCATTTTGTAGACCTGGTTATTGTAAACTGTTGGATAATGCATAAAAGACAGCAAAATATAGATGCGGAAAAGAAAATGACACTTTTGGAGTTCAAAGTCTATATTGGAAAAGCTTTGATAGGATTTTCCAGCAAAGCCAAAGAAGTGGTCGTAAGGAATCGGTCTAACATACCACTTAGCTCGCAGTCCGAATCAAGTAAATCACCCGAAACATCTGGATCTGCAAAAAGAAGAAAAGTGAACCTACCACTTACAGTAGAAGAGCATTATGATTGTCTTGAGCATTTTCCCCAATTCATAGAAGCGAAAAATGCTTCAAAGTGTCGGGCTCCTGGTTGCTCTTCTCGCACACGTACTATTTGCATAAAATGCAAGTTGTACCTTTGCACAAATGGCAATAATTGTTTTTTGACATACCATAAGAAGCAATAATTAATTTCTTAATTGTTTTTCTAGTTCCTTCATTACTCTTATGTATTTTTAAATGTACCTTTCAATTTGAGGCTTAGAAGTTTTCTTAAGTTTGGAAGACTCCATTTTTTTTACATTATTACTTTTTGAATTAGAATTATTATTTTATATTTTTCGTTATTATTCGTTGAAGACTGAGCATGAAATGTATTTATAGTTTACTTTATGTTTTTTTTAGCTTAAGTAAGTATTTTTTTCTAAGATTCTGTGGTAACAATAAAATTTGAAAAGTTTACAGAAACTCAAAATAAATATATTTGTTTTTACTACATATCAAACCGTAGTCCACATATGTGTACCATCTAAAACTAATAGTTACAAATAAAAAATAAAATATAAGTGTGGATTCCTGGTACTATGCCAGGGTTTTTCACAACTCCAAAGAAGGGAATCTAAACATATTCTGTGATCTAAATTGATTCAAAACCCTGTCCGAAATCATTTTTACGTAACGCATTCAATTCTGGCCTGTTTGTTCTTTGCTTTGTTCTTAGTTTGGTTTTTTAGGTTTTATCAAAATCTCCAAAAATTACCACCAGTCTTTGGTATTGAGGAGGGATGTAACGAAACATAGTTTGGCCGATACGATACCGATACCGATTACTGTATTAAAAAATCGGCGATACCGATACCGATATCGATAGCTTAGTAGATAATGAATCAAATATATAATAAATAATGTACCTCGGGCGTTTTGCAGGTAACTTACCTATACTTAACAGAAAGTCAACCTTGAGTGTGAAAATAAATAAATAAAAATTTAAAAAATCATAGATATTATTTATTATGATAAGAATTATTGTCAAGTAAGCTAAGTTATTAAGCAAGTAATTGTCATTACATACACAAAGTAATAAACCGGTAGATTGTAGTGTGATTCAATGCAAACACACAAAGTATGAAGAACCATTATGTAACACTGTATCGCTCCACATTCACTCATAACATTGTAGGAATGCCCCACAAAAATAAAGAGCGTCATATGGCATTCCAGCGGTGTCGACAGTGATTCATGCTACATAGAGGTTCACTTGAGTTCATGTGTTTGTCATTGTTTACATTTTCATTCTTTGCACCCATAATTCGGAAGTAGGCTAAAGGGATCAAATGTAACTTTGTAACATTTAGTTAGCTTAGCATAGAAAACCTAGTGTAAGAATCTTGTATAAAAGGGGAGTGAATTTTTGAATGAAATTAGTCTTGATCCAAAACTTAACTCAGACAACTGCGGCAGTAATTTGCCATTATCTTTAAGCGAGCTGCGCTTTAAACAGCTAATTTAGTTAATTTAGTTAATTTCTTTTTTTTTTGTTCTGTCTTTTTCGAGTCATTGGACAGCAGATATTGTTTTTTTTTTGGTTTCCTTACCATCAGTTCTCAAATAATCGTTAAGAATTTGAAATAATGGGAAAGAGTCCCATGTATCCTGCGGCTGTTCAGATAACACACGATCCATGTCGACAGCGAAAAGGGACCAGAAGATCTCGGCATGTTCAACAAGTAGATCACTGAACCATGCAAATGCCTGTTGTTTGAATTTGTACCAATTTTATTAGAAGGAAAAGTTACTTTTTATTCTTAATTTATAAAATAATTTTAAGTTCTTTTAAAAAAAAATAAAAAAATATATAAATTATAAAATTAGTTTAGCAGAAAAATATATATATATACATCCATAAACAAAAATAATTTCAAAGCATTTAAAGTTATAAACAAATAGAAATATCTGTTAAAAAAAATCAGAAAAATTTAAATCATCTACTTTTGACGACATAAAAAGCTTGCGATGTATTTGATTCCAGTTATTTTCACTGAAACAACATCGAACGAAACAAAAACAATTTTCCGTGGCATGCAAAATTATGTTTTTTATATGCATTTTGAAAGATATTGCAACAAAAAGGGTAAATATGTCTCTTAAACAAAAAATAAAAAAAAGTTAAAATAAAAAAAATATTTCGCTTCATATATTCCAAAATGTTTGTGTAAAGTTTGTTTAAAATATACAAAGCGAATTGAAATTTTAAATTTATTTGTATGGGCTGTGTAAAATTTTCTATAAAATACTTGCGATATAGAGTGTAAAGAATATCAGTAAAAAATTTGCCCTCATTTTTCTTCTAGAGTTTAGTGTAAACGTTTCGTTAAGCTCAGTTTTAGCTACATTTTAACCTTAAAAATAAACTAAATTTAGGAACAAAATAAACAAAAAAAAAAGAGAACAACGATATTAGCATAACAATGGCGACATCCATGTGGCTTTGCTTCTCATTTGAAATATTGAAAAACAAAAAATTTATAAAGAATATAAACTCTCCGTTCTAAGCTTCAGGCTAGTCATACTCACACAGATGTGTCAAATTCCTCGGACGATCAGCAAGTACCATCAGCTAGCATTATTCTTCTCAGTAATATACAATGATTAGCAATGATGTCATCAGGACTAGCTTAAAATCTCGTTGCTCGAGGATGTTAAAATGGTTTCATTTTAAATACAATACCCTTTACCTGTAGTTTTCGATGGTCTTTTATAAATCATTTTATAAAAACCATTTGGTATAACTCCCTATCAGTGCGGTTTCAGGCCGGGAAAGTCCATCGTCGATTGAATTTTCCAACAAGTTTAAATCGATATCTGCCATCTTTTTATCGGTTTTAAGACGAAATGTGACAGTATTTATAGAGACGAGCAAATGCCTAGTTTTGACAGTGTGTGTTGCAAACGCTTTTCAAAACCTTTGGCTTGAAAAACAATTCTAATGATTTTGTCAAGAAGGTGTCAAGCTCCGCCGCCCATTACTAGTTAAAGGGCGTAAAAATGTGTGTTTTTAAAAAAGGGTTTCAAAAAGACGAACACATCCTTTGTTAATACCGACGTCTTTCTCACTCTTAATGCGTTGGACAGAACAGAATCGTGTAAAAGATCTTATCTGCCTTATTATGTGTAAGTCCACAGTCGATAAAATTTTCACACTTCGGCAGATCCTGGAAAAAACCCAGAAGCTTCAAATCGATACCCACCACTTTTTCATCGATTTCAATCCCGCATATGGCAGCATTCAATGCAATGCACGTCGCTCCATCAAGGTTGGTAAAGTACTCACCGAGACATTTGATGTCAAAAAAGGATTTCGACAAGGCGACGCGCTATCATATGACTTTTTCAACATCATCCATGAAAGAATAGTCGCCAACACCAGAGGCATAATAATCTTTCAAAAGTCTTTTCAACTATTATCGTATGCTGACGACATTGACATAATTGGCAGGACACATCGGGATGTCAATGGTGCGTTCGCTAGTATCTAAATGAGGGCTGTCAAAATGGGTTTAGCTATAAATGAGGGCAAAACCAAGTATATGCTGTCAACAAGAAGGGACACACAACGTTGGCGAATTGGGCAGAACGTAGTTATCGAACGTCGACAGCTACGACTTTGAGGTAGTAAGCGAATTTGGATCTGAAATAAGAATAACTCTTGCCAATCGCTGTTGCTTTGGGCTGAGAAGGCAATTGATTAGTAAGGCCGTATCCCGAACAACCAAGGAGACTCTATAGAAGACCTTAATCATCCCAGTCCTGTTTTATGGCGCTGAAGCATAGACACTGTCGAAAGCGGATGAAGATATCCTCGGTCGTTTCGGGAGGAAAATTCTTCATAATATATTCGGTTTCGTTTGCGTTGAAGAACTTTGGTGGAGAAAATTCTACGACAAAATATTTGAGCTGTACAACGAAATAGACCTAGTCAAAAAACCTGCGTATCATTCGCTTAAAATGGCTAGGATATGTAGAGCGAGTGGGCATCAATGTTTCGACCCGTTCCGAATATTTCGAATCTAATTCGGACGGACCGCGCAGTAGAGGACAACCTCGCCTAAGGTGGCGCACACAAGTAGAAGTGAACCTCAACCAGCTTAAGGCGCTGGTGTTTTGGTGTTTTCTGGGATTTGAACCTCCCGCTCAGGCAGTCAGCTTCAATTGGAATTGAAGTCTGAGTTAGAACATGGGAGCCGTGAAGGATCTGTTACGTCATATATGCTTTTTATTATTTGCAAATAGTAGTTTTTCACAAGTAACACAATAAAAAAGACGGTTACTGCCCGGTAGTCCAATGGGCGATGATAGTGTCTATGAGCTGCTTAACGGTCGTAAAGAAAGACACCCGATTTCGACAAGATAAATATCACAACTGAATTACACTGAAGATAAGTTTCCTTTTGTAACGTTTTAAAAGCATGAAAGCATAAAGCTATAAAGTAATCCAAGGATATCACTTCGTCACCTTAGCACCTACATTTTGTTCTTAGCTTCAACGTTAAATTTTAAATAACAAATAAAAGAAAAGTGGCTACAAGAGAAAAGGTACATAAAAAAAGAAAACAAAAATAAGCATAAATTGGTACATAAACATTTTTATGGACATAACTATGATTTTGTTTTTAAAATTAGGATGCCACTCAGATGCTTATCCATTCCCTTAATTTTCGGATGCCGATTGTTCAGATACCTCTCGGGCTAGTGGGTTTTTTTTTAAATTCTCTTACTTGCAAAAAATAAGTCGAAATCAGTTGCATTTAACAATTAATAAAAGCCATAAGAATAAGTTAAAAAAACATATTTATGTCTTTAAACGCTTCTCTAATAAATTAAGCGCATCAGTATTTCCTACAAAAAAACATTTCTTAACGTAAAAAATAAGCAATAACAACCTTATAACGAAATTGAAAAAAAAAAAACTAAATAAAACTTATTATTTTAGGTTTTCTTTTTTCAACAAAAAAAAAAACTGGCGGTAGTATAAACCGCATGAGTTGGCATACAGTATCGAAATGATGGCGGTTGGCCGGCTGTTTGTGCTGCCTGCGCAGCACCCTGTCCACTACCCAATCCCCAATCTGCTGCTCCTGTTATCGAATTTCCGCCGGCTGCTTGATTTGCATTTGGATTTGTTGGATCGTTACCGGCACCACCATCAGCTGTACCGCCAGCAGCAGCAGCTGCATATTTTCGATCCATATCATTTTTGTGTAACTATATATGTATATTTTACAATCACCCAAAAATAATAATTTTTTTTTTGTTGTCATCGTTTTACATAAAATGTATTTTTTTTTGGTTTTGTTCAACTTTTTTCTTATGAAAAACTTTTATAACTCAAATATCACACGAATGAGTTGATAAAATAAAATTAAAATAACATTTTTATATTTATAGTGGGTGTGTAGTAGATGAGGAGATGTAGTTGTTTTAATTTTTAAATTTGTTTGTTTTTTTTTTGTAATCCAATTGATTAACTAACTACCTGTTATTTTTTACCTTTCGATATAAATGGATAAAAAAACGTGTGAAAAATTATACAAACTTAACTTCACTCTTGTTTTTTGTTTATATGAATATTTTTTTTTATTTATTATTTACTAAATGTGCACGACGAATCGCTTGGGTTTTCCTGCCTTTCCTCATTTTGTTTTTTTATTTTTTAAAGTTTTGTAAAAAAAGTTGAAAGAGATTTAAAGAAAATTTATTTGGTTAACCTAAATTTCTTCTAAGTACAAACCTTATTTTGTGCAACATAGGTAACGAGCCTACCTTCGTCACCAGAAACAGGCAAGAAGTTCTGGACATCACACTTGCCTCCGATAGCATTGCCCAACGTATTAGAAATTGGAAGGTGTCCAGCGAGCCCTCTTTTTCGGATCACAGGTACCTCCATTTCTCCTTATATGTATTTTAATTCAATTCAATTCAATTCAATTTATTTTTAATCAATCAGATAATACATTTTAATATACCACCTTATAGACTACAAAAAGTGCATAATTAACTAACAATCCAATCTAACTAATGTTAACAATAAGTGTTTTTTAAAAGATTCTCTGCTCATAGGACATTGGAAATCAATATGGTTGAATAAGGAATTAGCCTCTCTGATGCATCGCGAAAATGGTTCATTCAGTCCGTAGTTAGTTCTATGAAAATATTCACGAAAAAATCTTCGAACTCGCAAGCCTCTTATGGGAGCTAATATATCTACTAAAGACAGTAGATAGTTACAATTGATATGAGATGTTATAATATCTCTTATAAGGATAACTGAAAAATATTTCCGTCGAAGCTCAAGTTTACCTAAACCTAATAGCAGACATCTTGTATTGTAGGATGGCATTCGAATATTCCAATGAAGACGATAAATAACCATCCTTGTGAAATGTTTTTGAATTTTTTCAATCCAGTTGGAATGTACATGATACCATGGGTTCCAAACCGTACAACAATATTCAAGGACTGATCGTACAAAGGATAAGAAAAGGGCTTTAAGGGTGTAAACATCCTTGAAGTCCTTAGAGTTCCGAGCAACGAAACCAAGCATTGAATTCGCTTTAGATACAATGTAATCAATGTGCAAAGTGAAACTTAGCTTGGGGTCGAATACCACACCAAGATCTTTCTTCTTAAATACTCTTTCCAGACATCTGTTATCTATTTTATATACACAGGTGAACGAGTACGATAAAATGACATATATTCACATTTGGATACATTTAATAGAAGTTCATTAAAATTGCACCATTCGGATAATCTTTGCAGATCTTCTTGCAAAAGCTTACAGTCAATTTTAGATATTATGCAACGAAAAATTTTAATATCATCTGCGTACATCAAACAGAAAGAATTTTTTATAATTTGCGGAATATCATTAACGAAAATAAGAAAGAACAAGGGTCCCAAATGACTTCCTTGTGGAACACCAGATGTAACACGAATAGGGTCAGACAAAGTATTATTAATGCGAACGAACTGTGTTCTGTCCGTTAAATACGATTCAAACCATTTAAGAAGTTTTGAATGGAAACCAATTTTTCCAATTTTCTAATTAAGATAAAGTGATTAACCTTATCGAATGCTTTTGAAGAATCGGTGTAAATAACATCTCATTGAAAGCCCCTTTCAATATGATTTATCACCTGGTGGCACAGGATTGTAAGATTAGAGGTCGTCGATCTGAATGTGATGAAACCATGTTGATAGGGAGAAATTAAATCTCTTAGAAGGAACGCCAATTTGAGGTAGACTATTTTTTTAAATAGTTTGGGGATAACTTGCTAACAGGTCGATAGCTAATAACTTCCTGTTTGGAACCAGCTTTATGGATAGGACAAATATAGGAAACTTTCCAGTCACTAAGAAAATATCCCTTTGCAAGTGAAGCATTAAACAAAAGTTTTAATGGTACTGAAAGAGTCGGTAAGCAACTTTTCAATATGATAGGAGGAATCCCGTCTGGCCCAGGCTGATTATCCAAACTCAAACTATTTAAAGCTTCCTCGACATCCGTGATGCTAATATCCAAGCATCCAATGTCAACCGAAGTTGATGAAAAATTAGGAATGTAACTAGGAGAGAAAGAAGGGGAATAAACGGATTGGAAAAAATCGGAGAAAAGGTTACAGATTGTGGGAAGATTAGATGAAGTAGTATTAGAATAGTGCATACAGTTTGGAATTCCATTCGACTTCTTTTTTAAACTAATGAAACTCCAAAATTGTTTGCTATTAGTTTTTAAGTTAGTTTCTATACGAAAGATATAATTATTGTATAAGAATTTGTTAAGAACATTAAATTCTTTTTGAATCCTAAGATATTTATCCTTCAAGGCTAAGTTGTCTTTTGATTTTCGGAAGATTTTAAACGCTTTATTTTTTTTGTTGCATAAGTTGCACAGATTTTTATTATACCATGGTGGTTTAGAGTTCAGTTTACTAGCCACTTTAGGTACATAGAGTTCAATTGCCTCTATAAGAGTCCTCATGAATATGTTATAAGCCGCAGAAATCTCATTTTCACGAAACACGACGTCCCAAGGAAATGTACTGATATAATCGGCCATGTAGACTCTCTTAGCCCGCCAGTTTTTAGGAATTATCGCAAAACTGATTGGCTCAAGTATAGGTCAACTTTAAGCTGTTTAGTTACCTCAAATCACCTTAAACCTCCTGCAATTCCCAAGAACTTGATCGCATGGTTGAAGATTTAACATCAGCCTTAAATACAGCGATGTCTTTTTCTTGCCCCTTGATCAAACCCAGGGGCAAAAAGAAGCCGCATTGGTGGACTGCAGAGTTAGGCCTTTAAGAAGTAATTGTAGGAAACTCTTCAATAATGCCAAAAGTACGAGAGACGCACTAGACTGGGACTTGTACAAGGTATCCCTAAACATATACAAACGAACTTCTTGGAGGCTCTTCTGTGGTAAAATAGAAGAAGTTTCTGGGGCATCTAGGCTAAGGAAAATTCTTTCTTCATATCCAATTACACCCAGTTACCTTTTTATAATTTGTTTGTCTTTTTTTTTAAATCCAATTGATTAACTAACTACCTGCTATTTTTTACCTTTCGATATAAATGGATAAAAAAACGTGTGAAAAATTATACAAACTTAACTTCACTCTTGTTTTTGTTTATATGAATGTTATTTTTTATTTATTATTTACTAAATGTGCACGACGAATCGCTTGGGTTTTCCTGCTTTTCCTCATTTTGTTTTTTTATTTTTTTCAAAGTTTTGTAAAAAAAAAGTTTAAAGAGGTTTAAAGAAAATTTATTTGGCTAACCTAAATTCCTTTTAAGCATAAACCTTATTTTGTGCAACATAGGTAACGAGCTTACCTTCGTCACCAGAAACAGGCAAGAAGTTCTGGACATCACACTTGCCTCCGATAGCATTGCCCAACGTATTAGAAATTGGAAGGTGTCCAGCGCGCCCTCTTTTTCGGATCACAGGTACCTCCAATTCTCCTTATATATAGACTCTCTTAGCCCGCCAGTTCTTAGGAATTATCGCAAAACTGATTGGCTCAAGTATAGGTCAACTTTAAGCTGTTTAGTTACCTCAAATCACCTTAAACCCCCTTGCAATCCCCAAGAACTTGATCGCCTAGTTTAAGATTTAACATCAGCCTTAAATACAGCGATGTCTTTTTCTTGCCCCTTGATCAAACCCAGGGGCAAAAAAAAGCCGCATTGGTGGACTGCAGAGTTAGGCCTTTAAGAAGTAATTGTAGGAAACTCTTCAATAATGCCAAAAGTACGAGAGACGCACTAGACTGGGACTTGTACAAGGCATCCCAAAACATATACAAAAAAGAATTAAGAAAAGCCAAACGAACTTCTTGGAGGCTCTTCTGTGGTAAAATAGAAGAAGTTTCTGAGGCATCTAGGCTAAGGAAATTTCACTCTTCAAATCCAATTACACCCAGTTACCTTAAAATAAACGGATGGAACTTGGACTACTTCCAGCGAAGATTCGCTAAAATTACTGCTTGACACCCATTTCCCAGGCAGTTCCCAAGTTGTTAACAATATGGTTCCTAGCAGACCATTTCCACAAATTACCAACTCCTCAAACTTGATCACACTGAGCAAACTCCCCTGGGCACTACACAGCTTCAAACCATACAAATCCGCGGGACCAGACGGCATAATACCTGCCGAGTTGCAGTAGTCATCGGACATAATTTTGCCGGTGCTGAAGATAATTCTGCAAAGTTGTCTAAATCTGGTTTATATTCCAAAGATATGGAGAGAAGTTAAAGTTGTATTCATACCCAATGCGGGTAAATGCTCTCATTCAATTCCAAAAGATTTCAGACCTATCAGTCTATCATCATTCCTCTTAAAAACATTGGAACGACTGATTGATATCCATTTACGCAACGGTATTGACAAGAAGCTACTATCAGCGGCCCAACATGCGTATTGCAAAAGCAAATCAGTGGAGACAGCTTTGCACTCACTTGTACCCGCTTCTGTGGAATTTGGTGGTCAATGAACTATTGATAATCATGGAAGGCGAGGGATCGACGGCGATCGCTTATGCAGATGATGTTGCCTTGGCCGTCTCGGGAAAGCACCTAAATACTCTAAGGGAACTCTTACAAAACGCTCTAAATAAGCTCACTAGATGGGCAGTTCGGTGTGGTCTGGGTATAAACCCCCACAAAACTGAACTAGTACTCTTTTCAAGGAAATATAAAATTCCTCTAGTCGACCCTCCCTCTCTTAATGGAACCAGCTTAACTTTCTCTGATAAAGCAAAATATTTGGGTCTTATCCTGGATAGGAAGCTTAGTTGGAAACCTAATATTCAAGAAAGAGTAAAGAAAGCTACGGTAGCACGTAGTAAGAAAGCCATTGGGAATAAATGGGAATTACAACCTCGAATCACTCACTGGCTCTACACCTCGATCATTAGACCGATACTCACATATGGGGTGATTGTCTGGTGGACAGCCTTAGGCAAAGCTATAAATCGCGATTATCTAAGTAAGGTCCAAAGTACAGGTTGTCTGTGCATAAGCGGAGCATTACGTACAACACAATCCGCGGCACTGGACATTTTATTCCATCTAATACCCCTCGATATATATAGCAAGCAAATGGCAGCGATTGCGGCCGTTCGCCTTGAAGCTACCCAATAGTGGTCAAGAAAAAAATTCGGCCACGCCTCTATTCTGAATAAATTCAAAAACTCTCCCGAAAACACGGATTACACCATCCCACGTCTAAATTTTGAGAAGAATTTCCTTGTCACCATCCCTTCCAGATCACGCTGGGAGGACGATACATTTTTAGAAGATCATGCTATTCACTTCTACTCTGACGGGTCAAAAACCAAAGACGGAGCCGGTGCAGGTGTTTTCTCTGATAAGCTTAACCTTAAGCTCTCCTTCCATCTTCCTAATCATTGTAGCGTGTTCCAGGCGGAATTAATGGCGATAAAAGAAGCCCTATCTTGGCTCAAGAAAAACGTGATATCTGCTAGAGATATCCGTATCTTTTCTGATAGTCAGGCAGCAATCAAATCCCTGGAATCGAACTCTTTAGTAGTCCTAGACAACGGCGCCTTAGGTATTCCAATCGCTACTCGCAAACTTAAACTTAAGCTGGATGCTATCGAGTGTGCAAATCTTAGGTGGACAAGTGATTCAACATGTCTATCGACAAAACAGATTTGGCCAAAGCTGGATCTAAAACGCTCTAAGAACTTTATTTCTCTCAACAGTATGCATATCGGCACCACAATAGGTGTCATCACTGGACACTGTCTAATAGGCAAGCACGCTACAAGGCTGGGCCTCTTCGCGAACGATTTCTGTAGAAGCTGCATGGATGAAGTAGTAGTCCTCACCTTCTTTGTTTCTGCCCAGCTCTCTCCCGTAGAAGGAAACTCCACTTAGGAGCTCCCTATTATAATGATATAGGCGACCTGATGAATTGACATCAAGAGCCTCGTACGCCTCATAAGAAGCTCTAATTGGTTTTAATACGAGTAGGTGGAGGGAGGATTCTCCCATGATCCACGTGGTATCACAACGGACCTCATTGGTCTAAGTGTGCTGGCGACTCCTAGCTGGCAGCCACTTCAACCCAACCCAACCCACTTAGGAGCTCCCTATTCCTCTTCAGTTTAACTTTAAAAAAAATAAAAAAAAATTCAAAATTGTCTTTGAAAAGCAACATAAAAGCATCCCTAGTGGAAAGATCATATATAACATACATACTAATGTTTTTTTTTTTTTGTTTTCTTTTTTTACATTTAACATTTACAGCATCCATTTAAAAAAAAAAATAAAAATAAATATAAAACTCAAGGCATCAAATAGAAAAAAAAATCTCTTTTCCTACAATTTAGACACTTTACAACGTTAACATGCTGCTGGCGTTCAAGTAAAACGTTTCAAATGTTTGCATAACAAAAAATAAAATTAAAAAATAAAAGAAAAGTATCAAAAAATAAGAAAAAAAAAACATTTAAAAAAGTTTCATGGACAAATTTTGGTTTTATTTTAGAACAAATTTAGTTTTTTTAGTATATATACATATTTATTAATATTTACTTTTTTTTGTTATAGGAAATGCAAGAAAACACGTAGTTATATTTAAAATATATAGCAATTCGCTCACACAGACTTTAAGATTATCAAATAGTCAAATAAAAAAAAATAAAAATTATAAAGAATAAAAGAAATTTAAATGAACTTGAGAAAGGAAATTAAAAAAAAATAGAAACATTTATAATGATTGTATGGGGGTGGAATTTGTGGGATTGGGGGATGGGCAGAAATTGGAAAGCAGAGCAAAAGATCACTAAGACAAGTTGTAGAATTATCTGCACACATACACACATGTAGATTGGTTATACATTTCTCTGATAAACGTGTTCGATTTCGTTGATGTAGTCTCTATAATTAGTTTTTATTTCCTTAAAGCCCCCAGTGGCAAAGTATGCACAGCTTATAAGCATTTATCTTCATCAATTCCAAGGTCGCGTATGACAGCATTCATAGAGACGAGCTTGTGCAATGTCTAGTTTTGGCATCCCAGCCAAACTCATCTGCTTGTGCAGGATGACAATGGAGAATGCACGCTGCTCCAATAAGGCCGTTGAAAAATTGTGTGCCCCAAAACCAGAGGCACAATCTTTCAAGAGTCCATCAAATTACTCGCATACGCCGACGATATTGACATAATCGGAAGAACGCAGCGTGATGCCAGTGGCGCTTTTGTGAGTATTGAAACGGAAGCGGAGAACGTTTAATGAAGGCACTGACAACTCGGACAGAACGTCCTATAGACAGATATAATTTTGAGGTAGTCAGGGACTTTGTCTACCTTGCCTGCGCTATTATTACAGACACCCGCGCTGAGATTAAAGGAAGGATAACTCTCGCCAATCGGTGTTTCTTTGGGCAGAGAAGGCACTTAGAGGAAAAACCCTCTTTCGAACACTCAGAATTATCCCAGTCCTGCACTATGGTGCAAAAGTGGATGAAGTTGTCGTTGGAAGCAAATTCTTCCAGTGATTTTCGGTGAGCGGAGGAGGAGTTACAACCACGAACTGCACCGCGACATCGAGGTTGTTGAAAAAGTAGGCTCTTGATTGCAGTTCTCTACGAGCTCTCGCTCTTGGAAGATATTTCTTTGATAGTTTAGAAGAGATTTGGGTCTTTGAGCCAAAATAATGATTTATTTAAATTCTCTAGGGAAATTAAGGTTCCCCCCAAAGGATGACGATGGACCCAGTGCGGTACCTAGTATTTGTTTCATGATGACATCATAAGTCTATTCAATCTAGCCTAATATATGTAAGTTTTCCCCATCAGAAAGCTACTTTATTTTGAAAGCCAATTTTTAAACCACAAAAGGGAAGAAATTTATGACTAAAGTAAACGTCAGACACTTTCAATGCCTCATATAGAACTTTAGGTCGTTTTCTGCTTGAATTTCAGTTTTGATCCCGGAAATTTTTAGATTTTTACTGTGTCATAACGGATTTATTCTTGGCCGACGTTTGTCTGTGTTCTAAAGGCTAACCTAGCCTACAATCCTTTAAGTTCAGCATGAGAAAATGCAAAAATGTAAGTCTAGGACAAGACTTTTCTGTCTGAAGAAAAAAATCACTGGGGTGCATTTTTTCCACAACGTAGCTCACTGGTCAGGGTGACAGCAGGCATCTCGAATGCCACAAATATAGTGTCGCAACCTCTTTACAAATAAGAATACTGCATTTCTTTTTGACAACCTAGCGACTAGGCTAGATCGCAGATTGGTTATGGGAAGTAGACGTACTGCGACCTTTGTAGATCAATCGTCCTCTGCAGTCTCCACGTCGCTCAGGATGTCTGTAAGAAAACGTAGCCGGTGATTGGGCTAAAGTTGACGTGGAAAATACTTTTCATTCAGCGCATGCTGTTCCGCAGGTACCTACTGGAGAATTCACTTGTTTCAACTCGTGGTCGAAGAGTGTCTTTATTTAAAATTTAACATGAGAGCTTAGAAAAAACGTTTAATTCGCCTATGTCTGGTTAATGAAACAAACGAAATCGAACAGATTTATCTAAATATAATCACAATCGTAATAGATACACCAAAATGGAAAAATTTTCACATATATTCATCGTATAGAGTTATTTAGCTTATAGAACTAAAACTAGAATATACTCATACATTTATTTCTACTTTCTCAGATAGATATTGAATTGTGGAGACACAGGGGAGTACAGAGAGCGAACAAGCAAATAAATATTATTTTCTAGCAGCTTACCTCGGCATAGTGCTCTTCATTTTGTTTCAATAGATCCACGCATAGTTCAGCTAAATGTATGAGATCTTCTAGCTTTTTAGCTGGTGGAACTATCATTTCACCTCGAAGATCCTCTGCGAAAAATAGAAGAAAAAAAAAAACCGAAAGAGAAACGTGTTTTCGTTTTTTTTTTGTTTTTGTTACTCAAAATTATTTAAAAATAATAGCTAACCTTCAATTTTCGCCTCCGATGAGAGTCTTGTATAATTAACCAACGCCGCCGTTTCTAGACTATTTTTGATCATTTGTCTAACCTCCTCTGGCGGCACTGGTGTTACAATATCCTTCATAAGTACTCGCTCTAGCAATGATAAAGTTGCCTTTAGAGCACCCTCGGGCCGTCCAAATGGAAAACAAAAACGGAAATTTGTTATCTGCTATTCGAGAAGGACGCGTAATCGTACCTTGATCTCTTGGAATTTTTCCTTTTCTTCATGTGTTATGCTGCCAACGCCATCTGGTCTATTTTTATGGTTTTTTTTTTAGCCCCAAAGAAAGGTCATAAAATATCATTAATCCAGTCCAGTGGTATGGTTTTATTCGATTTAAATGAAAAAAATTTTGTTTTTAGAAATATTTTTCGTTACCTATTCCCATGTACATGGCTGGCACAAAATGCAAAAGAATAATGAATTAAAGTTGGATCAATCATAAAATGCTTTTCGGCACGATCCAATAAATCAGAGAGATAGCATAGATGACGATAACACCCTCTTACGCCATACCGTGCACAGTATTCATCCAAAACGAACACTTGTCCGGGACTAAACCAACCCTATGTATGTATTAATAGTAATTTTTTGTTTGTTTGTTTTTTTGCTCTTGTTTATGAATTTATAGTCAATTTTTAAAAATAAAAATAATTGAAAAGGAAAACGAAAAAAATTCGTAAATTATGTCGTCTTGCATTGAGTTGAACTTGGTTGTAAGCTCAACTCGATCAGAGGCGACATGATTTGGAAAAAAAAACGAAATATTCAGAAAGAAAAGTAACGAATTTGGAAAAAAAGTATTTTTTTTTTGCAATAATTACCAATGATGCATATGGATCGTTTAGTCGATATTCGAGCGTAAGATTTTGTAGAATTCTAAATAGCGTCGCATGATGAAAAGTACAAGGATCGGCACTTATAAAATCTTCCATGCCATGCTTTCGCGCTTTGTCGGCATCTATTGTGAAAAAATGTATAATATACATATATATATAAACGTACATAAACAGATAGTAAGTGAAAGTGCGGATTAGAGTTGGAATAAAAGTGTTAAAGAAAATTTTTACTTTCTATCTCTTTAGGACTTTGAGGTGATTTTGGAACTAATTGGTGCATTATAGTCTATGTATACCTTCTAAAAAAGTGAGTTAACAGGAAAGCAAATTATGAGTTTTGTCAAAAGTTTGTATCTGTCCAACTAAAAATAGCAAAAAAAACCAAATCGAAAATTTTTACATTTTGAAGTGCTTACAACGTTTGTCTTGTCGTCAGCGGGGAGAGTAATTCTGGGACTATTCTATGTCAATGTTGAGCCTATTTTGGTTCAATTTTAAGTACCCCTTAAGGTTCTTTGACAGTGCTCACAAAGGGTATTTTTCATCAGATAAAAACACTGTCTTACAGCGGTCTCCTTTTTCATCTGTTTCGAATGTGAAACCCACTACGTAAGTTTGAATAAATTTTCGAATGTGAATCCGTCTTGCTTTTTGCAAATGGTCTCATCTGCCAAAGGTTTTTGGACAGACGATGTGGTTTACGACCCTGCGGCTACTTTAAAAACTTACATCAGAATGAATTTATGCTGACAGAGCAAATTTTAAAAAAAATACCAGCATAAATCCCTCTCGTTTAACCCCTCGATTTGAACAACATAAGACGCTGGCACAAGCCTTTATGGCAACCGTTAATTGGAGAATACAGGATCTTTGTACAAATAGATGAGGTGTAAAAACATATATGTAGACATATTTCCATAGGTTCAAATAGTGTCAGCGAAACCGGCGAAGATGGGTTGAATAACCAACCAACTTGAAGTGTGCGAAAGAGACAGTTAGCTAAAGATCGTTCCAACTGGAAAGACTTGTTGGTTGCGGCCCAATTCGCCCCCAACTTTAGCGCCACCTAAGTAAGTAAGTAAGATAGTCCATTGCGGAGACAAAGTTTATGAAGAAAGTCTCATGAAAAAGGTTCACAAAAAGGCAGTCCCGTCTGTTTGAAAACTGTCAGGAGAGTCCTCGTAACATGATAAATGTCAAGTGTACGGTTTAAAAAGTCTCAGTAGTATCTGTCTCTGTCCTTCTAGATAGATATGTAGGTGAACGTCATCCTTTTATTTTTTGTTAAAGTTTAAGCCGTTTACTTCTAAGAGTTATGTAAAAAAAGTCATGGTAATGTGTTAGTTTTACGCAAAGCGAATATAAAATATACACAGATGCATACATAAGAACATATATTTGGATGCTTATAAATGCATACATATACACGTACAGAAAATTTTAAGAAAAAAAGAAGGAAGAAAAAATAAATTTAAAATTTTTCACATATGTATAGTCGTGTATATTATTCGATTGTATGGATTTGTTTTCGTAGGTACCTCCTTGTATTTTTGAAATAGCTGAATTTTTATCTTGTGTTACAGGGGGTGTAGGCTTATGTGATTGACCAGTGGCCCGATACATTGCCATAACCCATAGACCGCATTCGTTTTCATCATCACAAGCATATGCGATGCTATCACCTTCTCGAACTGCATTGAAAAAGTATCTGCCGCCATTTAAATCGATTCCAAACATAAGGTTCGCTGTTAAATTTGTTTAAATGTTTAATAAATTTGTAAAAAAAAATGTAAATGTAGCATTTTATTTATGAATTCAATGTTTTCTTTTTGTTAATAATCCTTACCACTGGCTCCTTCAATGTAATCAACAGTATATCCATCGAGTTGCATCATTTCGGATGGTTCAGACTTTTTCTCTTTATAACTACACATTGCGAATGTATATTGTGATACTTGAACTAAAACGAAATATCGCTTTTTCCATTTTTTCCAAACGGTTTTGCCAATTGCAAATAAATAACTAAAACAAAAAAACCGAAAATTAATTTTTTACCTCTAAAGCTTATTTTTTTTAGGCTCGATTTACTTAAAGACCTGTACAAAACCTAATAAGTTCATTGCCCAAATATTTAGAAGTTCGATACATTCCTTCCAATTAGAACAAGATAGCAACCATCAGTATCCAATTTTGTTTGTGTGCGTGTTTTTCTCCTACCTCGCACGGTTGCTGAATAGGGAAAAGCTTTATAAAATGCAAACTTTTTAATAATGTAAGCTTTTTACAGGTGAGGTGAGCTTTTTAAAGGTGTGGTTAGTTTTTTCCCTGAATAGGGTGAGCTTTTTATCAAAAGCTTTTTAAATTTAAAAACAGAGCAAAAAAAAATACAATGGCTACGTTAAGAGGCTGCACATACATAGGAAGCAACTCCATACGTTACATCGGTTGAATGGAAGACCAAGGGACAAAATGATTTCATATGCAATAGGCATGGGGCTACCGAACGATGAAAAATTGTCTGTAATCGTGGAGGATAGCAGACGGATTTAGGAACAAAATGATTTTGTATGCAATGGACACTGGGATACAGAACGGAATAAACAAAAATGGCAAGTGATCGCAAGTGACGGACTTTCGTTTTCAAGATAAAGCGATCACAAACGCAATTAGGACTTGCCAAACGAAATAGAACGAATAAGCCCGTCTGCCCGATCAGACGTTCCAGACAAAGCAAACACGTATGCATCGAGACTAAGTCTATAGAATTGCCCACAATAAGTCTGTGATAGATGGAGATAGCAGACGCAATCTGTATTTTCAAGGACAAGGCAATTGCGAATGCCACAAAGCCTAGTCTATCGATTCGATGAAAAAGGAAGGCCGAACCTTCATTTTAAGGCTAAGGGTGGCAATCGTCGAGTTTGGATCTACTTTAGAAACTTTTTAAAAGTTCTCTCATCGCTAGCTATGGGACATACATATCTAAGTCAATTGCCATCCTGAATTGAATCAAATTCTATGATACTTACCCGCAGTATTTCATATTAAGTGGCCTTTCCATTCGACATGCGATTTTTATTCGAAGATCTTGATCAGGTAAGTTTTTCGGTACCGTCATTCGATGCCACTCGGGTGACTGAAAATTTACGAAATAAAATATTAAAAAAAAAGAATAATTTTGACCATATTTTGTTTTTTTCTTTAGGCTTTTTGACTTTTTTGATTTTTTTTTTTCATTTTATACCTTCGAAGACAGCAGTGTAGGTTTAATGATAAATTTTCCTAATTCTTTATCTTCTAAAGCAAGCATACCAGGGTTTTCGGTATATAATTTGATTTTAACTATTGGCAGAGGATGTGTCGTTGTAAAATCACCTTGTGTATCCCACCTAATTGAATGAATGAAGGAGAGAATGAATATAAGATTTGAATAAAATGCACAAAAGGCAACTTACATTGGTTTTGAAGCTTCAGCTTGATCAGTTTGAAGTTTCTCTCCATTTTCCACTTCCATTGTACAATATACTATGCGATTTGGTGCTAAGGATTTTAATCCTTTAACTTCCATTACAATAACTTCCAGTTGGAATGTAAGGACTACGTCTAGTTTTGACAATTGTGTGTCACTATCGGTTGTATCGCTTTCGAGTTTGGATAAAGATCCATGAGACCGAAGAATCATTTTGCTAATTTTTATTTATTTTTATTTTATAAAAATTTGGTTAATAACACATTTGATATAAAATATAATTATATACATCCTAGATAAATAAAACTAAGCAATGGGTAACCGTTTGATGTTGGAGACTGGTTTTACTCTTCAAGAGTAGAATAAATGAACTGCCGAACCAATGCACCGATGAAGCGCTGAAACTCTAAATCTGGATCACTGAACCACTCAGCCGCTGAAACCGGCGATCCTATGAGCACTATACTCCTAAAGTACTGTACCTCTGAATCACAGCACCGCTGAACAACTAAGCTACTAAACTACTGCACTAGCTAACCGATGAAGGACTTCATTATTGAGCTTCTGAAGCCCTGAACCACTAGAGTGCTGAATCTCTTAGCCAGCAAACTTAAAAAGGTCTATACTGCTAAACTACTGAACCTCTGATTCATCGCTGAATAACCAAGTCGCTGAGCTACTAAGCTACTGCACTACCGAACCAATGAAGCATTGAATTGCTAAAACCGTTGCTACTGAACCGCTGAACCACTGATCAAGCAAACTGCTTAAGCACTAATCTGCGCTGGACCTCTGATTCACTTAAATAGTCGGAGACTGATCAATTAATCAACTAAACTGCTGAATCAACAAACCGCTGAAGAACTGATCTGTTTACCTCTGAAACCCTATCAGTCACATAACCACTAAATTACTGAACCGCTGTTTATTTTGTTTAAAAGTAAGAAAAAACTGCTGGTAAAGGACGACTGCAGCAACACATCGAAGCTGTTCGGTGCTGATATGAAGGATGAACAAACTAACCTTCGGCAAGCGCCCTGCCAATGCTCTCGAGCATCTTATCTCTGCGAATTCGGCTCTGATAGGCCATTCGTGCTGTATTTTTTGGCATAAATGAAAGAAACGTACGGCCTAGAGCCTTATCCGAAAGATTTCGACATGACAGTTATTACTCTTGGACGTTTGTTAGACATTCGCGAGAGGTGGAGCTGTGAAAATTTTTTTTCGAGTTTTCTGAAATTCGAACCTCCTGCTCACAAGTCCAATGCACTATTTTCATTTTTGAATCCATATCTTACATACTCGACAAAAAACGCTTAAAACTAGCTCTGTCCAACGCACTAACTATTGAACCACGGCGCCTACTGATAGACACTGGCTTTCTTTTTCAGTTCACTTGTGTTTTCGTGAAAAATAAATTAAACAAAACATCCCTTAAAAAATGTCCTGACTACAGTGACGATAGTAGCAGTTTGATTCATCTGCTGAATACACCACTTATCCAGATCTTTGCCGGCACTTTAAATGCAATTTTTACTTCTTCCTTTCAGCCGGCAATACTCAGCTCCACACCGCAAGACAAATATAGAAGGTTTTCAATTTTTCCCGCCTGGCTACCTGGCATCCGGAATTCCTTATGCTCAGGACTTTTGTTTGATTCACCTTAATTCTACTTTCCTCTGTAAAACACGATAAAAAAACCGTTGTATTTACTTTTAAACAGAAAAAAATAGGTATAAATTGAGTTGTCAAATGAGTGGGTGTGCTCAGACGATTGCTAAAAAAAACAAAAGATTGCGTTGTGTTCAGAAGTGAATAAGTTTAGGTACAAATATATTTAAGTCGTTTTCGCACCAGAAAGATACAGAAGATTTCTGAATTAGTGTTGAGAAAAAGTTTTGTTGTACTTTTGTTATGTCGAAAAATTTAGTTAACTGAGAAAACCCACAAAGAGGACAAATTGCATGTTTTTCCAAAAAGATACCGGACATTTTTTTTTTTAGACAAAAAGACGACGTGTCCTCTTAAAAGAGGACGTCTAGTCAGCCTATCCATAATTAATATTACCTACTGGGAAATATATGTACCTCAAACGGCTACCCATAATATTTAGCGCTAGTCATAGCAATCGGTTTTTTTTTTCCACGTTTTAAATCCTAGACAACACTCATAAAGCATTTCCCATATTTGCGAATGTCTAGGAGTAAACACTTTTACGAGAAGCTTTTCACCTGCACCCCTTGGGCTGCGGCACGAAAAGTGTTGAATAACCATAAATTCGCCTGAAAAAAGGTTAAGAGCCGGCCCATATGTACCTCGAAATATTTACCCCTTAAGTCGAACTTAAGACCGAAAGTCGGTCACAAAATGTTTAATTTAATTTTTTCTGTGCGTCTAATCACTCGATTGATACAGCTAGAACGTCATATAAGTAAATTAAAAAATAAATTAAAATTATGTGGGAAAAATCAATAAACTAGCAGAACCTTTTTTTTAAATAAATTTATACAAATACTTACAAAAATGACGGTGTGCTGCAAAGGGGGAAAATATTTTTAGAATAATTCACTAAAAATTTTTAATTTTTTTATTTATATTTAAGTCTAAAAAACGAACAAACACAAATGTCGCTTATATGTATGTATGTAGGATGTATGCATGGATAATGTAGTTTTATTCGAGCAAAACTTTAATGAGTTGTATGAGTACATCTACTTGATTGAATGTGTGTATGCACAGCATTGGTGGAGACTTTAAATAATATTTTTGAGGGGTAATTTTGTGACGAAATTAAGGCGTTAACTTCTTCAGCAACGTAGAACCTCCCTTCTAAGTTGGTGTAGAATATTAAACAGAATGCACAAATCGTTGCTCCTTGGAGGGATGAACAAATTCAGATTGCGAAGTACAAAATTCTAAGCTTTCTGCTTACGTAAGACAAATTTGAAAAATATAGTTTGTCTCCCTTGACTGACTGATGATCAGAATCTGTTGGATGCTGATGCTTCTGGTTTAAACAATTTACTTAGTTACAACACATGTCAACGAGGAGCAATAAAAGTGGGCGGTGCATAGCTTCCAGACTTTCAAATCTCCGAAACGATGGTATTATTCCAATGCTCCTGTTAGCTTTTAGAATTAAAAGGCGGAATATGTTCTATTTTCTAGAGGGCTACCTGGACGTACCTCCGAAGTAGAAAAACGAACATACAAATACAATTGTCGAGGAGGTTTTAATAAATAAAGCATGCAAAATTTAGCGTACATTCTCCAAGTATCTGAATCCGATTTACCTGACCTCTTTTATACCTAAAAATCTCGGAAGGATCACAGAAGTTTCTACTAAAGACCATTAAGTAGTAATTTGGTGGACGATAACTCACTCAAATCCCAGAAGCACTCAGACTCTATACGGCATTAACTCCTTCTGTTGTGGTGTAGTGGTTGGAGAAACTCAGATTTAATTCGTTTCTCTGTTGTGCTTGGTGGCTATGATTGCTGTTCCTCTAGCGGGGCTTGAGCCTACACCAGCAAGGTCACTACCTGCCACTTCATGGCCACAACTATACTCCTGAAATGAAGGAGTTGTCAAAACAATGAAAATTGTTCTCTGCAAGGAAAAGGGCAGAAATAACTCGATGGTGTCCAGAAGCTTCTCTTTCCGTAGAAAAATAAGAGCATTCGTCAGCCACTGGCAGCTTTTCCTTTAGGATTGGCTCAGGAATTACTACAATTCTATGGTCAACCTCGACGTATTCTCTCTCTAAGTCTATGAACTACAACTTCTAGTCTAATTGAGTATTTCCAGACAACCTGTAGAAATCAAAGGGAGCCTGACAGGATATTTGAGAGAAGAAAACTGAAATCTGTTTGAGGGTTTCAGGGGGCTTCAAATTTATTAACTTAAACAACTTCATCCACAAATTGAAGTCGTATCTCAAAGGTGTAATTGACCAGCTTCTTCTGGCGGCCATTACTCTCGAACGTTTGCCAGTCATTCGCGAGAGGTAGAACAGCCCTCGAACGTTTAACTTCCTGAGCCAAAGATAACGGATTATAATAAACGTAGACATGAAAACGGACGCATTTGAAACAGAAAAGATTGCTAGACACTCTTTTGCGGTTGTTTTTCGCCTTCTTTTTGTTTTCTAAACTCAAAATTCGCATCCACAGATGACTATTTAGCGAAGCAAGCGACCAGATACTCATTGGTTGAGTTAAAAGGGTGGAAATACTCGTATCTGTGGAATAAGTGTTTCGACTAAAACAGAAATCAACTGAAAAAGTACGTGTTGTTAAGCACAAAAGATTCCAAACAATCATCGTAGACTTGTCCATTGAAAATAGTTAGATACAGCATAAATATGTCGGTAGTTTTACATGCCATAAAGAAGTTATATTTTGTCGAGAATCTGCTGGTTTTTCTGGTACAAATTATAGTCGAATATCTAGAAGCACTGTTAAGGCCACAAAAAGATGTAAAATAGGCGTTCGACCACTTTTCGATGGCTTTCCCGTGATGAATTTAACTTCGTTTTGGTTTAATCCTACACAAAGTCAAATGAGCTCTCAAATCATGACACCTATGCCTAGCTTCGACCAAAATTTAGTCGAAAATAGCTGTTCTGAAATGTTTTTTAAAAAATGTGTGCTGTCTACATTCAAAGAGATATTTCATTGCTAACAATAAAAAAAAACATCTGCCACTCCAACTCACTCCTTGAATATTCTCTATAAGCTCACAAAATGATTTCAATAAAAGACATTGCCTCTAGAGCATTTTAAAAAAAATCATGAAAATAAAAAACAAATACTCACTTCAAATTTCAAATCAAAATAAAAACCAAAACTTACGCAATAAACTAAATTTTTCCGTAAATTTTTTTTATTATTAATACCTTAGGAGAAAATTGCTTCTTTTTTGACGGTTAACAAATTTTAAATTTTTTTTTTATTTAACACACCAAATATAGAAGAGGTTCTCATTTTTTATTTTGTTTGTTTGTATATTTTTTGCGTTTGTATTGGTGTGGAGGGAAAAGAAAAGAAAAGGGGGGAATAATTCATTGAATATATTCGTAAGATAATGTACCTTTTTTTTGTTATCCAATTTAAATAAAATTAAACTTAAAAGAGCAGAAGAAGGGAGCATTAATTTACCTGTGATTGTATCGCTTAAACTTTTGCAGTCCGTACTTGGAGTCCATTGAACCCTTTGAGACTGGTAATGATTCAAGATTAGCCATCAATAAATTTATTGATGATTTTAATTCATCTATGTATAGTGATTCCATTTCTTTAAGTACGAATTTTGGCATGAGTTTGCGATTTTTTTCCATTTCACTGACACACTGCAATCTTCCGTCCAATTCACGGCGGATAGCAGCTGCTTGTTCATCTGCTGAATCCAACTAAAGAAACGTTTGAAAAGTAAATAAAAAAAAATGTTACGAAAGGAATTTTTATGCATAATTTTATATATAGGTATTCACTAACTTGTTCAATGGTGTGCTATATCCAAAATTAGACAAAAGAACATCTAACGGACTTCTAAAGCATCACAGAGGAACACTATTTACAGCAACCAACGTAATAGCTGAACACTGCATGATAGGCACGCATGATCAAAGGTTGGGCAACCCCTATAATGACTTCAGTAACAGTTGTAGAGACGAGGAGGAAGAAGAAACAGTTCTTCACTTTTTGTGCATATGCCCTGAACATTAAAAGGCTACAGTAGCTCATGACCCTTTGATGGTCTCAATTACCTTGATAATTACTCTAGACTAGCATAAACAGCTTCATAAAGAAAATAATAGGTTGCAGGAGCGGATAGTGTGGCCCACCTGCTTCTACCTAGTGACTGGACAATGGATCTATCTTGGTCTAAGCGTACCTTATCGCGGGACACACCAACCGACCAAGGTATTCACCCAGAAAAGAATAAAATATTTGCACAACCTCCAAATACTGGACAAATATGGACTGGCTTTTCATTCTTAGATACCTCATCAAGGCTTAACTAGAGTGGAAGGCTAAATATATCAATTTCCATACAGCCATGATCATTCGTGGACCTTTGTCACCCCTTGCGACTGCACTAGAGTGCAGCTGAGTGTTAGCTGAGTGATAGAAAATTTCCCTACATGCAGTGGTGAGTTGGTTGGGCTACTGCGCGGAAGATTTGAAAAAAGTTTATCCACCGTCCCACCTATGACGAATACCTAACAAAAAGGCACAACACGAATAGTTGGGAGAAGCCAGGCCCTGGTCCCTATGCGAAAAAATGCTATCTGTGCCAAATCCTTTTTTTTATTTCTCGAAACAAGATGTTTAATCGCAGCAAATCGCAACCCACTACATGCGTAAACAAAAATGGCAGAAACAAAAGGCGAAGGGATGTGCCTTTAGCAATTTTGTCACACGTGTCAAAGAGAAATGGATGATGATGATATAAAATTCGCTCTTCCATGGAATCAGAGAAGCTTCTGCTGACTTGAGTCATAGGACACGAATGTCTAATAAAAAGTGGGGACCACGAAAGATTAGATTATCCTAGTACAAGATATACTTCTCACAAGCAATAATCTTAATCAATTTTCACCCCTCTCCACGTATTTACTAGGAACTGCGAGTTTTTTCATTTAGTACTATACTTTACTGAATCCTTTACCAGGAGTACTCAAAAGGATTCCCTAGATGAAAACTATTCAGCCCATAGCAGGAGCATGCGAGAGCACTATCAATAGCCTGAGGTACGGGGTGTAAAACCTACGGGAGAAAATAGACCAAAAATATTTTTAAGATGGCTGCACCACAGCCACTTGACGAGAATACTATCAACAGCCTAAGGTACGAGGTGAAAAACATTTGGATGAAAATAGCCCAGCAAAAGTGTTTCAGATGCAATACGGCCACTTAGCTAAAGTGACAGTGCTCTGTCGATGGCCTCAAGTGCTAAAACAAAGACCATTTAGTAAATGGTTGCAATAAGGAGCTGAAGTGTGTTCTCTGCAAGGAAAAGGGCAGAAATAACTCGATGGTGTCCCGAAGCTTTTCTTTCCGCAGAAAACAAACATTCGTCACTCACGGGCAGCTCATTTATGACTGACTCTCTCTCTAAACCTAGGAACTACAACTCCTAGTCTAAATGAGTATTTGCAGTCAATTAAATTACATCGAGTTGGATTGGCATCATTTGCAACTTTAATGCAATTAAACATTTCACTGCGGTCGAATGGACTGGGTAACTTATTCAGAAGAAAGTGTATTCAGTGCATGTAACCTGGACAAGAGGCCTGTCGACTGGCTCTAGGAATTCATACAAAGGAAAATTTTCAGCAACCTGTTGTAATAAAATGGAATTTCCACTTAGATGTACGAGTATCTATGCGTCTGTATCAATATTTATAGTTAATCCCCATCTGAATCCTAGCCCTCCTTACCATTAAAGCATTGAAGAGTATCTGATGTTCGAATTTCTTTACACTCAATATCTGTTGGAACATATCGTAAAGTTGTTCTTTTGGCAGAATCAATTCACTATTCAGAGAATGTTGCATCCTTGACGGTCGTTTTGTATCCTCTTCACCTGGAAAAAAAAATAGTTTACAGATAAAAAACAAACAAAACATTTGAAAGGATAGGTATCCTGTAGTTTCTTTCAATCAAAATATCCGCCGAAGAGGTATGTATTTCAATTGAGCAGAACTTACCCGTTCCTTTAAGGATTATATCGAACTTTGCCGTCCATGACGTTAGCACTGTTTCCTTGCTTAAACCATCAATTTCTGGCAGAGATCTAAAATTAAAATTGGAGCAGAGTGGAATTTCGCAAGAATTTTATTTTCACTACCTGCCTTCGATTCGATAACGACCTACCTCACGCGCTTTTCAATATTATTTCTAAACACCTCTCGAAAATCATGTTGCGAGCATGCACCCGATTGTACCATTTTCTGAACACGTTCGGATTTCAAGAAAACATCATGATAGCTTTGTACTGCATTCTGAAATGCTTCGTCTGCCATTATTTGTGTTTCGCCCTTCAGGAAGGCCTGCATTTTTTGTATTTTGGATTAAAAAAAATAACAAAAATTCCAATAGGATTTGCATTACCTGAAAACGGGCACTTATCGCTTCCAATTGATGTTTACCAATTTTCGCTTGTCTCTTTGTCATATCCGTCGGTTGTTTAGCATTAAAAGGATACGATATGCACTTTGATACGAAAACGTAAAGTTGTATTCGACGCTTTCGTTCTTCCTCTTCTCGTACATGTTTTTCCTGTATATAACACACACGCACACAGCAGCAGCAAGGTAGAATAATTTATGAAATCAAAAAAGGACCTCTCGTCCATGCAGTGTGTAACTCACCTGAACATCCCCTTCGTTCTTTTCGCTTGCAACGGACGGCGACGGAGATATCGGTCGAAGTAATGAATTCGTTCTTGATGAGCCAACACTTTGGTTAAGTGTTTCTTGTGATAATCCACTAGGTGGCGACAAGGTTCGATTATTAAAACTATTTCTCTGGGTCGATTTATTATTATTTATCGATTTAAATGAATGAGTCATACTGCTCTTACTACTGTATATGCGTATAGATTATTAGAATTTTAATTTTTTTTTTAATTATTGTAAATTTTTTTCCAAATTCAATGAATCGATGTGTGGATGGTTAGCATTTCAAATTTTGTTGTATGATCATGATGTATATATATGATTAGGTTTTATATATAATATAGAGGCGCAACGAAATAGCAAGCAATGCATTAAGGTTTTTATTTTTATTTATTTTTGCAATGTATGAAAAGATAAAAAGATCGATAGATAAAGTTGCTATGAGTAAAAGCCTTAAAAAAAATGTTTAAAAATTTATTAATTATTCATTACTATAATACTTAACGATAATTTATAATTTAAAGTAACAAATTCTTTTAAAAAATAACTGTTGGTAGTTAATGGATCAAGAAAATCTATTTAAGTTAACAAAATATTTCTAAGGGTCTTACATTAAGAGCATCAACTTTAAATTTCGTGAGATTTCTGGCGTTTCAAACATAAAAACGTAATTCGTTGACAGCTGTCAAGTGAAAACTTTCCGGTTCGTGAAAATGGAACAATATACATGTGATGACATCCCTGCTGAACTATATTATACAATTTCCCCAGGAGTGGAAATCTGGGGAGGTATATGTATTCATATTAGAACGCATTAAGGAACATTTAGATTCCACTCACGACGTCGAACAGGCAGGTTATCATGCTTGATCGTCATGCATCGACGCCTTAAGCAACTTGTGGTGTTCGCTACATCTACCGTTCATCGACTTCGAGAAGGCTTTCGACAGCTTGAATCGAGATGCTATCTGATTGGCCTTGTGCAGGAGAGGCATCCCATAAAACCTATGGCAGGGAAGTGAGTGCCACGTCTTTTTGAATTTGAAGTGGAGTACATCAGGGGTGCATACTGTCATCGCTGTTGTTCTTGGTGGTCATCAGCGATGTACTCCATGCAGCATTGACGGAGGGTAACAATGGAGTTCGATGGCCTATGACAACTTATCTTGAACACCTCGAATACAGCGACGAAAAAGCAAGTATTTGTGGGCGGATCTGTAAGCTTTTCTTACAATAATCTTACATGTATAAGCTGACGATGTTTGCCTATTTTCACATCGGATAATGGACCTTCATCTGATGGCCTAAAATCTAGAAACTGAGGCAAACAAAGTGGGCTCAGAGCACTTCTGACATCCGCGCTCAACGCAAGATTGGCACCAAACTGGATGTGTGCAGCAGAATCAGGAGGGCAAGTGCTGCGTTCGGAATGCTATCGATCGTCGGGAGAACCAATGCTGGCAACCTAAGAACCAAGCTGCGACTGCTCCGCTCTAAGTAAACTCCAAACATCGCTCGTAAAGCCAAGTCTGCTGTAGAAATAAAGTTGAAACTTGTGAAGTGTTGGAATACCAGAAAATGAAAAGGGCGATGAACTGGCAAGAAAGGGCTCAGTACTAAACCCAGAACAAGCCGGCAATTCAGAGAACATCCTGCCCAATAACAGGAGAAATATTTTTAAGATGTAGAAGATAGATAACGATCCTTGAGCACTCAAATAAATTATGTCCACAAAGGAAAAACCGACTGAGTTCTACGAAAAGATAGGAAATCAATCTCTGTCCTCATGGGTGAGATATTTCCGGGACGCTTAGTAGGCGATTAGTAGACTTCAATTGGCCACTTATATCATAAGATTTAACGCTGCTAGACTTCTTTCTTTGGGGATAGGTCAAGGATAATGTCTACGCCAATGATTCACAAACAATTCAGGCACCCAAATCGAGCTGCAATTGTACGAAAACTTCATGCAAAGCGTCATCCCTCAAAAGAATTACCATTTGCAGGTGGACATCAATCAGATATCGCGTTCCACATGTAACGGTTGAGTCTGCACTTTAAGAAGATACGTTTTACTAAACGTAAGCCCCTAATGGAAGACCCTTTATTAGTTAAAGTAAAAAAAAGTCAAAATTCATACTAAAGCTTCCGAGGGGCTGCAAGCCGGTAATATTTACTACAGTTCCTCCCCTTTAGAGTAAACCCTTATACAGCGATGTACATATGTAGTTCATGCAATTCCTACGACGAAACCTAGAGCTATGCGGTCACAAAATGCCCACTTCACCCACTTCAGAACAGAAACAGCAGCTGAGATTATTTAAGAAAAAACCAGCGGTAGTGGCCACAGGGCAAATTATTCAAATCGTAGGCCAATAAGGTATAACTAAGTATGTAACATCGTCAAATCAGCGTCCAGGAAGAGATTAGAGACATTTCACATCGGCAGACACAAGTCTATGTCGACGGTATCCTTTTGACGTTTGAGATGACGAGGATATCTAAAGCGAATAGACACCACGGAGGGACAGTGCAGTACAAGACGGCTTCCGCCTTAAATGGCAAGTACAAGTAAAAAGCAATCTCAAGCAACTTCTGACACTACCACCCAACCTCCAAACAGTGTCCCAATGCAGACCTAGTATACAACAAATACATGAACGAAAAAGAAGGATTCGAGGATACGAGATTCTGCCGTCTTCCTCAAATGCACAGTGCATTTGGCCACCCCTTCTTCAACTCACCCGATGCGGCTTGAAGGAAAAAGATACGAGACTAAGTCTCCGGCTATGCTGTCTTCAATTGACTCGATGACGTCTTCGGGAAATCGCTACGAGATTTAATCCTCATTATGAGCTCGTAAAGTCCTTGAGTTGTCTACAACCAGTTTCCGACATTGCGTTAATTAAATCAAAACGCAATCGAACTTCCTGCACTGGAGCCTCAGGCTATGCTTCAAGCCTCATAGTGACCTCGGTAGAATCATTCAAAGACCTTGACCTGTCACCAGCACCTACCCTAAGTACCCACTCCCCTACAAGCGATGTCAGCATTCATACGTTTGTCCTTTTTAATTCAATTCGGCATGAGTTGTGTCAGAGTCCTTAGTCAATGTCAAGGGCAGACGTTAGCTATTATTAGATTCAAATCTAGCATAAGGCCTGTGTATGAAGGACAAAGTTCACATCCACTTTTCCTGTAAATCAATGTTTTCAAAAGTTCAACGGTTTAGTAAATAAATTATTTTATTTTGCTACAAGACAGGTATATCGTTTAATGGTCTCATATTTCTAACGGCGAAGTCATTATCCCACACGTTCAACTTCAACTCTAGGTCTTTCTTGTAAAGGTTTCCTTGTACGCCAGCACAGACGGACTATTCACTTCGAACTACCACCCACCACCAACCCACTCTCTCTCGTGTAAGTTCAACATTTTTTATGATAGATAATTTGTCGATTATACTTACATACTCAGGACCATATATGTATGTACGAGTATGTACATGTCTATGCACACATCTATATGTATAGCGTCATGTGTGCCTCAAGGTATTTTCTTCCACAGTTACTCCTATTCTTACTCAATTGGCGTTTTCTACCGAGTAGCAGGGAGTGCGACGGAGGGTGGTTGCAGAGTAGGGCCGATGTGATGGCACAATGTTCGCCAATTCATTTAAAGGAATCAAAAAGCGACAGCTCTTTAAATTACAGGCTTTTAGCTTTAACGTGCCAGTGCCAATGAAAGTCAAAGGAAATAATCACCATTTATGGCTTCATATGCTGACCTGGAAAGTCAACACCTCCTTAATGATTGACAGTTTTGAGGAATGGGTTAATTGAATTTAATTGTACTTCACTGTCAGGGAAATGGACAGTATAAAGTGATAGTGAAGTATTGTTTTACCAGATTCAGGACAAGGCCAAACCGATTTTAAATATTTGTGTATATATTCATAGACGTTTGGTGTATTCACAGTATTTTCCCAGGACACACTAATTGTTGTATTGATTTGCTCGAAAGAATATTCGCCGCGAGGGAGCAGTAAATTTCGTAACGTAAGGGTTGATATTTAGTACAAAGAGTCACCCTATTCCAGAGCTCCTTTCATGATTTCATGGGATGTAGAGATCCCCGACACTTTATTGTTTGACTACGCTACCAACTAAGCAAGGCAAATTCCGTTTCGCAAAAAAATTGTGGACGAAAATTATGCAGAGAAGGGCCAATTTGTGAGATCGCTGCGCAAGATGAATCTACCATCCAGACTGGGGGAGCTATGAAGCATCTTTGACGACTTTGGTTTGATGGATAATTCTGATTCTTAGCATGGTTCCACGCCTTTGGGATCTAAGCTAGATTTTCAGAGCATCTGAAAATATTTGAATTCAGAACAGGCCACGGCATTTGGGCGTCTAGCTTTCAACCAAATTAGAAAGGGCAAGATATAGAAGTGATAATAAGCATCGCTTCCATTCTACACAGCTCTGCAACAGGCACAAGTTGTACAGATTCTATAACCAACGGCGAATGGGACGGCCCACAATCGTAGTTCAATGGACCAACGGAGGCCGCCCAGCTTTCGACCGAATGAGAGAGTCCACCTTAGCATTTGGTGGAGAACTGATAGCACTCATCACTGCCGTTATCCTGCAAAAAGAACGAGAGAACTTAGACTCTGTTAGAACTTAGATATGAAGCGATTGACAACCGAAGTAGAACGGACTATGTGCCTCATATCAGCTAAACTAAAAAGACAGTAAGCCTAACGCCTAAGCCCGTTGCGCTTATATGTAAAAAAATCAATGAGAGTGGAAACCACTTGTAGCATAGAATGTATTTAGGATATACGGATAAGTTTAGAAATTAAGTAATTAAAGGAAATCCATTTCAAATTTAAATTTTATAAGAAAATATTTAAAAATCGCTCACCACTCTTTGATAGTCCCACAGAGACGCTCTCGAAATCATTTTTCTTGATGCAAACACTTCACTTAGGCGTATGTGCACCCGCACTTGCACGATTTTGGCTCGGAAGCCTTTTCCCCGAAATTTAACACCCGCACATATGCCTTCGAACAGATCAGTGAATCTGAGGGAAAGGACTACAGTTAGGCGTATGTGCACAGGCACTTGCGAAGACTTTGGCTCGGATGCCTTTTCCCGAAATATCACCCCTCACATATGCCTTTGAACAGATCGGCGTATCTGAGGGAAAGGACTTCACTATGTGTACCCGCACTTGCTCGTTTTTGGCTCACACGGAAGCCTTTTTTCCGCAAAATTCAACTTTCAACCGAAATTTAACACCCGCACGCTTGTTTTCGAAATATTTATTTTTTTTTACTACACCAACGTTTCACACGACAAAATACAAAACGAATTCCCCGAAATATTCACAATGATCATGCAGTGCAAATTTTATTGCGAAATAAATCTGAGAAATTTTATCGAAAATGATGTGTTCTCTGTTTTATTTGCATTTTTCGCGAACAAGAAGTCAGTTTAACCTTCCTATACCTGCGCATTGGTCTGTGAGACCGTCAAATTATTTTTTCGCAAATATTTTAGTAACGGTGCAATTTAGCGCAGTGTACTTTATGGTAGCTGTAGCTTCGTGATTTGTTTCATCCCTTATTTTAGTGTGGTTTAAGTTTTCGTGCGGTGAGCACGTGTAGTGGTTTCAGGCATCATTCGGTCTGTGAGACCTTCGCGGGTATACACGTAACAAATTTGAGCAAGTATTTTCTTTTTATGCATATATTTATGCGTTTGTATGTCTTATAATTATTGTGTTATATAGCTGTATATTATATTGAATATTGGAAATGGATTCAGAAAGGATAAGATTGATGCTTAAGGAAGAAAATTCCGATTCCACTTTCGAAGACGAAAATGACAGCTATGTGGGGGACATTTGAGGAAACGGGCTAATAACACGTGCTTGCCGCGATCGCTAAGACAAAGGATTGCTGAGATATGTAAGTTAGATGGACCAGAATCTTCAGTAATGGTTAATAATACTAAAATTGGTCGCTGTAGTTATTACCGAAAGACACGATACAATTATGATTCTTGCAAGACTTATTTTTGTTTGGAACATGCAATAATGGTTTGTCCCGACTGCCACGAAAAAAACCTCTGGTGGTGAATGTTAATTATTTTTTATTGTTCCTTTACATTTTAGCTTTAAGCTTATGAAGTTTTGGTTTTTGTTTTTTTAAAGAAAAAAAATTGTTGTTCAAGTTTTTGTACCCTATATGGAAAAGTACCTTTTTAAGAGGCATAATAAAAAGACTGCCATTTATTTGTTAAATACAATAACTAATATAAACTTATTTTATTTCGTTAACAATATATAACTCTACTTATTAAAATAAAGTTCATAAAAATATTCGAAGTGCGATAGAAACTACGGGCCCTTGAGTTTCGGTCCCAGAGACCGTGCGCGGGTATACGTGTTATTTTTTTTTTTGACGCGGGTATAGGAAATTTAAGTAAATACTTAAGTAAGTAAATACTTAAACTGACTTTTTGTTCCCGAGAAATACAAATAAAACAGAAAACACATCATTTTCCATAGAATTTATTACACACATCGCCAGCCCGGATACGGAATCCCTAGCGCTGCGGTGGCACCACAAATTTATATCGAATTATAAAGCGATTTTCGTACGCCACCGGCGTTTTTCTTAAAATTAAAAGCGATAAATACATTTAGATAAACTATTTACCATATTTTTAGATCATTTTCCTGGAAATTGATCACAAATTTACACTTTTCACAAATTCACAAATTTTAAACCGATGTTGGATTTTACCGCGCGCAGAACAAAATGGCGATATACAAAGCCTGTTTGAGGGAAACATAAAACAATACTTCCCTTCTTTTCTTTCCTGCAAAACATATTAAGCAATTGTTCAAGAAATAATCCCTATTGCATCGAACCAATTCACACATTCATAATCAAATCGCCTTTCGTTTTTGAATTTTAACGCACTTCATTTCTGCAGATTTTAAATGTTTCCAATTATTCCTTTCACTTTCCAAGTTATTAACATAAAAAAGCATCAAAATTAACAAAAAAACGTAAATCAAACCAATTTTCTTTGAAATTCCTCAGAATAACAAGAAGCAGCCGAAAAATGCGGTCAGGTTATATATAATTTTACTGCATTTACTTGGCTCCCACGAGTTCACTTTAAATTTTTTCTCAAAAACGACTTCTTCGTGCGAAATTATATCAAAAATTGACGAAACAATTAGAGTTATGCTCTAGATAAACAGATTCATTATATTTCAATGATGTTTCATAGTAAATTTGTTTAATACAATAAAATAATATTTTATTCGATCCTTATGTCGTCATGTACAAATGTACTTCCGATCGCCGCAATACCTTATTTCCTTCCATCTTTCCATCTTGAATGTCGTCGCCCGCCATTTTGTTCAGTGCGCCGTAAAATCTAACATCGGTTGAAAATTTGTGAATTTGTGAAAAGTGTAAATTTGTGAGTAATTTCCAGGAAAATGATCTACAAATATGGTAAATGTTCATTTAAATGTATTTATCGCTTTTAATTTTAAGAAAAACGCCGGTGGCGTACGAAAATCGCCTTATAATTTGATTTAATTTTGTGGTGCCACCGCAGCGCTAGGGCTTCCGTATTCGGTCTGACAAAGTGTGGGTTTCTGTCCATTTTGGTAATAAATTCTATGGAAAATGATATGTTTTCTGTTTTATTTGTATTTTTCGCGAACAAAAAGTCAGTTTAAGTAGATTCGCAGATTTATTTCGCGATAAAATTTGCACTGCATGGGCAGCCATAGCATTTCCGTATCCGCGATGTGAACATTTCGGTGAATTCGTTTCGAATTTTGTCGTGTGAAACATTGGTGTATTAAAAAAAAGAAAATCTTTCGAAAACAAGCGTGCGGTTGTTAAATTTCGGTTGAAAGTTGAATTTTGCGGAAGAAAGGCATCCGTGAGAGCCAAAACAAGCAATTGCGGCTGCACATACGCCTAAGTTAAGTCCTTTCCACCAGATTCGCTAATCTGTTCGAAGGCATATGTGCGGGTGTTAAGTTTCGGGAAAAAGTCTTTCGAGCCAAAATCGTGCAAGTGCGGGTGCACATACGCCTAAGTGAAGTCCTTTCCCTTAGATTCGTTCTGTTCAAAGGCATATGTGCGGGTGTGAAATTTCGTGAAAAAAGGCATCCGAGTGGGCCAGTTATACTAAGTTCCTTTTACTTCGTTTGCTAATCGCTTCATTCCCCGGTAGCTACAGAGTTCAAGCCACGCCTCACCTATTGCAGAACAACGGCAGCGATAGGTACCGTCGGTTCTCAGACCAAAGCCTAACGTTGCCTTTCCGATTCTGTCAAAAACTGAACGTCTTCTGGGTCCATTCTACTTCGAATGTGAGCCGCCCCTTCGCCGGTCCTATACAGCTTGTGGCTGTTGCAGGACGTGTTATATCGGAACTTTCAACTCAACAGCTTTGCTTGTTTTCGTAGTCTCCGTGGTTAAAATGAGCTTCTTCGGAAGACATGAGACAATTGACGTGAATTTGGAACTTATCAAGAACCACAAAGCAGAGGATAGTCATTTCGGTCCAACTCTGCGTAAGTTAGGCCTCGTAAGACGTTGTAATCGGTGGTCTTTAAAAAATGTTTGTCATAGAGGGTGCGACTGATGTTAGGCTCTAATGATTGTGTTTAGGTTCTTGGATTTTATGCACAATTTGAGAATTATTTCGTTGCGGTTAGCTTTTGTTATCCATAAGCCCGCTAGTTTCATGAAATTTCTTTAGATTCACAGATTACTTTCAAATTTTGTGCACACTTTCGACATACAGAACTCAGAACATCGCGTGGCCTACATAAGGCCTCCAAAGTAAGACTAAAAGGAAAAACGTCATTAAGGGGGTGACGCCTGCTTATTGAGACTCCAGTGAGTCGCAAAGCCCCCAACTGTACAAGTTCTCATATATGTATACAAGCTGATTTATAAACTTTTTTTTAATTCTATGAACTAGCAATGGCTAGTAGTAACGCTCTAAATTAAGCCAAAAAACTAGTGCAATCCCAAGCTATTAGAAAAAAAAATTTAAATTTTCAAAAAATAAATTAATTAAAAAATTAAAAGATTCTGAAATTAATTCATTTCTACAGAGTACTCGCTCTGGAAAGCCACTAAGAAATTAAAGAGACGAATCATTCACATTCCTCCAATCAAACTACAGGATGGAAAGTGGGCTAAAAGTAACAAACAAAAAGCTGAAAGATTTGCAGAGTATCTGGAAGAAATTTTCCAACCAAACCCGGGGGAGTGTGATGATTTGCCTAGCGTAGAACTATCAGAAGAAAATGAAGAACTAACCACAACATCGTCATGTGAAGTGGGAAAGGAAATAAAAACTCTAAATGCGAAAAAAGCGCCAGGATTTGAATTAATAACTGCTCAAATTCTAAAGCAGCTCCCAAAAAAAGGAATTTCGAAGCTTACATGCATCATCAACGCTGCATTTCAACTAAAATATGTTCCACAGCTATGGAAAGTAGCTGAAGTTATCATGATAGCCAAACCGGGAAAACCACCTCACGAAGCATCCTATAGGCCAATATCTTTGCTACCTATAATGTCCAAACTTTTTGAAAGACTGCTATTAAAAAGACTGCTACCAACTATAGAACGGAAACATATTATTCCAGACTACCAATTTGGCTTCCGAGTGAAACACTCAACCACTGATCAGGTACACCGAATAACAAACATTGTTGAAAAAGCGCTTGAAGAGAAAAAAGTTTCTTCTACAGTCTTTCTCGATGTAGCACAAGCATTTGACAAAGTTTGGCATGAGGGACTAATCTACAAACTAAAAAAGATACTACCCAACGAACAGACTGAAATTCTGAAATCGTACATTTCGGACAGATACTTCCGCATAAAAGAGAAAGACACATATTCGGAGCTTAAAGAAATTAAAGCGGGTGTACCCCAAGGAAGTGTTCTTGGGCCAATACTATATCTCCTGTATACTCACGACATTCCAACACTAGAATACAAGTCGATTGCTACATTTGCTGATGACACGGCTTTAATGGCAGTTGCGGAAAGTAATGTGGACTCAACCCGTAAACTACAAGAGGCGATCTCGCTTATTCAAAACTGGACAAGAAAATGGCGAATACGATTAAACGAATCAAAATCAGTACATGTTGACTTCACAAATAAAAAAATAGAAAACATACCAACAAGACAGTCTTGTCTATCAACATATAACAAAATCTTACTTTACAAGCAAGTCATAAAACCCATATGGACCTATGGTATTCAACTTTGGGGTTGTACCAAAAAGAGCAACGTTCAAATTATACAACGATTTCAAAACAAGGTGCTGAGAAACATTGTTAATGCACCTTTCTACATTAGGAACGATGACCTTCATAGAGACCTTGGCGTGGAATGTGTACAGAATGAAATTCATAGATTCGCTAAAAAGCATGAGGATCGGCTTCACCACCACACGAACCCTGAGACTATCCCGCTCTTGGACCACACAAACCTAGTGAGGAGACTACAAAGAATCAAACCTTTTGAACTAGTGCAGCATATATAATCAAATATAGTATAAGTTAACATCAAAGCTTTAAACTTTTAAATGTAGTACCCTTTTATCAATTTAAGTCAAAACAAAATTGCTTATTAGTCCAAAGACTAGATTGTATTATTATACTTACACTACAATGTGTTTTTCAATAAAAAAAAAATAAAAATTAATTTAAAAAAAGGAAACAAATTTAGTTTTTTTTTTTTAGGAGAACATACCTTGGAATAGCACCAGTTGGTACTTCCAGTCTACCAGAATTTTCACTACCGGCATGTAAATGTGCTCCAAATTGTGCCGCACTCATTCCCGATGAAGTTATCGAGCTGGAGCCACCTGACTCCAAGGCACTGCCAACGCCGTGTGGCACAAAATCTCCATTATGCATTGCACCAGTTGAATCAGCATTTGTTGTAACCAATGCCGGTCCATGATGGCCAACACCTCCAGCCTTATGTGGTGCACCACCACCAGCATGACCGTGACCATGTCCAGGACGTTCACCTTTTGCAGTTGTTACTCCTGGAACATCATCGGGTTCCTCTTCGCTAGAGCTTGGATCGATCATGATTTGGCTTTGTTTTCTGTCGTTTTCTGTTGCTTTTGTTTTTTAAATTATTAAATAAAGTATTTGTTGTTAAAATATAGTTTTTATATTGAATCTAGATTTGTCTACTTAAATTGAAAGTTATTGAAATTGATTTCTGTGTGAGTATTAGAATTTGTCTTTTAGGGCACTTTGATTTCTTTGTTTTTTTTTTTGTTTTTTTAATTTTTATTTATTTACAAATAACTTTAACGAATGAGTCTCTATAACTTAACTTTGTCAGCATTTTCATGTCAGCAGATGTCGACTGCAATGAGAAAAGTAGTGCATGTCTTTAAAAGTTCAAAACCGGTTATGGTCTCGGCCAGTTGAGTGGAATGTGTTAGCGCGTACAATCGAGTTTTTCTTTAAGTGAAATAAAAAATGTTACTGCGCAGTCATATTATCAATTCGCAACCAAACGGTCCAATAAACGCAAATACCAACTATTGAACATTGAGTTAAAAATGAAGGTTTTACTCATAATTATTTGTTTTAATTTTTGTTTTAATTTTTCTTAGAAATCGTCACTATCGGGTAATGTGGTATATCTACCATAGGTAGTATAGTAAGGTAGTATAGTATACCACATTACCCGACTTCATTATAATTATATTTACAGTCGGATACATGTAATTAGAAATTCCTTTAACACAAACCAATGATCCAGGTGACAGAAAACCAACAAATTGGTAATGTTGTATACTATACCACATAAAAATACATAGCATACCACATTACCCGCAGGGTTGCACTCTGCTAAATTTTGATCGATTGTGATTTATATACTTTCCGTTTTTGCCAAAATAGAAACATATATACCACAATACCAGAACTTACTCTATTGTTGATTAAAATGTTTTGTTTGTTTGTACTGGATTGGAGTTTATTTTTAAGATTTTAAGTTTGTTTCGTAACACACTTGTGAATAATTTTTTTGTTTTTATTAACTCGTTGGATGCGTTGATAAATGTACATAACTACATGTTAACAGTTATATAAATGTACATATGTACAAAAGCCATAATTATTTTAATTTTTTATTTTTTTCGGTTTTATAAGGAAGATTAAGAGGATAATAATTTTAATCTCATATTTTTGGCGCTGCTATACGTTGCTAGAGTTAAGTTTTAGCACACAAATTAGAAATTAAATAAGAGTGAGAATGTTGGCTGAGTTATTTTAACATTTTTGTATTTTTGGTTGCGTAGTTGATGTAATACCAGAGGATTTCGTCGATAAGTTTAAAGTCTGAAAAGATACAAAAGACAGAGGTTGTTAGATGCAGGGATACGGTTGCTATTAAAATTTTAAAAAAGATAGATGTAAAGTGGGTGCCTTGTGGGACTTCAGTGCTTAATTTGTTTTTCTATTAAAATATTAGGAAAATAGTTGTTAAGTGGGTGCTTTGTGGGACTTCAATGCTAAATCGTCGCTTAATTTCGATTGAAATTTTAAGAAAAATAGTTGCTAAGCCTTGCGGAGCGTAATCGTTTCTTTACTTCATGTTTAAGAACAGCTAGATTGAGCAACTTACTTATTTAAGGTGGCGCTACAATCCGGGGTGGACTTGGGTGTCAAACAACAAGCATATCTAGCCAGCTCGACCCTTAGCTAGCTGTCTCTAGTTTCGCAAACCAAGTTGGTTAAGATCTCCATTTACTTTCTTGCGCCACCTGCGTCGCAGACTTCCTCTACTGTGCTTTCGCTTTGAAGTGAATTCGAAAATTTCCGGAGTATTGGTGTCCATATGCTCTTCAGGACACAGCCACCTCAGTCGTTGTGCCTTCACTCTTCTGGCTAAGTCGATGTCGCTTCATAGACCGTACAATTCGTCGTTATATTTGCTCCTTCGCTCACCCTCTATGCAGACAGGACCAAAAATCACTTCTGCAACTGAAAAATTATTTGAGTAGTAAGGCTCTATCCCGAACAACTGAGGCAAGTCAATACAAAACCTTAATCATTCCAGCTCTGGTTTATGGAGCTGAAGCATGAACACTGTCCATAGCAGATTATGGTTTCCTCGGCCGTTTCGGGAGAACAAATTATTTCTAAAATATTCGGTTCCGAATGCGTTTGGAGGAGAAGTTTCAACGACGAAATATACGAGATGGGCAGCGACATCGACGCAGTCAAAAAATTGCGCATCAGTCGCTTAAGATGGCTAGGATATGTAATGCGAATGGACATCAATGCTCCGGCTCGCAGAGTCCTCGAATCTAACCTGGAGGGACACTGGTGCACAGGATGATCTAGCCTAAGGTGGCGCGCACAAGTTGAAGGGGACCTCAACTATCTTAGAGTTCACAACTAGAGGCAGTTAGCTAAAGACCGGGCTACCTGGAGAGGCTTGTTGGTTGGTTCAACCAAGATTCCGCAAAAGTTAAACGACCTTCTGCCTTTTCAAGAAGGCTGAATATGTCCTTAATTACTTTCTCACTTATGATGACGTTACTTCAGCCTACTTAGGTCACCCTGCACATGCGCACCTTATCAGAAATGAAGGCGTCTACTTCTGTGTAGTCTCAAAGATCTCAAGCGATAATGATTAGAGGTCCTTCTCCTTGGTCCTTTTTGATTAGGGTCTTGCTAATTATTTGCCCATGGTAATATGCGGTTGACTGCTGTCTGTCGGTGTTGAGTCTCAGTGCTAGTAGACAGCACATATTAGTTTATTTTTTAGACTTCAGATTCATAATTCTGAAAAATCAATACCGTTCTGTCAGACTGGTATTACTCGCTGCAATGAATTATGCCTACGTGTGCTTGTGTATACAACCAAGCGGTTTACAGCGGCTGTTTTCTTAGTTGCAGCCGATGTAGGCGGTTGGTTATCATATATGGCGCACCCAACTTCGGTTGACATTAATGACGTTTCCGTCGGGTTATTTCCCAAGAATGACAGAATATTAGATTGCGCTGTTAGGTGTACAAAAATTGATTGTTCTGCGCATGTCGTCACTGGTGATCAGCGATTTGACAGCTTTTTGTTTTTGGTGTAAATTCTTTCAATTATTGCTGTGAAATGTATAACTATTAGAGGTTTTTAGCTGTTATGTTACGTTATTCTGTTAGAAGAATTAATACACAAGTGTATTTTGCATTGGGTTTTATAGTAATTATTTTATTTATTCTTTCCCTTAATTTTGAAAATTCATTTAACTTCGTGGCCCTTGGATCGTAAAGTTAAAAAAGGAATCCATGCCATTATGTGGAATTTTGTTTTGTTTTGACCAATTCAAGCTACAATTTAACCAAGTCTACCTCACTAACATACAAGAACACAAAATGGATGTAATCAAGTGTTACAAAATATGATAATAATTAGTTAATATTGATGATTTTTATTTATTTTTCTTTTATGAACATTCTCTGCAATTTTCCTTAATAATTTCCTTATCCTAAAAAACATTCGCGTTCTAAAAAAAGCTTTTTAACTTGTTAGAGTCACTGCCATTTGGACATAATTAGCAGAAGCTAAGGTTGAGTCCGATGATCTGTCGTAGGAGAAAGTTTAGCGGAACTCAAAACACAAACTTTTTGGGCTTTATCAAGCTGAGTAGCCGCTGACAAAAACCGGGTGAAATGTCCACTTTATGTGCGCAGCTCTGGAGAGTCCAAACGCCAGGAAGCCGAAAATTATTCTTCCGAAGAAGATTATATCCCTTAGCACTTGTGAAGTATAGCGTGAGGGATTGTGCTTCACACCAATGTATCTTCTTAAAGCTTCTTCTTTTGAGTGAATGGATAGTAAGCACGAATAAACGCGTTTTTCAATCGTCCAGCTAAAGTGAGCTAATACGGTGTGCATACCGAAAAATAAACTAAATATTTATCAAAAAAAAGCCTAAGTCACAGTGGTTATAAACCTTTGGCCGGTCACTGTGTAACGAAAAACATTATTTATCCGATTAAAAAGACTAAATTATTTCTCGGTCCATAATTTGTTTATTGCTTCTGTCGACATTTTAAGTTCGTTTTTGCACTACCACCACGCAAAGTAGTTTTCTCGGTCATCAGAATGTCTGCTACGAACCTTCGCTCAAGAGTGAACTCTTCAAGAGGCTTACCATCAACGCCTACACAACCCACACAATCATCTTCACCCGCAGTAAAACAACCAAATAGCGACACTGCCCCCCTTACCGCCAAAGTCTTGGAAGAACATCTTACTAAAGCCCGTATGACACTACGTTTTTTTCTCATTTTTAATGCTCTGAAAATGAAATTAGAACAGTACGAAAAATTCACTACTGAAATTGCCATTAAGTGTGAGTGCGTACACACTAACCTAATAAATGTGGAAATGTCAAAAAAATGCATTAAAAATGTAACCCAAACTACATTTTTCAGCCGTTGGCAGCTTGTTTTTGACATTTTTGCGTTAAATTGATTCATTGCAAAACTAAATTGTTTTGAATTTGCGAAATGGATCCAGATGTACTTATTTTGTGTGTTTTAAATATAAATTTATTAATAGCAACCGTTTCGGAAATGTTCAAAGAAAATCAAAAACCTAAATTCCCAATTAATTTTTGCTGTTTGTGATTCTGTTCGGCTCGATACAAAAACAAAAGCTAACAGTTTATAATTTGTATGCAAAATTATTGCTTTCCTTTTCTTAAAAAATCGTCTTGTCTCTTTTATGCAAGGCTGACACTCAAACATGATTTAATGCATTAAAAATGAGAAAAAAATGTAGTGTCATACGGGCTTAAGCAGGCTGAAATAATGCGACTTGGGTTTGTAGAAGAAATCTCCAAAATGTAAAATGAGATTCTTCTTAAGATCGAGGAAATTAAATCAACTTGGAGTCAGCGTTTAAACGAAATGCACAGCATAATCACCAGCATAGTTGAGCGCATTGATCTACATGAAAATACCACCAACACAACCATACAATTGCATAATGCAGAAATTGTAGCTCTTAAACGGCGATGTGATGCTCTGGAAAGGAAGGAAGTAGCATGTGACGCAGTGCCCTTTGGAGTACCTGCACTCCCAAATGAGAACATTAAAAGTTTATTCAACCGAATCTGCCACACCATCGACTGTAAGCCGCCTCTCTTACTAAATGCTTTAACACAAAATACAAAAATGCGCAACAACAATAACACCGCAACATTTCCTATTGTGTTAAAGTTCAGCAACCCACAAGAGAGAAACGCCGTTCTGATGTCTGCAGTGAATTACCGCAAACAACACAAGACCGAACTATTTACGTCTCCATGATCTAGGCATTGAATCGGATAACAGCTGTTATCTCAATGAAAGTCTAACGAGACATACACGATTACTCTTGAACAGTGCTCTGGGGCTCAGGCGAAAGAAACATCTGTTTGCTGTTTACACAAAATATGGATCTGTGTATGTTAAGAAGTCGGCGAATGAAAAAAGCTTTCTCATTGAAAGCTCCGATGATCTTGCCGCTGCAGCTGCAATACATGGATGATTGTTTATTTTTATTTTTAATAAAGAAACCACACGAGGTAGTGATGGGCGACCAATGACAATAAACAGAAAATTATCTCTTTTTATGCTCTCTTTTCATAATCAAGAAGAAGTCGAAAAGATATATAACATAAAATCAATAATGGGTATTGTTGTTAAGATCGAGCCACTTCGAAAGAATTCAAACTCAATACCCCAATGCAAACGATGCCAAGCCTTCGGGCATACGCAAAGTTACTGTAAAAGAGATTTTGCTTGCGTTAAATGTGAAGGAAAACATCCCACAAATAATTGTCCTCTAAAGAAGGACGAGAAAGCAAAATGCATCAACTGTCATGGTGATCACCCAGCAAATTATAGAGGCTGTCCGATGGCAAAAGAATATCAAGAAAGGAAAAGTAAAGCTACTAAAATCAACCAACGAAATACATCCAATAATAAAAGCAAGCAACAAGTAAACGCTGAAAACAAGAAACTAGACAAAGTGCCAATTGCTGCTAAAACGAACATACCTGTAGAAAGTAAATCATACTCCCAAATTGTGAAAAATACACGAAAGGAAGAGGAAATATCGATAAAGGAAATGCTTATTACTATTATCCAAAGATTGGATAATCAGGATAAAATTATTAAACTGCTAAGCAAAGAAGCAGGAAAAAAACAACAAAATATTAATGATTAAAAATAATCTAAATGTCGCAACGTGGAATGCAAATGGTTTACTCCAACACATCCCTGAATTTCAGGTTTTTCTATGTAACGAAGATATTGATGTTTGCCTGATTTCTGAAACTCATTTCAAACAGGGAACTAAGATTAAAATTCCTGGGTACCTTTGTTTTCACTCTCCTCATCCAGCTGACAGTGCCAGGGGAGGGAGTGCTGTGATCGTGAAAAGTACTTTGGATCATTACGAATTGCCAAAAATAGCAAAACAAACAATGCAAGTAGCGACAATAAATATAGAAACTAAAGGCAAGGAGTTTAAAATAGCTGCGATATACTGCCCACCCAAGCACTCGCCTACAGAGGAAGACCTAATTGATCTCTTTCAAATGTTAGGTAACAACTTCATCATCGGTGGTGATTTTAATGCAAAACATACATATTGGGGGTCAAGACTAATAACAACAAAAGGCAGGAAGCTCTACAAATCAGGGCGAAATTTTAACTGTGAATTTATTTCGACTGGATCACCAACTAATTGGCCATCTGACCCAGCGAAAATACCAGATGTTATCGACTTCTTCATAACGAAAGGTATTAATAGAAAAGAAGTTAAAGTTAAAAGCAGTGATGATCTGTCATCGGATCATACACCTATAATCCTAACAGTCAATGGTTTATCGATAGAACAGATAAAAAACCCACGACTAACAAACAAAAGAACGAACTGGTGTAAATTCAGAGAACTCATCGAAGGTTTCATTAACCTTAGGTCCCCACTAGTCACAACAAAACATATTGACATTGAAACAGAACAATTCATTGCCGATGTGCAACAGGCAGCAGAAGATAGTACACCGACTAATCAACAAAAAAAACAGGCTTCGGTGAAATACCCCGCAGAAATCAAGCAACTTATACTTGAAAAGAGAAGAGCTCGTAGAAAATGGCAAGCGACAAGATATCCTGGCGATAAAACCATTTTTAATAGACTCAATAATAGGCTTAAAAAAACTATTACTGAATTCAAAAATGATTCTCTAACTAAATACCTTTGTAATCTAACAGCTGACAAAGTCACAGACTACTCCCTTTGGAAGGCTGCTAAACGTTTAAAGAGACCTCAAGCGCAAGATCCCCCGTTGAAAACATCTGATGGGAAATGGATCGGCGATCCAAAGGAAAAGGTTAAACTCTTTTGTCAGCACCTTTCAAATGTTTTCAAACCGTTTCCACCTAGGGTAGCAAATGAAGATCTTGATTTCTATAACAGAGTAGACGAAAAGGAAATTCCCTATGTTTCATTAAGAGAGATCGAGACATGTATTCATAATCTAAATAATAGAAAATCACCAGGTTATGATCTTATAACTGCTCAAATTTTGAAGGAACTTCCTCCAACTGCTTTGTTGAAACTCAAGCTTATAATTAATGCTTGCTTTAAACAAAGGTATGTCCCACATCACTGGAAGATAGCAGAAATTATTGTTATTCCTAAACAAGGTAAGCCTTTATCAGAAGTTACCTCATATAGGCCGATCTCACTTTTACCGTTATTTTCAAAACTTTTCGAGAAACTCCTTCTTAAAAGATTAGATCCAATTATAGAGCAAAGAAAGCTTATCCCTACCCATCAATTAGGGTTTAGGAATAAACACTCGACGATAGACCAGGTGCATCGTATAACTAATGTTATAGAAAAGGCACTGGAAGAAAAACAAATTTGTTCAGCAATATTCTTGGACGTTGCACAGGCTTTTGATAAAGTTTGGCATAAGGGTTTAGAGTTTAAACTTCATAGGGATCTACCTAGACAGTACTATGAGATCCTTAAATCTTATATAGGTAATAGATTCTTTAGAGTTCGTTATGGCTCAGTGTATTCTGAACTTAAAGAAATACAAGCAGGTGTTCCACAGGAAAGTGTTCTAGGACCCACCCTGTATTTATTATATACGAGTGATATACCGCATGCGAGTGATACCATGATAGCCACATTTGCAGACGACACTGCTCTTCTATCAACAGATGGATGTGTGGCTAAAGCTACAGAAAAGCTACAAAATTCAATTAACGAGATATGTGATTGGACGCAGCGATGGCGAATTAAACTTAATGAGTCAAAGTCCATCCATATCAATTTTACAAATAAAAAAATAACGAATCTTCCAGTGGTTATTAATAATCAAGTAGTTCCTTACTCTAACACAGCTAAGTATCTCGGTATGAATCTGGATGCTAAACTGAAATGGAAGGAACATGTGAAAAAGAAAGTAGAAGATCTAAATATTAGATATAGAAAACTCTATTGGTTGTTAGGATATAACTCAGAACTGTCCATTGAGAATAAAATCCTATTATACAATCAGATATTAAAACCCGTTTGGACATATGGTATCCAATTATGGGGTTGCACAAAGAAAACAAATGTACAAATGTTGCAAACATTTCAAAATAAGGTCCTTCGGGGAATAGTGAATAGTGACTTGCATCGAGATTTGCAGATTGACCTCGTAGAAGATACAATTAAAAAGTACGCAATGCGTCACAACGAGCGTTTGCAGATGCATATCAATCCTGAGATAGACGATGTCTTAAATGTACGAAATAATATTCGTAGGTTAAGAAGAACCAAGCCCCATGAACTTTTTTGACAATTATGAGAGCCCGTATTTAAATTATAATACCTTCTCAAACCCAACTAAACGTTGAAAATAAAATCTTTGTCGATCACTAGTTGATTGGTTATGATCAAGGAGGTGTTTTTAGTGCGGTTAGAGTCCCACACTACTTTGGGTTTCTAACCCCATTGTGTCTTTCGAGATTTTCACCTTCATCAACAAATAAAAAAAAAAAAAAAAATTTTTAATTTTTACGTAAGCCTATTCACACACTGTAATTTTATAGTCTTTATTCTTTTTCTTTATATGTAACTCCCTTTCCTCTAACTCTACCTAAACCCAATTCCTCCTTCTCGTCTCTAGTTGGATTGCACTTTTGTACATCTTTTTTCTTTTTCTTTTCTTTTACAATGGATGTCACAAGGTTAGGTAACCAATACAGTGTGAATGTAAAATCAACGTACGCGTTGGTAAATGTTATCTCCAAGAGATATGAGGGGCTTAAAGTATGTTACTTAAGTGCGCGTAGTCTAAATGACAACAAATTAGATTATCTAAAGTACTTGTTTTCTTGTTCCTGTGTTGATGTTATTTGTGTAAGTGAAACCTGGTTTAACCCGTTTTGACCTGATTTGTCCTATAAAATACATAATTACGAAATTTTCAGGAACGATAGATTTACTGATACGAGGGGTGGAGGGGTAGTGAAGCTGAAGTGAAGCTGCTCCCCAGTGCCTTTCTTTTCGGTTATCTCTGAAAACTGTGCGCTCTTTCAGCACATAATTATCTGTGGTGATTTCAATACTAATTTACTGATAAAAGACTCGCTTGCCTCTCAAATGAAGGATTTAGTTTCTTCACTAGGAATGGAAATATTGAATACAACCTACCCTACTTGTTGTGCTAATAATCGCTTACCCAGTCTTCTAGATCTAATCATTGTTTCTAATCCGTCTCTTGTTTTACTGTGCGACCAGTTATCGTTTGATGTTTCTGACCATGATCTGCTTTTCTGTACTTATGATGTGAACTTGTCCAAAACCGTTTTCTCTGATACTTTTACGTTTAAAGATCTCAATTCCATAGACTTAAATGCCCTACAAATTGCTACTTATTCTGCCCCCTGGGAGCAATGCCGTCTGAAGGCTGATCCAAATGAAAAAGTAGTATTGTTTCAAGCTATTTTAACACAATTGTTCGATCATTGTGTACCAACAAAAATAGTAAAAATCCATAACAGAGCATGCCCTTGGTTTACGCCTGAAGTAGTTAGCTCTATTAAAAGAAGGAACAAATTGTTTAGTAAATGGAAGCGCAGGCCATCTAATGGTAACTGGTCCTTATTTAAAGCTGCACGTAACCACGCAACTCTCGTTATTCGAACTTCTAAGAAAAATTATTTTGCATCTAAATTAAATACAGTGGACTCCCCCTAAGTCGAATTTTCACGGGATACCATTATTTGTTCGAGTTAGAGGGAGTTTTGGAAAAATTCGAGTTAGAGAGAGAAACATTTTTTTTTGTTTTAAAGCGTTTATTTAATAAAAAAAAAGGTTAACATAATTTAAAAAAGTTAACAAAAAAAAAAATAAAAAAAAAATAGGAATGCTAAAATATGGCGAAAAAATTCGAGTTAGAGAGAAATTCGACTTAGGGAGAGTTCGACTTAGGGAGAGTCCACTGTATATCCATCCCTGCAAAGAAACTCTGGAGTAACCTGCGTAAAATTGGTGTTTCCAGTGGCTCCAACTTCAAATGTGTTCTTGATCCTGATGAACTAAATCGTACCTTCCCAGGGGATGATTCCAGTTCTAACGAATTCTATTTTAATCGGAATGGGAACACTGTGCACTCGTTGCCAAGACTGGAAGGCTTTGTAGTAACCACTGAAGACGAAATTGTTCAATACGTTGCAGCTATCATGTCTGATTGCACTGGTGAAGACGGCCTACCAATACACTTCATAAAACTCATCTTACCGCAAATTGTCTCCCACCTCACTCATGTAATAAACTGGTGCATAATAACATCAACTTTTCCTCAGGGGTGGAAAAGTGCAAGAGATCTGCCTATCGCAAAGAAATCTAATCCAACATCTCCTTCCGACTATAGACCGATCAGCATTCTACCTTGCTTATCTAAGGTCTTCGAGAAAATAATCGCAAAACAAATCATAACGCACCTGTCTATCAATAAGTTACTGAGTTCTCACCAGTCAGATCTTAGAGCTAACCACAGCTGTTCCACAGCCATGGTCAATCTTCTTGAAGAAATAAGACAAGATTTCGATAGGGGTTACGTTTCATTTCTTTGTTTGCTTGATTTCTCGAAGGCCTTTGATAAAGTAAATCACAAAATTCTGTGTTGGAAGCTTAAGAACATTTTCGGCTTCAGTGATGGGGCAGTGAAATTGGTAAACAGTTTTCTTTCGAGTAGGTCGCAAAGGGTTATTTCTGGTGAAAGTTGTTCATCTCAAATGAAAATAAAGCAAGGTGTACCACAGGACTCAATATTGGGACCGATTCTTTTCTGCATGTTTATTAATGACCTCCCGTCTGTGTGCAAACATGCTACAGTACATTTATATGCAGACGATGTTCAATTACATCTAACAAAACCATACCCCAACCTTAATGAACTCGCTTCTCTCATCAATGATGATCTGAAGCGCATCTACACCTGGTCAGTTGCAAATGGTTTATTTTTAAATCCATCAAAATCTCAAGTAATTCCTATATCCCAAAAAAAATGTAACCTTAATCTTCTACCTGATCTATATCTGAATAGTAATAAAATCAAAGCCGTAGAATCAACCACTATTCTAGGATATACTATTAATCGAAATCTGTCTGGTTACAATCACACCAACGTGGTCATTGGTCGTATCTACGGATGCCTTCGCAAGTTATGGCTTAGTGCTTATTTTACTAAACTGGAAACACGACGAAAATTGGTAAAAACTCTAATCCTGCCCCTCATAATGTATGCCGAGGTTGTGTATTGTAGTCTAGACTCGTTATCCCAACATAAATTGCAGGTAGCCTTCAATGACGCGGTGCGTTACATCCACGGCATTCGTAGATATGACCATGTATCAGCATACACTAGGAGTTTCCTAGGTTGTGATTTGCATCAGTATATCATCGCCAGAAACTGTATATTTTTACATAACATAATTATAAATCAAAGTCCGTCTTATTTGTATAACAGGCTTAAATTTACTCGGTCGTCACGAACCACCAACCTAATACCATACCGCTGCTATTTTCTCAATTCTTCGCACTTATTTTTCATTCACACTGTGAGACTGTGGAACTCCTTACCCTCACATATTAGAGCTATATCCAATCACTCCAATTTTGAAAGTGCAATTCTCCTATATTTTTCTACTCATCAACATTAAATCCCAATTGCATCTCCCATCTATATCTCTTGTTTTGAATTTACCCCACACTTAGTACTAAAAAAGATTTTATCTTAATGTACAAACCATTTTAAGAAAATAAATGAAATGAAATGAAAACTTTAAAAGTGCTATCCTTCAACATTTTTCCAACTTATCCCACCATACCTGAACCTTCATTATCTCCTGCCTCTGATAATTTTTCTCAACTCAGACTCTCCCCTTATTTACCTGACTTATTAGGTAGAGAAGGGAGCTCATTTCAAACAGAGTGGGTGTCGTCGCAGGACACTGCATTATCGACTGGGATCTGAGAAAACTTATTCTTCGTCCTTCCTGCCATTTGTGAAGATGGCTGTGCCTTTAACGATAGTTTTAGAGTTATGCTTGCCCTGCCTGTCGGGTAAAGAGAGTGTGAAGCTCTTATTAAAGTTATACTAGGGCTTCTCGTAATCAAGTGCTATTTGGTAAAAGACGTCCAGTATTCCCGCGTGTCCTAGTTGTATGTGGCTTCCAATTTCTTTCTCTCTTAAGCCGAGAGCCCCTTGGGCTTTAACGGTCTTTATATAAAACTCCAGATATTGGAGGTGAAGTAGTGCTTCCAGACCGGATTGTGTTTTAGATGTTAGTGAACCTGTAAGGCCTAAGAAAGCTATTTCTTGCACCTTGTTCAGAGATGCACCACTAGCCCAACAACTTAGCCACCATCCTGTATTAGGAGCAGAGACAATCAACAGCTCATTCAGGACAGTGTAGATTGGATTGTGTGGCCCATTAGAAGATTGTTCTTGCAAGGCAAACAAGGCAAACAAGGCAAAAGACCCACCCCTGCAGACAGCTGAAGATAAATCGATGACCATATTACTCTCAAGGCACCAATTCCAGAAGCCGCAGCAGTAGAGAGACCCAAAAGGTTGTTGTTTAGGCGTGTAAAGTGTACGGACATCAATGTGCTTGCTACAAAGACTGTTCACAGCATCACCAAGAAGACAGAGTCACGTTCCTCGATTGTACTGAGGTACTAAATCCCCTTAGCAAACATTGCAGGTAGGACTGTCTACAGCATCTCTATGGATCCGGAATTCCAAGCACCACCAATTGACCAGTATATAGGGCAACCTGCTGATTTGATGATTGGCTCCGGAGATGATGAGGGCATTTCGCTTGCAAGAAGAAGAAGAAGAAGTTTTATTTGTTTCCTTCTCCTACCGCATGGCAGCATAATGGACCTACCTTGCTCTAAGTGCACCTTATCGAGAGTACTTCTGGCAGCACTGACTGATGGAAACCAAAGAATGAAGTGGACAATGACAAGGTGTACAGACTGTAGCACTGGCGCACAGAATTTGGCTTAGCTCGCGTATTGGTTTTGTATCAAGCCAGTGTGCCCAAATGGAGGCAGCTATCTAGAAAGGCTTGTGGTTTGAGGACCAGGTTCATCGCGAACTAGAGCACCACCTACATAAGTGAGTAAGTAAAACCAAAAGATGCCGTAGCTTCAACGGATAGAGGTTCACTTATCTATGAATGCGATCGCTAAGGCTAGTTTAGTTGAAGGGTATCCTCGTCCTGTGGATTGGTAAATATATTCCCTCCATCTACCAACACGGCAAAGAAACATGGTGGTGGACTGAGGAAGCTAAAGTAGTGATAAATGAGAAAAAAGTAGCATTCAAAGCTTGGTCAAAGTGCCCCTCTAATAATAGAGATGATAAAGCTCGCCTCGCATTGGAATATAAACGTTGCAAAAGCATTGCGAAGAAAAAGTGTGCCCAAATTCAAGCAAAGAGTGTGGAGAGCCTGTATTGGGAGTTGGAGGAAATATCTTCTTCTCCAGCCGATACGAGCCAGGCTTTCCAAGAGCTGCGACAAAACAACTTGAACAGGCGTACAACCATCTTCAAGATAGCAGCCCAGAGAAGAAGAAATGCTCAGGAGGTTCGTTCACCGAAGTTCATTAACAATGCTCAAGGCCAACTCCTTGTGGACAACGAAAAAATTCTACAGAGGTGGCGACAGTATTGTGAGGAACTTTTAAACGACCAGTTTCCCCGGCTATACTTTCCAAGAGCCGTACATAATGGAAAAACATCGTGATGCCTTAAAGGATTTGCATCTGGTATTGGTTGATTTTGAAAAAGCATTCGATAGACAACCAAGAGATCTGATATGGGTGGCGCTAAGACACCGAGGAGTTCCAGAACCTACGTACAGATGATCTTGGACATGTATGATGGAGCAAAGGCAAGAGTGCCCAGCCGGGGTCACAGAAGAGTTCCCAATTAAAGTCGGTGTGCACCAGAGAAGCGTCTTAAGTCCTTTGTTATTATTGGATTATTTGCTCGAAGGAAAAGTGACGGACCCCAAAGTGCATCAGTTATTCTTTACTGACGATGGAGCCATCATAAGTGAGGATCAAACGTCCCTGCAACGAGCACTTGATGTACGGGTGGATGTTTTGGAGGGAAATGGGTATCGAATTAGTCCAAAAAAGACAGAGTAAATGTATTGCCCATTCTCTGATCCACTCCGACCTAATCCAGACATTTATTTGAATGGAAAAGTGATTCCCAAGTGCGAAATGTTCAAGTACCTGGGATCTATGATCAATAGCGAAGCAACTATTGATGTCGACATCAATCATCGCGTAAGCGTAGGGTGGATGAAGTGGCAGGAAAACTCTGCTATCTTCTGTGACCGAAAACACCGTAGTTGTTTGTCCGGCGCTTACATACGGTTCACAATGCTGGACAATGTACAAAAAGTATGAGAGCAAATAAACGGCAGCTGAGATGACAATGACAGCAGGAGTAACAAAGCTTGATCGAATTAGAAGTTCGAAGATCCGAGGAAGCCTTCACGTCAAAGAACCCATCTCGAAAAAATTGGAGCACAATCGGCTCAGTTGGTATTGCCATGTTCAAAGGAGGGATCCTACGAACCCTGTCAAAAGGGCAATGTCAATAATCGTTCCTACAGAAGCGCGGAAGAGAGGCAGCCCAAAAGACTCCTGGATCACCCAAATGCAAAAAAGTAGCATTTGATCGGCCTCAGTGACGAAGTGATCCAAAACCGCGAGGCCTGCAGATATTTTCTGAGGTCGAATCGGCGAACCCCACAGGCGGACCAGTAGGGATGCAGTAAAGTGGGAGGGTTATGATCCCTATAATCCTGATCATAACCTCGATGAACAAAAGGAAGAAAATTCCCTCCCTCTCCTATCAAAACTGATGACAAAACGGTACTCAGCCGAAAATACCGACCAAGTCTTTTGGAAATTTATGTAAAATTTGTTTCAAAAATTCTCTATAGCGTGCTGAATGAATCCTTTAGTCTTTTGAGCACTCTATAGAGAATTTCTAAATGAAGTCTTGCACAAATTTTCGACTGATGATATTGTGTTCAAGAGGTTCTCCAACTTTCAATCAGTCTTCTTAATTATTTCACCAAAAGAAGGTCCTCTGTACTCAGTTAGGAAAACCTAGACTACCCAAGTAAGAAACAGCTCGTGGAGATAAACTTTGAAACAATTTCTAAAGAAGTTGCCGATGAATAGTTGAAAAACAACTTCTCACCCCCAGAACAAGGTTAACACCCTACACAGCTGCTTTGAAGGCAGGAAAAGTAATAAATTGGCTTTCTTCCATTCCTCGTGTACATATATATGTCGGTGTACCGTTGAAATTTCCTTTGTTGTCTGTAAGTTTTTCCTGCTAACAAAAGGATACACACCATTACTAGCGCAGAAGTAATCACTTACAACTTCGACTTTGTGGTGGTTTTTTTTTCTTTGAATCCTCAATTACTCGGTTTCCCTGACAAAGATTGTGATGGGATGGATGCTGGTGGTTTATTTTTCTTTTTTCGTCCTTTTCACTTGCCTCTCAGCAAGGATGGTATTTTAGTGTGCTCTGCTTAAAATCGATAGCATGACTGGGAAGCGTTAGTTTTGAAATCAATGATGAAAGTGTTTTCTAAGATTTAGCGAAGTGAAAAATATATTGCAGTGAAGGATTCAGATAGAATCATGCGGTATATGGCCTGTGCCTGTGAAAATAATTTAAAGAATCAAAAACAATTCACAGCGTTGAGAAATCTGTAATGGTGGCTATGGTAGTCAGACTGTTGTCAGCTATTAGGTTACTCCGAAGGGAAATCAGGGGCAAATTATCCTTCTTTTGTACGTCGTGGGAGATATTGTGTCATTAACTCTCTGTGTTACAAGCTGTGAGTCAGCCGTATTTAGGGGGTGTATTTGGGATGTTGATTATCCCCCTTGGCCAAGCGAAAGAAGTGCTACTGGAATTACTGCTTATTACGGCACGAGTTGCTATGAGGAAAAGAGGAGAGGCTGCACAGTTTCCTTTGCAGATAATTATATTCTGATTCCTTCGTAACTATTATAACTACGTGCAAAAATAGACTCGCAATCTGGAAGGATGGACGGAATGATTTGATGCATGTTTCAGTGATTTTTTTTGTCTTTTTTTGGTGAGCAACAAAATCATGAAAAGTTGAAAAGGCTCGGGGATGAGAGGACGACATGGTGTAGTACCTTCGAATAAAAGAATGCGAATAAGAGCCTTATCCTTCGTACATATACTGTCATCTAGGATATCGGGTTCTCAGGTGGATAGACATGGCAAACGAAATAAGAACAATGACCGTCGGATATGTGGAAATTGGGGCCCTAACAGTGGGCTAGTTGGTTGAGGCCCAGGTTCACCCCGAACTGTAACGCCACTGTTATAGGAAGCGTATCAATCGCGCGTTTCGGATAGACATTAAACTGTAGATCCGTTCTAGCGAAAAATAGCATATGGCAGCCAGAGCCTACTCTTCTTATGGCTTTTTTTTCTTACTTTTTTTAATGATAACATACGTTTCCCAGAAGCAGGATGTAAAATCCAAGAGAAAACAGTCGAATACGTCTGAAAGTGTGGATACACTAGGATTTATGCTAACTTCGCTGGAGATGTGGGGAAAGCAGTGACCGACTCTATAACGCGATTTCAAGGCCACGGAGGACGAAAAGTTCATCCACTTCAAACGAATTATAAACTACGTAGCCAAGGCTGCAATAAATCCTCTAAAAGTGCACGTACTTCTGTACTTCTGCGACACCTTGAGTCTTCCCTAATGGGAATCCGCAAGTACACATCAGTGAATGTTCACAGGGAAACAAATAAAATTTAAGTATCTTCAACCACTACAGCAACAAAGGCTAACTGCCTTTTGGAACAATGAACTGAGATGAGCCTGAGTGGTCTAGGATTTCGTTCTCCTTTTTGTATTAAGAAGGGAAGATTCTTGGTACAAACGAGGTCGAAACTAGATCTACGATGGCGAGGACATGCAATGCATATGGTCAGCAACACGTTGACTCAAAGAGTCTTTAAAATTGTAACCAACTTTTTCAAACTGTAGTCGAGTGCGTCTTGTATTCTGTTCTCATTTGAGTCCTTAAAAAAATAAGCACGGCTGTGAGGTACTTACTTGTTCTTACGTTCTGACCGCTTGCATATAGTTCAAGCGACAAAATCGATAAGAACCATACTATGGGCACCTTAAATTCACAGGAAACGTGTATAACAGGATGTCCCTTTATTTCACCGAAAACCTGCATAACACGATGTCCTGTCCCTTGGCAAATTTCTCTAATTGACCCAAAATCAAATAACATCACACACACAATACACCAGTAACCACAAGAAACAGGGCCGTGGGACCTATAGATACTACTGACAAATGAAAAGTATTTTCGAACGAATTTATTCCCACTTCCCATCAACCGAAAACGAAACAATAAAACTGCGTTAAAAATTCGTGCGTATTTCTCAAGATAACCGCACTAAAACCCACAGATACTCAGTCACTGATACAAAGATACTTTCAAGTGCGTTAAATATACCCCACCTTCGGTTCTGCTTCACCACACTCGTTTGCAAAATAGTTCACCAACTTGTTCAGTCCTTAAGGATACACCAACTATTACACTTTAACTATCCTTCACCCACTCTCAGATGAATCCATAGTTGTGCGCTTATCTGATTGTTTTTTTTTGTATCTTACGGATTAAACTGCCGTCACTTATGTTGATGAATCCACTATGTATTCGTATACGTATCCATATAATCGTTGTGAATCCTCTTCATTTCAAATCAATATTTACTTTGAAAGCAAGCTTCTATTTTATTGATTACATTTGAATTGTTGTCGGAAATCAATAGAAATGAGTGTAGGATGACCGAAAATTTATCCATTGTACCTTGCTCAATAGATACGGGCGTAAGAAGATTATGAAATATGTATAATAAAAATAGCTCGAAGCACACATTGATTGAATTTTTTTTTATATTGAATGTAATTTAAGAGACCTGAGTACCACTACAGAGGACAATGGCAATACACAATCCAACCGACGACTACACAAAGCACGAACAAGAAATTCGAAGAATTCACAATCTTTTCATAAAGGTGCACCAGAATACGACGACTATTGTAATTTAAGTTATCCAGTAGATTGAAAAATTATTTTTTAACAAAAAAACAGAAGAAAAAAAATTACTTTGGAGGAGACAGACCGACCGGTATCCGTCTCTAATGAATTGAATTCACAAGGAATATGAAGGAAGACACTGGCTATACATGCATTATAATCCACATGGAGTGGATTATGTGATGGTCGATGCCTCATCTTTCGACCTATACTTCTTGTAAAATGTGTGCGATGTTGTTTATTTGTCGACTCTGAAGGAATGACATCCTGCTTTCAGAGCATATTTCCTTAATGATTTAAGGGAATTTAATACAACGGTATTACGGGTAATGACCTTTTATTTTGGAAAGAGAGTGACTGAGGAGATTTTCAGGATAAGCTTTAATCGTCAGCGTTGATAACTTTCAAGGACCAAAATCTTATGAATTTTCTTAGTAGGCATATTCACTGCAATGTACATAAAAATTGTTAAAGAGTGGGGCCTTCAGCTTGTAGGTTGTATCCGTACCGCCAGAATAACGCCTCCAGTATTTTAGTTACGAAGCAAATCGAAGCCTAGGATGAGGTCGAATTTTCTTACTGAAGATCTTCCAAAAACTGGTTGTGACCCTCTAAAATGTATCTGCAAAATGTTAAGGGGATTTCACTAGGCATCCGGACCTCTCGGTTGGAGGTTTTCCTGTCAAAATAACACTCCTATCCCGGGACAGTATTTTACTTATTAAGCAAAACGACACGAAAGACTGGCAAAAGAAATAAAGATAACGGCATTAGAGTTGGAATGTGAACTTCCTTTGATGACCACAACCGGTAGAAAACCGCGTCTGAAAAGCAAAAGATACGAGGTGCCGGGGAAAATGTACTTCTCGAATTATCGCTACAATTTGACCAACAAATCGGGTCACATGTCCAATACGGCAACAGATACCAAACTTTTTTTTTTGGATGTGAATTTGTCGTTGAAGCTAGACTCAGGCAGGAGTACTTGAGTTCACATGACAAGGCATATTTGGTTAACAATAGTTTAGCCCACGAAGGACAAAAAAGACGTCGCCTGAGAGAGTTCCACGAATTTTTGAACAAAGCCGTCGTCAGGAATAGTTTAACGAATTTCTGAACAAAACCGCCGTCAGGAATAGTTTAACGAATTTCTGAAATAATCTAGAAATGACGTTCAAATCTGCTTGAAAACAAAGCTCAGAAGGATTTGGCGTAGTTAATAGCACGGCATCCGACATCATCAACGATGACCGGCTACAATCGCAGTCGTTGAAGACTGTAGGCGGCCTTGTCACTAGTGTTTTGAAATTTTGAAATGAAAAAGTCTCCAGCCACAGGGATTGCAGTGTAGAACACCGATGGCCCACCAGTTTTCAACTGGTCTTTCGCCACAGCGCTGATTAGTAACTGGGAACACAAGCTTCATCTGGACCACGGGGAAATTGTCCCAGGGTTGAGGCCATCCAAATCACTAATCAAACCCTACTCCTATAAGGATATACTTAACTTTAATAAGTAAAGTATCAGGAAACTAGTGGGCTTTCTCACGGGCCATTGTGGCTTGAGATACCACCTTAACAAACTTAACCTGAGCTCAGAGACGGAATGTAGGTTCTGCTCGGAGGAGGACGAATCATCCGAACACATTCTCTGCCATTTGCCAGCTTTTTACTGGGTAAGGAGACGTATTTTCTATAAAGAAATGTGTGCGCCAGCGGAAATGAAAAACTCTGCTACTGAGGATTTACTATCCTTCATGAGGGAGGTAGTACGTCTCTTAAACTAAGCATACCCTTATGATACTATAGATCCTTTAGGTCGCAGTGTCTGCCAGATGGGCAAGGGTTCTATATAAAAAAAAAACTTATAACATTGTTAATTAACATTATTTTTAAAGTAGTTATTTATAATTGGAAATAGAAAATATATAGTTTTTATTTTGCATATGAATAATATTTTTTTCCAATTTTAGTACAATGGGTTCAGTACATATTGCTTTTCTTTTATTTTAAATAACGAGATTGATGCTCCTACCAAACAGGTGTATGTTTCGTGGGATGGGTGGTCTGCTCTCTTACTGTAAGGGGAATTTTTGAAAGGCTTTGACTCCTTGGTACGCAAACGGAAATACGAGGGGGGTTTCTTCATTATTTATTTCCAAAGATTGTTCTTTTGATTTTACACGTAATTTTTTCCATAATCGATAGGAAAGGATAATTTCCAAAAACAATAAAATAAGGTACATTAATATGTAGAAGCTTGATGTTTAACCGTCGTTTGATTTTACATAGCTGTTTCCGGCTAACAACCTCAAAACCGGTGCCGTTTAAGTCTTAGCTAATGGGTCTTGGTTTTACTTTTACATCCGGAACTTGGATAGTATCTACAAAGTCTGAACTAAAATACACTGTAATATTTGACGTTTTTACTACATGCTGCACGGTTTGCATCATGCGTCTAAACTGAGTATCCCAGTGCCCTTTATCGGTAAAAATTTGTAGTTTTGAGTTACAGATTATTTTTAAACGTCTATCCCGTGGCACTACAAATAGCCAAGTGTAGAGTTAAGTGAATATTGCAATTTTACGGTCCATCAAGTAGATTAATGATAGAATTCTGGAAATTTTCAGTTCTCACCACCAAGTTACGTTTACTTAAATATATTCCATCTTTGTAATTTATGCATTGGTCTGCATTTAGAAAAATGTACCTACTCCCGCTTTTTTTCGATTTTGTAATAAAAATAAATTTTGTAAAACCTTTTGGTCTTACTTCACTCCTGAACTCATATCTGTCAAAATTTTAGCTGCCAGTTAGCAATGGGTTTTAACATTCTTTCTTCATATTTATTTAATAAATTTGTCTCCGTTGCATGACACGTTTCGTGAAAAGTTCGAACGGACTCTTCCAGTTGGTTTCAGTCTTCTAGCAACCCGTTGCCCTCTAAATGGATTGCTTATTCCCATGTGCCTAGGGAATGCTGAAATATGCCTGTTTTTTCGGCTTGTACTCCAGTTTCTTTTTCCAACATCGTAACATATGCCTGACTGTCTACACAAGTCACAAGCTCTAATAAACCGATCAATAAAATCACCTGGAGAGGCATGTTCTGCGAATAGAATTGTAAAATAGAAAAAGAAAACATCGGGCTATTGGATATATTGCTGAAATTTAAATTTTAATGAGTAGCTCTTAAACAAAACGTAAGGTTAGTCATAGTACGGCTTTAAACGGTTGTTGTGCACCACAACTTGTTTTCTACCCATTTTAGTAGTTGTGTTGGCGATTATTTCAACTGGTTTCTTATCAGTTTTTTGTTCTCTTGTGTGCTCCCCGTGCAAGGGTGTTAGTCGTCCTGGATTTTTGGCTAGATTTTTTGACAAATTGGTAGGCGCTTGTTCGGATGTTCTACTTTTGTGCATTTGTGAGTGTGTTCCTACATTACATTTCGGGTTAAGGTTGCGAACGCGTACCTGTTGCTCTAGGGTCATAAACACTTCGACGGCCATATTCAGGATACCAAGTTTCGTTTAACTTGTGGTGAAATCGTACCAGACGTGTTGTAGGATCTTTTACGTTAAAGATGCCTTTTAGAGGTTTTTGGTCTGTACAGACCGTGAATTTACGCCCTTGAAGGTAGCATCTGAAAGTTTTTACAGCCCAGACAATGGGTGCCAACTTTTATTTTATTTTTTTTATTATGCAATGGGTTGATCTTTCCCCACTTTTCCCTGAGAAAGTACAGCACCGATTGTCTCACTGCTTACATCCGTGGTAAGATTGAAATGATGGGTGAAATCAGGATAAATAAGTAGATAGATAGATATGGGAGTGAAATAAATAGTAGTTTTATTTGCTTAAACGCCTTTTGGACATAGTTTATTACCCTCTGAAACGTAGCCGGGAATCCTTTTAACCCGAACGGCATAAGTAGTGTGTTTATGGGGATTCTGGCGCACAGGGAGCCGGGAGCAATTTTTAGGGTTCTGACATGTGATAATTTTGGTAGGCTTTAGGTTTTGGCGTTTGCTAGTGCGATGATCTCGGATAATGCGGATAATGATCTGGTTCTGGCGTCTGATAATGCGATGATATTATTCGATGATTTTTACTTCCTGTTGTTCTAGTTTTTGTTGTTATCAAGTGCCCTCTTTTGCCGCTCCTAACAACCTTCAATATTCTTTTGAAATATTTTCATATTTACCTCGTGTGGTTCTAGCTTGTGCTGTTAATTACTGCCATCTTGTCGTTTGTTTTCATATTTATCAGCAAAGAAGAATGAGTATAATTCGTTTGTAATAGTAAAAACCAACTGTACAGTACCAGCCCCCACTACAACGTAGAGCTCATCTGCATACCAATGAATTCTGATAATGTTTGAAAATAAGAAAAACTAACGATAGCATTGGGTGATATTGGATACATTATGCACATGTGTATGACGATGTGTTATCATCGTTTTTGATATAAGAGAGCTTTGAATATTTTTTTGTTGCTAGGGTGCATGACGAAGATGCTGATAACGATTTTGATTGTGCTGAGTGATCAGGGCACAAGTAGGGTTTAGGATAGAGTTATTTTTTTTTCTTTATGAAATTATAAGTATCTGCTCCAGTTTTAGATGATATATCAGCAGAGCTGTATACGCATGGACGCAAAGGACGTGTTTATGATTTGGGAGTTGAATGAACTGGGGCGAATGCTTAGTGATATCAGCAGGGTAGTAGACGCATGGTATCAAAAACAAAATGCACGTGAGTTTATGATGTGAGGACTTAAGTGGTTAGGGCGAATGGTTAGTTGTAAGAACAAAACTGTCGATGTGAGAACTCTGCGTTCTTGTAATATTCATTGGTTTTGCGATCATATCAGTAAAGAAGGATAAGTATGTTTTGCTCGAACATGATATTGGAGGAGAGGGGAATTTTCAACAGTGAATAAAGCGAAAGTAAAAGAGAATTTTTCTTATTTTAATATTTAATTAACTCAGATTAATTTCACAAATCAGTTTTTCTATTTTAATGCTACAGAGCGCCCCCATAAGCAATGATAAACGAGGTTGTAGGGTACCATATTAATTTCGTTCACGGTCGCCTCGTCGGTCGTGAAATGTAGAACATTGTGGAATTTGGCACATTACGGAATTTCGAACATTGTGGTATTTGGAACATTGTAAAACGTGCATTGAAGACTGAAGACGATAACTTCCTCTTTTACTTAGTATATGTACAATTTAAAGTAAATATAACTGTTTAGAGTTGTATACAGTTTAATAAAGAATCCAACACCAAATATTCTTATCAGAAAAATATTTTACAACTAAGCCATTCTTCTATTTACATTGCGCTATCACAATTATTGTAAATGTTCTTTATTTATCCACGAATTATGATCGCTTCAGAGCTCAAGCCACTTTACATATACTTGATCGCCTTTGATTTTCAACACTTTCTCCACAAGATATATATCGGGGTGGTTGGTTTTTTGTAATTCCGTTCCATACTGCCTTGAATGGGTTGATCTTGGAAGTCATCCAGTAAATACGTGATAGGATTGGTTATGTTTACTTTTCTTATGGTGAATACTTCCATAGAATAATTGGGGGTGTAACCTTTCTCAAAAGCTTGTTTAAACTTTCTTATTCGACCTCGATCACCGACTTTAAATTTACCCGTTTAAGAATTATGAGTTGAGCCGATCGCATGATGATGTTTCTAATAATGATTATTATGATAGGGCTGGGAGGACATAGGATAACGGATATTTTAGGAAATCCGTGGAAGACTACTCTAAATCCTGTGATTATAGTTTCGGATCTCGGGGCTGCATTTACTTCCACCAGTTTCAAGGACTTTTGCGCAAGAGAATGTATCCAACATGATCAGCCCTGTTTGGATCAGCCCCTGTTTAGATTAGCCCCTGTTTGGATTAGCCCTGTAATACGATTTGTATTTTGAACTTTAGTTATTTATTTTGAAGATTTTTGTAGTTATAGTCCTTTTCAAATAAATGTTTGTATTTACTAATTCGTACAAAAACCGTATATTAATATCTATATATATAGATCTAGATATATTTATATGACTGTATAGTATTGAGAACAGCTGTATTCATTTGTAGCACTAACAACGTATGATTTATTGCATGTTTTAGTCAGTGGTTTTATCATGTTAATTCAGATATTCAGATATAGAAAAGGTACGATTGATATGCTCAAAACTATGCGTTAAATAGCGGATTATTTGTTTTTCGTTTTTTTTTAATAAGACTTTATTTTTTAATTTTTCATGTGGTAAACGTTCTAGTCACCAGTACCTCAAAATAAAAAAAATAATAAAAAAATGGGTCAAAGTCACTTAGAGATGAAATGCAAGAAAAAGGTAGATGTGCTGGCTACGCCAGTGACAAATTGTTATGAACTACACATCTGTTGAGATTGTGCAGACACTCAAAAACCTGTCCTCTAACATGATGATAGCGCAACCTAAGTACAAATCAAAGGTTTCGATGTTGAAAAATCATACTGTACGCCATAATAAACCATATTAAGCTACAAAATATGTTTAAGAGTTGACCTCAAGGTGTACAGAATCTGTTTAAAGGCAGTGCGAAAGGAGTGCAATGGCTGTTTCAATCTGAATGGAACTTGTTCAAAAGCAGTGCGAAGGCTGCTTCAATCAGTAATGAGCCTGTTCAAAAGCAGTGCAATGGCTGTTTCAATCTGCATGGAACCTGTTCAAAAGCAGTGCGAAGGCTGCTTCAATCAGTAATGATCCTGTTCAAAAGCAGGGCAACGGCTGTTTCAATCTGTATGGAACCTGTTCAAAAGCAGTGCAAAGGCTTTTTCAATCTGTAAGGAACCTGTTCAAAAGCAGTGCAACGGCTGTTTCAATCTGTATGGAACCATTTCAAAAGCAGTGCAAAGGCAGTTTCAATCTGTAAGAAACCTGTTTAGGTTAGGTTGTTAGGTCATCTGTGACATAATTGTAGGGGTATCCATTAATTATGTTCAGATGTAAAACCAAGCTATTTGCAAATATTCTGTCATTCTTCCTTTCCACTGATAATACCACTGGTAGTCGTTTTTGATACAGAAGGGCGTGCAGCAGATGTACACACATGTTTCCCGTAGTAGCCCGTCTGCCATCGGCCTCTATTCAATAATATCGACTTCCTTTAATTGTTTAATGATTGATTCAATCTCATTAAAGTGATTATTATTTCCAGCTTCTTGTAACTCTAAAAGTAACCGCAACCGATCTACTAGATCATTCCAATGGATATATTCTTTTTCATTGTTGGTTAACTGCATTAAACCGCCGCCAGTATGGTGATCTGTATCTTGTAATAGTTTGCTAATAATGTGTTTATATTTACGACCTCGGTTTCCATGCACTTGCTTTCTGGCATCATAAGATATCCTGTGTGCATTGGTATCATTCAATATGATCTCGATTTGGAATTTGCTTGAACAATAATTCATATAATTCTTCTGTCCCCTTGTATGTTTTTTCTTTTATTTGAATATCATTATCATGAATAGAGAAATCTAAATCCCCAATTTTCCATAAGTCGTTTTTATGGTACACACCCTACACCTTGCCAATAGAATTTGAATTATTTATGTACAAATCTAAATATTTGCGGGGGAGCTCCTGAAATTCTTCTTGATCATATTTTTCAGCAAGCTCTCTACGATTGTGAAGGTGACGGCTATGATTATGCGGTGTTGTATCATTGTTTGGCGTTTCCATTGAAGTATTAAGATCATCATCATCATTGAAAATTTTTTGAATCTTGAACGGTTTAGGTGTTTCAAAACTTTCGTTTTTGTCTACTTTTATAGTTTTAGGAACCTGTCGAACTTTTATCAGTAGCGCAATACCCCTTCATAAGCTGACCTCTCATAACCCTTAGCCTAGTTCAATCATTCATAACACACAATAAAAACAGAACAAGTGCATTCAATTTCAGCAATCCTATCATTCATTGCAGTTTCTATGGAATGGGATTACAAAAAACCAACCACCCCAATATATATCTTGTGGAGAAAGTGTTGAAAACCAAAGGCGATCAAGTATATGTAAAGTGGCTTGAGTTCTGAAGCGATCATAATTCGTGGATAAATAAAGAACATTTACTATAATTGTGATAGCGCAATGTAATTAGAAGAATGGTTTAGTTGTAAAATGTTTTGTGATAAGAATATTTGGTGTTGGATTCTTTATTAAACTGTATACAACTCTAAACAGTTATATTTACTTTAAATTGTACATATACTAAGTAAAAGAGGAAGTTATCGTCTTCAGTCTTCAATGCACGTTTTACAATGTTCCAAATACCACAATGTTCAAAATTCCGTAATGTGCCAAATTCCACAATGTTCTACATTCCACTTAGTAATTCACAAAGAACGCGGAATTCATCAGCGGATCACCACCACCGAGTTCAGTTCCATTTTTATCAATCCTTGCAACAGTCGTAAGCTATCCTATAGTTCAAAAAAAAACAAATTCTGACGACATACGGCCCCAGGATGGTAGTGGATCTTGGTGAATTTGATGTGAGTATATTTAAATGTATTATTCATTTTGAGTTTTCTCTTCAGGTTTCTCTACCGGTCAGATATAGCACACTCAGCGAGGCGACCGTGAACGAAATTAATATGGTACCCTACAACCTCGTTTATCATTGCTTATGGGGGCGCTCTGTAGCATTAAAAATAGGAAAACTGATTTGTGAAATTAATTTGAGTTAATTAAATATTAAAATAAGAAAAATTCTCTTTTACTTTCGCTTTATTCACTGTTGAAAATTCCCCTCTCCTCCAATATCGTGTTCGAGCAAAACATACTTATCCTTCTTTATTGATATGATCGCAAAACCAATGAATATTACAAGAACGCAGAGTTCTCACATCGACAGTTTTGTTCTTCCAACTAACCATTCGCCCTAACCACTTGAGTCCTCAAATCATAAACTCACGTGCATTTTGTTTTTGATACCATGCGTCTACTACCCTGCTGATATCACTAAGCATTCGCCCCAGTTCATTCAACTCCCAAATCATAAACACGTCCTTTGCGTCCATGCGTATATAGCTCTGCTGATATATCATCTAAAAATGGAGCAGACACTTATGATTTCATAAAGAAAAAAAAAATAACTCCATCCTAAACCCTACTTGTGCCCTGATCACTCAGCACAATCACTTAGAAATCGTTATCAGCATCTTCCTCATACACCTTAGCAACAAAAAAATATTCAAAGATCTCTTATAACAAAAACGATGATAACACATCGTCATACACATGTGCATAATGTATCCAATATCACCCAATGCTATCGTTAGTTTTTCTTATTTTCAAACATTATCAGAATTCATTGGTATGCTGATGAGCTCTACGTTGTATTGGGGGTTGGTACTGTACAATTGGTTTTTACTATTTGTTTTCCTTGTCTCCCTCCCCTGTTCGGTACCCCGGTCAAACGAATTATGTTCATTCTTCTTTGCTGATAAATATGAAAATAAACCACAAGATGGCAGTAGATAACAGCACAAGCTAGAACCACACGAGGTAAATATGAAAATATTTCAAAAGAATATTGAAGGTTGTTAGGAGCGGCAAAAGAGGGCACTTGATAACAACAAAAACTAGACAGGGGCTGATCCAAACAGGGCTGATCATGTTGGATACGTTCTCTTGCGCAAAAGTCCTTGAAACTGGTGGAAGTAAATGCAGCCCCGAGATCCGAAATTATAATCACAGGATTTAGAATAGACTTCCACAGATTTCCTAAAATATCCGCTATCCTATGTCCTCCCAGCCCTACCATAATAATCAGTATTAGAAACATCATCATGCGATCGGCTCAACTCATAATTCTTAAACGGGTAAATTTAAAGTCGGTGATCGAATAAGAAAGTTTAAACAAGCTTTTGAGAAAGGTTACACCCCCAATTATTCTATGGAAGTATTCACCATAAGAAAAGTAAACATAACCAATCCTATCACGTATTTACTGGATGACTTCCAAGATCAACCCATTCAAGGCAGTATGGAATGGAATTACAAAAAACCAACCACCCCGATATATATCTTGTGGAGAAAGTGTTGAAAACCAAAGGCGATCAAGTATATGTAAAGTGGCTTGAGCTCTCAAGCGATCATAATTCGTGGATAAATAAAGAACATTTACTATAATTGTGATAGCGCAATGTAATTAGAAGAATGGCTTAGTTGTAAAATATTTTTCTGATAAGAATATTTGGTGTTGGATTCTTTATTAAACTGTTTACAACTCTAAACAGTTATATTTACTTTAAATTGTACATATACTAAGTAAATGAGGAAGTTATCGTCTTCAGTCTTCAATGCACGTTTTACAATGTTCCAAATACCACAATGTTCGAAATTCCGTAATGTGCCAAATTCCACAATGTTTTACATTTCACTTAGTAATTCACAAAGAACGCGGAATTCATCAGCACCTTAGATCTATATAAACAGTTCCACGGATCACCACCGAGTTCAGTTCCATTTTTATCAATCCTTGCAACAGTCGTAAGCTATTCTATAGTTCAAATAAAACAAATTCTGACGAAATACGGCCCTAGGATGGTAGTGGATCTTGGTGAATATGATGTGAGTATATTTAAATGTATTATTAATTTTGAATTTCATTTCAGGTTTCTCTACCGGTTAGATATAGCACACTCAGCGAGGCGACCGTGAACGAAATTAATATGGTACCCAACAACCTCGTTTATCATTGCTTATGGGGGCGCTCTGTAGCATTAAAAATAGGAAAACTGATTTGTGAAATTAATTTGAGTTAATTGAATATTAAAATAAGAAAAATTCTCTTTTACTTTCGCTTTATTCACTGTTGCAAATTCCCCTCTCCTCCAATATCGTGTTCGAGCAAAACATACTTATCCTTCTTTATTGATATGATCGCAAAACCAATGAATATTACAAGAACGCAGAGTTCTCACATCGACAGTTTTGTTCTTCCAACTAACCATTCGCCCTAACCACTTGAGTCCTCAAATCATAAACTCACGTGCATTTTGTTTTTGATACCATGCGTCTACTACCCTGCTGATATCACTAAGCATTCGCCCCAGTTCATTCAACTCCCAAATCATAAACACGTCCTTTGCGTCCATGCGTATATAGCTCTGCTGATATATCATCTAAAAATGGAGCAGACACTTACGATTTCATAAAGAAAAAAAAAAACTGTATCCTAAACCCTACTTGTGCCCTGATCACTCAGCACAATCACTTAGAAATCGTTATCAGCATCTTCCTCATACACCTTAGCAACAAAAAAATATTCAAAGATCTCTTATATCAAAAACTATGATAACACATCGTCATACACATGTGCATAATGTATCCAATATCACCCAATGCTATCGTTAGTTTTTCTTATTTTCAAACATTATCAGAATTCATTGGTATGCTGATGAGCTCTACGTTGTAGTGGGGGTTGGTACTGTACAATTGGTTTTTACTATTTGTTTTCCTTGTCTCCCTCCCCTGTTCGGTACCCCGGTCAAACGAATTATACTCATTCTTCTTTGCTGATAAATATGAAAATAAACCACAAGATGGCAGTAGATAACAGCACAAGCAAGAACCACACGAGGTAAATATGAAAATATTTAAAAAGAAAATTGAAGGTTGTTAGGAGCGGCAAAAGAGGGCACTTGATAACAACAAAAACTAGAACCACAGGAAGTAAAAATCATCGAATAATATCATCGCATTATCAGACGCCAGAACCAGATCATTATCCGCATTATCGGAGATCATCGCACTAGCAAACGCCAAAACCTAAAACCTACCAAAATTATCACATGTCAGAACCCTAAAAATTTCTCCCGGCTCCCTGTGCGCCAGAATCCCCATAAACACACTACTGGCATACGTTTAAATTCATAGTGCCCATAATTGGTACTGAATGCTATTTTAGATTGATCTGCTCTGACTCACCTATGGACCCGTCTCCTATCGTAAGTAGGTATTGGCTAGCGTTTTTCGCAAAATCTTTGAACTGTGTCTTCACAACTGGAGATGCCGTTGAGCCATATTTCTGATCTGCTGCCTCCTTGCACAGCATCAGCATCTGCTTTATCCTTGCGGTGGACGTTCCTCTGCAGGTAGGCATTCGATCACCTTCTTGCAACATCCCAAAAACGCTTGCAATTCACTGCTTTCTAAAGGATCCTGCCCATCTGTAAATATCGGCACAAGCTAAGACGTAAGCTTGGCGATTTTACCATAATCGACAGACATGTTAAAAGTTATGGATGGTTCGTGTTTGCGAGGGGGAGTCAATGCCTGGTCTAAATCACAGGGAGGAGTTCTCAACCAGTTTAGGATGAATTCGCTAGCACTTACATCACCAACACCGTTTGGGGACTCACTCATTGGCGGTACCCCAGCCAATATTTCCTTAAAGTCTGAATATTCGTTTCCGTGTTTGACGCGGAATAATCTATTCGTGAGATAGGTCTTCAAAATATTAAATAAAGGATCCGGCAGAAATTGTCGCAATTTAAACTTTAAGCCTTCATGCCAGACCTTGTCAAAGGCTTGAGTGACGTCAAGGAATACACTTGAGCAAATCATTTTTCCTTCAAGTGATTTTTCTATTACATCTGTTATTCTATGTACTTGGTCCACCGTAGAGTGCTTGCTTCTAAACCCGAATTGATGATCCGGGATAAGACATTTTTCTTCTATAATTGGCTGTATTCGCCTAAGCAATATTCTCTCGAATACTTTAGATATAATTGAAAGATGCGAAATTGGTCTGTAAGACGTTTTCTCGTTCGGCGGTTTTCCTGCGCGGCATTTATAATGAAAAGAAGTTTAATTAAAGCTTTCAGGGTAGTTCTTTGAAAACCTCTCCTGTGATAAGATCATATCCAGGAGCTTTCTTAGACTTTAATTTCTTTATTTCTTGCTTGAGTTGATTTAGCGTTGCGTTTTTTATGACGCTATTGTCTATATCCGATGCGCTTATATTTTGAATAAGCGGTTATCCATCAAACGGTTTGAAAGTTTCTTCCAGATGGTTGGCAAAAACTTGCGCTTTCTCTTTGTCATCTATGGCCCATTCATCATTATTTTTTTTAATTGGGGCGGCTTGAATTTTAGGTTTTTTAATACCCTTTATAGCCTTCCAAAGCGAATAATTAGAATCTTTTTCTGCAGTTAATCTTTCAAGGTAACTTTGTATTCCACGATTTTTAAAATCATTGATGGTCTTTTTTAGCGAGTTGCACAAACGGTTTAGGTGTGCTTTATGTTGCGGAGCCCGAGTTTGTTGCCATTTTTTACGCGCTTTTCTCTTCTCCTTGATCATCTCTTTTATTTCGGGTGGATACGTTTGCACATAACTGCCCGGCGTTTTCTTTTGTTTGGGAGTATTTTTCCACGCGGCACCCTGTACGATTTCAACAAAGCGATCAACTTCGACTTCAAGTTCATAAGGTGTCTTAAGTGATACGCTCAGCTCCATATTTGCTTCAATATCTTTTTGAAGCTGTCCCAATTAGTTTTCACGTTGGTTAATCTAGCTGGTTCTACTTTTTTAATCAGAGCTTCGCTTATCGTCATAATGATTGGAGAATGATCAGAGGAGAGATCAAAGCTTTCTTCAACTTTTATACAGTTACCAGATATTCCTTTAACAACAAAGAAATCGATCAGATCCGGTATCTTATTTCTATCAGTCGGCCAGTATGTTGGTTTACCGGTCGAGTGAAAATCACAACTGTATTTCATACCCGCATAATAAAGCACTCTACCTTTCTGGGAGACGCATCTTGATCCCCAGAACGTGTGTTGAAGTCGCCACCAATAACAAAGTTTGGTCTAAGGAAGTTAAAAATGTTTGTGAAATCACTTTCTTCAAGTCTGCATCGCAGTGGGCAATATATAGATGAAATATTTTATGCATACCGTGCTTACTTGCATCGCTTCTAATTCGATCTTTAGCTCTGCCGAGTGTTTTGAAAATGTATCAATTCGTGTTTGAATTGTTCCGTATCGTTTTTAAATTTTCTTATTTTAACGAGTCTTTGCTCGCGAGTTTTATCTACGTGTTTAAACGTTCACACTGTAGTACGGATAAATTTTCATTATATCGCGCTGTCTCGTACAAATCGTTTGAATTATTTTTTAGACTTACAGGTGTCGTACGGCAAAGTGTTGTCCCGGATAGCAAACGACTTGGCAACAGTTGAAGATGTCCTTGAGGGGAGCTCAGAGCAGGTTGACTTGCTGAGGTTTGTTACATTCGCATTTTCGCTATCATGGGAGCTTGGAATTTTCATAGTGTCACATTCGCATTTTCGCTGTCGTGCGAACTTGGAATTTTCATAGTTCACAACACCTTAAAGCGGTTATGTGATATTTTTAAGAGCACGGTGACAACGAATATGTTTTGAGGAATGCGCTAATGTGACATTTCGGAGGAAGAACAGAAAAGTTTGTGAGTTGATTTTGAGCATTCAGCGGGAGAACATCGGAAAAGGCTAGCATCGTAATGAAGAAAAAATTAATATAAGCTTACAAGTAAAATAACGTTGTGTATTAAAAATAAAATAAAATCTGTGTATCTCCTACCCAAGTAGTTTCGTAGTGTGTGAAGTAACAACAATTATAAATACATTTGATTTACAAACAAACAACCAAAAATCTTTCTCTATCATAAGATATTACAAAATATAAGAAATTGTGATTCAATTTAAAAACGAGTGTTTTAATTCAATCTAGTCAGTGAACCTAACAAAAATTGGCGCAGCCGGTAGGATTAAGGAAGCAACAGTTATTCATACTGGTAAGAGCTTGAAAAGCCTTAACCCTTAAACCAAATACTGGGCAAGACTCACTTACCCTTAAACTCGAAATTGAGTCTGGTTCCGAGAGTATTTTGGTACCAAATAATAAAATCGAAACTAGAAAATATAACAAACAGAATTCAATAAAAAAAAAATAACAACAACAATAAAGTCAGCCTATGTCAGCCGAAGAAGAGAATCCAACAACATCTTCAACCTCAACAAGTCAACCTGCTCTGACCCCCCCCTGTCTGTCGATTATGGTAAAATCGCCAAGCTAACGTCTCAGCTTGTGTCAATATTTACAGGTGGGCAGGGTCCTTTAGTAAGCAGTGAGTTGCAAGCGTTTTTGGGATGTTACAAGAAGGTGATTGAATGCCTACCTCCAGAGGAACATTCAGCGTTTTTAAACATATTTCCCACCCGACTCAGAGGTGAGGCATATTTACTGATTGCCTCAAACCGAACAACCACCTTCGAGGAAGCTGAAAGACTCCTCAACCAAACTTACCTGCCTCGAGAAACATATCAAAAGCTAGTAAATAAATTAATTACACTGAGACAGCACCCCTTGGAAGCTCTCATCGCCTTTACCGCAAGGATAAAGCAGATGCTGATGCTGTGCAAGGAGGCAGCAGATCAGGAATATGGCTCAACGGCATCTCCAGTTGTGAAGACACAGTTGGAAGATTTCGCCAAAAATGCTTTGAAAAGTGGGGTCACAAACCCCCACATCTGCCAATACTTACTAACGATAGGAGACGGGTCAATAGATGAGTTAGTGCAGAAAGCTTTAGATATGGAACGACTGCAACAAACGGCCCTCCCCGCACAACAGAACCCCTAGCAATTTGGCCCTCAACAGTAGTTTCACAACCCCGAGTTCGTGGTTTCAGGGCAGCCCCTTTCTATCACACCAAAACATCAAGGTTCCGCAAACCGAGATTATGTTTGAAGGCCAAAGGTCCAATGTGCATACCCACACAAAGGATCTTACATCCAATATAATTTGTAGTTTTTGCCGAAAGAAAGAACATACATATAGCGATTGCCTTAAAAGGAAAAATACGCCATTCTGTACATTCTGCAAAATTTACAATCATGACATTAGGGATCGGAAAACCGGACAAATGCTGATAACTCAATGCCACGCAGAAACCCTTTCGGTGATCGAAACTCTAGCAGAGTTACGACCGCGCCATCCCCTAACAGCGCTCAATCTGGGAACACGACCAGGGTCTACAATATACGAAAAACCTGCGATTTTTGTGGTCGACGAGGCCATGATGTGTTGGAATGTCAGCAAAGGTCAGATGGGAATCTCAGAACCAGGGAAACGCATCAAGGTCGAGCCAAAAAGCCCCGGTCCGACAAAATTAAATGCTGATAACTTATGGTACCCTCCGCTGAGAACAACCACTGTACCCACAGTTGATCTTCCATTAGATATAGGCCTAAACGGCCATGTTCACCTAGTGGTAGACACTGGCGCTGAGGTAAGCATTATAAGTGAACAAGTACTACAACCAAAAAATCTCTTTATCAACAAACACGACGCATGCACCCTACAAACACCATACGGAACAGGAAAGACTCTAGGAAGTTGCCAGGGAAACTATAATCTAAAAACCAGAATTCCCTGCAATTTTGAAGTTGTCCGCAATATGCCTGGCTTGACCGAAGATGGACTATTAGGGAACGATTTCCTTTCGAAAAATTGTAATGTAGAGGGTCCAAGCCAACAGCTTAAGTTTTCACGCACAGAAATAAATTCAGAAGAATTTAGCATACCTCTAGATTTTACAACCAAAAGCCCCAATCGTAAACGGGCAGTCCAAGTGAGGCAAGTTACAGATAAAACGGGACCCGAAGAGGTCAGAAATACCGCCTGTATCGTCTCCAAGGTTTTTCCTACTCGAAAAGCTGGCTGCAAAACCTCAGCGATGGTGGTGAACAATGAAAAGGTAGTAATAGGTTTAAGGGAAACTGTTTGCGTGCCTGCGCGGTCTCTAAAAGCAATAGCTGTCCCCGTAGAGTTAAAGAAAGAAATGCTCTGTCTAAATAAAGAACTAGGCGATGGAGTCTTCCTGTCAAACACCTTATTACCAATGGGTACAAATGTTTTAATAGGCGTCCTAAACGTCACAAACGAACCAGCAACTATCTCCAAAGTATCCTTAATACTGGTTCCGCTAAAGAACTACTTAATAGTTCCATTGGTCAACCAAGAAGAGCAGTCACTGAACGATAAGAATATTCAGAACGACCCCACAGGCTCAACCATTCAATGCATTCAAAACCTATTCACGGAAAAAGAGCATGCGAACGTATTAAACAGTAACTTACGGTTACAACAACTCGAAAAGGAGCTTCAATTAGATGAAAATTTAAACTCGGAGGAAAAGGAGTCCATTACAGAGCTTTGCCACCAATACTCTGATGTATTCCACCTAAAAGGTGACAAGCTCCCCTACACATATAAATCAAAGATTGTATAGACTGCCCGAGACAAAGACGCAAATAATAAACGATCAAGTGAAAGAAATGCTAGAAAATGACATAATCAAACCTAGCAAAAGCCCGTGGAACTCGCCTCTCCTAGTAGTTCCAAAGAAATCCGGCCCAGACGATGAAAGTAGATGGCGAGTCGTGGTCGATTTTCGCAAACTAAATGATAAGACCATTGGCGACGCTTACCCCCTGCCTCGAATTGAGGATATACTTGATCAGCTCGGGCATTCCCGTTACTTCTCGACTGTCGATCTAGCCAGCGGTTACCACCAAGTACTGGTAGACCCAAAGGATCAATCTAAAACAGCATTCAGTACCAATTATGGGCACTATGAATTTAAACGTATGCCGCTGGGGTTAAAAGGAGCCCCGGCTACGTTTCAGAGGCTAATGAACTGTGTCCTCTCCGGTCTCCAAGGCCTTGAATGTTTTGTGTACTTGGATGATATTGTCATCCATGGTAAAAACCTTAAGGACCATAACGACAAACTTGAAAAAGTGTTCACCAGGCTAAGAAAGTACAACCTCAGATTGCAGCCGGAGAAATGCAGGTTCCTAAAGAAAGAAGTTGTCTATTTGGGACATATATGTTCTGAGAAAGGGGCACTTCCAAACCCACACACAACTGCCAGTGTCCAACATTTTCCAACTCCCAGAACTGTTAAGGGAGTGCAATCTTTCTTGGGATTCGCCAACTACTATCGCAAATTTATTCCCCAATTTTCCAAAATAGTCCGTCCTCTAACTAATCTTTTGCGCAAGGATGTGAAGTTCACTTGGGCGGAAAAATGCCAAAAGGCATTTGAACAAATAAAAGAACTACTTATTTCACCCCCTCTACTTATTTATCCTGATTTCACCCAACATTTCAATCTTACCACGGATGCAAGCAGTGAGGCAATCGGTGCTGTACTTTCCCAGGGAAAAGTCGGAAAAGATCAACCCATTGCCTATGCCAGTCGTACACTGATTAAACTGAACGTAACTACTCCACTATAGAAAAAGAGTTGCTAGCCATTGTCTGGGCTGTAAAAAATTTCAGATGCTACCTTCAGGGGCGTAAATTCACGGTCTATACAGACCACAAACCCCTAAAAGGCGTCTTTAACGTTAAAGATCCTACAACACGTCTGGTACGATTTCACCACAAGTTATCGAAGTTTGACTACCAAACTGAATACAAGCCAGGTAAATATAATACAAATGCCGATGCTCTTAGTCGTATTCCCCAGGATGAAAGAGAAAAGCCCACCTCAACGGCACAGCTTAAAAATATTTCACACGAAGGAATACCTAACGAGCCCACGACTTCCTTGCATTGTAATGTAGTAACACGCTCACAAATACCAAAAAATAGAACATCCGAACAAGCACCTACCAATTTGTAAAAAAATCTAACCAAAAATTCAGGAGGACTAACACCCTTGCACGGGGAGAACACAATAGAACAAACAGTTGATAAGAAACCAGTTGAAGTAATTGTTACGTCCTTATCGAAATAGTGACCAATACTGGCAACACTCTCGTATACCAGTTTTGCCATAGTAACTATGCGAGCGCACAACTCTTCCTCTTTCCTGATTCAACCTTCATCCGGAGCGGATCTAAGCAATTGGTATTCTACATACTTATTATTTAACGACAAAGTTTGATATCATATTTAACAATAAAATGAATTATTAAATATATATATAAATTATATATATTCGCATTTCATTTCAAACACAACAATTGGCGACGAGGAGAAGAAACGAATTAGCGTGTATCGTCATGCCACACCATGCTACAACAGAAGTTCCCATAACTGTCTTACCTTAATAGAAATGCACCAGGAGTAATGAAGAAAATATTTTTTTTTTTGCAAAATAATAATAGTAATGAAATACATAAATAAAATATCACACGTCCGCCGCCTTCACATTTACCTAAAAGCACATACATACATACATATGCTAATTGTACGGGAAATACTTACACGATAATTATACACATTATAATAAATATGGATCAAGCAGTCGATGAGACGTTTGACAGCTACATTGCGCGCCTGGAAAATTATTTGGAATTACGAAATTTAGATGATTCGACACCAGAAAATGATAAAAAGTGCGTAAATATTTTCTTAAACTGCTTAACTCCAAAACTATTTCAAACATTGACATGTTTAACAGCTCCAGAGTCACCCAAGAGTAAAACGTTTAAACAATTAAAGGAACTTCTTCGAATGCACGTGGCGCCAACACCAAGTGAGGTGGCAGAGCAGCACAAATTTGCAACAAGGCTACAACAAGAAGGTGAAAGCATTTCAAGTTTTCAAGCTGAATTGCGTCGGTTGTCAATAACATGTAACTTTTTATGTGAAGCATGCAAGAAATCCACAGTCAGCGCACACCTTCGTACGCAGTTCATCCGAGGGGTACGTGACAGCGACATTCGAGAAAAATTGCTTCAACAGGAATCAAAAACAACCTTCGATGAAATAGTGAAGTTGGCCATATCCATCGAAGCCGCTAAGTCTGAAAGCAGAGAACTTAGACAGCAGCCATCCTCCTCAGCATCTGTGCATTTCATAAACCGGATAAAACGAGAAAAAACTCAGAACGGCGAAACAAAAAGGAACTCACCTGCGTGGGCATTAAAAGGAAAATGTTTCAAATGCGGCGATCCTGCGCATAAAGCCAATGATTGTAATAGAAAGAACTTAAAATGCAGTAAGTGTCATAAGAATGGCCACGTGGACAAGGTTTGTATGAACGGGAAATATGTCTATAACCAAACACGGAAAACTGCTGGTCACAAAGCATTATATGTGGAAACGGAATCGGACCAGTCCAGCGAAGAGGAACCTGAAGAATCGTTTTGCATGAATAACACTCAAATACACGGAAATTTAAACAGCATGCAGGTAAGCCAGAAATTTATGATTAAAGTCGAAATTGATAATGTTGCATTGGACATGGAATTAGATTCTGGAGCTGCCGTATCAACAATTTCGAAAAAGGCATTCCAACGTCTCTGGCCACACAAATATCTAGAGAAAACATCCTTAAAGCTACAAACCTACACAGGTGAAATCATACACCCAATCGGGAAGGCGCATGTCGAAGTGAGATATAAGAAGCAAATTATTCGAAATCAATTGTACGTTCTAGACCAAAAAGTTGATCCGATTTTTGGAAGGGATTGGATTCGCAAGATGAAAGTAAATATTTTAGAAATAAACTCTATGAATTCAGAAAAACTAACAGAGAGTGCATGCAATGGTAAAATAAATAAACATATATCAGATTTTGCAGACATTTTTATAGAAAAAGTTGGAACTATACCATCAGCGGTTTGCTCACTACGCCTAAAGGATACGGACATTAAACCAATTTTTTGCCGACCAAGATCAGTTCCATTCGCCTTGAGAGATAAGATTGAGGAAGAAATTGATCGCCTAGAAAGGGAGGGCATCATCGAAAAAACCATATACACTCCCTGGGGTACTCCGATAGTACCGATTATAAAGAAAAATGGAAGTATTCCATTGTGCAGACTACAAGGCAACAATCAATAGAGTACTGGAGGATGATAACTATCCAATTCCCAAGGTCGAAGATATTTTTGCGAAATTAAGTAACACCCGTTTTTTCTGTAAGTTGGACGTTCATCAAGCCTATTTACACATGCAAGTCGATGATCCCAGTTCGATCATGCTAGCGATTAGCACACATAAGGGTAATTACAAAGTGAAACGACTAATGTTTGGCGTAAAAGTGGCACCCAATGCTTGGCAACGATTCATGGACTCTATTCTGCAAGATCTTCAAGGAGTAGCATGTTTTTTCGACGATATTGTGGTAAAAGGAAGAACATATGAAGACCTGATTAAGAATCTCACAGCAGTACTTCTGCGATTGAGAGAAAACGACATACATCTAAACAGAGCAGAATGTGAATTTCTATTGCGTTCAATTACGTACTTAGGGCATGTAATCGATCAAAATGGCATTCGCCCGATGCAGGACAAAGTTGAGACTATCATAAAGAGTAAAAAACCTGAGGATGTAAGCCAACTACGTACGTTTCTCGGATTAGCAAATTATTACCATAAATTCATATCGAACTTGGCGACAAAGCTAAAGCCTTTAAACAATTTGCTGAAGAAGGGAACCAAATTTGAGTGGACATATGACTGTGAAAGAGCTTACAGACTCTTAAAGAATGAAATAACGAAGACAGATACGCTCGCATCATACAATCCGGATTTGCCACTCATACTCGCTACGGATGCATCGCCCTATGGATTTGGAGCGGTTATTTCGCATATCATGCCAGATGGTTTGGAACGCCCCATTGCCTTCGCTTCACGTTCACTTCAAAGCCGGAACAAATTACTCTCAAATCGACAAGGAGGCCACCGCGATAATTTGGGGTCTTAAAAAGTTTTCTCAGTACTGCCTTGGAAGAAAAATTACGTTGATCACAGACCATAAGCCCCTTACGAGCATTTTGCACCCGAGTAAGGATTTGCCAGCAACTTCAGCGCTAAGATTATTGAATTATGCGACCTTTTTATCAGGATTTAACTACGACATTAAATATAGAACAACAGCGAGCCACGCCAATGCTGACTATCTATCCAGGTGTCCGGTGGAGATTGCGAAAGCCAAGAGACAAGATGAGTACGCAAAATACCAATTATCCAGAATAGAAATTTTACCTGTGACAAACGAAGAGATCAAACGCGAAACGTTGAAGGATGACGAATGTAGTCAGCTTTACACAGCCCTCCAACAAGGCTCGGCATTGCCGAATGGAGAAGAACCTATTCACTTTTCTCTTCAAGATGGGTGCATTTTTCGTGGAATTCGGGTAATGATACCACGGAAGCTAAGGAGACGTGTCCTGGAAGAACTGCATGATGGACACATAGGCATTGTTAAAATGAAATCGTTAGCAAGAGGATATGTGTGGTGGAGTGGAATTGATCATGATATAGAGTCCCTCTGCCGGCAGTGCGATAGTTGCACTCGAATAAGAAATAATGCCCCAAGAACTCAACACCATCCTTGGGATTATCCCAAGTATGCGTGGCAATGTATTCATATCGACTATGCTGGCCCGTTCATGGAAACAAATTTTCTAATTGTCGTCGATGCCTTCAGCAAGTGGGTCGAAGCCATTCCAACTAAAAGCACTAATTCGAATGTGACTATTCAGATACTTAGGGAGATCTTTTCCAGATTTGGTTTACCTATTACAGTTGTGTCAGACAATGGAAATCAGTTTCGGTCAGAAGAATTCGAGGCATTTCTGAAATCCAATGGAATACATCACAAATTCAGTGCACCATACCACCCTTCGACGAATGGATTGGCGGAACGATATGTCCAGGTAGTAAAGCAAGGATTACGGGCAATGTCTGGTGAACCATGCGATTTAAACATCAAACTGTGTCGGCTTCTCATGCAGTACCGGAAAACACCAAATAGCACAACCGGCCTGAGTCCAAGCGAATTAATGTTTAAAAGGACAATTCGTACCAGAATAGATTTGGTGAAAAGGAATATCTCACAAGAAATTTTTGAAAAACAATATCCAGTAAACGCTAATAATATTCGTGAATTTGAAGTAGGAGACCTGGTTCAAGTAAGATTTTATGAAAACAAATGCTGTAAGTGGAAATTCGGACATATTTTTTCAAAGAAAGGCCCATTACATTACATAGTTCTAATAGATAATAAGAAACACATTAGACATATCGATCAAATAATTAAAACTGAGAGTACTCAAACAAATCTGAACGTTCCAGATATTGCAGTCAGCAAAGAAGCAGCGGTTTTGGCTGATCCAGTAACTGAAAGTAGTCGAATCAATGATGACAAAAAAAAAGATTTCGGAAAAATGGCTGAATCTTTGGAGACTGAAGAAGCAAGAACATCAGAACAAAATTTTCCATCCACATGTTCGGCGATGGGAGGCACAGTGCGAAGAAGTAAATGTATGAACATTTTTCTTCTCGAGGAGGGAAAGGTGTTACGTCCTTATCGAAATAGTGACCAATACTGGCAACACTCTCGTATACCAGTTTTGCCATAGTAACTATGCGAGCGCACAACTCTCTTTCCTCTCTTTCCTCTTTCCTGATTCAACCTTCATCCGGAGCGGATCTAAGCAATTGGTATTCTACATACTTATTATTTAACGACATAGTTTGATATCATATTTAACAATAAAATGAATTATTAAATATATATATAAATTATATATATTCGCATTTCATTTCAAACACAACAGTAATCATCAACCCCGATGAGATTCAAACGATATTGAAAGATTTTCATGATTCTCCATTTGGCGGACACCAAGGGGTTGTAAAAACCTATAAGCGAATTCGTAAAAAATATTGGTGGCGACATATGCTTGGAGATATCAAGAGATACATTAAACGATGTAAAAAATGTCAAACGATGAAATCAACACCTCTCATACGAATGCCAATGGTGATTACGGATATCGCTGAAAAGCCTTTCGACAAAGTGTACTTAGATATCGTCGGACCTTTGGAGCGATCGCCTACTGGTAACTTAATCTTACCAAGTTCCTAGATTGCTATGCAATACCAAATGCAGAGGGCCAGACTGTAGCTCAAGTGGTTTTTGATCAGATCGTCACCCGTTACGAAATTCCTAAACCGATAGTCACCGACCAGGGAACAAACTTTCTCAGTAACGTATTCAAAGGGCTGTGTAAACTGTTAAAAATTCGAAAATTGCAAACATCAGCATACCATCCACAGTCAAATGGCGCTCTTGAACGGGCCCACCGACCACTAGTAGAATATTTGCGTAGCATAACTGATGAAAATCCCAAGTCGTGGGATCAATTTTTGAGAACAGCTACTTTTGTTTACAACAATAGCTGCCATGAAGGTACTAAACTCACACCCATGGATTGTCTGTAGGGTTTCTCACCCGATGTACCCTCTAACCTAAAACGAGAGCCTGAACCACTATATAATCATGAGAGTTATTACCATCAGTTAAAATACAAACTTCAAAAGTCATACTCAATAGCAAGGCGTAATTTGCTTACAAGCAAACAGAGATCAAAAGCCTACTATGACAAAATAGTGAGACCCTACAATTTCCATGTAGGCGATCAGGTCCTCGTTAAAATAGAAAAACGAAAAGGCAAATTAGCACCCATTTGGAAGGGCCCATATCCTGTTATAGCTGTAACAGGACTCGTCAGCACAACTATTAAAATGGGTAGAAAAGAAATTGTGGTGCACAACAACCGTTTAAAGCCGTACTATGACTAACCTTTCGTTTTGGTTAAGAGTTACTCATTAAAATATAAATTTCAGCAATATATCCAATAGCCCGAAGTAATCTTTTCTATTGTACAATTCCATTCGCAGAGCATGCCTCTCCAGGTGATTTTATTGATCGTTTTACTAGAGCTGGTGACTTGTGTAGACAGTCAGGCATATGTTACGATGTTGGATAAAGAAACTGGAGTACACGCCGAAAAAATAGGCATATTTCAGCATTCCCTAAGCAAATGGGCATTAGCAATCACTTAGAGGGCAACGGTTTGCTAGAAGAGGGAAACCAACTGGAAGAGTCCGTTCGAACTTTTCACGAAACGTGTCATGCAACGGAGGCAAATTTATTAAATAAATATGAAAAAAAGTATGTTAAACCCCACTGCGAATTGGCAGCTAAAATTTTGACAGATATAAGTTCAAGAGTGAAGCAAAACCAAAAGGTTTTACAAGATTTATTTTTAATACGAAATCGAAAAAAAAGGGGGGTAGTAAATGTTATTGGAGAAGTGGCTAATGCTCTCTTTGGCGTGATGGATGACAGGGATGCCCAAGTAATAAATTCCTCGATACAAAATTTACAAAATAATCAACAAACAATAGCACATGTGGTCAATAAACAAATGACCTTAATTACAAACATAGGAAAGAGCTTAAATATATCCGCAGACAAAATAAATACCAACTTTTTAAAGTCAAAGGCAGAACTAGAGACTCTAAAGAACCAAGAGGACAACCTGACGAAAATAGAACTAGTTACAAGTTCTATTGATAAAAAAATTCCTTCTTTACTATAGAACTAGTAAGTCTCGAGTTTCGACAAAATCGAATTCTGGACATAATTAATGACGCAAAGTTAGGCAATCTTCACAGATCCATATTAACCACCTCAGAGCTAAGGACTGCTCTTCGTGAAGTATAGTTAGATGCTCTTGATGCGTTCAAATTTCCGTTTAAACTTAATACAGTCGTTCCTAGTGAGTTAGGCAAAATAGCTGAAATAAAATTGGAATACGCTTACTCAGAACTAGTAATCATAGCAGACATTCCTTTAATTTCAGGAGAATATGACTTTTACAGACTTACACCAATACCAATTAAATCGAAGAAAAACATTCATTGGTATGTTCAAGTCGACGAACCCTTTTTGGCAATTAATCCTGCCAAGCGGGAATACATTTTTCTTAATGCAGACAGTTTTCACCAATGCATAAAGTACAAGGATGGAATATATTTAAGTAAACGTAATTTGGTGGTGAGAACTGAAAAATCCCAAAATTGTATCATTAATCTACTTGCTGGACATATATCCCCGGAAAATTGCAATATTCACATATTTAACTCTACACGAGAAATCTGGTATAGTCTGAGTTCAACAAACACTTGGCTATTTGTAGTGCTACGGGATACACGTTTAAAGATAATCTGTAACTCACAACTACAAAATTTAACGATTAAGGGCACTGGGATACTCAGTTTAGACGCAGGATGCAAGGCGATGCCACGGAGGCTACCCTTGAAACCGTGCACCAGGTAGTAAAAACGTCAAATAATACAGTGTATTTTAGTTCAGACTTTGTAGATACTATCCAAATTCCGGATGTAAAAGTAAAACCAAGACCCATTAGCAAAGACTTAAACACAATCGGTTTTGAAGTTGTTTCTAATAGCGTTCCGCTTGATATTCATCTAACCGGAAACAGCTATGTAAAATCAAACGACGGTTATACATCAAGCTTCTACATGTTAATGTACCTTATTTTATTGTTTTTGGTAATTATCCTTTCCTATCGATTATGCAAAAAATTACGTGTAAGATCAAAACAACAATCGGGGGAAATAAATAACGAGGAAACCCCCCCCCCTCGTATTTATGTTTGCGTACCAAGGGGTCAAAGCCTTCCAAACATTCCCCTTACAGTAAGGGAGCAGACCACCCATCTCACGAAACCCACACCATTTGGTAGGAGCATCAATCTCGTTATTTAAAAAAAAAAAAAAAAACCATATGCATTGAACCTATTGCACTAAGATTTAAATTTTATATACATAACTATAAACTAAAAATAAATACTATTATTCATATGCAAAAAAAAAAACAATATATGTACATATATATTTTCTATTTCCTATTATAAATAACTATTTTAAAAATAATGTTAATTAACACTGTTATACTAAATAAAAAATAAAATAAAATTCATTGTTCCAATATTAAAAAAAAAAAATATTTATATATGTATATCCATTCATAAAACAGTATTACACGATTTTAAAGAAAATGTAGACCAGGTTTCTGTCAATCACACACTATGCTTTTGATTTGTAAAGACTTAATTTCTAAAATATTTAGTAAAATTAAGAAAAATGTAATAAATAATGTTAGATTTAAAAAAAAAAAAATTAAAGAAAAGATGCAATGTAAAAAGTTTACTGCCTTTCTTTCCGAAACCATTTTTTTTTTTTTAAGTTTAATATTTGAGCATTATTCCTCTTCAAAGAATAATTCTCTTACATTGCGGGGGAAGGATTTGTTATATTCGCATTTTCGCTATCATAGGTTAGGTTAGGTTGAAGTGGCTGCCAGCTAAGATTCGCCAGCACACTTAGACCAAAGAGGTCCGTTGTGATACCACGTGGATCATGGGAGAAGCCTCCCTCCACCTACTCGTCTTAAAACCAATTAGAGCTTCTTATGAAGCGTAGGAGGCTCTTGATGTCGATATTCATCAGGTCGCTTGTATCATTATAATAGGGAGCTCCTAAGTGGAGTTTCCTTCTACGGGAGAGAGCTGGGCAGAGACAAAGAAGGTGAGGAATAGTTTCCTCCTCTTCTTCATCCATGCAGCTTCTACAGAAATCGTTCGCGAAGAGGCCCAGCCTTGTAGCATGCTTGCCTATTAGACAGTGTCCAGTGATGACACCTACAGTGGTGCCGATATGCAATCTGTTCAGAGAAATCAAATTCTTAGAGCGTTTTAGATCCAGCTTTGGCCAAATCTGTTTTGTCGCTAGACATGTTGAACCACTTGTCCACCTAAGATTTGCACTCTCGATAGCATCCAGCTTGAGTTTAAGTTTGCGAGTAGCGATTGGAATACCTAAGGTGCCGTTATCCGGCAAGATGGGTAAATTTGTTCCTTCTTTGGCGAGTTCATCGGCCTTACAATTCCCTGGAATGTCTCTATGCCCCGGCACCCAACACAGGTGAATATTGAACTGCTCAGCCATCTCCACAAGAGACGAACGGCAGTCTAGAGCTACTAAAGAGTTTATAGAGGTCGATTCCAGGGATTTGATTGCTGCCTGGCTATCAGAAAAGATGCGGATATCTCTAGCAGATATCACGTTTTTCTTAAGCCAAGATAGGGCTTCTTTTATCGCCATTATTTCCGCCTGGAACACGCTACAGTGATTAGGAAGACGGAAAGAGAGCTTAAGATTAAGCTTATCGGAGAAAACACCTGCACCGACTCCGTCTATGGTTTTTGACCCGTCAGTGTAGAAGTGAATAGAATCATCTTCTAAAAATGCATCTTCCTCCCAGCATGATCTGGAAGGGATGGTGACAAGGAAGTTCTTCTCAAAATTTAAACGAGGTATGGTGTAGTCCGTGTTTTCGGGAGAGATTTTGAATTTATTCAGAATAGAGGCGTGGCCGAATTCTTTTCTTGACCACTGTTGGGTAGCTTCAAGGCGAACGGCTGCAGTTGCTGCCATTTGCTTGCTATATATATCGAGGGGTATTAGATGGAATATAATGTCCAGTGCCGCGGAGGGAGTTGTACGTAGTGCTCCGCTGATGCACAGACAAGCTGTACGTTGGACCTTACTTAGATAATCGCGATTTATAGCTTTATCTAAGGCTGTCCACCAGACAATCACCCCGTATGTGAGTATCGGTCTAATGATCGAGGTGTAGAGCCAGTGAGTAATTCGAGGTTGTAATCCCCATTTATTCCCAATGGCTTTCTTACAAGAGAAAAGTGCTACTGTAGCTTTCTTTACTCTTTCTTGAATATTAGGTTTCCAACTTAGCTTCCTATCCAGGATAAGACCCAAATATTTTGCTTTATCAGAGAAGGTTAAGCTGGTTCCATTAAGAGAGGGAGGGTCGACTAGCGGAATTTTATATTTCCTTGAAAAGAGTACTAGTTCAGTTTTGTGGGGGTTTACACCCAGACCACACCGAACTGCCCATCTAGTGAGCTTATTTAAAGCGTTTTGTAAGAGTTCCTTCAGAGTATTTAGGTGCTTTCCCGAGACGGCCAAGGCAACATCATCTGCATAAGCGATCGCTGTGCATCCCTCGCCTTCCATGATTATCAATAGTTCATTGACCACCAAATTCCACAGAAGCGGGGATAGAACACCTCCTTGTGGAGTGCCTCTACTAACAGATCTTCTGATAGTCGTCCCACCCAGCTTTGAATTGATAATCCGACCATTGAGCAGTAGATTGATCAATTCGCGGAGTGAGCTGTCAACTTTCAGATCTGATAGTGCATCTGCTATCGCTGATGTATTGATGTTGTTGAAAGCGCCTTCTATATCCAGAAAGGCAACCATTGTGTACTCCTTGTGGAACAGGGAATGTTCAATTTTGCGTACCAGTGAGTGCAATGCTGTCTCCACTGATTTGCCTTTGCAATACGCATGTTGGGCCGCTGACAGTAGCTTCTTATCAATACTGTTGCGTAAATGGATATCAATCAGTCGTTCCAATGTTTTTAAGAGGAATGATGATAGACTGATAGGTCTGAAATCTTTTGGATTTGAATGAGAGCATTTACCCGCTTTGGGTATGAATACAACTTTGACTTCTCTCCATATCTTTGGAATATAAACCAGGTTTAGACAACTTTGCAGAATCATCTTCAGCACCGGCATAATTATGTCCGATGACTTCTGCAACTCGGCAGGTATTATGCCGTCTGGTCCCGCGGATTTGTATGGTTTGAAGCTGTGTAGTGCCCAGTGGAGTTTGCTCAGTGTGATTAAGTTTGAGGAGTTGGTAATTTGTGAAAGTGGTCTGCTGGAAACCATACTGTTAACAACTTGGGAACTGCCTGGGAAATGGGTGTCAAGCAGTAGTTTTAGCGAGTCTTCGCTGGAAGTAGTCCAAGTTCCATCCGGTTTTTTAAGGTAGCTGGGTGTAATTGGATTTGAAGAGAGAATTTTTCTTAGCCTAGATGCCTCAGAAACTTCTTCTATTTTACCACAGAAGAGTCTCCAAGAATTTCGTTTGGCTTTTCTTAATTCTTTTTTGTATGTGCTGAGGGATGCCTTGTACAAGTCCCAATCTTGCGCGTCTCTCGTACTTTTGGCATTATTGAAGAGTTTCCTACAATTACTTCTTAAAGGGCCTAACCCTGCAGTCCACCAATGTGGCTTCTTTTTGCCCCTGGGATTGATCAGAGGGCAAGAAGAAGACATCGCTGTGTTTAAGGCTGATGTTAAATTTTCAACCATGCGATCAAGTTCTTGGGGATTGCATGGGGGGTTAAGGTGATTTGAGGTAACTAAACAACTTAAAGTTGACCTATATTTGAGCCAGTCAGTTTTACGATAATTCCTAAAAACTGGCGGGCTAGGAGAGTCTACATGTAAGGAGAATTGGAGGTACCTGTGATCCGAAAATGAGGGCTCGCTTGACACCTTCCAATTTCTAATATGGTGGGCAATGCTATCGGAGGCAAGTGTTATGTCCAGTACTTCTTGCCTGTTTCTGGTGACGAAGGTAGGCTCGTTACCTATGTTGCACAAAATAAGGTTTGTACTTAGAATGGAATCGAAAAGTAACTCACCTCTTTTGTTAATGTCGGAACTGCCCCATACGGTGTGATGAGCATTAGCATCACATCCAATGATGAGACCAGTTTTTTGTATCCCCGCATCTGCGATCAGTCTTTCCAGGTTATCCCCAAAAAGAGAGTCCATGTTATCATGGGCGAGATACGCCGAAACCAAGTAGTAGGCACCGTCGGTTGTTTCTATTTTTATTGCGGTAGTATCTCGATCGCTGTAATTAGGGAGTAAAATTGCATTTAGGTTACTTTTCACCAGTATACACGATCTGGGTTTACCTTTGTTACGCATATATAGGGTGTAGTAGTTTGGAGTCTTGAGTCCACATACCATATTGTCCACGACCCAAGGTTCCTGGACCAAGACTATATCTTCCCTGTCCTTTGAGAGACGGAGAAGAAGGGCGGCAGAAGCCGTTATGGAGTGGTGTAAGTTAATCTGGACTAACTGCAGCATTGGTGCTACAATTAGGCAGAGAAGCCTCCACCACGGTGGTATTCAGGGCTTCCGAGTCCGAGGACGATTCCAAAAATTCGTCCTCACTCAAAAGCAGTGGATGTAATTTATTGAAGCAGTCATCCGTCTCCATGTCCGACAGTTTGTCTTCATCGACTAGAGACGGATTCTGCTTAGGAAGTGATGTTTGAGAGTCGTCACTATCCAAGGAAGGGAACGTGACAGGCTCGGGTACGTCGGTAGGAGGAGTGGAATCAGAAGGGTGGGGGGGCAATATGCCTAGGTCTGTTTCCTCATCTTTTTTGTACACCTTGATGGTGATAGGGTCAAAGCCGTAGTAGACGACACCACCAGTCTTCGCCAAAGGAGCCAAAGATTCTTTATTTATAACGATGATTGCGCATCTATAAAGACCTTTAGGCTCATCCAGCTTAGCGACTTTCCAGTTGTGCGTCGGAAGATCGGGGTTGCTTGTTCTTAGGATCTCTAATATTGTATCCGTGTTGGAGGGTTCGGCTGGGATCCAGGTGCGAGTTCTTGGTCTGCTCGGGATATCTTCCCTCGCAACAACCTCGAGCTTAGCACCTGGCCATACCTCTCCCAATTTGGCTATGGCTAGTTTGTAGAGGTCGTATGACCTTTGGTCAGCGCAGGCGATGAGCTTCACGTGGCCCTGATGCCATCCACCATCGCTGCATCTAGGAGGAGGACCTGGATTCTCCTTCATGATTTGAATAAAGACAAGCGGAAGTTTGGCAGGAATAAACTTGCACTTGTCGGGAGCTATCGAACCGTCTGGGTCGCTTTTGTCGATGACCGCCAGCACTATTTTGTCTTTAAGGACATCGCTGTAGGACATCGATGTGGCGTTGGGAGGCCTGGAAGGGGTGCTGGTGTTGTGCACCTTGGCTCTTTTAGAATCCGAAACGGATTCCTCCAACGATCTTTGACGCTTTGACGTGGAGTCGCCGCTTGTCCCAGCTTCGCTGACGATCTTCTTGGCCCATTCGATGCGAGCATTCATCTTTTCGGTTCTGTTGCATTCCAGAATGTCTCCAAAGTGCTTCAGAATCCGACTGGCCGTACGTCGATCTTTGTACGCCTGTTTAGAGGGAGCAGCGCTACGCTTTGCTCCCGAAGGGTCCTTAGAGGAATGTGGGATGGTAATGGTACCTATGGGCTCCACGCGGCTATTGGCAGTAGTCGGACCATGTAAAGCCACAGTCTTCTTACCAGCCAGCTCTTCAGGAGCTTTCCCGGTAAACAGCTTAGTCGCCGTGCTACCGTCCGGTCTTAAAGGGGGACCGGTCTTAACGTTTGTTTTTTGTTTAATTAATTTTTAATTTCGCTATCATGGGAGCTTGGAATTTTCATAGTGTCACATTCTTGGACTTGGAATTTTCATAGTTCACAAAACCTTAAAGCGGTTATGTGATATTTTTAAGAACACGGTGACAACGGATATGTTTTGAGGAATGCGCTCATGTGATCCATGAATGATCGAGAATGCCAACATTTCGGAGGAAGAACAGAAAAGTTTGTGAGTTGATTTTGAGCATTCAGCGGGAGAACATCGGAAAAGGCTAGCATCGTAATAAAGAAAAAATTTATATAAGCTTACAAGTAAAATACCGTTGTGTATTAAAAATAAAATAAAATCTGTATATCTCCTACCTAAGTAGTTTCGTAGTGTGTGAAGTAACAACAATTATAAATACATTTGATTTACAAACAAACATCCAAAAATCTTTCTCTATCATAAGATATTAAAAAATATAAGAAATTGTGATTCGATTTAAAAACGAGTGTTTTAATTCAATCTAGTCAGTGAACCTAACAAGTTGAAGATGTTGTTGGATTCTCTTCTCCGGCTGACATAGGCTTACTTTATTGTTGTTGTTACTTTTTTTTTATTAAATTTTGTTTCTTATATTTTTTCGTTTTGATTTTATTATTTGGTAACAAAATACTCTCGGAGCCAGACTCAGGTTCGTCTGGCACGCAATTTAGTTCCACGTTTTAGACAGAGTGGATTAAAACACTCGTTTTTAAATCAAATCACAATTTTATTGAATTGCTGACATACATATATTCTTTAATATCTTATGATAAAGAAAGATTTTTGTTTTTTGCTTGTTAATCAAATGTATTTATAAATGTTGCTACTTCACACACTACTAAACTAATTGGGTTGGAAATATATTTTTAATACACTACGTTATTTTACTTATAAGCTTTATTACGATGCTAGCCTTTACCACATGATCATTCCTGGATCACATGAGCGCATTCCTCAAGACATATCCGTTGTCACCGTGTTCATAAAACCGCTTCAAGGTTTTGTGAACTATGAAAATTCTAAGTTCTCTAATGTAACAAGGGCCATAACACACTTTAAACAATGCATTTATTTTTGGATGGTCTGACCACAGGCCATTATCCTATTTGTTTTCAATGAAAATCCCGTCTTCCAAACTGACGCGAATAAAGTGGGATCTAGAGGAATATGATTTTGCAATAGAATATAGTAGTGTGTTTATGGGGATTCTGGCGCACATGGAGCATGGAGCAATTTTTGGGGTTCTGACATGTGATAATTCGGATAGTTATTAGGTTTTGGCGTTTACTAGTGCTATGATCTCGGATAATGCGATGATATAATGACATGTCTGGTTCTGGTGTCTGATAATTCGATGATTTTTAACTCGTATGGTTCTAGCTTGTGCTGTTATTACTGCCATCTTGTGATCTATGTACCTAACCACCTTCGTCTTCAATATTCCTTCGAATAATTATTTTCATATTTATCAGCAAAGAAGAATGAGTATAATTTGGTCGAGCGGGGTACTGAACAGGGGAGGGAGACAAGGAAAACAAATAGTAAAAAACAATTGTACAGTACCAACCCCCACTACAACGTAGAGCTCATCTGCATACCAATGAATTCTGATAATGTTTGAAAATAAGAAAAACTAACGATAGCATTGGGAGATAATGAATACATTATGCACATGTGTATGACGATGTGTTATCATCGTTTTTGATATAAGAGATCTTTGAATATTTTTTTGTTGCTAGGGTGTATGCCGAAGATGCTGATAACGATTTCTAAGTGATTGTGCTGAGTGATCAGGGCACAAGTAGGGTTTAGGATAGAGTTATTTTTTTTTCTTTATGAAATCATAAGTATCTGCTCCATTTTTAGATTATATATCAGCAGAGCTGTATACGCATGGACACAAAGGACGCGTTTATGATTTGGGAGTTGAATGAACTGGGGCGAATGCTTAGTGATATCAGCAGGGTACTAGATGCATGGTATCAAAAAAAAATGCATATGAGTTTATGATTTGAGGGCTCAAGTGGTTAGAGCGAATGGTTAGTGTATAACCATACATTCTACGATGTGATGATTTTTTTTTTTTTTTTTTCGTGTGGCATGGCCTATGTTTTTTATGGTGGATCCGATTGAATTGGAAGAAGAACAAAACTGCCGATGTGAGAACTCTGCGTTCTTATAATATTCGTTGGTTTTGCGTATATATCAATAAAGAAGGATAAGCATATTTTGTTCGAACACGATATTGGAGGAGAGGGGAATTTTCAACAGTGAATAAAGTAAAGTAAAAGAGAATTTTTCTTATTTTAATATTTAATTAACTCAAATTAATTTCACAAATCAGTTTTTCTATTTTTAATGTTACAGTGCGTCCCCATAAGCAATGATAAACGAGGTTGTAGGGTACCATATTAATTTCGTTCACGGTCGCCTCGCTGAGTGTGCTATATCTAACCGGTAGAAAAACCTGAAAAGAAAACTCAAAATTAATTTAAAAATAATAATGCATTTAAATATACTCACATCAAATTCACCAAGATCCACTACCATCCTAGGGCCGTATTTCGTCAGAATTTGTTCCATTTGAATTATAGGATAGTATACATTTTCCTTGAGCTTCCGAATTTTACGAGTAGGCTTGAGCTCAACAGCTTCCAATCTATTCAACTCCATTTGTGCTTGAGTAGTCATATTTTTTATTTTTTTTTGCTTATTGTTTGATGTCTTATGATTGTTTTATACGTCAAGTCTAATTACTTGAACCGAGATCGCTTACGACTGTTGCAAGGATTGATAAAAATGGAAATGTACTCGGTGGTGATCCGTGGAACTGTTTATATAGGTCTAAGGTGCTGATGAATTCTACGTTCTTTGTGAATTACTAAGTGGAATGTAGAACATTGTAGAATTTGGAACATTACGGAATTTCGAACATTGTGATATTTGGAACATTGTAAAACGTGCATTGAAGACTGAAGACGATAACTTCCTCTTTTACTTAGTATATGTACAATTTAAAGTAAATATAACTGTTTAGAGTTGTATACAGTTTAATAAAGAATCCAACACCAAATATTCCTATCGCAAAACATTTTACAACTAAGCCATTCTTCTAATTACATTGCGCTATCACAATCATAGTAAATGTTCTTTATTTATCCACGAATTATGATCGCTTGAGAACCCAAGCCACTTTACATATACTTGATCGCCTTTGGTTTTCAACACTTTCTCCACAAGATACATATATATCGGGGTGGTTAAATTTTTGCAATTCCATTCCATAGAAACTGTATTGAATGGGTTGATCCTGGAAGTCATCCAGTAAATACGTGACCAGGATTGGTTATGTTAACTTTTCTTATGGTGAGTACTTCCATAGACCAATTGGGGGTGTAACCTTTCTCAAAAACATGTTTAAACTTGCTTATTCGAACTCGATCACCGACTTTAAATTTACCCTTTGGAGCGATTTTTATGCGACTGTAAACCGATGCTAATAGATTTTGGCATTTTTCTCATTCACATCAAGTGGTCGCCTTTTTATTGTTCTATGCTTAGAATGATTATAAGCATCCACCAAGCCATTTAAAATCGGCAGCCATTTGTAGTTACCATTAAAACTGAATTCTTTCCACATCTTCTCCTTAAGAGTGCGGTTAAAGCGTTCAACAATTGATGCTTTTACAATACTGTACGTTGAATAATGATTAATATTGTATGTCTTTATCAGATTCTGAAAGATTTTATTGAAAAATTCTTTGCCATCATCGGTTTGTAGATTTCTTGGTGTCCTACGGGATCTGTTAAAAATTAATTTCATAGCTTCTGTAGCAGATGATGACGTCTTATTTTTCATAGGAATGGCCCATGCATACTTGGAAAAAGTAACAATTACTGTCATTATGTAGTTATACCCATTGTTCGGCTTGCTGTAAGGTATCATTTCTACCAGGTCAGCTTGCCATAAGTCATCGAACCTCTTTATTATAACTCGACGTCTGGTGAAATTTCGTCTTGCAATTCCTCAAAAACTTTTCGTTTACTCATCATAGCAAAAATGAACAAAAAAAAAACAAACAAATTATTTTTTCTTTTATTTTTTAATTATTTTTATTTCTCCTCATTAAGTTTCTGGTACTTTGTTGTCTCCTTCTCTTTAGCATCTGTTTTTGTCATCATCGGTTTAAAACTAAAACTCTTAAATCCATATTGTACTTTTTTCTGAAGGGTTTCCTTCATAGAAGTACTATTTTTAGCTTTGCTCTCATCCATCTTTTTACTTCGACATATCGTAAGCAATAACTAATGACTTACTTCAATAAGTGATGTCTTTAAATAGTAAAAAAAAAGTGATTGGCTCAGCACTAGAGTATACACACACGCACACCCTAAAAAAGAACAATCTCCTTAGTGGATCAACAAACGCTTTTCTAAGACATAAAATTCTCTTTTAAATTTTGTTTATTTTTTCAATCTTTCATATAGTGACATTAATTTCTTCATTCTAATAATTTTATTTTCTATCAAATAGCACGCATAAGTATCTGGCCCTTCCTTGCACAGATTTGAAGACCAAGAACAATTTACAAAATGACATCCATAAATAGATGTGGTGCAAGAAACGTTTTCAAAATTCCTCAGAAAAGAAAGAGATCCTATAATCTCCTGGTAATGCTCCTCCAGTAAAGTGTGTTGGTTGGCCCGTAAAAATTTTAAAATTTGATCGAAAATCAAAGAAGTATTTATATTAGACATCATTTCAGGAGAACTTGCAGAGGCATACTAGTTCTTTTTGATCAATTACATCAATTTTATATTGGCGGATGATTCTTTCTTTTCTTATTAATTTCTCCGATGCTATCTTCGAGTTTCTTTTCAGAGCTCTGTTTACATTTCTCGAGTATATCGAGGAAATATATTCTAAACTTATTCAACAAGTCAAGTGTGCTCAAATTTTGAATTAAAGGGTGAATAATGTGTTTATACTTTTGACCTCTATTTCCGTTAATTTGTGAGTTACTATCATAGTTTCTCATGTGCACGTTAGTAAATCGTCATTAGTATACCGTGATTTTCTAGGATTCTTGCGGAAAATTAGCTCATAAATCCCATCTGTTCCATTGAAGATTTCACCGTCAATGACGAAATCATTGTGTTCGTCGATTAAAAATGTTGATCTCCCTAATTTCGTTGAATTTGACTGTACATCGAAATGTGGACCATAGATCTTGTTACGATTCTCATCTGATGGTGTTGATCGATTGAATGGAGTGCTTTGACTAGGGCTATCGACATCAAAATTTGTGGGTGTTCTAAATGAAACGTCTTTATCCATTGATGCCATCCTCGGCGTCGCTAGACTTGATTCTGGAGATGAAAATTCAAAACGTTCTTTTTCTTCTAAAGGGCTTTGAAATTTTAACTGTCGTCTTTGACGATTCACCGTATCATTTATATTCTTCACTATATCAGTATTTTGAGAATGTCCGCTTTTAACAGTTTTCGCAATTTCTTTTAACGGTTCAACTATTGGCTTAAAAGTATTTTCAAATTCTGTTTCGCTCATCATTTTTCCAGTTTTGAGAAACATACATTTTTCTCTCAAAGCTTTCTTAGTTTTTATGAGATCCTTTAATAAATTTTCACGGACGTTCATATTTAAAAACCAAACAGGGCTGATCCAAACAGGGGCTGATCCAAACAGGGCTGATCCAAACAGGGGCTGATCCAAACAGGGGCTGATTCAAACAGAGCTGATCTAAACAGCATCCCTAATGTTATTACGTAAATAGCTGATTAACGACTGAGTAGTTTTACAATGTCACAATTTCCTTAAATGATTTATAATACCGTCCTTTGTCTATACCACAATCTTTATTAATTATCAAGAATCCATATGCATCCTTCCAACATTTTGAACACAATTCTTTGAATTGACTGAATATCATATCGGAATTTATATGATCATTATATATATGCTTAAGATTAAGTTCATCTTGCTTAAAGAGAATTATATAATTTGCATTGTCTCGTATCAAATGTTTTGGTATATGTGTATACGTTTGACTCAAATAGAAACTATCTACATCGTTATGGCGCCCCATACAAAAATAATCTCGAATGTTATTTTGCTTATCACATGCCACATCATCAAATATAAATACTGAATTACGTTTTGCTTCAAAAGCCCGTATAACTTATAAATTAATCGAAAATTCATTATATTCCATACCGTGGACAGACTTTATGTTCGTTTTCAAAAGTTCATATTTTGGTTGATGCAGAGATTTAGAATATATGTAAAGGTTTTCAAATTTTAAACCATTAGGATCGAGAAGAATGCTTAACATAACATTTGTTTTCCCACAGTTTGATGGACCCACAATTATTCCGCGAATACTATTAGGGAAAAACGTTCCATGTTTCCTTTTTTCTTTTATTTTATTATCAAAATTCTTAACTTCAATAATGTCCAGTTGTTTGATGAACCTCATTTTAGCGAATGAAACAATCCTATATAAAACGTATTGTTTTATAGTTCAGAAATTCATAATTGTTCAGCATGTTCAACAATAAAGAAGTAGTATAATATGATTGATTATAGCGTGAAATCCAACAGTTTGAAGAATTCATTCCGAGGATACGGTTTAGTGAACTCATTAATCGACAAATTACCATTTGAAATACATCTTCCGTCATATAATTTTTGTGGACCTGGAACTAAATTAAAAGAACGACTTGCTAGAGGAGATCGAGGAATTAATTTATTGGATGAAGCTTGTCGTCAGCACGATATCGCATATGCTAATAATAAAAGTTTGTCTGATCGACACATTGCTGATAAAATTCTAACTGAAAAGGCCTGGCAGAGAGTAAAAGCAAAAGATTCAACAATATTAGAGAAATTAAATAGTCTTTTAGTGACGAATATGATGTAAGTTAAAACAAAACTCGGCATGGGCTGCCAATCTAAGCATACCAAATCGAGGAAAGAAAATCTACAGCCCAAATGTAAGAAAAATTATTTATTTAAAAAAGCTCTTTAAGAGGCTAGGAACGCTATTATGAATCCAATAAGTAAAAACCCAAACTCAATTGTAATAACAGCTTTACAAGCTGCTAAAAAGGTTATTAAAAATAAGCGAAAGGGCATTGCAATTCCTCGAGTAATACCATTGCCGAAAATTAAAGGTTTCTTACCCCTGCTGCCTATCTTAGCTGGATTATCAGCAATTGTATCGGTGCCTGGAGGAGCTGCTGGAGTAGTCAAAGCGATAAATGAATCAAAGGCGGCCAAACAACAGTTGGAAGAGAATAAACGGCACAACCTAGCCTTGGAAGGAATACAAATTAAGCAAGGCAAAGGGCTCTACCTACAACCATATAAAAAGGGATTTGGACTTTTCTTAAAACCACAAGATTCAAAAAACTTTTAGATTTGCTACCTAATCGTCCTCTCACCAATATTGATATTATGAAATTTGGAAAAATCCACACACCTAATTTTCGTGGTGTTTACATGAGAGATAAATTACCAGCAAAACCAATTGACAAAGAATGTGGTCTAATTAATTTAGATAATGAGAGTGGACCAGGATCGCATTGGGTGGCATATATTAAGCATAAAAATGTAACAAAGTATTTCGATAGTTTCGGTAATTTAAGACCGCCTATAGAAGTTGTAAGGTATGTGGGTGAAAATATTGATTAAAATTATGACAATTGTCAAAATTTTAATACATTTATCTGTGGTCATCTATGTTTGAAGTTTCTAATCGAAGAAAATATAAATAAATAGAACAAAAATCAAAATGTGTTTCATTTCTATTCCAACAGCAATGTCGTTAACACTAACATTAAGCGGAAACCAATCTACTCTTACTGCAGAGTATTTTGCTCCAATTATCCTAAAGTCTGATTACGTATGCGGTTTAGTTGACTTTCAAACATTCAATTCTATGCCTAATGTGGATGCATTTAATAATTTATTGCATTATGGTGATGACGTAATAACACTTCCTATTGGTTCTTATGAGATTGAAGATATAAACAGCTGTATTCAAGAGGCTATAAAAGTACATAATAAGGATGATCCAAAATATCAATCAAAATAAAAGCAAATAATAATACCTTAAAATGTGAAATTTATAGCACTGTAGAGATTGATTTTTCACAAACTAACTCTATTGGATCGCTTTTGGGATTCAGCAAGAAAAAGCTAGCTGCAATTAATTTACATGAATCAGATATTTATGTCAACATAAACACAGTGAATATTGTACGAGTTGAATGTAACTTAATTGATAAAAAGTACATCAATAATCAACCTGTACATATACTGCATGAATTTTCTGTTAAGGTTAGCCCAGGATATAAAATAGTCGAAGTTCCTCGAAATGTCATCTATTTGCCAGTGAACGCCAAGAGGATAAGGTCTCTAACATTAAATCTCTTAGATCAAGACGGAAATCTTATAAACTTTCGAGGTGAAACCATAACAGTTCGATTACATCTTAAACCACAATAATGATAATATATGGCAACCAATTCTACTCGTACACCTCAAAATATAAAAGACCTTGTAGTACTATTAACCCTGTCAATCGACTATCAACGCCTGATAGGAGAACATCAAAACTTACTAGACGAAATAAGCAATTTCTTTTGTCGCAGGGATACAAATTTAAAAATTAAAACTAAAACATGCTGAACATTTTCGAAGAACCAAAGTTTGAGGAGAGTATTTCAAAGCTGGAATATCATACATACTCACCATATCTGAATAATTTCGAGAGAAATGACATCATTCAAATTTGCGTCCAGCATCAAAATCTTAATATTTTACCTTCAGAAAGTTACATTTATATTGAAGGTACTGCATCAAAAACTGATGGAACTGCGCTTGCGAAAACATAACTTGTAAATAATGGAGTAGCTTTTTTATTCGATGAAATTCGTTACGAATTAAATGGTGTTGAAATTGACAGCAATCATAATGTTGGCATAACATCAACTATTAAAAACTATATTTCTTTAAATGAAAATGAAAGTGATATGCTCTTCAATGCATCTTGGTCGCCGAATTCTTCAATCAATGTTAATGGATTGTACTTTAATTTTTCATACTACTAAATAAATTACTAGGATTTGCTGAAGACTACAAGAGAATAATTCCAAACGCCCGTCATGATTTAATTCTAACACGCTCACGCACTGGTGAAAATTCATTAATCGCCGAAGAGGATGAAAAAGCGAAGATAATCTTGCTTAAAGTACAATGGAAAATTTCTCATATTACGTTGTCTGATACTTACAAATTAATGCTATTCAAACCAATTAATAATGGCCAAACAATGAAGATTACTTTTCGAAACTGGGATATATATGAATACCCTGCATTACCTAGTACTAATCATCATATTTGGAATGTGAAGACAACCTCACAAATGGAGAAGCCACGCTACATTATCCTTGCTCTACAAACCAGCAAACGCAATTTGCTAAAGGGAAATCCAACTAATTTTGATCATTGTGATGTTACTAATGTTAAAGCCTATTTAAATTCTGATGCTTACCCATGTGAAGACCTAAATTTAGCATTTGATAAAAGCAACTACAGTTTGCTCTACAATATGTACTGCGATTTTCAAAAAAACTACTACAATAGACTAGTTGCAGAACCGCTATTATCAGGAGATGCATTTAAATCCCAAGCGACAATTTTCATAATAGATTGCAGACATCAAGATGAATTAATCAAAAACGGTCCAGTTGATATTCGCATTGAGATCAAAACAGCCAAAATAATCCCTACCAATACGTCGGCCTACTGCTTGATGTTACACGATCGCATTGTAAAATATAATCCTTTGAATCAAATAGTATCTCGAGAAACATAAGTTAGTTGTATACTGGCTTTTATTGAGGAAACACGCGCATGCACACAAAAGATAAAATGTATTTTATTTTCGACGTCCAAGGTTTTAAAGGTAAAAATAACAGGTTTATCGCAAAGGACATAGCTGTACTGCATCATGGTCACCATCATCATTTCATCTTAAAGCCTCCATCCAACTCTGATCACCTGTCATCATCACTCAGAAGACAAGCTCAATGGCTTTATCACAATCATTATGGTTTATTCTGGAATGGAGGATTCACAGAATTTCGTGAAGTTCGAAAATATCTTCGAGAAAAAATTCAAAATACTATTGTTTACGTTAAAGGTATTGAAAAAAGTGAATGGTTGAAGGAATTGCTTCAGGCTGAAAACGTTGAAGTAATGAATATTGAAGAAGCTGGTTGTCCTCGTTTAAAAGAATTGAAGCGTCTCTATCCCAACGAAATAAAATGTTTATACCACAACAAATGTTGTGCGCTGCTAATTGTTTACCTGTTAAATAAATTCTTATGTGGAACTGAACAAAAATAAAACATTTTTTTTTGAAACATCAATTTGTTTTCTTTTTCTTATTTTATTTCTTATTAAATTTCAATTTTACAAATCTTACAGCTAATTCATGCTTATAGCATAATGCCCCCATGCGTAAGTATTTACATTATCTTCTCTTATACATCTCTTATCATCTACGTAACTTAAAGCTATTTTATTAATAGATTGAGTATATAACTTATGCATTTTAGATCTTATAATACACATATTACCATAAAAGAGTTTCTTTCTATACAAACAATCTCTATAATTTTCTAATCTTAAATTATCCGATACAGTTTTCTTTACACCTTTAGCCTTTTTAATTTCTTTACCGTTTTCAATGGATAATGAATACATTTTTGAGCGCAGACCAACGAATTCTCTCATTATTTTGCCATTTAACTCATCCTTCATCATTCCCGGTATTTTATTGTTTTTGAGAGGGATGCTATATCGGTTTGTAATCGGATAAGCTGCGGTGTCATATCGAGAGTCAATATCACACAAATTATCTTTATAAAAATCTTCGGTTTTAATTGTACAAATAAATGAATCCGTATCCATGTAATTTAAACAAACATTTTCACCATACTTTGGTTTCATATAATCATAATGGAAGTCGTACATCTTCCATTTAGACAAATCGAAACCTAAATAAATCGGTTTATCGTAAGTTACATGCATAAGTTTCATCTGGATGGTAATCATATTGGTTGTGAATTGCGTGGAACTTTGGAAGTTGGGTTTTGCTGTACGAGCTCTAGCACCTAGACGCTTACCACAGCTTTCCCAATCCGTTATTATTTTCACATCCTTACGCTTCTCTACATTTTCCATTGTCTTACCGAACGCAGCATTATTTAACAATTTGAAAAAGTCCTTCTCAAATGCATTCTTAGCTAATGATCGGTAATGTGTATTTAAATCAATGTATTTTTTCAACCAACATGATTGCTTAAATTGTAAAATTCTATGTATTTTTTTTAAAATCAAACCATTTTTAATGGATTGCTGTAAATTTCTGTAATGAATTATATATTTAGTTTTGGTCGTTAAATCGGGTATAAGTTTTTTATATTTGGAATCGGATCCCCCTTTCTTATTTTCTGCACAAAAAGGGAAATCATTGTGTACATCATGCAACTCTTCTGGGTACTCTAAATCTACTTCGAGAATGTAACCATAGAGTGAATTTTCAGAAATTTGAAAAACATTAAAATTACTGTTCCTAATCCACTTGAATTCACCGTAAGGTAGTGGTTGTGACATGGCCCATCCATATAAATTGTTGACACCAAGATATATGAGATATTCAGATGGGAGCTGGGCATTATAATCGGACATATATTTATTATTTGCTTTTGAATGCCTTCGAGTACACTGTACAATTCCACCTCTTATACCTTGTTGTATGAAAGTATACATATTAATGTCAGTTAAAAGATCAAGATGAATATTAGTGGTTTTCAACATAGCATCCCATGATAGCCCCGGCGACATGGATCTAGCTCATAAATACTTTTGCAAACCTTTCGAAAGTTTTCAAATATGTCTGCTACCAAGAAGACATCTGTCTTTAGATAACGTTCTAAGTAGTCGAGCAGAGTGCTACACTTGAAAGTGTTCCATACTGCTTGAGCATGATTATACTGATCTTCAGTACATTCAATATTTGTTAATTTACTAAAAAACTTATCTCTAGGAGGAAGGCTGGTTTCATTTAATCGTTCCCACGAATTAATGTATTCATAGGGAAAAACTCCTTTCTTAATCATTAAATTAAACTCAGCGTCAGTCTTGTAAACTGAGCGAACAATTCGAAAATTTTCTTTCGATAGATTTCCAGCTAAAGTATCTAAGCTTGATGCCATGAATCTACATGAATCTAAGAACCTTATTTCAACAGAGTCTTTTGGATCAATGTAAATTTTTTTGGATAGTGAAATGTACTTTTCCTTATTTAATGGAATAACAGTTATATCACCGGGATAATTGCTGAGCTCTTTGATGAATAAATGACAGTCGTAGCCTGAAAAGTTGTGAAAAAATACCGGAATAAATTTTGCAACTCTCAACTTTAAATTACAGTCATTATGAGCTGGACCCCTATATTTTCCCGTTAAGTGACAATGGTCTGCTACTCGATAATCTTCTTAAGGATTTTAACAAATATGGCAGACAGTACTTTCTATTTGAGTTTTATATTCATCAACCGTAAGAGAATTCATTGGTCTTGTTACGGCAATATAATTTTCATGTAAATAAACTACATCTTTTGTTAAATATTCTACGAATTTTTTTAGAGCATCTATGCCTTCATATATTCTAAATTTGCTAATTGTATCATCAAATGAGCACTTTATATGATAACTAAATGCACAGGCTATATGCTCTTGCATGCTAGTTGTAGATGATAAATTTGGATTTGGAGTGCATCTATCTAACTCTTGTAGAATACATTCAAAATCAGCATAGATAACAAATGGAACATCCAGCTGTCTTTCATACTTCGAGAATGATAGAAGTGATTTTTCTGGCTTAGGCATAGATGCTACAATTTGCTTACATTCTAACATATGTGTCTTATAGGAATCTAACTTACTGGAGAATTGTAGACATGTGTTGCATATCCAGATCATATGATTATGTTGCGTTACTTGATTCCGGATTAGCCCATAATGAAAAAAAAAAAAAAATGTATATAAATAATAATTATGACTTGTACATGTTTATTAATTTACCTTGATAAATTATTGATCCACACATAATGCGATCTATTTTCCCTCTGCAGCAATAAAAGATTGACATTGGTATCCTTTTCCTCAGATGCGATATAATTATAGCCCATTTGAAACAACATTGATCATTATTTTTTACGTTTATGCATGCAGGCTTCGATTTAAGACATGGAGGCAGATCTATGTATTGAGATCCTCTGATTGGCTTATACTGATTTATATTAATTTCAATATGCACTATCCTTATTAGTGACCGGCCACTGTCTCTTTCTTGAAATTCCGGCATTTTTGCATAAACGTCTTCGACCATTTCATTATAAATGCCACTTAGTCTTTCTTCACTTAGCAATACAGTCATTTTCGACTGGAAAGATTTCACAGAGACCACTAAGACTTCATCACCGTCACTTATTTTAATATATTCCGCAAATAGTTCTAGATTGAATTTAAGTGCACAATACTCTTCTAGCAATCCCACTAAATTGTCGTGAATTAAATTTTCTTGCGTTTTCATGAATGTTTTTGGTTCTAGATCACCTTCATCTTTATTTTCAATAATTAATGTTTGTATACGTCCGTTAAAACAACTTCTCAACACTTTTACATTATTGTATTCTAATTCGACACAATTTTTCTTATGCGAATTTGTGCGAATATGATGAGACAATTTGCTAACGTCTATATTTACATTACATTTTTCACACTTTCTAGTTTCTCTTGTAAGAGAATTAGATGAGGTTGACACTTCATCTATTAATATTTCTTGATCATTGGAACATTTCTAATCGGAAGAGACACTATGAAACTTTATTTTATGTTGTAGTAACACGTCACTACTGCCTAGCACTTTACCGCATATATCACATTGAAGTTTTTCACTATGGGCACTTTTCACATGCCTTTTTAAATTGTAGTTTGAAGTGAAACTTTGACCACAGACAACACAAATGAATCCCTTCATGATGGGCAGATAATATACGAGAACTTGTATGTAACAAACTTGAGAACGTTCGAAAGCGAATGAGGGGACACTTTGTTAGAACTGTGTTTATAAAGGTCGGGCTATACGCAGAGCACCCTTTCTCTCACGCACACATACACAGACTTCTTCCAATTCAATCGGATCGACCATAAAAAACATACGCCATGCCACACAAAAAAAAAAAAAAAAAAACAAAAAAAAAAAAAATTAAATCTTTACATCGTAAAATGTATGGTTATTTACTAACCATTCGCCCTAACCACTTGAGTCCTCAAATCATAAACTCATATGCATTTTTTTTTGATACCATGCATCTACTACCCTGCTGATATCACTAAGCATTCGCCCCAGTTCATTCAACTCCCAAATCATAAACGCGTCCTTTGTGTCCATGCGTATACAGCTCTGCTGATATATCATCTAAAAATGGAGCAGGTACTTATGATTTCATAAAGAAAAAAAATAACTCCATCCTAAACCCTACTTGTGCCCTGATCACTCAGCACAATCACTTAGAAATCGTTATCAGCATCTTCCTCATACAAATTAGCAACAAAAAAATATTCAAAGATCTCTTATATCAAAAACGATGATAACACATCGTCATACACATGTGCATAATGTATCCAATATCACCCAATGCAATCGTTAGTTTTTCTTATTTTCAAACATTATCAGAATTCATTGGTATGCAGATGAGCTCTACGTTGTAGTGGGGGTACTGTACAATTGGTTTTTACTATTTGTTTTCCTTGTCTCCCTCCCCTGTTCGGTACCCCGGTCAAACGAATTATACTCATATGAAAATAAACCACAAGATGGCAGTAGATAACAGCACAAGCTAGAACCACACGAGGTAAATATGAAAATATTTCAAAAGAATATTGAAGGTTGTTAGGAGCGACAAAGAGGGCACTTGATAACAACAAAAACTAGACAGGGGCTGATCCAAACAGGGCTGATCATGTTGGATACATTCTCTTGCGCAAAAGTCCTTGAAACTGGTGGAAGTAAATGCAGCCCCGAGATCCGAAATTATAGTCACAGGATTTAGAGTAGTCTTCCGCAGATTTCCTAAAATATCCGCTATCCTATGTCCTCCCAGCCCTATCATAATAATCATTATTAGAAACATCATCATGCGATCGGCTCAACTCATAATTCTCAAACAAGCTTTTGAGAAAGGTTACACCCCCAATTATTCTATGGAAGTATTCACCATAAGAAAAGTAAACATAACCAATCCTATCACGTATTTACTGGATGACTTCCAAGATCAACCCATTCAAGGCAGTATGGAATGGAATTACAAAAAACCAACCACCCCGATATATATCTTGTGGAGAAAGTGTTGAAAACCAAAGGCGATCAAGTATATGTAAAGTGGCTTGAGCTCTCAAGCGATCATAATTCGTGGATAAATAAAGAACATTTACTATAATTGTGATAGCGCAATGTAAATAGAAGAATGGCTTAGTTGTAAAATATTTTTCTGATAAGAATATTTGGTGTTGGATTCTTTATTAAACTGTATACAACTCTAAACAGTTATATTTACTTTAAATTGTACATATACTAAGTAAAAGAGGAAGTTATCGTCTTCAGTCTTCAATGCACGTTTTACAATGTTCCAAATACCACAATGTTCGAAATTCCGTAATGTGCCAAATTCCACAATGTTCTACATTTCACGACCGACGAGGCGACCGTGAACGAAATTAATATGGTACCCTACAACCTCGTTTATCATTGCTTATGGGGGCGCTCTGTAGCATTAAAATAGAAAAACTGATTTGTGAAATTAATCTGAGTTAATTAAATATTAAAATAAGAAAAATTCTCTTTTACTTTCGCTTTATTCACTGTTGAAAATTCCCCTCTCCTCCAATATCATGTTCGAGCAAAACATACTTATCCTTCTTTACTGATATGATCGCAAAACCAATGAATATTACAAGAACGCAGAGTTCTCACATCGACAGTTTTGTTCTTCCAACTAACCATTCGCCCTAACCACTTGAGTCCTCAAATCATAAACTCACGTGCATTTTGTTTTTGATACCATGCGTCTACTACCCTGCTGATATCACTAAGCATTCGCCCCAGTTCATTCGACTCCCAAATCATAAACACGTCCTTTGCGTCCATGCGTATATAGCTCTGCTGATATATCATCTAAAAATGGAGCAGACACTTATGATTTCATAAAGAAAAAAAAATAACTCTATCCTAAACCCTACTTGTGCCCTGATCACTCAGCACAATCACTTTGAAATGGTTATCAGCATCTTCGGCATACACCATAGCAACAAAAAAATATTCAAAGATCTCTTATATCAAAAACGATGATAACACATCGTCATACACATGTGCATAATGTATCCAATATCTCCCAATGCTATCGTTAGCTTTTCTTATTTTCAAACATTGTCAGAATTCATTGGTATGCAGATGAGCTCTACGTTGTAGTGGGGGTTACTATTACTATTTGTTTTCCTTGTCTCCCTCCCCTGTTCGGTACCCCGCTCGGCAAATTATACTCATTCTTCTTTGCTGATAAATATGAAAATAATTCGAAGGAATATTGAAGACGAAAGTTGCTAGGTACATAGATCACAAGACGGCAGTAATAACAGCACAAGCTAAAACCATACGACTTAAATATGAAAATATTTCAAAAGAATATTGAAGGTTGTTAGGAGCGCCAAAAGAGGGACAGCACAAGCTAGAACCATACGAGTTAAAAATCATCGAATTATCAGACACCAGAACCAGACATGTCATTATATCATCGCATTATCCGAGATCATCGCACTAGTAAACGCCAAAACCTAAAAACTATCCGAATTATCACATGTCAGAACCCCAAAAATTGCTCCATGCTCCATGTGCGCCAGAATCCCCATAAACACACTACTGAATATCTTAGGGGTAAGGAAAATTATGTTGCCTTGAATGACATTGAAGCATAGAACATAGAATCATCAAAGCAACAACTCGTATAGACACCCGAAAAAAACAGTTGAATAAATCAAACTACACCGATACAAACATTACTCATTACTCGAATGAAAGAATAGTTTATGCATTACTTAAATTTACGGATGTTAAGAAATACACTCAAATAAAATTTGGTCCATAACATTCTTAAACGTGGAAGAAAAGCTGCTGGTTCACTAAAGTTAGAACAATGTTAATGGAAAACTTTCTTTAGATAAATTCTTTCCAGTGCTTCAAAAAGAAGGCAGCATCAAAAATCTTAATAAATCGCAGTTATCAGTGAACGAAAAAATATTTTAAAAGACCATTGTCAATGATTTTGAAGAAATGGGCAACAAATTACTAAGTAAAGTATTTATAGCGCTAACGCCCAAAGTGATAACAATATATAGTTATGAGGAAAAAGAAAAGATCATGAAAAAATACCACCATTATTCAATCTGGGGAGGCGACCCAGGAATTAGAAGTCTGTCTGTTATTAAATAAAATCAAACGTGACTATCGTTGGCGTATCATGACAGAAGATATCAAAACGTACGTATAGTCATGTGAGCTTTGCCAACTCAACAAAAATCTGACTACAACTAAAGAGCCAATAGTACTAACACCCACAATGGAAAAAGCCTTCGATATTGTGTTGATAGATACCATTGGTCCACTACCTTTAACAGAGAAAAATAATTAATACGCGATAACTATGGTGAGCGATCTGACTAAGTATTTTGTAGCAATACCCATTCCAAACAAAAGTGCTAAAACAGTGGCAAAAGCTACTGCCGAAGGTTTTGTGCTGAATTACGGTCCTATGAAGAAAATTATAACATTCATGGGAACTGAATATAAAAACCAAATTTTAACTGATCTTTGCTCCTTACTGAAGATAGATAAAGGAACGTTTAATGAATATCTACGTTCCTACATACCGGTCAAAAGAAACGATTAGGATGAGTGGTTACTGTTCTTCGCATATTGCTATAACACGTCTCCATCGGCTGTACATGGCTAAGGTACATTTGAGTTAGTATTTGGGAAAAATCCAAATTCCCTTCAGTGGTTGAGTGAAAACTCTATAGACCGAATGTACAATATCGACTCATATGACAAATAAATAAAGTTGAGGTTACAATCTGCGAATTTACGGGCCCAAACGTTGATCAAAAATGCAAAAATAAAACAGAAATTACAATATGACACAAAAATAAAAGAGCTAGATACTAATTCAGAAGACGGGGTGTTGTTAGAGAACACAGCAGGTCACAATTTACATAATGTGAAACAGGTCCACATAAGGTATTAGAAACTAATAAAAATAAAAACTGCGCTGTAGAAGACAGGCAAAGTTGATAGTTCCTAAAAACAGAAAATAAGTGAATACAATATTGAATTTATAAATTACTAGCGGACCCGGCGAACTTCGTCCCGCCCAAAATTAATTTTTTGATAGAAATTTTTTCGAGCATTCCGGATTCCACCCGAAATTAATATTTGATCGAACAGTTGCGATCGATAACAAATGATGCCACTCGAATTTCAATCATTGATTGCATGAAACACTTTTCGAATCACATGTCAGGTGAATTTAATGCTTTGTGGTAGACTACGTTCTTTGTTTTGTTGTCCGGCGCGTAAATAAACAAAGACGAAAAGCTTTCCAACACGCGAACGTGCCACATATAATTGACCATGCGAGAAGCATGGGAATTCCAGATTAATCCCAAAAACTTCCAAAGATTGGCCTTTTGATTTATTGATTGTCATGGCAAGTGCAAGGATTAAATCCACGATCTTCAACAATATTCGCACCGAATGACGTCATTGGAAAGGAATCGTTGTATTTGTGGGCATTCGTCAAGCAATGTCTTGATTGTGGTAAGTCGCCGTAAATCAAAGAGTGTCTGGTGGTTGCGTCAACGGTGGTAATTTGACTTTGACCTGCACAACACAATCCTGGTGTCTCCGAATGAAACCTTAGCGTATTGCAATATTGGCAAATCACATTTATGGGCCCAATCGTAATACATGGCTGTTGGCTGTAGTAAATCGTGCAGTCATATTGGAAATTAGCGCGATGTAATTGGACATTCACGGCAACTTTTCTCACCCGACGATTGGCGTTTGATTCAACTTGACGAAGCAGATCGCGAATGCGCTGCTGTCTCAGTCGTTCAGCAGCTGCATGTGCTTCTGAGTTCGTCCTGTATGAATTCGCGACACATGTACTCGAATCAATTCATTCGCTTGAGCGCGTTGATCAGGCGTTTGATTTGCACATGCAGCTGCTGAACGACTGAGACAGCAGCGCATTCGTGATCTGCTTCGTCAATTTAGTTTAATTTAATTAAAGGATAAATTTTAGTAAATTTAACATTTTAATTTTTATAACATAATATATAATTTCTTTTAAGAATTTATGGATATGTAACGAGTAAGGTTATTTTACAAATATTTTATACCATATCTTTTGAGATTCGTATTTAAATAAAAAATAAAAAAGGATTGGTCAAGTATAATTTAATTAAAATAAAACTAGTGCACCCGGCAAACTCCGTCGCACCCAAAATTGATTTTTTGCTTGAAATTATATCGAGCATTCACTATTCCACCCAAAATTAATTCTTTTGATCGAACATTTGCGATCGATAACAAATGATGGCACTCGAATTTCAATTATTGATTGAACGAAACGTTATTCGAATTCGATTGAATTCAATATCCTTTATTTACACGAAATGTAAAGAGGTTCAGGGAATCACATTCAATGCTTTGTGGTGGACTACGTTCTATATTTTGTTGTCCGGCGCGTAAATACAAGAATGCAAGGATTAAATGTCGGATTAAATCCACGTTCTTCAACAATATTCACACCGAATGACGTTATTCGAAAAGAACCGTTGTATTTGCGGGTATTTGTCAAGAAATGTCTTGATTCTGGTAAGTCGCCGCAAAGCAAAGAGCGCAGTGGTTCTGGTGGTTGCGACAATGGTGGTAATTTGACTTTACCACATGTACAACACAGTCCTGGTGTCTTCGAATGAAACTTTAGCGCATTGCTATATTGGCAAATTACCTTTTTAGCTGTAGTGAATCATGCAGTCATATTGGAAATCGGCGCGATGTTATTGGACATTCACGGCACTTTTTCTCACTCTATGATTAGCGTTTGATTCAAAAGGGCACCTGTCATATTGCATACGAATGTTGTTGCATGTGAATGTGCGGGAAAGGGTTTTCCGAAATTCCCCATACTAAATGTATGGAAAATCCATTTTTCCGAATTTTTAAATTTTTCTTCAATATTTTCCAATTTTCTCGCCATAAGGAGTTTCTTTGGGCATAGACAAACTCAACAAAAAAAGACAGCTCAAAACAGACGATCCGTTCCCGAGTTATGAGCGTATCCCACTCTGTTTTATACATATAAGATTCGAGTACACATCAGTTCACCCTTAAGCCCAACTCCGGACGTACTGTCAAATACAGGGATTCGTTCATAAGCCGAACGATACGTATGTGGAATGATCTTGCAGGCTCTGTGTTCCCTCATCATTACAACCTTCAAGCCTTTAAGGCCAACGTGCACCGGTACTTCCTCTGTTCCCCTTTCCCCTTCTTCCAAACGTCTCTGCCCTGAAAAGTCAGCATAAGGGTACTCATACCCCTTTTGGTGCGCGCGAATTATATAAAAAAAAACAACAAATTAAACCTGCTAAACAGCATACAATTACACCTGGGAACCATCCCTACCTACGGTTCTGCAGGTGTATCATATTATACACCTTTCTGCATGTGCGCGTGACTGTTGACTTAACATTTTTGCATGCCATTTATGATTCTGAATATGAAATCCTTCACGAGAGGTTTAACTGCACCTTAGTCCATGTCAGTAGTCTACTTCTCTACGCAGTTAGAAATAAACTAAGTGGCCTAATCTCCTATTTCATGGGTTGCAATGCCGCGACCCAAACGACCGGACCTATTTGGATGCCATTTATGAACTCATACCCCTTCCGCTACGTGTTAGAATATACTCGAGGTATGCCTGTCGTAAGAGGCAGCTAAAATTCAATCTCCGTATTCCGAGTGTACAGTGTATACAAAAAAAATTCAATGAACAAAACGGCAAGATGTATTACCCCAGGTGGCTGCCCAGCTTTGCTGGAAAATCCACCCTCTTCGGAGGTCGGCTCTCCTCCACCAAGATCGAACAACTCCGGGAAAAGAAGTCTACCAAGAGCGCCAGCGCGCCAAATTCAGGCCTAAGCGAAATGTAAAAGCTTGGAGGAAGAAAATAAAACACTTCGAATCAAATTTAATGAAATGGATCTACTCTACCTAGATCTTAATCCTCTAGCAGGACATTTTATTTTTTTTTATGAGTATATTATGCTTTATTACTTTGATGAGTAGAACTCAAAATCGAGATTGAAAATAATATCGGATTAATAGTTTCCAATGGAGATAACAAAAGACAGTGAGCATGCTAGCGTGCTAGCGAAGAAAACAACAGTATACATTAAGAAAGAATTGGCTCAGAATGGTGCCCGCCAAATCAATCTGTCTGATTGATTACGAAAGAGATAGACCTATTAAAAGAAGAAAATAAGGTCCTAAAGAACACCCATGTGCAAAAAGAACGCGAATGTACTCCCGTAGATAGTTGGCAACATCACACCGACGAAGAAGAGCTAGCACGCGAAACGAATCGGGTCCTAAAGTAACGACCTAGTAAGAAAGGAGAGCCGAGAGAAAACCACAAAGAATCGCAAGGAAAGCAACTTCGAGCGCAATTTCGTCCACCACCACCAATAAACGTCGTCGGGATAACGTCATATAATAAGTAGCATAGCCTCCTTAAAGAAACGCTAACAGCGAAATATAAAGTCACATCATTGAGGTATAATGCGTGGAAAATTAACGTCGATAACATCGACGACTACCGAGCAGTGTCCCAAAAGCAAAATAGTGAGAAGATTCAGTGGTATACTTTCGAAATCAAGTCAGAAAGGCCACATCGTGTTGTTACAAGGGGACTCCACCCCTCTTGCACCAAAGAAGAGGTTATGACCGACCTTCAAGCCAAAGGCTTTAAGATTCTTGATGCCGTTAATACCATCAAGAAGGGGAAGCAACAAACAGAAATAGATTAAGGCATCCTGGTAAGGCGTGGACTTCCGCTTTTGTGCTTACTTTCGATAAGTCTGATAATATTGACGATATCTACCGAATAAAAGCTATCGTGGTCAAAATTGCGAAAAGCGTAGAAATTTAAGAACGATTCCGCAGTGCAAACGTTGCCAGGGATTTAATCATACTCAAATGTACTGCAAAAAAGAACCGCGATATGTCAAATGCGCCGGAAATCACCTCTCCCAAGTTTGTGGAGTAAACAAACAGACCTCCGCAACCTCCGCAAGGAAAAGTATCTGGCAAATTATCATTAGAAAATTAACGAAAAAAGAATGTTAATAATATGTACTTGGAATGCAAACGGACTTTTGCAAAAACTTGACGAATGCGTGAAAAGGATACTGATATTTGCTTGATTTCTGAAATCCACGTTAAAACCGAATAGCATTTAAGAGAACAGAACAATCCGAAGACCTAAAGATAGAGCTTGAAACTTTGCAACTGTGCACGAATAGAGTAAAAAACAGCCAGCGTGCTCTTAAAATCTCATCTATCTACTGTCCACCGTGTTCCGCGCTTGAAAAAAGTAATTTCACTAACTTGTTTAAATCGCTGAAACCTTATTTTATTATTGGCGGCGAATTTAATGCGAAACACACGTTCTGGGGCTCAAGATATACCTCGAAAAAAGGTAGTATGCCCTATGAGGCCGGTATGGAAAACAGTTGTGATTTCCATTCGACGGTTAAGCCGATTTATTGCCCAGCTAATATTTCGAAAATACCTGACCTGATCGATTTTTTCGTTGTGAAAGGAATTTCTACCAAACCACTCAGCTATTTTGACATTGAGCGAAAAACTACTCTTCGGCCTAGAGGCAGCGAGATTAACTGGTACAACAACTAACTGGGAAGGCTTTAGGAACGAAATTAAAGATAATGTTGAACTGAGCGTACCACTTACGACACCTTATGAACTTGAGGTTGAAATTGATCGCTTCGTTGAGATCGTACAGCTAGCCTCTTGGAATAATACGCTTAACCCAAGGAAAACATCGCTCAAATACGGTTTACTATATCCTCCGGAAATTGAAGAATTGGTTAAGGAAAAAAGAAAAGCGCGTAAAAAATGGCAACAGAGTCGTTCTCCGCAACATAAAGCACAATTGAATCGTCTGAGTAATTCGTTGAAGAAAGCTGTAAAAGGGACAAGAAGGCCCTAAGTCCCCGCGCCCCCAATATAATTGAATCAAAATGAATGGACAAGGGAAGATAAGGAAAAAGCGGACGTCTTTGCGGTCCACCTGGAAGAAACCTTTAAGCCGTACGATGGTCAAGTGGTTAACGGCAGCATCAATAGCCCAGACTTACCATCTGATGATTTCACCCTCACATATCACAACGCTAAGGGAACTTCAACATGGGATCGAGAATCTAAAACCTAAGAAAGCTCCTGGTTATGATTTGATCACCGGAGAAATTCTCAAAATGTTACCTAGAAAAGAATTGATTAAGCTTCTCCATATTGTAAATGCTGTGCTCAGATTAAAACTTGCAACGAGCCAATGGAAAGTTGCACAAGTCATAATGGTTTTAAATCCAGGAAAAGTGCCAAATGAGATAAAATCGTGTAGACCAATTTCGCTTCTTCCAGTCATCCAAAATTTTCGAGAGGATATTACTAAAGCGCCTCCAACGGGTTATAGAATAAAATAATCTTATCCAGTTTGGGTTCAGAAGTAAGCATTCGACGATTGGCCAGGTGATAAGATTACTGACGTAATCGAGAAAGCACTTGGAGAAAAAAAATATGCTCAAGCTTAGCCTTTGATAAGGTGTGGCATGATGGCTTGAGATTCAAATTACTACAAGTATCCTGTATCCCTATATGATATAAATATTAGAATCATATCTCGAGAATAGACTCTTCCGTGTGAGCCATGGAAACGAGTACTCGGAGCTCAAGGAAATTTTGGCCGGCTTACCGCAAGGAAGCCGCTTCTCTACCTGTTATATACTCGTAATATACCGAAAGAAGATGGCACTATCCTTGCTACGTTTGCCGATTATATTATATTACTATCCTAGCAGTAGGTAAAGCAATCGAAGAAAAGACTGCAAAGTGCACTGAATAAAGTAAATGAATGGACGAGGGACTGGCGGATCGCCCTCAATGAATCTATATCTGTTTACGTGAATTTCGCTTATTAGAAAACTAATCAATATCTATTTAATATATCTAAGAGGCCAAATACCTGGGAATGATACTCAACGCAAGGCTGAAATGGAATTCGCGCGTGAAAATGAAACACAAAGAACTCAAAATCAAATATAGAGAAATGAACTGGTTTCTGGAAACATTCCCAGCTGAGTGCTGAGAACAAACCGCTTTTATACAAGCAAGTGTTAAAGCCGATGTGGACTTACGGTATACAACTTTGGAGTTGTACCAAGAAAACAAATGCCAATATTTTACAAACTTCTTAAAATAATAGCTTAATAGAAATTGTCCAAGCACAGTGGTATAGGTAGAAACGACGATATCTACCTGGATCTCGGAATTCCGAAAATTGAAGCTGAAATTAAAAACTTCGCGAGAAAGCATAGAAACCGACTAATCGGGCATGTCAACAATAGAGTCCTACAAATTTTGGATAAGAGCAATTTATTGCGTTGACTTACTTACTTACTTACTTAGGTGGCGCTACAGTTCGAGGTAAACCTGGGCCTCAACCAACAAGCCTCTCCAGTTAGCCCGGTCCCTAGCTAAATGCCTCCAGTTGCGCACTTCAAGTTGGTTGAGGTCCCTTCTACTTGTGCCCGCCACCTTAGGTGAGGTCATCCTCCAGGTTAGATTCGAAGACTCTGCGGGCCGGAGCATTGGTTTCCATTCGCTCTTCATGTCCTAGCCATCTTAGGCGACTGATACGCAGTTTTTTGACTAGGTAAATGTCGCTGCATAGCTCGTAAATTTCGTCGTTGAATCTTCTCCTCCAAAGCCCGTCAACGCAAACGGGACCGCATATCTCACGAAGAATTTTTCTTTCGAAGTGACCAAGGATATCTTCATCCACAAAGCAGTACTGGGATGACTAAGGTCTTATAAAGAGTCTCCTAAGTCTTTCGAGATAGGGCCTTACTACTCAATTTCCTTCTCAGGCCAAAGAAACAGCGATTGGCAAGAGTTATTCTTCGATTAATTTCCACCGAGATGTTGTTGTCAGAGTTAATAGCAGAGCCAAGGTAGACAAAGTCCTCTACTACCTCGAAGTTATAGCTGTCGACTGTGACGCCCTGTCCGATTCGTCGATGTTGTATATCCCTTCTTGTTGACAGCATATACTTGGCTTTGACCTCATCAATAGTTAAACCCATTTGGCGGCTACTGTTTCGATACTAGCGAACGCACCAGTGACAGCCCGCGGCGTTCTAAGTCACATGATAGCGCGTCATCTTGTCTAAATTATTTTTTGACATCGAACGTCTCGGTGAGGTCATTACCGACCTTGATGGAGCAGCGAGCGTTCTTCGTCGTCATCCTGCACAGCCGAACGAGTTTGGCAGGTATGCCAAAACTAGACATGGCTCTGTATAGCTCGTCTCTATAAATGCTGTCCTATGCAGCCTTAAAATCGATAAGAAGATGGTGAGTACCGATTTGGACTTCTTGGGTTTTTTCCAGGATCTGCCAGAGTGTGAAGATTGTTGAGGAGATTGATGCCTCTGTAATTGGCGCAGTTGAGGGGGTCTATTTTTTGGGGATCGGGCAAACGATGCTGAGATTCCATTCATCAGGCATACACTCGGTCGACTAAATCTTGGAAATGAGTTTGTGTATGCTCCCTACCAAGTCATTTTCGGCTGAATTGAACAACTCGGCCAGTAGGACACAGGACCGGCAGCTTTGTTGGTTTTAAGTTTTGGTATCGCTATCCTCACTTCGTTTTGGCCATGTGGACGGAAGTATTGGCTATCATCGTCTATGTTGAATGGCGCATTCTGCCTGACAGCGGTATGTTGGTCTTCATCGCCGTTATACAGTCTGCAGAAAAAGTTTTCCCCAGATTCTCAGCAACGACTTTGATTCTGCTACCAGATTTCCTTGTAAAGCTCACGAGCAGCCCTCGTCCTTCTTTGCAGCGCCGCTTTGTATTCCTCTGGTTTAGCTGCATGTGTTTGCCGGCATTCTTCTCCAAACCAGGGGTTTATTGGTGGTGGTGTACTGAAACCCAGCACATCAGTTGCGGCATCTCTGACCGTTTCATGATCAATCGGCCGCTATTTCCCCTTGTGAATATTGAGATGAGGAAACTGTATGTTTGCTATAGTGACGTTTCGCCCCACAACGAAGTCAATAAGCCTGAGTCCGTTGCCAAAAGTGGTGACGTGTAGGCTGTGTTTACCAACTGTCCTACCAAGGGCAGCTCGTAGAAACATTCTTTGGTAGCGTCGCCCTTGTCTTCTGTGGGGGCGACTAAAATTAGGCTGATGTTGGCGAACTTAGCCTTGATGCGGATTGTCATAAGGTGCTCGCTCACGTGTCGAAAGCTCAAGACTTCTTGCCTAAGTGTACCGCGTATAACAAATCCGCATCCGAATAAGCGCTGTTTCTGCTCTCTGTAGCAATCACCGTAATAGATATCACAGTTTTCCATCCTCCTTTTGCCCGACCCATCCCATCGCACTTCCTGGATTGCTGCAATATCTGCTTTATAGCAGTTTAAGGCCTCTGCTAATTGATCGGCTGCACGCGGTCTGTTAAGGGTCCGAACATTACACGTGCAGATCCGAAAATCGTTGTCCTTATTTCGTTTGCCAGGGCCGTCAACAGTAGAGTCAAACCTTTTCGAGGCTTGTTGTTGCTTCGCAACTAACCTTTTTCTACGCGGTAGGGAAGTTGCCCCGAAGCACAACCCCCAACCTGTAGGGCCAGTTCCCTTTTATACCCCTAGGACAAGAGGCCGGGTTTTCCGGAATCAGCAGCCCATTAAGGATTCATCCGCCACCAACTGTTTTCCAACACCCTGATTCAGTATTGGAGATCCCTATAGACCTGGAATTCGAATGCGACGAAGCAGCTCATATAGGGATAACACTAATAATTCGGCCTAACTGGAACTGGTAGACGCCACCGTTGATCTAGAGACTTCGTCCGCTGCCGGTTAGAACAAGAGCAGGTGCCTTAGTGTGAGAGCACTCCTCCCCCCTCTCTCGTCTGCTGCCACCAACGACTTTCCAAAAGGGTTGGTTACCCGATCTCCAGTCGAAGTACTAGACACCCAGGGGCTACCATCATGGAGGTGTAAAGTAGGGGTTGATAGTGAGATGCTATCGTGAGAACGCTTGTGCTCTCATATATTTGCATCACTACCCTTTGGCCTTGCGTCGACTACAAAGGACAAAATCTTTCCACATGGCGAGATAAGAATTAACCGCGTGTATACTGCGGAACATGCAGGACCTTTCAGTGGGAAGTAACCTGCCAAACGTTTTTATTTCGTGACAGAAAAATTGCTTAATAAGTTGTTACTTAGTTGCAATATCTCACAAATTTATATCGAAGGGTGGTGTTTTTGGTCAGTGAAAATCTGACACACAGCAAGCACGCGCTTGCTATTCTCATTGTGTCTATGGAAGATCTTAGCCTTCCTTAGATCGGAAAAAAATAGTAAAAAAATTAATTCATTATTCTGAATACGAAATCATTCACGAGAGGTTTATCTGCACCTTAGTCCAAGTCAGTGGTCTACTTTTCTACGCAGTTGGAACTAAACTAAGTGGCCTAATCCTCTATTTCACGCGTTGCAATGCTGCGATTCAAGCGACCGAAAATATTTCGATGCCATTTATGTTTTTGGCTACGGAATGGTTCCGCAGAATCTGCATCTTAGTCCAAGTCAGTAGTCTACTTCTCTACGCAGTTGGAACTAAACTAAGTGGCGTAATCTTCTACATTACATTGCATTGCAATGCTGTAATTCAAGCGACCGAACCTATTTGGATGCCTATTTCGATGCGAAATGTCATCTATTTGCCAGTGAACGCTAAGGGGATAAGTTGTCTAACACTAAATCTCTTAGATCAAGACGGAAATCTTATAAACTTCGAGGTGAAACCATTTCAGCTCGATTACACCTTAAACCGATATAATGATAATATATGGCAACCAATTCTACTCGTACACCTCAAAATATAAAAGGCCTTATAGTACTATTAACCCTGTCAATGCACTATCAACGCCTGATAGGAGAACATCAAAACTTACTAGACGAAATAAGCAATTTCTTTTGTCGCAGGGATACAAATTTAAAAATTAAAGCTAAAACCTGCGGACATGCTGAACATTTTCGAAGAACCAAAGTTTGAGGAGAGTATTTCAAAGCTGGAATATCATACATACTCACCATATCTGAATAATTTCGAGAGAAATGACATCATTCAAATTTGTGTACAGCATCAAGATCTTAATATTTTACCTTCAGAAAGTTGCATTTATATTGAAGGTACAGCCAGTCGGATTCTGAAGCATTTTGGTGATATTCTTCTGCAACAGAACCGAAAAAAATTAAAGATCGTATTGAATTGGCCAAAAAGATCGTCAGCGCAGCTTGGACAAGCAGCGACTCTACTTCAAAGCGACAACGATCGTTGGAGGAATCCGTGTCGGATTCTAAAAGGACCAAGGTGCACAATACCGGCACCTCTTCCAGGCCACCCAACGTCATATCGAAGTCCTGCAGCGATGATCTTAAGGACAAATTAATGCTGGCGGTCATCGACAAAACTACTCAGACGGATCTATTGCCCCTGACAAAAGGAACTTTATTCCAGCCAAACTTCCTCTTGTCTTTATGCAAATTATGAAGGAGAATCCAGGTGAGTTGAGAGGTATTGCGCATCTACAATCATCGTGATAAATAAAGAATCTCTTGCTCCTTTGGCGAAGACTGGCGGTGTCGTCTACTCTGGCTTTGATCCTATTATAATTAAGGTCTACAAAAAAGATGAGGAATCAGATCTGGGCGTACTGCCCCCCCACCCTTCTGATCGCACTCCTCCAGCCGACGTACTCGAGCCTGTCACGTTCCCTTCTTTTTATAGTGACGATTCTCAAACGTCACTTCCTTTGCAGTATCCGTCTTTAGTCGATGAAGACAAATTGTCGAGCATGAAGACGAATGACTGCTTCAACAAACTTCAACCACCGCTTTTGAGCGAGGACGAAATTCTGGAATCGTCCTCGGACTCGGTAGCCCTGAATACCACCGTGGTGGACGTTTCTCTGCCTGATTGTGGCACCAATGCTACAGTTAGTCCAGATTAACCTACACCACTCCATAACGGCTTCTGCCGGCCTTCTTCATCGTCTCTCAAAGGTTAGGGAAGATAAAGTCTTGGTCCAGGAACCTTGGGTCGTGGACAATATGGTATGTGGACTCAAGACTCCAAACTACTACATCCTCTATATGCGTAATATGTGGCGATGCTTATTACTTGGTTTCGGCGTATCTCGGATCACAGATACCTCCAATTCTCTTTATATGTAGACCGTATTAACCCGCTGGTTTTTAGAAATTATCACAAAACTGATTGGCTCAAGTATAGGTCAACTTTAAGTTGTTTAGTTACCTCAAATCACCTTATATAATAAATGCTCTCATACAGATCCAAAAGATTTCAGACCTATTAGTCTATCATCATTCCTGTTAAAAACATTGAAACGAGACAGCAGAATGGTTGAAGGAATTTCTCCAGGCTGAAATTGTTGAAGTAATTAATATTCAACAAGCTAGTTGTCCCCGTTTAATAGAATTAAAGCGTCCCTATCCCGATGAAATAAAATGTTTATATCACAGCAAATGTTGTGCGCTGCAAAATGTTTACCTGTTAAATAAATTCTTATGTGGAACTGAACAAAAATGAAACATTTCTTTTTTTCCTATTTAAACAGCAATTTGGTCTTCAATTTTATTTCTTATTAAATCACAATTTACACAAATCTTATAGCTAATTCATGTTCATAGCATAATGCCACCATGCATAAGTATTTACATTATCTTTACTTATAAACCTCTTATCATCTACGTAACTTAAAGCAACTTAATTAATAGACTGAGTACATAAAATAAGTATTTTCGATCTTATAATACACATGTTACACATAAAAGAGTTTCTTTCACTACAAACAATCTTCATAGTTTAATTATCTGTTATAGTTTTCTTTACACCTTTAGCCTTTTTAATTTCCTTGCTACTTCTAGTCTACTTCTCTACGCAGTTGGAGCTAAAGTATGTGGAATATCCTTTATTTCACGCGTTATAATGCTGCGATTCAATCGACCGAACCTATTTCGATGGAGAGGTTGATATGCACCTAAATCCAAGTCAGTAGTGTAATAACAGTTTTATCATGTTTCGTCTTGGGAATCAGGTCAATCACGATACCATGGGCGACTATTTACATTAGTAAAATGAATTTGTCGACTGTTTTTGATTTGGTATTTCCATTTCATTCATTCAGTTCATCGATCATGAGTGTAAAATTATGTTCGCATATTTGAGTAACTACACGTGTTCATGACCATAAATGGACAAGTGGTCCATAATACTAGAGAATAGTATTTGCCCTACAAAGTAAAATTCGATAAATCATATAAGTGCATAAATAAAAGTGCTCCAATTACCGATAAAACAGTTCGCCTACTCATTAAACTACTCATACAAAATTACAATAATATAGGAACTCACTTTAGGTTCACTTTAGTAAACTAACAACTGAACACAAAAAATAAGCTTCAGAAATATTCCATAGTTTTATAGATAAATTATTTCTAGCAAACACGGGATCGAACTAGATGTTTCCTTAAACATAATCACAGATAATAAATATGCCCAGATGTCTCATTCATATGGGAAGAAGTGATATATGAAAACGAAATTCACTAAAAAAAAAGCTTTTTAAAAAGCTTAAACTTCTTACAAAAGGGAAAAAAACAGAACACAGAACATTTGTTTTTTCTGCTCACTTTTTAGTCCATCGTGTCACTCACACACACCCTTGTTTACCTTTACTGAAAAAATGAAACAAAAAAATATTTTGTGCAACTGCGGTCACGGAGTTCTGATGCCGACACGTTGGTAGGATGGATACGGAGTATAGATCGTATATATATATGTATATGTGCAAATGGTTGGGCTTATGTTGTGTGCTTGTTATCTGTATGTATGAACCTTATTTTCAGCACATGATTAAATAAATAAAAACTCTGTAAATTTTGTGGACACAAATTTGCTCTGAAAATGGGTATGAATATGAGAGGTGCATACTGCATTTTATTATTTATCTTTATGCCCTTATAGTAACTGATCACTGCTCTTGGCCTACTTAAGTGAGGGTGACTAATGTTCGAAATTATTATAAAAAAACTAACGAGAAATAATCATTAACTTAAATTAGTTAATTATAATTATCCAAGAGTTCTTAATTTTTTGTCGGCGAGAGAAGGACATTCACACAGTGGCAAACAGATTTCTCCTCGTACCTGTAGCTTGCGCATTGGTCGATGTAAACTATACCGAGATGCTTCGCATGAATAGCAGTGGCATGGGGCTCAGTAATGATCCCAGAGATCACCTGTGGGTCACCCACGCTTAACCAGGGAGAGAGATCTAGTCTTGCTGCAGACCGGTCATAAGGTTCAGCGTGCGTAGCTTAACAAAGAGCTTAAATTTTTTTTAGAGAGGTGAGTGGAACCCTTATAAAAAGGACAGCCTATGACGTATGCAATTGTAGCCTCCTTCTTACAAGTTCATCAGCTTTCCAACGCCTACAATGTCTATCGATAGCACGCAGTGCTATCCAGTTCTAGTTCTGTTCTAGTACGATAGACTCGTTGACAGTTAAATGCTGCGACGCTGCCTTACAGACCCTGGCCAGACAAAATAAGTTTAAATTTGGGTGGGCACCCGGTCACCAAGGTATTGAAGGCAAAGAATCGGCGAACGAGCTAGCTGGATCAAAATCTGCGTTTATAGGACCAGAACCGTATTGCAGAGTCAATTGGGATGCTGCCTTAGGTCAAATTAATGATTGGGAATACCAACTTCTTCTTGAACGCTGGGAAAATGTTCCTGGCCTAGGCCACTAGGGTAGGCCTATTCGCTTACGACTTCTGTAGAAGCTGCATGGATAAAGAGGAGGAAGAAACTTCTTCTTTGTACATGTGAAACTCTCTCCGCTCGTAGGAAACTGCATTTAGGTGCCTACTTCTTCAACAACCTTGGCGAACTGGCTAATGTTAGCATTAGCAGCTTCCAGCGCTTCATAACTAGCTCCTCCTAGTTCAACGGGTAGCTAGCTCTCTTTGGAGATGCCGATCTTGTGGCAACACAATGGACCTTACTGGTCTAAATAAGGTTGCATATTTGCAGCTCGCCACGTCAACCTAAAATAAGCTATGTATATAAAATGTAGGTGGATACCGGACCCTGCAGTTTCCCTTTTCGTCTACCTTATACCAGTCACAGTATATGTACATATGTTCCACGTCTTTCAGACAAGTCTGCAGGTATTATCTTCCTGCTTAGGTGGCGCTATGGAACCTGAGCCTCAACCAACAAACCTCTACCGCTATCCCGAAAGAAGTAAGGTCTGTCAGCAAAAACTGGCCGCGTATTCCTACAAGAACACCTTAGGAAACTGGGTATTAAGCAAAGTGGAGACTCTAGATTCGGCAGAGATGTTGAGGAAACCCCAAGGCACTTTCTAAAGGAATGTGAAGCACTGATTCACAAAAGAAGAAAACGCCTGGATGCTTACCAACTATTAGAAGAAAATCCTTTCCAGATACTCTGATTCCGCGTAGCATAATAGATCCATAAAGACCGCAGTGCACCCACACCCCTATAACCAAACAACAGATAGTGTTCACTGCCTACCTATATTATGGAAAGGAAATAAAAGCAACCATACAACAAGGCCTAAATTGACAGCCTATTGCAGAAGGACAAGAAAATTCTTGTAGGATTGATTAAGGACATACAAATCTGCGTTGCCACATAAAATGCTAAAATTGGCGATAAACGATTTTCAGGACTTCTATGATCTTAGGCATAAATTCCTTCGAAGAATGTGATAGTACGTAAATAGACTTCAGCCTGAAAAACCGTAGTATATGCACCGAGTAGTATATGCAAACTCGTCCCTCCTCCAAACAAGTCCTAGGTCGTCTTCAAAATCACCCCGATATCCTAAGGTTTGATGCTCAAAAGAGTACCAGGCTTTGAAGAGTATTCCATAAAAATGAACATAAAACTGCTTTAGGTTAGGTTAGGTTAGATAGGGTCAAGAGGAAAACCTCATAAAACACTACGCACCAAATTTCATCACAAAGTGCAACGAAATGATTGACTTTTCCCGCCCTTCAGATACACCTTTTCATATACAACGCATACGCGTTTGCAAAACTTCCATTCATGAAAATTTATTCTTTTGCTACGGTGGTATGGAAATCACACCCTTATGCAATTTCATCCCCCTTCCCGCATACCCCTTTACACTTCCTCACCTCGTTCGTTTGCATGTCACAACACACGATGAGAAAAAGAACTTTCCCACACGATCGAACGGAGTGACGAAAAAGAAAAAGCTTTATTTGTTGTACTTATTCTGAAAGCTCTTTGTCTGCTACGACGTTGTCTGCTACGTCAAAAATATGCTTCATGTTTTTAGATGGGCGTGCGACATCTGGGTAGTTTATTATCTGTGCATACATGAAGAATTTACTGAGGAGCAACAATTGAACTTGACTGACGGCAATACAATTTCCTCATACACAAACTCAAAAAGACGAACAAAAATTCACAATGGGTGTCACCCCAATAGAGTTTATGAATTCAGCCGCAAACATCTTGCCGGAATTTGACGGCAACCCAAGCAATTTAAAAAGTTTCATTGACGCGATTTCCCTTATAGAAAAAATCAAAGAAACACATGTGGCGATAGCAGTGACCCTAGTAAAATCTAAATTAAAGGGACTCGCGATCGTGGAGGAGACTACTCTGCAGCGGACAGTGAACAAATTAATTAACATCAGAAGTGAAGGCCACGTCATCCGAGATTATACCGGCAAAATTGAAAACTACACAGCATGTACAAAGTAACACAGATGATTTTGCCACTAAAATAGAGGATTTGAGGAAAACCCTTAATTCTACATTTATATCAAAAGGCTTCACGCTTGAGGCAGCAAAGAAAATTTCGACGCAAGCTGCAGTAAAAACTTTTATAGACAATGCAACCACTTGCTATGCGAATTGCTATGCGATCCTGCAATTTTGGAGACGCAAGTTACATTACATTCCGAATTGTTATTTTTTATTTAATTTATGTTATTATCACTGCTTTCGCCTCTAGTTCCTTAAGAACTATACATTGCACTTTCTTTTTAATTCATAGTATTGATAATTATTTTATTTTATTTTTGTAATTTATATATTTTGAATTAATTATGAAATAAATATGAAAATATGAAAAAAAAAAGTTGCCAAGTATAAATTAAATTATTTGCATTAAATAATTTAAAAAAAATATTTTTAAATATTTAACTCGTCTCCTCTAAAGTTGAGTGTCCTCATTAAAAAAAATGGGCCAGCGTAAATATTGGATAAGGTCAGTGTTCGTGGAATTGCTTCTGTAATTTCTGCCTTTTCTGCTGAAGGTTTGATTGGGTTGATCCGAATTTTTGTTGGTTTATCTTGTGCTTTTTCTAAAAGGTTGTTTTTTTGGTTTTTATTGCAGATGACGACCAATATGATAAGTATGATGAATATAGTTATTACTGCATAAGAAAGCCATTGATTTATCTTAGTATCGTTATTGGTTCAAGTCGGCGAACCCCACAGGCGGACCAGTAGGGATGCAGTACAGTGGGAGGGTTATGACCCCTATAATCCTGATCATAACCTCGCCGAACAAAAGGAAGAAGAAGAAGAAAAACGCTATCGGTTCAAGTAAGTGAGTTGTGTCGTGGGTCAACACGTACTGTGGTTTATCCATTCAAAGTTTTGATTTTCCTTCAATTAATATTATAAAACAATCAAAAAATTGCTTGTATTTGCAAACTTAAAGTTGAACGCAATCAGCCGAAAGTAAAATTTGTGGGCTGCAAAGATTATTTTCATTGTAAGTGGGTAATAATTTTACCTGCAGACGTTGAGTTTTTGCTTATAATCAAACAAGCAATTTCTTTGTAAGAGTTGTTCTGCTGCACGATGGGGCTCTCTTCGCTCTCCTCTCCTACGAGAGAGCAAGGTGAACGACCACCTCAACAAGAAAGCATGTTCCGCTGCTAGTATCGTCGCAAAAGCAACAACAACAATACCAGCAAGTTCAAGAAAATCTTATTATGAAGAACGAGGTTCTTTAACTGATTTCACTTCAAAGATTTTTGGCTGTGATAAACATGGAAAAATTTACATCAATGATTCTTTAAGTGATGCGACAAGTTATCTTTTTAATGCTGCGCAGAAAACTAGGAAAGAGAAAATGTATAAATATGTTTGGTTTAAAAACGGGAGAGTACTAATACGCAAGAGGGATAATGATAAATATATTATTATTAACTCTGTTGATGACCTTCTAGCACTTAATTAATATGGAAGATCCTCAAATAAATTTTCTAAGTATTCGCTCTGTTAACTGCGTTGACGTTATATCTCATGATCTCGTTTTTGACCAAAAGTATTTATCTAATTTTCTTATTATCCACAAAAAAATTAGATAAAACTATGCGTAAAAATTTCGATAACTTTCTTGTGCATTTGAATGGTTTTGTGAATAAGCCCGATTTTATTTTTTTGACTGAAACGTGGATTTATGATGAAGAAATGTCGCTTTTTGCGATTTAAGCGTATGACTTTTTATCTTGCTGCTATAATGAATATGCAGCTGACGGCGTTGCAGCGTCGTTGCATGCGTCTGATGTTGAACCTTCCTCTTTTAATTTGAGTAGTTGTGATACTAAATTTAAGGCAAAAGACAATAAGTTAACATTATTATGTATTTACAGATTTAATCACCTATCTCTTGAATAACGTGTTTTATGAGGAATTAGAAAACTTGTTATCAAGTGAATCATCCAACATCCAATGATATTATTCTTTTGGGTGTTATCAATATCTATAAGATAACTATTTATTTTTACTGTCTTCTTACGGTTTGGAGTCATGTATAAATAAACCAACTCGTATTTCAGACTCTATTAGCACTTGCGTTGATCACATGAAGGTGTGATTTCGTGACTCCCAAAAACTCCTCAGTAGCGCTGTTCTTGATTTGCAGCTAACTGATCATTGCATGTCGCGTTTGAGTTTGGCAAATGTTTCTGTTACAATTTCTAATAAAATGCCTTCCAACTCTTCTTTCGTTAAAACTGATTACCTGGCGCTTAATAGTCTACTTCGTCTTGAATGCTGGGAAAACATACTTAATGCGTACGACCCTTCCAAAGCATACCCAAGTATCTTTATCGATACTTTAAATGAGAAAAGTGAGAGTAAATTGAAAAACCTGAAACCTTGGATAACTCCCGAACTACTTAACAAAATTAAAGATAAGAACAAGCTTAAAAAAAGGTTAAATATCCGAATAATGCAAGTTACAACTTAAAAACAATTATGCAAATATATTTCCAAATAAGTTTTGATATGTAAAAAGAATTTTCATTTCATTTCATTTCAAGTTTCGTGAAATTATAGGTGACTCGAAAAAAGAATGGAAATTGGTTAAAAGAATTTAGAACAAATCACCTCAAATCGAGCAAAATTTAAGGTTAAAAGTTAATTATGTTTTTGTTACAAATTCTAAGGTATTGGAAGATAAATTTAATAATTCTTTTGCCTCTGTTAGTACTAAAGTAGTATCCGATAGTTGTACTGATCGTACTAATTGCGGGTGTTTAACTAATGAGGAGTCCTCCTTCCAGAGCTTTTTTTTATTCAATTACATCTTTTGAACTGAAACAACTGAGTGCTTTTCTATTAACTTCGTTAAGAAAATAGCTTTAAATATATGTGAAATTTTATCTTACATTTATAGTAATAGCATTTTCAATGGTGTTTTTCCAGATGGCTAAAACAAGCCGAAGTGATGCCTTTATTTAAAAAGGTGATACATAATACCTCAATAAATAATTACAGGCCAATTTCTTTACTTACAGCGGTTAAAAAATTTTTGAAAAAGCTGTAAGTAAAAGGATGGTTAAGTTTTTAGAAACAAACAAATTTTTTAATGAGTTTCAATTTGGCTTTCGATCTGGGTTATTCCACTGAGGGAGCCCTCTTAAAATTCTGTTCAAATGTATATAGTAGTTTAAATACTTACTTACTTACTTAACGGGCTCCCAACCCGTGGAGAGTCCCTGCCTAAAACACAGCAGCCTTCCATCCTCCTCGATCCTGGGCACGCTGCTTCCAGTTTTCCAGACCAAGCGCTCTGGCATCCGCGATAGCTTGGTCCTTTAAAGGGAGGTTCGGTCTTCCTTGTCGTCTCGAACCTGGGGGCTGGGATTCGAAGATCCTCTTAGCTGGAACATTATTGTCCATTCGCTCGATGTGGCCAAGTCAATGTAGTCGACGTGTTTTGGCTTTCTGGACTACATCCACACTTTGATACAGCTCATAAGATTCGCGGTTATATCTTCTTCTCCATTCGCCCTCCTCGCAAATGGGACCGAAAATTCGACGAAGAATTTTTCTCTCGAAAGTATTCAAAATCTGCTCTGCTTTCCTGCTTATCGTCCAACACTCGGCACCGTAGAGCAGAACTGGCAGGATAAGTGTTTTGTAGAGCACGCATTTCGTCTTCCGAGCTAGGAGTTTTGAACGCAGTTGTTTTGCTAAGCCGAAGTAACAGCGGTTTACTTGGGTTAGTATTCGTCGAATCTCCACTAAGGTGTCGTTCGTTTACTCCGAGGTAGGTAAACTCCTTAACTACTTCGAAGTTACTGCTGTCAACAGTGACGTTTTGTCCTAGGCGGTGGACAGATGCTGCTTTGTTTGTTGACAACATGTACTTTGTTTTGTCCTCGTTTACCTCAAGACTCGTTTCGCCTGTTCTTCAATTGCCGTAAAAGCCTCTATGACGGCACGCTGGGAGCGACCGATGATATCAATATCGTCTGCGTATCCCAGCAGCTGGACGGACTTGTTGAAGATAGTGCCTTCGGTGTTGACGCCTGCCTTGCGCACTATCTGCTCCAGCACTAGATTGGAGAAATCACATGATAGCGCATCTCCTTGCCGAAATCCGGTACACGTTTGGAATAGCTCAGAAGAACTGTTTCCAAACTGCACATTGCTTCGCGTGTTTTCCAGCGTGAGGCGACAAAGCTGGATTAGTTTGCGCGGGATCCCGAATTCGGCCATCGCCATGTAGAGCTCACGGCGGTGAATGCTATCATATGCGGCTTTGAAGTCGATGAAAAGATGGTGAGTCTCGACTTGAAATTCGTTGGTCTTTTCCAGGATTTGGCTTAATGTGAAAATTTGGTCTATCGTCGATCTGCCGGGCCGGAAGCCACACTGGTATTTGCCGATGTGTGTGTTGCAGAAGGGCTTTAGATATTCACATACTACGTTGGACAGGATCTTATACGCGACATTTAGCAGGGATATGCCTCTGTAGTTTTTGCAGGACATAAGATCGCCTTTTTGTAGATGGGGCATATGGAGCTGATTGTCCAGTCATCGGGCATGCTTTCATCCTCCCATACTTTGTTGATGCAACAAGCATGCACCCTACCAAAACATCACCACCGTGTTTGAAGAGCTCTGCTGGCAGTCCATCAGAGCCGGCGGCCTTGTTAATCTTCAGTTTTTTGATAGCTGTGCCGACCTCTTCGATACCTCTTCGGCTACCTCTTTCACGATGTCGCGGTACTGGTTCCACAGATTGTTGGCGTTTGTGAATGGTGGGTGCACAGTGGAGAGTCTCTCGCTCAGGCGCTCTCTGTAGTCTCTAGCTTCGCCATGCGTGCTAAGGCATCCAACGTTAAATTTCTTTTTCTGGGCGGTTCGCAGCTTCTTTTCGTTGGACAGTCGAGCTCTGAATTTTGCTGCTACAAGGAAATGGTCAGAGTCGACGTTGGCCCCTCTGAATGTATGTACATCCAAGATATTTGATGCGTGTCTCGCATCAATTAGCACGTGGTCAGGTTGCTGTGTGGATTCGTAGTCTTGGAAACCTAGTGCTACTTATCACCGTATTATGTGCTGCTGCAAAGTCGATTAGTCGGAAGCCGTTATCTGTTGTCGTATCGTGGAGGCTATGCTTGCCAACTAACCCGCCGAAGATGTTTTCCTTACCGACTTTGGCGTTGAAATCCCCGAGTGCGATTTTCGTACCATACTCCGGACAGGCTCCGTAGGCTCCATCCAGGAGGTTATAAAATTCCTCCTTGATGGGATCCTCAGCCTCATCGGTAGGGGCGTGTGCACATATTAGGCTTATGTTGTAAAATGCGCCTCTGATGCGGATCACAGCTAGGCGATCGCTTATCGGCTTGAAGTCAATGATCTTTGACCGAAGCCGATTTCCCATGACGAATCCGCATCCTAACATGTGCAATCTTTTGTGACAGCTGTGATAGATGTCGCAGTTTTGTCGTTTTTGTATACCTGATCCTATCCATCGTATCTCCTGGATCGCGGTAATATCTGCCTTATACCGCTCGAGGACAGATTCAAGATTTTGAGTAGCGCCAGGGGTGTACAGTGTACGTACGTTCCAGGTGCATACTCTCAATTCATAGTCCTTTGACGTTCCGGGTCGTGTTGCCATTTGAGGTTCATTATCCGCGGCATGATGTGTCTCTCTCATAACTGAATTTTTTTAAGTGGTAGGGAAGTTACCGCGACGGCACAACCTCCAACCTGGAGGGCCAGGACTATTGTTGAGACCCCTAGGACGAGGGGCCGGTTAAACCGATGTCAGTAACCCACTTCGGGGATGTGAGGGTTGCCGTTGGCCCATTAAGGGCTCATCCGCCACCATCTCTTTTCCGGGACCCTGACTAGTACCTGAAGAATCCTTATCGACCTGAGCTTCGAATATGTCGAAGTAGTCCAGATAAGGTGTTGTTTTCGTTGTGGAAAATGAGACGCCACCGTTGATTCCATCGAGGGAATTCGTCCGCTGTCGTGTTTATAGTGCTGCTGTTTTCTCTTGATCAGCACTCGCGCTTATAAGTTTGGCAAGCCGGATCCGGGTGGACAACGGCCAGTATCCGATGGCTTCCACATGGAGGTAATATAAGCACAGTTGATGTGTGGCAACAGTTACAACACTGGGCTTTGCCAGGTTAAAATCAATCAGTGTCTACCCTATCCCACCACACCCAGCCTTTAATAACAGAAATCTAACTGTAGCTCTTTTCATCGTTCTAACTAAAGCTTTCGATACCTCCGATCATAAATTACGTTAGAACAAACTTTACCAATGTGGTTTTTGAGGTGTAATGCATTCCTGGTTCTGTTCTTGTTTATCTAACAGAGTGCAAAGAGTTAAAATTAATGGTCAACTAAGCTCTGGTAGTTCCGACGTATTTTAAGTTTTATGATATAAGAGAACATACAATATATGCGTGTCAGCACAATTTATACACTATGTAATTTGTATAAAATTTTAAAAAGCTGTAAGTAAAAGGATGCTTAAGTTTTTAGAAACAAACAAATTTTTTAATAAGTGTCAATTTGGCTTTCGATCTGGGTTATTCCACTGAGGGAGCCCTCTTAAATTTCTGTTCAAATATTTTTTATTTTTTTTTTCCGAGGGTAGGTGAAAATCTTACACAGACCCTATGAGAATAGCAAGCGCATGTTCATAGTAGTGTCAGATTCTTACTGACTAAAAACACCACCCTTCGATATAAATTTGTTAGATATTGCAACTAAGAAATAACTTATCAAGCAATTTTTATATCACGAAATAGAAGCGTTTTTTGTAAGTAAAATTTAAATGAACAGATTTGGTTTCATTCAGAGCGAATCGCCAAACCTTTGTCCATTCATTTACTCTATCCAATGCTTCTTGCAATTTTTCCGTAGTCTCTTCGACCGTTTTGCCTACTGCCAAAATAGCAGTGTCGTCGGCAAATGTAGCCAGTGCAATACCATCTACTTGCAGTATGTCACGAGTATATAATAGATACAAGAGTGGACCAAGGACGCTACCTTGCGGGACCCCAGCCAATATTTCCTTAAAGTCTGAATATTCGTTTCCGTGTTTGACGCGGAATAATCTATTCGTAAGATAGGTCTTCAAAATATTAAATAAAGGATCCGGCAGAAATTGTCGCAATTTAAACTTTAAGCCTTCATGCCAGACCTTGTCAAAGGCTTGAGAGACGTCAAGGAATACACTTGAGCAAATCATTTTTCCTTCAAGTGATTTTTTGATTACATCTGTTATTCTATGTACTTGGTCCACCGTAGAGTGCTTGCTTCTAAACCCGAATTGATGATCCGGGATAAGACGTTTTTCTTCTATAATTGGCTGTATTCGCCTAAGCAATATTCTCTCGAATACTTTAGATATAATTGAAAGGAGCGAAATTGGTCCGTAAGACCAAGTTTTCTCGTTCGGCGGTTTTCCTGGATTTAGAACCATTATAACTTCCGCGAATTTCCATTGGCTGGGAACATATTCTAGTCTAAACGCGGCATTTATAATGAAAAGAAGTTTAATTAAAGCTTTTCATTGTAGTTCTTTGAGAACCTCTCCTGTGATAAGATCATATCCAGGAGCTTTCTTAGACTTTAATTTCTTTATTTCTTGCTTGAGTTTATTTAGCGTTGCGTTTCTTATGACGCTATTGTCTATATCCGATGCGCTTATATTTTGAATAAGCGCTTGTCCATCAAACGGTTTGAAAGTTACTTGCAGATGGTTGGAAAAAACTTGCGCTTTCTCTTTGTCATCTCTGGCCCATTCATCATTATTTTTTTTAATTGGGGCGGCTTGAATTTAGGTCTTTTAATACCCTTTCCAAAGCGAATAATTAGAATCTTTTTCTGCAGTTAAACTTTCAAGGTAACTTTGTATTCCACGATTTTTAAAATCATTGATGGTCTTTTTTAGCGAGTTGCACAAACGGTTTAGGTGTGCTTATGCGGAGCCCGAGTTTGTCGCCATTTTTTACGCGCTTTTCTCTTCTCCTTGATCATCTCTTTTATTTTGGGTGGATACGTTTGGACATAACTGCCCGGCGTTTTCTTTTGTTTGGGAGTATTTTTCCACGCGGCACCCTGTACGATTTCAACAAAGCGATCAACTTCGACTTCAAGTTCATAGGTTGTCTTAAGTGATACGCTCAGCTCCATATTTGCTTCAATATCTTTTTGAAGCTGTCCCAATTAGTTTTCACGTTGGTTAATCTAGCTTGTTCTACTTTTTTAATCAGAGCTTCGCTTATCGTCATAATGATTGGAGAATGATCAGAGGAGAGATCAAAGCTTTCTTCAACTTTTATACAGTTACCAGATATTCCTTTAACAACAAAGAAATCGATCAGATCCGGTACCTTATTTCTATCAGTCGGCCAGTATGTTGGTTTACCGGTCGAGTGAAAATCACAACGGTATTTCATACCTGCATTATAAAGCATTCTACCTTTCTGAGAGACGCATCTTGATCCCCAGAAGGTGTGTTTCGCGTTGAAATCGCCACCAACTAAGTTTGTTCTAAAGAAGTTGAAAATGTTTGTAAAATCACTTTCTTCAAATCTGCATCGCAGTGGGCAATATACAGATGAAATATTAAAAGAAAAATTTCTATTTTCTACGCGTACCGTGCTTATTGCATTGCTTCTAATTCGATCTCTAGCTCTGCCGAGTGCTCGATACATTCTTTTATGAACAAAGATGATCCACCTCTGGACCTTTCCGATGGGTGGTAGGCGCTATAGCCCCTTATCTTAACATTTGATTGGTTTGTCAGATGGGTTTCACAAACCAAGTATATATCAATATTTTTTGCACGTATAAATATTTCTAACTCATCGAGTCTTTGTATGAGCCCGTTGGCGTTCCAAGTAAGAATCTTAAGCATTTCTTTCATATTTTGGTTAAAGTGCGCGCGCTACGAATATTATTTTCAAGTGTAACTAGTCTCTCGAAAATAAGTTTGTTTGTTTTGCTTTGCTCTTCAAGTTTCGCAAGGATAATGGAAAAGACATGAGTTATAGAGTCATGTGAACCAACGCTATTGCCGTTTTCCGATGCCGCAACTTGAGCGTGAGTCTTGACGCTAAGGTTTGGACGCTTTGCTGTTGTTCATTTTGCTTTATCAGCTATATTCGTGCCATTATCTGTCATGAGCATATGACTGCACACCAGTGTCTGTAAGTTTTGCTTTTGCCACCATTTCTTTCGGACGTTTATGTTTTCCTCATTAGCTGGTTTTTGGGCAGGTTTGACAGTTTTTCTTTCTTTCGCTGTTTTTACCGTAGCGGTTTCGCATTCATCCTTAATTTGTTTCAGATTTGGGCGTTTGTTATTTTTAAGCGTATCGCGTCTTTTTTGAAGCTCTTTTGCCACTTCGCAACGTCAATAATTCAGCACCCAGCGATTTGCAATTATGCAATTTGTGCAAGTGCCTGGGGCTTGTTTATTTAAGAGGCAGTCTTCGGAGAGATGTTTACCCGCACATTTCACGCACCGCGGCTCTTTCTGGCAGTAAGTCTGCGTGTGATTGAAGCCCTGGCAGCGCTTGCACTGCGGGACCGATCTTGAGCTTTTACGCATAGGCTCGATTTTGACCACGATATTAAGGATAGTCTTAATACCGTAGATCTCATCTTTATTTTCGGCTTTATCGAAATTTAGTAAGAATAGCGGAAGTCCACGCCTAACCAATACTTCCTTATCTCTCTCCGACTGTTGCTCCTCCTTCTTGATAATATTAGCGGCGTCAAGAACTTTAAAGCCTTTGGCATGGAGGTCGTTCATAACGTCTTCCTTTGTGCACGAGGGGTGGAGTCCCCTTGCTACAACACGCAGTGGCCTTTCTAACTTGTTTTCGTATGTATACCACTGGATTTTCTCGGCATTTAATTTTTGGGACACTGCTCGGTACCCGTCGGAATCATCGACGTTGATTTTCCAGGTATTGTTTCGGAGAGATGTGACCTTAAATTTCGATGACAACGTTCCTTTGAGGAGGCAATGCAACTTAATATAGTCCGAAATTCTAAAGACGTTTATCGGTGGCGGAGGACGTAATTTTGCTTGAGGTTGCTTCTCTTGCACCTGCTTGCGCTTTCCATCTTTGTGTGGCTCTACCTCAGGTGAAGAACCAGCTTTGCGTTTTTTGCTAGGTCTTTTCTTTTCGATCCAATTAGTTTCGCGTGCTAGCTCTTCCTCGTGACTAGCTGAGGGCTGTGAACTAACTGTGCATTCTTTTTGGAGATGTGAATTCCTTAAGGCATTGTTTTTTTCTCGGAGTAAATCTACCACTTTCTTAAGATCGCGGTAGAGTAGCTCCATTTCGTTAAGCTTGAGACGAAGTTCATTGTTTTCCTCCTCAATGCTTTTAGATTTCACTGAGTCCCGTTCTTCGCGCGCTGGCGCTTTCGGCAGACTTCTTTTTCCGGAGACATTCGATCTTGATGGTGGAGATCGAGATACCCTTGAACTTTTTGAAAAGGGATCAATCAGTAGCAATAAATGGCTCTCCCCAGAATCCGTTGAGCCGACCTCCGAAGATGGTGGATTTTCCAGTGAAACTGGACTGCCACCTGGGGTATTATATCGCTTTGCTTTGTTCATTGCATATTTTGCATACACTACGCTCGGTATACTGATGGTGGATTTTAGTCGCCTCTTACGACAGGCATGCCTACCTCGGGTATATTCTATCCCCTACCCGAAGGGGATTGATGTTTAGTATATGACTGGATTTCAGTTAATTCAAATTGTTCAAATATATATAGTAGTTTTAATAACATAAATCTAACTGTAGCTCTTTTCATCGATATAACTAAAGCTTTCGATACCTTCGATCATCAATTACGTTTGAACAAACTTTACTAATTTGGTTTTTGAGGTGTAATGCATTCCTGGTTCTGTTCTTGTTTATCTAACAGAGTGCAAAGAGTTAAAATGAATGGTCAACTAAGCTCTGGTAGTTCCGACGTATTTTAAGTTTTATGATATAAGTTTTATGATATAAGTTTTATGCAATATAAGTATGCGTGTTAGCACAATTTATACTCTATGTAATTTGTATAAAAAGGGGTACAATAAAATTTGAAGGTAGATTTGAATACGACAACTCTAATAGTAAAGTGTTTTATTTGTTTGACTATAACCACCCCTCAACAGCGGTAATGTGGTCTTAGTTTATCATTTAACACAGTTGGTCCTTCGAGTTACTGAACTACGACTAGGAGAGTCCAAGAAGTTTTAAAAGTAGTGAATAGAGTAAATAGTGAAAATACGAAACGAGATACGAGGAGATAAAAATGAAGAGTGTAGACGATTTGGCTCAACAACAGCGTGAGAGGGCTGAATGGATAATAAAAATATCCGAAAGGTACACGAAAGAACCCAAGGTAAGACGAACAAAGGAATTCGTCAAGGAAGGATCATATGACCACGACCATCAGGAAAGAGTTTGAGAACGGAGATAAACAAATACGAAGGCACGAGCAGTTCAGCGAAAGGCATTCATACATCGAAGCCAACTTCTACAAGCATCTAGAATTAACGATGACGACACTACGAAATAAGTTAGAAGGCAAGCTGAAAGAGATATTGGAGGAAGAATCTAAGGCCCAGAAAGCGAACCCACTACCAAGAGCAGCAGAATTAGTCGACAACTCGAATACAGCTATGATGGAGAAATCATCGCAGACATCAAAGACATACTATGTCCATAAACAACAGGCAATGCAAAGCCAATGGGTAAAAATAGTAGCAACGCATAATCACATTGTGGAGCATGCAGGAGAAATAACCGATGAAGATTATAAGAACGAGCACGAATAACTAGACGAAATCTACGAAACGATTATGGTGAATTTGCAAAAGAAGATCGACTGATTTGAGATCCAGCATGCAGTCGGTACGAGGCAAGACGGAACGACAGAGAATACGCACAACGGGCTGAAATTTTAAAGCTACCAACATTCAATGGTGATTATAAAGGATGGAAGTCATTCTTTCTATTCGAGCAAGCTATATATAAAAACGATAAGCTTGGGAATGCTCAAAAAATGTATTACCTAAAAACAAATGTAACGGAGAACCCAAACCAAAGCAGCCAAGATTATTCAGCACTAGCAGATTATGGACAGCAACTACGAGACGGCAAGGGAATCTTTGGTAAACAGATACGAAAACACCCGAATGTTGGTGAATGCGCAGATTCAGATAATACTGTATATCATCTCGCAAAAAGAAACTGGACAACGAAACGAGAAAGGCGTACTAACACTCTTTGAAAAAATCCAAGGATTTGAAACCACGGAACAATTTTTTTACGTTTCGGGAGAACAAATTTCATGCCCTTGACAATTTATTTATTTATTTATTTATTTATTTATTTATTTATTTATTTATTTCATCAAACAGAGTTACATTGAAGTCGCACTCAAGAGATTACTTTATAAAGAAAGATACTATACAGTTCCACCAAGATTATTTAGAGCTAGAGTTAATATATGTTTAAATTTATTTCTATTAATATCGAATTCAATTAAATTGCATACAGTGTTTGCTTCTCTTAAATATCTAGATAAAGGCTCATTAAAAGCATAATTAAATCTATGAAAAGGGACATGAAATAAAACATGATTTCTTAGGACTCGTGTAGGAACATAGAACTGAACTAGGGACAAGAGATAGGGGCAATCGATATGATAATTAATCAAATCACGAATAAACATAATAGAGAAATATTTTCTTCGAAAATAAAGAGGCGTCATTCCAAACAGCTTCAATCTAGTTTCATACGAAGGCATATTTATGTTCCAACGGAGCCTCCGCATAACAACTCTCGTAAATCGTTTTTGGATCTTCTCAATTCAAACAGAGTGAATCTCATAAAAGGGATTCCAGACAATACAGCAGTACTCAAGCGTAGATCTTACAAACGCAAAAAAGAGGCATTTTAGCGTATGAGGGTTGGAAAAGTCTTTCGAGTTGCGTAAAACAAAGGCTAACATTGAGTTACCTTTTGCAATTAAGAAGTCTATGTGATTCAAAAAGTTAAGTTTATGGTCAAAAATTATACCGAGGTCTTTTTTAGAAGATATGGCTGCAAGTGGAATATTGTCTATCCTGTAAATGTATTGGATAGAATAGGAGTTGCGATAGTAACTCAGACTTTGGCATTTCGAGACATTTAAATGTAAAAAGTTACTACTGCACCAGATTGATAATCTTTCAAGATCCTCCTGTAGCTGAAAGCAATCTTGCTCAGACTTAATACAGCGAAATATTTTTAAGTCATCGGCGTACATTAGACAATGTGAATTTAAAATGATATCAGGAATGTCGTTGATGAATAAAAGAAAGAGCAATGGGCCAAGATGACTACCCTGTGGAACACCAGAATATGCATGCACTGGTCGGGAAAGTATGTCATTGATGCGAACATACTGGATACGGTCTCTTAAGTAGGAGTTGATCCATTTTAGGAAGTTAGAATGAAGTCCAATACTCTCTAATTTTATAAGAAGGATATAGTGGTTAACTCTATCGAATGCCTTAGAAAAGTCCGTGTAAATGACATCATATTGCAAACCTTTTTCAAGACCATTTAAAACGTAATTGCAAAAAATAGATAAGTTAGTGCAAGTAGACCTACCAGAAACAAAGCTATGTTGGTATGGCGAAATAACTCCTTTTAGAATGGGAGAAAGTTTGTCACAAACTAATTTCTCAAACAGTTTGGGAATGGTTGAGACTTTACAGATAGGACGATAATTAGATATTCCTTGCCTAGATCTAGATTTATGAATAGGCAATATAAAAGATCTCTTCCATATGATGAGAAAATCACCATGTTTCAAAGAACGATTGAAAATCAAATAGAGTGGAAAAGCAAATGCATGAGCACACATTTGTAAGATAATAGGGGCGATGCCGTCAACGCCAGGACGGTTATCAGATTTCAAATTTGATAGTGCCATTTCTATTTCAGATATTGACAAAGTCAAACTACCAATGTTAATACAATTGGATGAGATCATTGGATTAATTTAGAAGAAAAAAGTGGACAGTCCAAGGAACAAAAAACCATTCAACCATAGCAGGTATTCCTCAAAAATTTCTACGCAACTGTAACTCTGTTTGGCAAAGCATGCAGTAAATTTATTCAAATGCCAGTTTAAGGAATATCGGTTAAACTCCATAATTTCCATAAACTCCATAACTTCCTCAGGTCCATATCTGGCGATAAGAACACTTCAACAACTCGCTTGCGATGAAAAAGAGAAATTTGATAACTTGCCGAGATTTCTACTTTGGCGACGTACTGTCGGGAGCAGATATATTAGATGCAGCAGTAGAGGCACAAAAGCAATTAGTGCAACTTATGGCGAGCGGAGGATTCAGACTACGCAAATAGTCTTCAAATACAAAAGCCATTTTGAAAAATATAACATCAGAGGATCAAGAGCAAGAAGGATTACAAAAAAAATTACGACGATCCCATTAAGACCCTGGAAATATACTGTAGACCGGAGACTGGCACGTTTGAATTCAAGGCTAATATTGGAACAGCAAATACAAATTTGACAAAAAAAATAATTGTGTCAGAAACAGCTAGGCTATTTGACCCATTGGGCTGGCTAGCTCCAATTATAATAAGAGCAAAGCTAATCCAACAACAACTCTGGAAATTGGAAAAAAAACTTGGGATGAAATACTTTCGGATGAAAACGCTCACGAATGGAAAGTCTTCAGAAGCCAACTGTCTTTTATAGAAGAAATTAAAATACCACGATAGATCCAATACAAATCAAAAAACCGCATAGAACTACATGGATTTTGTTACGCATCAGAGAGGGCATACGCAGCCGCGATTTATACAAGAATTACAACAGTTTGTGGAGAAATTTTCCCAAGACTACTGTGTGCTAAGACAAAGGTGACACCAATAAAAAAGATATCAATACCGAAACTCGAACTTTGCGGAGCAGTGCTGCTGCTAAATTACTTCAAAAAACAAAGTCAAAATTAGAAATAAAGGATCTGAAAACGCATGGACAGACTCATGAATAACCTTAGCATGGATCATTGGAAACCCTAACGAATGGAAGAACTACGTAGCGGCTAGAGTTACGATAATAAACGAACTAGTAAGCTCAGTCAAATGGCACTATGTAAAGGTTAAGGACAATCTAGCGGATTGTGCGTCTAGAAGACTATGGCCTTCAGAACTAAACGCAGGTCCACCATGGCTAGCGCAGGCAGCGGTGAACTACACTGAACCTCACACCACCAACAAATAAGTTAAGAAACTGCCCACAAATAGCTTTATTTCAACAATGGAACCATATGTTGTAGGAAGATTGCTGTCGCAGTATAGCACAATTAGACGAATAACAAGAATACTCGCTTTTTGTGCACAACTCACGATCATCAAAAGTCAATAAACTGCGGGGACAAATCACATGTCAAGAAATTGAAAGCGCTGCGAGAGTAGTCATTCGACATGAAATTGACAGGAAGAGTAAACTTCGGTGCCTTAACCCATTCCTGGATGAGAAAGATGTGATGCGAGTAGGAGGTTCGCAGAAACCTCTTATAATCATCCCACATTCGGGGTATTTGACCACACTGTTGATCGACGAGGCTCACAAAACCACTAAACATGGAGGCTACTCTCTTACCCATGCACATCTACGACAACGATACTGAATTTTGAGTAGTCTAAGTGCAGTCAAACAACCAGTCCGTAGATGTACCACATGTTTTCGTCACAGAACGTCAACGAGAACTCAAACGATGGGAAATCTGCCACAATCAAGAGTGTCCAAAGCTAGGCCATTTTCACATACAGGAGTCGACTATGCAGGACGTATAGACATCAGGACGGCGAAACGAAGGGGAAATACGTTATATAAATTAAATATTGCGGTATTTACATATATGCTTGGCAACAAAGGCAGTTCACCTCGAAGTTGTTAGCGACTTAATAGCTAACACCTTCATAGCAGCAGTTAAGAGATTGTGTGCCAGGAGAGGCCATGTGGGACACCTACACAGTAACAACGGTTCGAATTTCGTGGCTGCAAACAAAATTCTTCAGCTAAATGCAACTATCATATTTCATAGAGGCATTAACAATTTACCATACGGAATGGCATTTCGTACCCCCAGTGGCACCCCACTTTGGTGGCCTATAGAAGGCAGGAGTGAAGTCAGTTAAACACCATCTCAAACGAACCATTGGGGAGTACAAGTTGACATACGAAGAGATATCTACGCTATTAAGCCAGGGGCCAAATCGTCTCATCCGTGAACGTATGAGACGTCACGTAAAAGGGTGTATTTAGTACTATGACATAAAAAAAATACAAATACAAATTCTTGGCGCAACGGACTTTATGTGGTCCAGGGCCTAGCTTCTCGCGACCATTCGTGTTGTGCGTGTTATATTTTTCACACAAATGGAAGGGACCTACAGTTTAGAGCCATATCCGAAAGGCAAATTGAGAAGCTTTCTCTTGACAGTTATTACTCTCGGACGTTTGTCAGACATTCGCGAGAGGTGGGACCGTGAAAACTTTTTGGCGTTCTCTGGGATTCGAACCTCGAACCTCACGCTCAGCGATCCAACGCACTAACCACTTGAGCCACGGCGCCCACGACATATGTACGTGATAATATAAACACTAACCTAATTCAGTATTATGTCGAGTGTTTTTGTTTCCGTGAACGCATACATTACGCAAACGTAATTAGTTCAAAACTTTTTAGATAACGACAGTGGATTGCTACCATCCCTTACGCATCGCCGCGCCATGTAATTTTTTCGTCGTAATCACTTTCGTCGGAAATTTGAAATAAAACAATAAAACACAGAACAAAATCATTCACTGAAGCCTATACAAAATCGGAAACAAGTTCAAACTCGCTCTCCAAAACGAGAGACGAATTTTCTATACCAAGAGCAAAATCATTCCCTGAATCATATCCAAAATCACAGACAGAATTACCAAGTTCTACACCAAATTCGCTTCCTAAATCAAAATACTAAATCCGACTCACGAAATTGGGCGAAAAAAACCCAAAGCCATGCATCGAGTCGACATTTGCAAAATCCTAATCCATCTACATAAATACTAATGCAGATGCACTGTCACGGTTAAATATAGCTGAAATCAATGTGGTAACCGTAGTCGTAGTAAAATAACGTCGGGCGATCGACAGTAAGAAAACCACGTGATGGAAGTCACAGACCCAGAAAAAGTACAGCAAATAATGTACGAGATCCATGACACAAGCTTGAGATGTCACCGAGGTATCAAACGCACACTAAAGCGTATCAGAAAGACGTACAGATGGAAGAATATGTATGCGGATATAAAAAAGTATACCCAGTCCTGCGAGGCATATCAAAAGAACAATAAATACGCAAGTAACCAAATCCCTATGGTCATTACCACAACGGCAAAAGTTCCGTTCGAAAGGATAGCTCAGGATATAGCAGGGCCACTCCCGATTACTGAAAACAATAACAAATATATACACTTACTTTTCAAGATGATTTAACAAAATTCGTCCAAGCAATAGCCATTCCCAAGCTAAATTTTCAAGAGTATATGTTAAAATTTATTTTTTTTTTTCATTTAGTTCATTAGTATTAATAATACTTTATATTTCACATAAACAATTATTCTATCAATTTTAGAGAAAGGAAAAATACAGTTCATTTGATTAGGTTAAATTATTCATTATATGTATGTAAATCTATGTATATATATGTAATTCATTTGTGTTATATAATTCATTTATGTTTAATTCTTTGTTTTAATATATTCTATACTTTAAAGATTCTGAAGTTGCAAACCAGCCCGTATCATCCGCAATCGAATGATGCACTAGAAGGATCGCACAGAAACCCAAGTAATTATCTAAGAAATTATGCGAGCAAAGATCAAACTAACTGGGATAATTATATGGATAACGCAATATTCTGCTATAACACCATCCATAATTAAACTTTACATACAGTCACACACAAACACATAAACAATAAGCACGCTACACAAAAGAATACCAAACTATTAAAGAATTAACTTACCTATAATCAATTTACTAGCAACAACCACGCCAGTGTACGTGAATGATAACCTTACGATTCAGCTTAACCAACGGAGAGTTTAACCTGTTTAAAGTAACGCCACTTCCCATTAAATATAAATAAATATATCGATACGTCTCCACTAGCAGCGATCTCATTGCTGTTAACGAAAACTACAAGCGATACATATTTCTAAGCTCCAATGACTTAGAAAAAATTCAATGACCGATGCAGAACATTTCGTTTGCGAACAAAACTTCATTGTGCACAACATCGTCGTTTAAAAGAGGGAAAAGCTACAGGGCCAGTGCTGGTATCAGCGGAATTCTATAAAAACGCTTCAAACGAATTTCTGAAAAAAATGTGCGATGGTTTCAATTCCGCCTTTAGTACAGCAAAAGTACCAAACAGTTTCAAGGAAGCTATAATATTACCTATATTTAAAAAAGGAGATGCAAACATACCGGCTAACTATAGAGGAATAGCATTCACAAATGCTATAGCAAAGATATTTCCGCAGTTCTACTCAACCGAATAACTGAATGGGTGAATGATAAAAATATTCTAAGCGAATTTCAATCTGGTTTCCGCTCTGGATACTCTACTACAGACTTTAATTGAAATGTAACTGTAATTGCCCAGGACTTCATTCGAAGAAAACGCAAGCTTTTTATCTTCTTCGTAGACCTTAAAGCATCATTCGAGTCAATTGACAGAAACGCGCTATATTACAAACTAAGCCAACTGGGACTATCAACGAAGATGTTATCTGTGATAAAAGCAATGTACATATGTATAAGGGAACGCGTTCAGCCGTATGGGATGGTGAATTTGTATCAGATTGGTTTGAATCAAAAACCGTTAGACAAGTATGTCTTCTGAGTGCAATCCTGTTCACATTATTTATAGATGACATATCAAAGTTACCTACCAGCTGGAGTAAACATTGCGAACACTCAAACTAAAGCTCTCCTATATGCAGATGATATAATCATTTTGGCCGAATCACCTGAAAGTTTGCAGCTGATGATTAATAAACTATATGATTATTGTCGTTGTTGGAATCTTACCGTCAACTTGGATAAACACGTACAAAAAAAATTGGCTGCGACAAAAAACACTATTAATGCAACATGGCATCCATTGCTGCGAAAGAAAGCGGGCCCCAGTTAGGGCAAAGTACAAAGTATACGAAGCAGTGATACGTGCTATGGTGCTCAAGTGTGTGGCTACCAAGAGCATGAAGAAGTCGGAAAACTTCAAAGATTTTTCATCAAAAAAGTATTTCAACTGCCACAGAATGCACCTAATTACATGATTTATTTAGAAACTGGCTTATCCTCTATATACATGTACACTTTAAAACTTCATTTCGATTACTTCGTAAGAGCAATTTCCCTTAGTCATAACAGGCTACCGCACTTTCTGGGCAAATATTCAACACGAAGGAAACTGAAATTTTTGCAAAAATGGAGACAACTGGCAGAATAATGTGATCTACGCATCGATTTCGGATCGGAAAATTATGTAACGCTTAAAGAGCAGCTTTACTCAATATTAGAAGAAACAGATACAGCTCGCAGAGACGGGTACATTCAAAAAGCCATAAATTCGGAAAATCGATTAATTTATCCCAATTTAGAATACAACCTAGAAGAAGATAATTATTTCCACGATAGTAACAGTTGCAGAAAAATATCTCTACTATTCAGAGCTAGAGGAGAAATCATAACGGCAAACCTTTTAGTGATGCTGAAAACAAACACTGTACCTTATGTAACCTATGCGCTGAAGAAGATATTGGCATCTGTCCCATCCTGAGGCAGTGGAGATTGAAATACTTTAATAAGGCAACACTGATGCTGGAGGAGGTGGAAGTTATACTTAACGGGCAGAACTGGGAGATGTTGTATGGGTACTGCGAAGCAGCACTTAGATACCGAGGTCTTATAATGAGTAAATTCCTATAATTTGAGAAAATGAAAAACAATAACAACGGAATAATATGTGCACAGTGTAAGGATCAATATAAAGTGTCTATCTGGCAGATGGCTTAGCCATTGCCATTATAATTCATTTATTTATACATGTTTTCGTAGTCTTATTATGTTAACAATTGTACTCAATAAATGAATCTTATCTATCTATCTATCACAACCACAACACGAACAGTTGTATAATACAATTAATTTCAGGTCATCCAAACCCACAGATTTGCGAATACAGAGTATTTCAACTTGAACATGAGATATGGTTCACTTTAAGGAACAAAAACTTATGGCTTTATGTTATGCCAGAACCAAAAAAACGTGCGAATCCTATGTAATAACACACCGCACACAATCACACTATCAGACAGCAGAATCCACTAAATAAAGCCATACTGCAAAACAATAACCGACGAAGTTTACCAGCAGCCGCCTAACGACGTTTACAACAAGGCCCCCATCCTTTACTACTTCCAAGATATGCTAGTAAACGAATTAGACAATATCCCCAATAACCTATTCCAATCTATCCAATCCAAAATCCAAATGTGGTACACGTTGAAAAATTATCTAGGCAAATACAGCGTTAAGATTAAAGATTTAACATATAAAAATAGAACAGTGTTATATGTAAGTAATGAACATATGTATATATATATAGTAACATATATAGCAGGGCCGGCCCCAGCCAAACTAGCGCCCTGTGCAAGATTTACAGAAAGCGCCCCTGTTTCATACACATGCATAAGTCTTTTCCACATCACCCAGGGCCAGGAGTTAGACTTTCAATGCTTTTTTTTATTGAGGTATCCCCGGTAGGCCTAATCCTCAGTAACAAACAAAAATGTATATTTACATGTATGTTTTTATGCGTTACATATTAAATGATTGTAATAAATGTATTTACATAAATAAAAAATAAATTAATTAAAAACAAAATGAAATGAAAACATATTTACAAAATAAATAAAATATAAAAGAATTCATTTAAGGAACTTTAGTTAATTTCTTTAAAGGAAAAAAAAAAGTAAAACTATAAACTAAAACGCAGCGAAGAAATGTGCAGAGGGGAATCGTTTAAACTTGGAAACTTATTTTTCTGGCCTTAGCTTTGGCAAATTCAGCAATAAGATCATCATAGTCTAAAGATTTTAATAATTCCTTTTCTATAGACATTATAGATAAGCCTACCAATCTCTCTTGAGTCTAAGTTGTCCTGAGACAATTTTTAATAATTTTAAGTTTAGAAAAACTACGTTCTTCTGAAGCTACTGTAACGGGGATTATATTTAGAATTTGAAGAGCAATAACTAAATTAGGAGCAAGATCTTCAAGGCTTGAACTGAATATAAAATTTAACACATCTAAACACAAACTTTGTGGTGTAACAAGCGGGGAAATGACTGCTAACTCTTGATACAATTCTGCTCCATCTAAATCTTTAAAACTACCAAATGTTAAAACCTTCTGCAAATTAAGGCATGAAGAACGTAAATTTTTAATTTTCACACATTCGCTTACGTTACTTAAAAATAAAAAATTGATACTATATGTGTCAAGCTGCTCAAACCTTTCTGTAATTGATTGAATCACTTGATCAAGTATTTTGAAATAAAAATCTACTTTAAGTCTTTGTTTCGGGTCTAATATAGTTTCGGGACATTCATCAGCATGAAGTCTTTTTCAATCAAACTATTTTTCGTATTTTCTAAGACTTTTATGCCTGTTGACAGATTAACGGATGGACTTTGCAAATATTTACTAGTTTTATTTGTGTTTTCTAAAATATCGAACCAAATAAGCAAGCAGCAAATAAATGTAAAATCAAAAATGTTATTTCCTAACGATTCTGCAATGTTTTTCGCCTCCGGTTTTCCTATTTCAGATATTTCTATAATCGCTTCATATATGTCTTCTAGGTTTGTTTTTAAAGGCTTTAATGCATCTAACCTGCTCTCCCATCTTGTTTCAGAAAGGGGTTTCAAAGTAAGATTTGGCACTTTTTTTTTATAAATATCCCACCGTGTTGTGGAACATTGAATTGTGTCAAAATACTTAACAGCATATAATGAGCACCGAGCAGCATCGTTAACTACTAAATTTAAAGAATGCGAACAACATGGAACAAAATATGCTGTTGGTTCCAGGGTTCGAATTCAAAATCGTAACTTCTATTGAAAACTGATATGTTTTCATTCAAAATAAATTCTCCGCTCTTAGCGGCCAAGAGCGGCAGAGAAGGAGGGCGTGGCTGAAAAGGTCAGAGGAACCCCTATGAACTCTCTGTGACAAGACGAGTAAGCACCGTCTTCCAAATATGTGCTCCCCACCTCATGGTGGCTACGAGGGATACAGTTAGGAGTAAATGGCGAGATCCGGACTCACCCGCCACACCGTGAAGCGAGCAACTTCTCACCCCCGGAAGAGAGGTTGCACATACATACGTATATATATAAATATACATACATATATATATATATACACATATATATTACAATTTATTGTTTATTATTATAGTACAATGCTATAATAATAGACAAACAAAAAAGGACACAAAACATTAAGACCGAGCCCAGTAAGGTCTTAATTATGGTTTACTGGAAACACTAACTTAGACTGATAGCTATGAGGGCTGACGTCTGTAGTATTCTGTTACCTGAGTAAGCTGGAGTGAAATCCGGTTGAAATGGCTTTCAGGTTAATGCCACAGGCGCCCCCGTCCCGTTAAAACCATGTGGCGGGCCTCAAAGTACGTTCAATGTTTCGTCACCATTAGGTTGGTGGTGTAGGTGCAGATGTAACATTCCTGCTTAGCACCGATCCGGCTCTGGCTCATAACCCCATCAACCCTCGCATCGCCTCACTGCATGCATAAACAACCATGGGATCATTAGGTGACTACACATCCGAGCATTGATAGCGGCTTTGAGTGGGGACCCAACAGAAATGATTACAACAAACAAAACCCAAAACAAACACGAGGAGAACGAGGTCAACGGAGAGAACCCTTTCCAGAGGAGCTCGATTACCGGTTACCAACCGGGTTGCCTGACGCCGGAGGCGCACGCGTTCTACCGCAACTTTTACCCACAAAAACAATAAAACACAAAAAAAATACAATAAGAAAAAAAAAAAAATAGAAACAATATAAAAACACGCAACAACATCAATAAAATACAATAAAACAAAAAAAAAAAAATACAATAGAACAAAAAAAAAGAATAATAGACCATCTGATCGCGCGCGCCTAATCAAACCTTCAGTGCAGTGCAGTGGTGTTAAAAAAAAAAAAAGAAAATCAGTGCCGGGTTCTCCATCTCTCCCCCTCCACTCACTCGCTGTTGTGCTTGTCAACCACCGCAATTGATGTATGTACTGTACATTCTTCAGTTGCGTTGATTGAGGGAGCATAACATCTGATGTATAGCGAGCCGTGAGTGTTAATCCGAATAGCGGACCAGAGCTGACTGTCGTTTGGGCATAACACCAGCGACAGTTTGTTGTGGAAAACTATTCCTAGGATATACACTTCACGGCTCCGCTTAGTTTCGTCAGAGTTGAGTCTTTTTGTGTTTTTATGTTGTGATGATGAGGGAATTTAGGGTTGATTTTTCCAACATACGTGGGCTTCGAACGAATTTCTTCGATGTGTATGCCCACACCCATTCCCATAAACCAGCTGTTCTGGCACTTAGTGAAACACAGGTAGTAGAAGAATCTTCTGATTTGGAACTGCCTGGATATAGCTTAGTGCCATTATTCTTTCCCCACCGCGGCCTCGCCATTTACATCCGTAGTGATATCGCTTACCAAATTCCGTCACAGTATGGCCACTGTTCCAATCCGGAATTTAACTTCAAATGGCTAAAATTCACCGTCCGTAAGCAAATTATCCACTACTCTTTTATATACAGAAGCCATTGTGCGGACAGCAACTCAATCTTTAACGAGTTTGATGCGCTGTCCGATTCCATCACTCGAATTGTATCCCTGTATCCTCGTACTGAAATCGTCATTGCGGGCGATTTCAATATACACAATTCGGATTGGCTTGGACGCTCTGGCCAGACAACACCCGAAGGAAGGTATGTTGAACTTTTCGCTGAGATTAACAACTTGACTCAGCTTGTAAATGAGCCGACACAAATACCAGACATTGCAAGTCATTCCGCCAACACCCTTGACTTGTTTCTTACTTCTCACCCTGATAAATACGTCATCGATGTTTTAGCGCCCCTAGGCCGGTCCGACCATAACATCATATCAGCTAAATTCTCGTACTCCGACCACTCAGTTAACCGACCACAGCTGTAAAGAGGCTATCAGGTTGAAAGAAGTAAGTTTTCGGTCTTATAAAGCCAACAAATCTGAGGAAAACCGAAAGAAGTTCAAACAAGCAAGAAATGACTGCAACGCCCATATTCGACGTGTCAAATTTCTACATGACCAAAAACCGAGGCAAAAAATACTATAGTGTCCCAAAGGTAGTAAAAATTTTTGGTCATTCGTCAAAAACATTAAAAATTCTGCCTCATCCGCCATCCCAACGCTCATTTACAATGACATTCCAGCTGTCAGCTCCTTAGACAAGGCCAATCTACTCGCTGCACAATTTGCAGGCAACTCAACACTGCAAGATAGTGCTTTGTCTGTCCCTGTGCTTGAGAGCGTCGATTTCTCTATGGGACAAGTCCATTTTCGCACTCGCACAGTTGCAGGAGTTCTCAAAGGTCTCAACATACACAAATCCGCTGGTCCAGATGGTATCCCCCCCAATGGTTCTGAAGAGGTGTTCTCCTTCGCTGGCAAACCTCTGCGTAAGCTTTTCTGTCTGTCCTACTCTTCTGGACTCTTTCCGAGAAGATGGAAAACAGCATTTGTCCAGCCTGTCCCTAAAAAAGGCGAATCTTCCTCTCCAACCAATTACCGACCCATTGCGCTTACGTCCCTTCTTTCCAAGGTCATGGAAACGCTGATAAATCGTCAGCTTAAGAAATATCTTGATTCACGAAAACTTCTCAATGACCGGCAGTACGGTTTTCGTAGCAACAGGTCCACTGGTGATTTGATGGCATATCTCACCGAGAAGTGGAACCAATCTCTTCATCACTTCGGCGAAACAAAGATAGTTGGACTTGATATTTCAAGGGCATTTGACAGAGTTTGGCATCAGGCTCTTTTGTCGAAAATGCGTGCATATGGCATCGATGAGTCTCTTCTTCAATGGATTAGAAATTAACTTTCGGGGCGTTCAATACAAGTTGTCTTGGACGGCTTCAAGTCTGATATTCACCATATAAATGCTGGTGTCCCCAGGGCTCAGTTTCTCCGACTCTCTTTCTCATTTTCATAAATGATCTCTTGTCTGCAACCTCTAATCCAATCCATTCCTTCGCTGATGACAGTACCCTCAGTTTTTCATATTCGTTCCCCAACTCACGTCCCTCCTTTAACGTATGTTAAACTCATTAAATTCCGACCTTGACAGCATAATCAAATGGGGCTCAACTAATAGAAAGGAATTTAATGCACCCAAAACTCAGTGCTGTCTTCTGTCTCTCAAGCATGGTACTTGCATCGCAGAAACCGAAAGACTTGCCATTCTCGGTATGTGTATTAACAATCACCTTCGTTGGAGCGATCACATATTCGAGGTCGCCAAAAATGCTGCAAAATGTCTAGGATTCCTTAAGCGATGCAAGAAATATTTTACCCCGTCTGATCTGGCTTCAATATATAAGGCATTCATTCGCCCAAAGATGGAATACAATGCCCCCATCTGGTCTGGTGCACCCAAGACCGTCTTGCACATTCTTGATAGGGTTCAGAATCGCGCGATAAAACTAATAGGTGATAGAGACATTGTGAGCTCCATAGACTCACTAGAGCATCGTAGAAAAGTCTCCTGCCTCTCCCTATTTTATCGCTTATTCCACAAAAAATGTTCCAACGAATTAGCCACTTGCATTCCTCCCCTTCAAAATTTCACCCGCAATACGCCTCACGCTTCGAATGCACATCAGTTCACCCTCAAGCCCACCCCAGCGATGACTATCCACCTTGTCGCGGTGCTGGGGCTTAAGTAGGACTGAAGGTTTCACGGAAATATGTCGGCGTGTGCTGAATAACTCCTGACTCTCTGAGGTCCCAAAACCAAGAGATAGTCTCCCTAATTCTACCGGTGGAGTGAGCAACCAAAACCGTGCCGAAAGATGAAAGATGGGCGATAATACCAACCACTAACGAGCTCTCACAGATGCCCTGGCGAGGTCTGTGGAAAATAAATGCCTTACCCCGGTATGGCGGCTCTGGCGTGGTGTACATGTTTTTCCGGCCTTACTCGTGGGAACAAAATGAACAAAAACCAAAATAACAAAACACAACAAAAAAAACATACAAGAAGACGAAAAAACCAGTCTGGAGGCAGACACGCTATTCGTGAGCGCACCAGCACTGGCGGAGCTGCAACCACCACCGGCAGCTACTTCGGACGAGGAGATCTCCATGGAACTGGAGGAGCAGCTACTGGCAGATCCACCAAGGAGTCCCCGGAAAACGACAGGGAAGAAAGTCTCCCCAGGTCAGATGAGACGGCGGTTGTTCCGTAGAGCGACGCACATCAAAATGATTCTGGACGCGAAGGAGCCCTCTTCCCTATCCGAGAAGGAGAAGAACTCCCTGGCCTGGGCTATTGATGTTATAGCAAAGGACGCTCTGACGAGGCCTGTACCTAAACAGAGCGTTGCTGCAACCAGTGCCACCCGCAAGGCCGATGCCCCTAAGGCAAGCCACAGCGGAAAGGGAGTGGACAAGAAAAGCGGCAAAACCACCAACAGGACCGGTGCTGATAAGGCAGATCCTGCGGTAGAGAAGCCAGAAACCTCGAGGGCTGCTGAGCGTCGACGTGGAACGGCTGAGACCAGGAGGGAGGACTTCGTGTCGAAGAGAGTCAGATCCTCGGAAGACACAAAGAATCCCCCCAAAAGGTCGAAGGCCGATACGGAGATGGCCTACAGCGGGGCGATCCGTGGCTCACTGCAGCTTGCTGTGGTGGACTTCGGAAAACCCAGCGGCCAGTATTCCCTAGAACGCGGCCAGATGATTGAGAAGGCCTTAGCCAGAGCAGTCTTCGACCGTATTCGAAAGAATACTGGGACAACCGCGCCCACTTTCGGGAGAGCGAAATGGCAGCGTGGATTCACCTTGATAGACTGCAAGGATCAGTTATCATATGAATTCGCGAAGGCCACAGTTCGCGGTTTTAAACTCTGGGAGGGGGCTGCACCGCAAGCAGTACCTCCAGAAGAGATCCCCACCACACCCAAGGGAAGGCTTTGTGTTCCTGACTGGGGTGTGAACAAAAATGAGATCCTCGACTTCCTAAAGGCCCAGAACCCTTCCATTGACATGAAGACCTGGGAGGTCGTCGGGGAGGAAGAAACGAAGAATGGGACCAAGGGGTTCATCATCCTCATGCATGAACCTCCGGCCGCATTGCTGGAGAAAACGCAGTTGAGACTGTGCTATGGAGCAGGAGAAGTCACTCTAAAGCTCATAAAGCGGACTCAACCGGTGGATTACGATGGGGCGACTGACGCTGTGAAAGGGGGAATTGCAATAACCAATGCAGGTGGTGCAAATCAACCTTCATCACAGCAAAGTCGCCTCCGAAAACCTGAAGCTGCTCCTCCTGGAAGGGCCCTAATCCAGGAACCGTGTATTGATAACAATCAATGGGATTAGGGTCTAAAAACTATAATGTATTTTATAGGGGTAACGCTGGCAAGGTTAGAACGTGTATCGTGGCTAAAAAGAGTCTCCATGTACTAATGCAGTCTCATTTCAGCTCCGGCGACTTGACAGTGGTAGATGTGAGAGGGATGAGCGAGAACTGCACGGTGGCGTCTGCGTACCTACCCTACGATGACGGCATTAACGTCCCCTCGGAAGTTTTGAGGTCGCTCATATCAGCGTCTCGAAAAGGTAAGAAAAACTTAGTCTTGAGTTGCGATGCTAACGCCCACCATACTCTGTGGGGTAGCACCGACATTAATGCTAGAGGCGAAGTTTTGTTTAGTTATATCCTAGAATCCAATCTTGTTATATGTACTAGAGGCAATGACCCCACCTTTTTAACGTCAACCAGGAAAGAAGTCTTGGATATTACGTTTGTATCTGAACAGAGCTCTGTTGAAGTTACTGACTGGAGAGTCTCCAGTAAGGCGGCACTATCTGACCATTGCTGGATACTCTTCAAACTACAGCTATTTACTCGCGGGAAAGGGTCTTACAGAAACCCGCGTCGGGCAAACGGGTCAAAATTCAAAAGGGAAATGAGGAAATCGGGGAATCTTTTCACCCGATTGATCTCAATTCTGCAGAAGCAGTTGACAATGCAGTCGATGCATTGACCGGTTCCCTTACGCGATCTTTTGAAAGGTCCTGCCCTGTTAGTAGGCAGAGCGGCAAAAAACGTCCACCATGGTGGAGTGATAAAATAGCGGAACTCATTCGCACTTCAAGAGTAGGGTGGAACCTCGCTAAAGAGGGGGTCGTCGAGTGGTCCACCTATAAAGAAAGCGTAAAGCTCCTCAAGAAAGAGATTAGATTCGGAAAGAGGAACCCCTGGAGGACCTTTTGTGCATCTATAGAATCCACTAATGAAGCGTCTCGCCTAAGGAAGGTTCTGGCCAAGACACCAATCCCGGCATCCAATATTAGGAAAAACGACGGTACTTGGGCGGAATCACATGAGGAAACGCTGGATATACTTTCGAGCACTCACTTCCCCGGATGTACATCAATCTCCGGAGATGACCTATCCATTCCAGAGAGAACATGGGGATAAAGCGCGGAAGAAGTAGGAAACATAATAGACAACGATAAGATAGCTTGGGCAATTAAATATTTTGCTCCGTACAAGGCACCAGGAATGGACAACATTCGACCTGTGATGTTGCAAGAGTCAGTGGATATTGCTACTCCATGGCTTAAGCGTATCTTCACAGGATGCCTTAAGCTAGGATATGTTCCTAAAGCATGGCGAGAGGTGCGCGTTGTTTTTATCCCCAAAGCAGGGAAAGCGAGCCACACAAACGCAAAAGACCTGAGACCTATTAGTCTGTCGTCTTTTCTGCTGAAAACATTGGAACGATTAATAGATGTTTACATACGAAACGTGATCGGCGATGATTACCTATCTAAATCACAACATGCATACATCTGCGGCAGATCGGTAGATACAGCCCTCCACAGGTTGTATCAAGCATAGAAAGATCCCTCCACCTCAAGGAGTTCACTCTTGGAGCGTTCTTAGTTATTGAAGGGGCGTTCAACAACGTAAGCACTGATGCGATCCTGGGCAGTCTACACAGGGCTCACCTCAACACCGGCCTCTGCAATTGGATTGCACAGATGCTTAAATCAAGAGTTGTATATTCAACGCAAGGAGACATAACCGTCAGGAGAAGGGTCTGCAGAGGAACCCCCCAAGGCGGAGTTCTGTCTCCTCTTATATGGCTCCTTGTAGTGGATGAGATCTTGGTAATATTGAAGGATAACGGCTTCAACGTGACGGCCTATGCCGATGATGTCGCCATCCTGGTCTCGGGAAAATTTCCTTCAGTCCTAAGTGAAAGACTCAATCTCACACTACAACTAGTGGATAAGTGGGTTGGTAGCAAAGGACTGGGAGTGAACCCCTCAAAAACGGAGATAGTCCTTTTCACTAAGAAAAGATCAACCCCTACCTTCAGACCCCCAAATATCGGTGGTACTGAACTAAGTCTCTCAGGTTCAGCTCGATACTTGGGCGTAATAATGGATTCCAAACTAAATTGGAACGATAACATTACCGAACGCATCAAAAAAGCAAGTGTAGCCTTCTATGCTTGCGAGAAGGCGTTCAGTAGCACGTGGGGCTTTAAACCAGCTGTGGTGTACTGGATATACACGGCGGTGGTAAGACCTATTCTCACATACGGTTCATTAGTATGGTGGATGGTACTTGAGACGCAATACCAGCTCTCAAACCTCACCAAAATCCAGAGGGCAGCGTGTATTGGAGTCATGGGATCAATGAGAACAACACCGACAGCGGCAATGGAAACCATGCTTAGTTTCATTCCGCTCGATCTATACTGTAGCAGTCTGGCTGCCAAAACCGCGGTAAGACTAAAATAAGGTGGACTATGGTCATCGAGCCTCTATGGTCATGCATCCATTTTGTCTCGATGGGAGACTACCAACAGGTCGACGGAAACTGAACACATGAACCCGATATTAGCATTTGAAAGGAGATTCGCTACAAGAATTCCTGACAGAATGTACTGGAAGAACCGTAGGAGCATGAAAAAGGAGTTGGCATTCTATACCGATGGTTCTAAGATGGACATTGGCACGGGAGCCGGAGTTTATTGTAAAGCCCTAGGAATAAACCGCTCCTTTAGAATTCACGACGACTGCAGCGTCTTTCAGGCCGAAGTCACAGCCATCTTACAGGCTGCTGAAATTATTCGCGAGAGTAATATCGTTGGCAAAACGATCACTGTCTATATAGACAGCCAGGCAGCCGTTAAGGCTCTGGACTCCGCGGTAATCAGGTCGAGGCTTGTAAGAATCTGCAAGTCACTCCTAAACGAGATATCCAGAGCCAATGCGGTGACCCTCTGCTGGGTACCAGGGCACATGGATATCAAGGGAAATGAAAAGGCTGATGAGCTTGCTAGGAAAGGATCGGCGCTGCACTTATCGCGGGCCCTCCCTTTTGTAGTAACCCCAATCAGCACTTTACGCAAAAAGATAGAAGATGAAGCCATCGGTCGAGCAAAGAGACGCTGTGTTCATCTGGAAACATGCGCAACGGCCAGGGCGCTATGGCCGGCCTTCAGCAAGAAGAGATCAACCTCTCTGGTAAAACTTAGTCGTTATAACGCACGGGTTGTTTCTGGCATAATTACTGGACACTGTGCTATCGGCGTTCATGCAGAACGACTCGGTGTGCTACATGACGACTTTTGCAGAAGTTGCAGGGACGAAGAAGAAATTGAATCTGTTCGTCATCTGCTATGTGATTGTCCTGCCCTATCCGTCATAAGAATGAGGACTCTTGGGAGTTACTTCTTTTCGGAACTGGAGGACTTAGGAAATGTAGAGCTGGCGGACCTCCTGAGATTCATATCATTATCTGGGTGGTTCTAACAGCGGTTTTTCTCATGTTTCCAGGGTTAAAAAGATTGGGCACAATGGACCGACCTGGTCTAAGTGAGCAGTGACTATGTCACAAGGCACCCATCTACCTAACCTAACCTAACCTAACCCTCAAGCCCAACTTCGGACGTACTGTCAAAAATAGGGATTCGTTCATAAGCCGAACGACACGTATGTGGAATAATCTTCCAGGCTCTGTATTTCCTCATCGCTACAACATCCAAACATTCAAAGCCAACGTGCACCGGTATCTCCTCTGTTCCTCTTTCCCCTTTTTCCAAACGCCCGTGCCCTGAATAAATAGCATAAGGGTATTCATATTCATTTGGCGTGCGCGAATTATAAAATAGCGCGAAATATAAAAAAAAAACGCCCCAGAGAAGGAGAAATGGTTCCCCAAAGAAGCGCGACAACTGTGCTGGATTCAAACACCCAGCCCTCTGTGTTCCATCGACTAGGTGAACAAATAAAAGTCCTAGTCGAAATGTTGGAGGATGGCAAAAGGCGCAACATCCACCAGCCAATGCGGGACGCAATCGAGAGCATCAAAGCGCTCTATGAGCTCTCAGCGATTGAGATGCATGATGACAAGGCCAAAGAAGTCATCCGCAGGAACAACGCCTCCCAAACATCACCATGGCTGAAGACGATTTTGGGACCCAAACGAAGGCCGGAACCCAGTAACGAGTCGCCGAGCTCGAAACGCCGCCTCCAGTTGAAGCAAACAAGGCACCCCGCAGTGAGGAGGAGCCCCGGAAGGACGGCAAAGCAAAAAAAAAGGAGAAGGTCAAGCCCAAAAAACCCACCGAGGCCACAAAGGACGGGCAGGCCACAAGCAGCACAAAACCCGTCAGCGCGGTGACCAACGAGCAGACTATAGGCGACGATAACGCTTGGTCGAAAGTTGTCAGAAAAAAGAAGAAGGATGAAAAGAAACCAGGCAAGACCACCAAGGTAAAAACGCGACCGGACGCAATCGTGGTGGCAAGCAAGGGAGAACTTTCATACGCCGAAATACTCCGCAGAGTCAAAGCGGATCCCAAGCTCCACAATCTGGGTGAATCGGTCACAAAGATTAGGCGAACCCAGAAAGGTGACCTGCTGTTCCAGCTACGCGAATCTGGTGACAGAACTGAACAATTCAGGGGCATAATTGGCGAGAACCTTGGTGCAGGGGCGGAGATCCGCACTCTAACGACCTCGACGAAGTCACCAACAGGAAAGATATTTGTGAAGCAATCAAGGCCCAGTATAGCATTGGAGTTGCCGAAGCAGACGTGCTCAGCCTTCGAAAGGCCTATGGAGGCACACAGATAGCGACAGGGGGGCTACCGGCAGAAAAGGCGAACAAACTGCTAGAGTCCGGTAAAATCAAAGTCGGCTGGGTGAACTGCCGCATTCGCGTTCGAAAAGCCCACACCAAATGCTTCAGGTGTCTAGAGTTCGGCCACACGGCGCGACAATGCAAGAGCGAACATGACCGATCCAAACAGTGCAGAAACTGTGGAGAAGAAGGTCACATAGCCAAGGACTGCAAAAAGGACGCACTATGCTTCTGGTGTAAGATTACTACGCCAGAAAACGACGGACACGTAGCTGGTAGTAGCAAATGCCCGGTACTAAAGAAGGCACTGGCTACATTATCATGATGAATATAGCCCAGATAAATCTAAATCATTGCGCAGCCGCGCAGGACCTTCTGGCGCAAACAGTAAGGGAAAAAAGGATCGACATAGTACTAATAAGCGAACCGTATAAATCCATAGATGGATGCGGGAACTATGCCCTGGAGTCAGTCGGCCACTCGGCTGCCCATTTCGCATCTGCAAGGATTTTTTGGAAGATTTTGGTAGATTTGGTAGAACGACATCGTAGCTGACGCGCGAGGGAAGCACCCAATGATTATTGCTGGGGATTTCAACGCCTGGGCTACCGATTGGGGCAGCAGAACCACAGACGCAAGGGGAAGAGCTCTCCTAGAATCATTTGCATCACTGGACATTAGTCTGGCCAACAATGGCGCAGTGGAGACGTTAAGAAAGGCAGGCAGAGGGTCAATCATCCACATCACATTCATGAGCAGCTCACTCCTGCGAAAAACAAAATGGCGGGTCAGCGAGGGCTATACCCACAGTGATCATCAGGCGATCTTATTTAACGTCGGCGAAGAGAAACGCAAACTGCGTCCCACCCTAACAGGGCCAAAGTGGAAGGATACGCTCTTTGATAATGACATGTTCGAGGAAATGCTGAGCACTAGCGTCACAACGAACAACGGATCGGCGGAGGCTCTTTCGCATCAGTTGACCCAGGTCATCATCACAGCGTGCGACGCAGCAATGCCCAGAAGGTCTGTTAGTAAGGGAGGCGATCCCTGCTATGGTGGACTGATGAGGCTAAAAGGCTCAGAACGAAGTGCCTACAAGCACGACGCAGATGCCAGAGATCCAGAGGCAGACAAAGTTTCCAAGATCGGCTAACCACCTTTAAATTGGCAAGACGTGAACTGGAAAGGGCCATTAAGGAGAGTCAGGCAAGGAGCTTTAAACGGCTCTGCGACGAGGCTGACTTGGACCCCTGGGGCATATCTAATAGAGTGGTGATGAAGAAGCTAAAAGGCAACAGAGGCCCACAACTAACCTGCCCGGCAATGCTAAGGACTATAGTAGAGCATCTATTACCAACTGCTATGGTCTCCATCACGAGGGAGATCAGCATGGAGCACATCAGGGCAATCACGTCGGAAGAACTCGTTTGTGCATGCAAAAAAATCGGAGACAGCAAAGCACCTGGACCAGATGGCATCCCGAATAGGGCAGTCAAGGCGGCTGTTAAGACGAGGCCGGACATATTTGTAGCAGCTATGCAAAAGTGTTTAGAGGAGGGGGTTTTCCCCGCACCATGGAAGCTTCAACATTTAGTACTGCTTCCAAAAGGCAACAAGCCGCTTGGAGAGCCATCATCGTATCGCCCAATATGCCTACTTGATACGCTAGGCAAAATCCTAGAGCGTATCATCTATGACAGACTACTTGCGGTAGCGGAGGAAAACGGAGCACTGTCAGTCCATCAGTACGGCTTCAGAAAATCGCGTTCTACCGTCGATGCTATAAAGGTGGTAGTAGATACAGCAGCTGAAGCAATACAGGGGGAAAGGTGGAGATGGGGGACGAAGAGATACTGTGCAGTAGTAACGCTAGTTTCAAAAATGCGTTCAACTCGGCGAACTGGTCGTTCATTAGGAGATCCCTGGCCAGAATGGACGCACCGTACTACCTGCTGAGGATAGTCACGGACTACTTCAGCAACAGGAAACTTAGATACCATACTGACTATGGCACTAAACACTACAGCGTTTCCGCGGGAGTCTCGCAAGGGTCGGTCCTTGGACCTCTCCTATGGATCATAATGTACGACGGAGTTCTACGATTAACACTACCCGAGGGAGTTAAAGTGATTGGCTTTGCTGATGACGTCGCAGTCGTGACAGTAGCCAAGCACATTCATGAGGTGGAGTCTGCCACGGATGAGGCAGTCAAAAGAATAAAGAAGTGGCTGGAGTCTGCCGGTCTGGAACTAGCTGCCCACAAGACTGAAGCTGTCCTCATAACCAGTCGCAAGACGGTGGAATACGCGAACTTCGGGGTCGGAAACCAGATAATCAGGTCAAAAGAATCCCTTAAGTACCTTGGAGTCATGCTCGACAACACACTGCGCTTCAAAACCCACGTCGAGTACTCTAGCAAGAAGGCATCGCTGATGCAGGCAGCACTCTCTCGAATGCTCCCGAACATCGTCGGGTCTGGATATGCCAGCAGGATCCTGCTGTCCAGGGTGGTCAGCTCTGTCCTCCTATACGCTGCCCCGGTATGGGCGGGTGCACTGGCGACGAATGAATGCAGGAGGAAATTATCATCGGCATATAGACTCTGTGCAATTAGAGTGATTAGCGGCTTCCGAAAGATATCCGACGAAGCAGCCTTCGTATTAGCCGGAATGGTCCCCATCGACATCATCGCAATCGAGATGCAGAGGGTGTACCTTAGGCGACCCTCGAACCGGCAGGAGTCCAAAAGGATTAGGGAGGAGGAAAGGCAGTGCTGTGGCAAGCCAGATGGGACAGCTCCACAAAAGGCAGATGGACTCATAGGCTCATTCCCACCATAGAATCATGGACAAAGAGAGCGAGAGGGAACTGTAACTACCACCTCACACAGTTCCTGTCCGGAAGAATGTCCAAATGAGGAGGAGGATGCGGAGCATGCAGTGTTCCACTGCATACGCTTTTCAGAAGATAGAGCAAGCCTGCCAAGTCCAGAAAACCTCGAAAGCCACATGACGTGATCGAAGGGTGGGTGGACGGAGATCTGCTCTTTCATAGTGAGTGTGCAGAATGCGCTAAGAAGAGCAGAAGCCTTAAGACGAGCCCAAGAGGCGGCCTCGGAGACTAGAGCATAATTGCTAACCAGCCCCGCAAAGTAATACCTAACGGCAGTCCGGCGGGGAGAGTGGTTGATGAGTGCAGAGGTGTGGTTTAGTACGTAGGCGCGAGGATCTCGCGAATCGTGCATGCCAGTAGTACGGGCTACTGGTATCTATGAAGATTCCACATCCATTGGCGCAAACCATAAAAAAAAAAAAAAAAAAACCGTAGGAAGGAATTTTTTGTTTGACATATTTTCCTATGAAAATTTTGCGAGTGAATGTGCAAGAAATAAAACCTGCACATACGAGGTTGAACTTTTTTTGTTTGGAGATTTTTGAACTAGATTCTTTTGTAAAATGTAAGTGGATGTGCAAGAAATATACCTACACGAGCAGGGTGGAATATTTTGAGATTAAGTAGGTAAGAAATGAACTTGCATACGTCTAGTGGGATTTTTTATTTTGCAATATTTTGAGTTAGATTCTCCTCGAAGTTGCAACATTGCAAGTTATGTGAGTTAAGGTGCAAGAAATAATTCAGCACAGGTGTGATGGATGTTGTTATTTTGGGCTTATTTGAACAAGCTTTTTGTTTAAAATGCAAATGGCAGTATTTGTTCGCGCAAGATAAAATTAATTTTTCTTACTCCTAGCAATGCGCCCCCAGAACTTGGGGCCCTGTGCATTTGCACATCTTGCACATATGGTTGATCCGGCCCTGTCCATAAGCAGGGTATCAACAAACAATTTTGTAACTCAGGATAGCTAGCTCCAATCAAGGGAGTTAATGATTTTCGCATTTTCACAATTTATAAATTAATCAAGTAAACAAACAATAAATATTTAAAGCAACTAAAGTATATTTTAAAAGTATTTGCACTATTCATAATCTAATTATGAAAAACAAAAAATAGATATCTAACATACTTAAGTATAACTAAATGTATTCGTATAAGCTAAATAGAAAAAACAAACGCACAAATATAAAACGAAAATGTAAAACCAAAACAACAGACAATATCAACCATTTTTTTAGTAAACCAATTCATCGTTCTCCTGGGCCTAATAGAAAACTCCTTTCTATGGGCAAAATTACAAGGCGTACCAATAAAGGAATAAGCCGTTTTGTTTCCCAAGAATCTAAATTCCATCTAAAGGAATCGGATGGTTTTCATCGTGTTCGCAGGCCAAAACACGAAGCTCTTAATCCTCGATATTCGAAGGGGACGGTTAAACAGGGAGGAGGAGCATATCATGGTAAAGGGATGCTTTCCTGGAAATGGAGTTGGCCCGATCCATAAAATAGGCGGAATTATGGACCGAATCGTGTACAAGGACGTACTCAAAAACGTTATGCTGCCACATGCTGAGGAGGAATTGCATCTGAAATGGACATTTCAGCAGGACAATAATCCGAAGCATACTTCAAAAGTCGTCAAGAAATGATTTCAAGATAAAAAGTTATGGAATGGTCAGCGCAGTCCCATATCTAAATCGCATAGAAAATCTGTGGGAAATTGTAGATCGGAGTATTATGAGAGATAAATGCAGAAACAGGGACGACCTTTCCATTTAAGTCAATGAGGCTTGGAATAATATACCAAGTTCCATCATTTCGAATCTTTTTGAGAGCATGCCTAGAAAGTGCACAGCTGTCATAAAAAACAAAGGTTTTACAACAAAATATTAAACTTAAAACGGAAAATATAAACAAATGCGTTAATTTATTATGAAATTACCTTAGTTTTGACCAGCTGGAAATCGACATGTTTTCAGTATTACATTATTGTATTGTATTTGATTATAAGGGGTTTTCAATAGGGACTTGACAACTTTGAGTTTAATTTGTGAACGCATTCTTTCACTAATCATCAAACTGTCACTGTCAGTTTATTCAGTAAACTCAACATTTTCATCATGGTAAAGTACACGAACGAGCAACGTCTGCAAATTATAAAAAATTTCTACCGAAATTCGGAGTCGGTGACTGCAACTTTAAGAGCGTTAACTCCAATTTTCGGTAGTAATTCTCGCCCTAGTAGATAGGCAATAACAAGTTTAGTGCAAAAATTTTAGTCCACATATTCGTTGTGTGATGTTGCCGTGTCAGTGAAACAACGGGTTGGTCGAAGTGTCGAAAATATCGCTGCCGCTCAGGCATCCGTAGCAAACGATCCAAATCAGTCAATTCCACGGCGTTCTCAAGAATTGGGCACCGCTCAGACCACATTATGGCGTATTTTGCGCAAGGATCTTGGTTTACACCCATACAAGATCAAGGTGACTCAAGAATTGAAGCCGATGGACCATTTGAAGCGACGTACGTTCTCCGATTGGGTTCTGGAGAAGATGCGCCAATATGATGAATTTCATCGCAAAATCATCTTCAATGACGAAGCTCATTTTTGGCTCAATGGGTTCGTCAATAAGCAAAATATGCGTTATTGGTGAAAATCCACATGTGCTTCATGAATGACCACTTCATCCACAAAAAACAACTGTTTGGTGCGGTTTGCATGCCGGCGGCGTTATTGCGCCATATTTTTTCGTCGACGATAACGATCGTCACGTTACTGTGAATGGTCAGCGTTATCGCGCCATGATGACCGATTATTTTTGGCCCGAATTGGAAGATATGGACTTGGACGACATGTGGTTTCAACAGGATGGTGCCACAAGCCACGCAGCGCACGCTACAATCGATTTATTGAAGAGTAAATATGGTGAGCGTGTTATCTCAAGAAATGGGCCAGTCGATTAACCGCCTCGTTCGTGCGATTTAAGGCCGCTTGACTATTTTCTGTGGGGCTACGTTAAGTCATTGGTTTATGCCAACACGCCGACGACGTTGGAAGAGCTCAGAGCCAACATTGAAAGCGAAATAGCGGCCGTTTCGGCTGAAATGTGTGGCCGAGTCGTTGAAAATTGGGACCAACGAATCGACCGCTGCAAACGTGCCCGCGGTGGCCATATGAACGAAGTCGAGTTCCATTCATAAATGCTTTGATTGTACTTCAAGCCGATAATAAAGTTTTGAAATATCTCAAATGGGTTGCGTTTTATTTAAAAAAAAAAGTTGTCAACTCCTTATTGGAAAACTGTTTTGGTTATAAATAAATGAATTTGTTTCTTACATTAAGTTTTTGAGAACTATTACTACATTTGTGAAGAAAAAGATAGTGAAATATATTTTAATTTAAGCAGTTTTACCCATGGGCTTTGCATTTGTTTAAAAGTTGCTTTAGTTTTGGTCAACACTGTGCATAGGTAGAGTGATGCAATACATTGAGTCCGTTGGTGTAAGGCTTTATAAAAAAAAAAAAAACATTTGCTTCAACACGTCAAGCTGTAGAGAATAGAAGGGAAAACGACAACGGTCACATTTACCTTTATACGGCTCTGAATCCGAAGCTGAAAATTTAAAATTCCAGCGATGCTAAACCCATTTATGAGGTTAGAGAGCTGAGTCTGGCTGGGTAAACCTCCATTTTGTATACTAAGAAACACGGACAGACGTGCAGATAGACACAAAGCAAAAGCCAGAATTGCGAGAGCCACGAAAGGACTTAGAATTAGAGTACAAATAGGTATAGCCAGACGTCATATTTTCACACACTAAGCTTTTCAGCGGACTATGAGACGAAGCCCCCTTCATATTCTTACAGGATCTCTAGAACTTGAATAGGTTATCAAAATAGGGCTCTAAACGAGACCCAGGGCAGGGTGTTGCCAAACAGCTTCGCTACTATGATTTATTTATTGATTTATTGATTTATTGAAATGACTTTGCCATTTATAAGTATTAGGGATTACGAATAACTCGTAACTTCTACTTCAATTGCACACTGAATGAATAATTCGGAGTAAAATTGAGTATACATGAACCAATTTTCATTGCATTGGTATATCTGATGTATCTCTAAATTGACAACTTGCGTGTATTGGTTTACCCCGATGTTAAACTACTTCAACGCTGGATGAGAATTTTACCCCGTTTCATACTGTATACCTGCGGTTCCTTTTCTATAAATTGAGTTTTACTCCGGGGGATGTAGTGAGCCGTTCACGCAAAAGTATTAAGCTACCGTTAGTCTATCGGAGCTTTAATAATTCCATTCACACAACCACAAACCAATATACCTAGCTGCTTAATTTTTCACAGAGAGATTTAGCGCACAGCCTTCTCACTCTATTCAATAATATTTTTTTCTCACTCTCACACAATATCTACGTGCAGAAGTGAGAATGAACGATCGAGAGTAACAACCAATAACAATCAATCCAACCCAAATACTCACGCACATTATACAAACGATACCCACTGCTGCTTGGCTGCTGGCCGTGGTCTCCACTAAAGGAAAATTGTGGGCGATGATTTAAATAATTGTTTTGAAGATTGCTCAGCTTCAGGACAATGTAGGAGGATGTTTTATATCTCAAATGTATCAGGGGAGAGTTTACTAATTTGACCTATTTTTTGTTTTAAAATCCGATACGCCATTATTGAGTTAGAGCTGTGAAATTGAACTTTTTCCCCACTTAATTCACTATTATCATTACTTTTTATTCGTTATTTTACCTAACGCTCCTATAACCTGAAGAGTGAACATATCTATGAAATAAAAAAAAATAACGTAAATCGGATAAGTGGTTCTCCGGCTAGGAGGCAACTAACAGAAAATAATTTTGGTTTTTATAAATATTAGGGATTAGGGATAGGGATTAGGGATTAGGGGTGAATACATATTCTTAAGTTCTTGTTTTCAGTTTTCACCTATTCTAACCGAAAGTATAATTGCATTAGTATCTTTCTCATATTTACAATTTTTGTATGCAATCTTAGTCAGATATTTTTGCTTCACAATTTTGAAATATTATTCACTTCACAAAACATAAGATTAAGAAACACTGATTTATGTTTTAGAAAATTCATTGACGCTAATAAACTAATGGACTGTACGCCATGTTTTTTCGCGACAATGAAGAGGGATAAGAACGAATTTTGTACACATGTGCTGAAAGGATTTTTCACTTCAATTTTGGTATACACATTTCTCAGAGTGAAATTTTTCTCGGACATTGCAAACAATTTTGGATTTATAATTAAAATGAATTTTAAGGGAAATATTTAACAAGAAATGCTCAAGTCTTTCAAACTATTTCCAGCAGGGAGATATATATATATACATATATATGTATGTATGATCCAGCGTACCCAGCAGTTTAAGGATAAAAGATGTGATTTTTTTTAATTTATAAAGGAAAAGTATTCAAACTTTAACACAAATTTAGTTCCAACAAACTAAGTAAAAAGAACAAAAAGAATAAAAGCTATTTTCTTTTTAATTTTTTAAAACATTATTTCTCTTTAGGTAATTTGAACCGAAAGACAAATGAAACTTACACGGCGTGTTATGTGTAATGCTGAAACCTTTGTATCCGGGCCTACTAGAAACCTCCCTTCTATGCGCAAAATTACAAGGCGTACCACCAAAGGAATAAGCCGTTTTGTTTCCCACGCATCTAAATTCAGTCTAAAGGGAAGTTCTAAAACACGAAGCTCTAAATTATCGATATTCGAAGGGAACGGTTAAACATGGAGGAGGAGCATGTCATGGTATGGGGTGGCTTTTCTGGAAATGGAATTGGCCAGATCCATAAAATATTCGGAATTATGGACCGATTCGTGTACAAGGACGTACTCGAAAACGTTATTCTGCCACATGCTAAGGAGGAATTGCATCTGAAATGGACATTTCAGCAGGACGACTTCAAAAGTCGTCAAGAAATGATTTCAATGTTTCGATTATAAATAAATGAATTTGTTTCTTATATGAAGTATGAAGAAAAAGATAGTGAAATATATTTTAATTTAAGCAGTGTTAAAAAAGTTAAATTCCGAATTTTAATCGATGCGTTTATTTTACAAATGTTTGCTGCAACGCTAGGATAAAATTTCCTAAAGAATTTCAAGTTTATTATTTATTAACATAAAAAATATAATTTTTTCATTTCTTACGTTTGGTATTGAAAAACTAATTTAACGGGATGAGTGTGTATCACTTAAGAGTTCCAAAAGAAAAAGGAAGAAGAAACGATTTCTACTTAAATATATATGATATGCCAAATGCCGAAATGTTTTTTGCGCCATCTATAAACAGATAGGATAGGTGCTGCCAGATCTCTCAACACTCCCCACTGGTAAGATGGAGCATTGGTCCTGCTTACCAATATTATCAGAGCTGGCTACATCTAATATCAATCAATTGGAAACAGGTCTGACGTGCCGGATTGCGTCTGAATAACGGCGCTAATTATGTTTCCATCCCGGCCAGGGTTGACTTCGAAAATACGACCTTTGGGCCAAGAATTTTTGGCGTTACTCTCGTCAATTATGATAACCACGTCGTTCACTGAAATCGGTTTGGTAAACTGGAACCACTTCGGACCACTTGTCAACAGAAGTTCGTCGCTCGGGTTTCTGGTGGGAGTAATTTGCGCCAGTGTTGCTTTAACTGAACGAACCAGTCTCTCTCAGCTACCACCCATGTGAGGAGTTCCTGGAGGGATAAATGACCATTTAAGCTTACCTTCACTCTCTCTTCACTAGCACTCCCCATCGTTTTTCCTTTCGCCGACCCACTGCAACATACATTGGGCCAAAATAGTCCATGCCGATGTATGAGAAAGGCCTCGTGAATGTTTTCAGCCTAGCTGGAGGCAGTTCACCCATTATAGGAATCGATGGTTTAGCTGCTTTGTTGCGACATAGTTGGCAACACACAAATTTGCTAGCATTCGGATGGAGACAACAGCGAAAATTTTTTCGCGCCATGGTTTTCCATTGCGAAATATGCCTTTAAAGTGTCACTCAGAAGAGCGTCGTCATCTCGCCGACACTCACAGATATAAAACTGCTAATCCACACTAAGGTTTGATTATGCATTGCACGGCCCAAACACCACCCAGCCCAATCGTGTTTTTGTTGCAACGCGTTTTTGTACACCACCTTCTCTTATCCGTAGTGGTATTCCCAAATTCCAGTGCTTTAAACCTATTAAAAGGCGAGGTTTCGCATTGAAAAATGATATTAAAGGAATTCCATTTAAATGATCATACCGTTCGGCTAGCCTTACTGCGTCGATTGATTGCTGGGGTAAATCGAATGTTTCTACAGTGCGTACGCCACGAATTGAATAAGTTTTTTTTTTATTTCTTTGCCCGAAATTACAATTGTAACTATTCTCGAATTAACCTCTTCACGCACTGAATTTACTGTCCATTTTAATTGCAACGGCACATGTTCTCCCTCAATTTCCAAATCTTTAACTAACCCTTCTTCTATAAGCGTAGTAGATGATCCGTCATCCAGAAAGGCGAATGTCTTTATGTGTGTGAAATTTCCATAAACTGTGACGGGTATCACTCGAAACAGAATTATGTTCTCTATCAGCTGACTGTTGTAACACATTGAAGATAGTTTAGATTTGGGCGAGGATGAAATGTGTGTGTTGGTGACGACGGTGGTAGCGACAGTACGTTTATCGATAGCTGATGAAGTTTCGGCGGTAAATGTCGTAGCTGGAACTGTCTGCGTCGTATGCGAAGTTTGGAAAATATTTGGCTGCGTGTTGCTGTTGTATTTGTGTAGCTGCCTATTATGACGATAATTACAACCGTTTTCTCCACACCGTCGGCTCGACGAGCATCTGTTGTTGTGGCGACGCAGACATGTACGACATAATTGTTTCTCTTTGACTGCAGACCATCGTTGCTGTACTTTGTAGTTGAGAAATGTTGTGCATTTGTCGACGGATGAGCAATTTTTGTTGCAAATTTTGCATTTTTTAGCTGACGTATCGTCGTGAATGTTAATGTACGAGCTTTCTTGCCGATATCTTCGTTCGGTTCTTTTATCTTGTACTGGAGAAGGATATGTCACATCATTTGATGCTCGTCCAACTTCATACAACCATAGGCTAAACTGTGAAATGTCTACCACTGGAAGTGATTGTTTATAAATCGACCAATTAAGACGAATAGTGGGTGGTAACCGCTCGATTAATTCCCGCAATAACAAAATGGGTTATTTAAATGCGACGAGCATCCACTGATTTCCATTGTGGCACAGAGATTTTCAACGTTGAGCGAATATTTTACTATTGAATCCAATTTATCTGCTTTTGGAGCAGACTCATTTCTTATTTTTTGCAGTAATGCATTTATAATCGTTTCAGGACGACCGAATATCATTTCCAGGGTGGAAATTATCCTGCTCACTTGGCCTGGTTGTGATAAACGGCTGCGCACAGCTTCTAGCGCTTTCCCTAGCGAAGGCTGGCACGAAGCCTTCGCAAATTTTCGTCGTCTGAAAACCCACATATCCGCGTGCTGCTCTCAAAGCAGCTTATAAAAACGGCCCAATCTTCAGGGTCGCCGTTAAACTTTGGAAGATCCTCCGTTGTAGATTGCCGCTGTTATACCCATTTGATTGTGCTGTATTCTTCTTGCGATATTAGCCAGTTTCCTACGCAATTTTTTGATGTGTTTGGCAATTCGTCTTCTACAGCGTCATCTTCTTCATCAAAAGTCATTTCCTGCAGAAGTTCGTATTTTTTCCTGGCGGTCATCGACAAAAGCGACCCAGACGGTTCTATAGCTCCTGACAAATGGAAGTTTATTCCAGCCAAACTTCCTCTTACCTTTACGCAAATCATGAAGGAGAATCCAGGTCCTCCTCCTAGATGCAGCGATGGTGGATGGCATCAGGGCCACGTGAAGCTTATCGCCTGCGTTGACCAAAGGTCGTACGACCTCTATAAGCTCGCTATAGCCAAATTGGGAGAGGTTTGGCCAGGTGCTAAACTCGAGGTTGTTGCGAAGGAAGATATCCCGAGCAGACCAAGAACTCGCACTTGGATCCCAGCCGAATCCTCCAACACGGATACGATTCTAGAGATCCTGAGAACGAGCAACCCCGATCTTCCGACGCACAACTGGAAAGTCGCTAAGCTGGATGAGCCTAAAGGTCTTTATAGATGCGCAATCATCGTTATAAATAAAGAATCTTTGGCTCCTTTGGCGAAGACTGGCGGTGTCGTCTACTACGGCTTTGACCCTATCACCATCAAGGTTTATAAAAAAGATGAGGAATCAGATCTGGGCATACTGCCCCCCCACCCTTCCGATTCCACTCCTCCAACCGACGGACGTACCCGAGCCTGTCATGTTCCCTTCCTTGGATAGTGACGACTCTCAAACGTCACTTCCTAAGCAGAATCCGTCTCTAGTCGATGAAGACAAATTGTCGGACATGGAGATGAATGACTGCTTCAATAAACTACATCCACTGCTTTTGAGTGAGGACGAATTTTCGGAATCGTCCTCGGACACGGAAGCCCTGGATACCACCGTGGTGGAGGCTTCTCTGCCTAATTGTAGCACCAATGCTGCAGTTAGTCCAGATTAACTTACACCACTCCATAACGGCTTCTGCCGGCCTTCTTCTCCGTCTCTCAAAGGACAGGGAAGATACAGCCTTGGTCCAGGAACCTTGGGCCGTGAACAATATGGTAGGGCATTTCGGATATTAACAAAAGAGGTGAGTTACTTTTCGATTCTATTCTAAGTACAAACCTTATTTTGTGCAACATAGGTAACGAGCCTACCTTCGTCACCAGAAACAGGCAAGAAGTACTGGACATCACACTTGCCTTCGATAGCATTGTCCAACGTATTAGAAATTGGAAGGTGTCAAGCGAGCCCTCATTTTTGGATCACAGGTACCTCCAATTCTCCTCTTAGCCCGCCAGTTTTTAGGAATTATAGCAGAGCTGATTCTCTCAAATATAGGTCAACTTTAAGTTGTTTAGTTACTTCAAATCACCTTAACCCCCCCTGCAATCCCCAAGAACTTGATCGCATGGTTGAAGATTTAACACAGCGATGTCTTCTTCTTGCCCTTTGATCAAACCCAGGGGCAAAAAGAAGCCACATTGGTGGACTGCAGGGTTAGACCCTTTAAGAAGTAATTGTAGGGAACTCTTCAATAATGCCAAAAGTACGAGAGACGCGCTAGATTGGAACTTGTACAAGGCATCCCTAAATATATACAAAAAAGAATTAAGAAAAGCCAAACGAACTTCTGGGAGGCTCTTCTGTGGTAAAATAGAAGAAATTTCTGAGGCATCAAGGCTAAGGAAAATTCTCTCCTCAAATCCAATTACACCCAGTTACCTTAAAAAACAGGATGGAACTTGGACTACTTCGAAGATTCGCTAAAATTACTGCTTGACACCCATTTCCCAGGCAGTTCCCAAGTTGTTAACAATATGGTTTCCAGCTGACCATTTCCACAAATTACCAACTCCTCAAACCTGATCACACTGAGCAAACTCCACTGGGCACTATACAGCTTCAAACCATACAAATCCGCGGGACCAGACGGCATAATATCTGCCGAGTTGCAGAAGTCATCGGTCATAATTATGCCGGTGCTGAAGATAATTCTGCAAAGTTGTCTAAACCTGGTTTATATTCCAAACATATGGAGAGAAGTTATGGTTGTATTTATACCCAAAGCGGGTAAATGCTCTCATTCAAATCCAGAAGATTTCAGACCTATCAGTGTTCAATCTCCGCTTCTGTGGAATTTGGTGGTCAATGAACTATTGATAATCATGGAAGGCGAGGGATGCGCGGCGATCGCTTATGCAGATGATGTTGTTTTGGCCTTCTCGGGAAAGCACCTAAATACTCTGAAGGAAATCTTAGAAAACACTCTATATAAGCTCACTAGATGGGCAGTTCGGTGTGGTCTGGTTGTAAACCCCCACAAAACTGAACTAGTACTCTTTTCAGGAAATATAAAATCCCGCTAGTCGACCCTCCCTCTCTTAATGGAACCTTAACCTTCTCTGATAAAGCAAAATATTTGGGTCTTATCCTGGATGGGAACCTAAGTTGGAAACCTAATATTCAAGAAAGAGTAAAGAAAGCTACAGCAGTACTTTTTTCTTGTAAGAAATCCATTGGGAATAAATGGGGATTACAATCTCGAATTACTCACTGGCTCTACACCTCGATCATTAGATCGATACCCACATATGGGGTGATTGTCTGGTGGACAGCCTTAGATAAAGCTATAAATCGCGATTATCTAAGTAAGGTCCAACGTACAGCTTGTCTGTGCATAAGCGGAGCACTACGTACAATACAATCCGCGGCACTGGACATTTTATTCCATCTAATACCCCTCGATATATATAGCAAGCAAACGGCTTGCGATTGCGGCCGTTCGCCTTGAAGCTACCCAACAGTGGTCAAGAAAAGAATTCTGCCACGCCTCTATTCTGAATAAATTCAAAACCTCTCCCGAAAACACGGACTACACCATCCCACTTCTAAATTTTGAGAAGAACTTCCTTGTCACCATCCCTTCCAGATCACGCTGGGAGGACGATGCATTTTTAGAAGATGATTGTATTCACTTCTACACTGACGGGTCAAAAAACATAGACGGAGTCGGTGCAGGTGTTTTCTCCGATAAGCTTAACCTTAGGCTCTCCTTCCGTTTTCCTAATCACTGTAGCGTGTTCCAGGCGGAAATAATGGCGATAAAAGAAGCCCTATCTTGGCTTCAGAAAAACTTGATATCTGCTAGATATATCCGCATCTTTACTGATAGCCAGGCAGCAATCAGATCCCTGGAATCGACCTCTATAAATCCTTTAGTAGCCCTAGACTGTCGTTCGTCTCTTGTGGAGATGGCTGAGCAGTTCAACATTCACCTGTGTTGGGTGCCGGGGCATAGAGACATTCCAGGGAATTGTAAGGCCGATGAACTCGAAAAGAAGGAACAACTTTACCCATCTTGCCGGACAATGGCACCTTAGGTATTCCAATCGCTACTCGCAAACTCAAACTTAAGCTGGATGCTATCGAGAGTGCAAATCTTAGGTGGACAAGTGGATCAACATGTCTAGCGACAAAACAGATTTGGCCAAAGCTGGATCTAAAACGCTCTAAGAATTTGATTTCTCTCAACAGATTGCATATCGGCACCACAATAGGTGTCATCACTGGACACTGTCTAATAGGCAAGCATGCTACAAGGCTGGGCCTCTTCGCGAACGAATTCTGTAGAAGCTGCATGGATGAAGAAGAGGAGGAAACTATTCCTTACTTTCTCTGTTTCTGCCCAGCTCTCTCCCGTAGAAGGAAACTCCACTTAGGAGCTCCCTATCATAATGATACAGGCGACCTGATGAATATTGACATCAAGAGCCTCCTACGCCTCATAAGAAGCTCTAATTGGTTTTAAGACGAGTAGGTGGAGGGAGGCTTCTCCCATGATGCACGTGGTATCACAACGGACCTCATTGGTCTAAGTGTGCTGGCGAATCCTAGCTGGCAGCCACTTCAACCTAACCTAACCTATTTTTTCGCCAGGAACCTTTGTTCCAAGGATTTCTTCTCCTCCAGGAGTTTTAATCGAATGGAGATTTTTGTGCGTGATAAATATCTTGAATTTACTGATGACGCGTCTTCTAGTACAGGAGCCGAACTCAATGTTTGAGTTTGAAAAGGCGGTAGCGGAGCACTTTGTTGAGGAAGCAGAGGCGGTGGTGTGGCCCATTGTTGAGGAAGCAGAGGCGGTGGTGGTGTAGCACTTTGTTGAGAAAGCGGAGGCGGTGGTGGTGGTCTCGAAGGTTGCGATTCAGCCCCTGTGAATGCATTTGACGTGCCGGGAAACGCTGATTTATTTTTGTGATTAAATCACTTGTAGTGTTCGATTGCGGTGGTGTATGCATCATTTTACTGGTTTTACGAAGGTGTAAAGTATAAAGTAAATTAAATGGTACTTACCCTTTGTTCCAGTTGGAGGTTATGCACGTGTGTCTTTGGATCGATGATCTTCAGGATCATGAGGATTCAGGCTCTTTGTTCCAGTTGGAGATTATGCACGGGTGACGACACTCGAATGAGTCGTCTTTGGATCGATGATTTTCAGGATCATGAGGCTTCAGACCCGTTCTGGCGACGATTTCGATGATTTCGTAAAACGAACAAACGAAATTTTATAAATGTTAAAAAAGATAAATTCCGAATTTTAATCGGTGCGTTTATTTTACAAATGTTTGCTGCAACGCTAGGATAAAATTTACTAAAGAATTACAAGTCTATTATTTATTAATATAAAAAATATAATTTTTTAATTTCTTACTAATTTAACGGGATGAGTGTGTATCACTTAAGAGTTCCAAAAGAAAAAGAAAGAGGAAACGATTTCTACTTAAACATATATGATATGCCAAATGCCGTGTGGGAACTTTGTCCACACAAAAAAAAGATAAATTATTATTTATATATAAACAAAGCAATTAATGGTTTATTAAAGAATATTAAAGAACATTAAGGAATATTAAAGAATATTAAAGAATATTAAAGGCGCGTGTTGCGTCAGCAAAAGTCAGATTTCAAGTGAGTTACTATTTGTCGCTAGCGCGCTGGATGCGTTCCTACAATACTCCCTTCTGAGAAGCTGAACTGGGATCAGCTGTTGTAATTTTACTTTTCTGTCACATTTTAAGTACGTCCTAGGTTTTGTTTGAGTAATTGATGTATCTGGTTTCTGTGGCGAATTATTGGATAGCTGGGAATCTGCTGATGGTATGTGAGCTGGCTTCAATCGTTCAACGTTGACGTTGGCAATTTTTCCGTTGATGTCGATTGTGAAGAGTCTGTCGTGCAAATATGGCCCATAAAATGAAGAGGACATTGTTCAACTGCATACAACCGATCTAATAATGGTACGCCATATTCAGTGTTTCTAATAATGGCCTAATAGATAAAGGCAGTCACGATTACTATCATCACTTTCATCTTCTTTAGTTTTGTCATTGAAATGAATATAGGAATGTTGTCGCATCACTAAGGGGTGCATCGATTTTCTATAAAACTCCAAAAATCGGTCGTACTTGGAAGTTTGAAGTAAGCCATGTAAAAAGGGATCCCAATAAACTTTCGTAGATCAAGAAGTCTAAAGAGGAATGATGTATCAAGAGCAAGTTCCGCATTGACTGAGGTTTCTTCAACGATACGTTGGTCCAACGACTAAGGAAAGAGCTATGATCAAACTTTAACAAAAAATTCCTAGCCTATAACTTCTCCTGGATGGGTTGAGTCTTCCTGTGCGTGAAAAACAAGATTCGAATTTTCGCATTTCAAAGACATCAACTTTCAAATTGTAAAATCTAAAGGACATGAACTCCAACGATCGTTAACTGAAGTTGAGGTGCAGATGAGGTTCAAACAACATCTGCATCTTCCAAACCTCCCACATCATTTATCATATTGGGAAAATCCTTTTCCCTATTATCTCCGTCCGTTTCACCCGGCTCACCTTCATCATTATCTTCATATTCATGTACATTATAAATACCCATAGAATGATAATTCATGGCAAACAAACGCAGCACATAAAAAAATAGCAATAATCACGAGATAGGCCAAATTGCCCAGTGTATCTTTAAAGATACAACCGTTTACCACAACATTACGCGAGCTGCGTTTCTTAGAATCCCATGAAACAAATTTATTTAACTTCACAATAAATGTCTGTACCTGCAATGATTTTTTTTTCTAGTGAAATGTCACCAGGTTCAAAGAATTTTAATAATAAAGATACTTTTTTTTTTAAATTCTACGAAATTCGCTTCACGCACGTAATTTGTCTATGGTAACTGTACTTTCAAAGTTAGGAGGCTGAAAACATTATTTTGATTAGGATTTGAGTTGGTGAATAAGAAACTATTACAATCTTAGCTCTGGACCTTCTATTTAATAAATTAAAATTATTTGAATGGTCGTATCTTTAAAGATACTGTGGGCATTTAAGGGTTAAAGAACTTTAGAAACTTGATTGAATACTACTGAACGCAAGGCAAATTACAATCTTTTTATCTTTGTAAAAAAATTATTGACCTAGCCATGGACTTGAAAGAATGATTGTTTACGTTGTTTGTACGAATAACTTAAAAATAATGACAAATTATAAAATAACTAACTTTAAAAAACAAATCTCAATCTTAAATTTTTTTTCAAAAGAACAAAAAATTATATTTTGTACGCACTACAAAAAAATATAAGTACTTGACGCAACAGAGCGTATGTGGTAAAGGCCTAGCTTGTATCCTGCGTGTTATTAGTGTTTTTAGAAACTTTCTCATGACAATCATTACTCTCGGACGTTTGTCACCTCCTTGGGAATGCCTGGAGGTGGGACCGTAAAAAAAATATTTTAATGTTTTCTAGAACTCGAACCTCGAGCCTCCAGTTCGTTCCATCCCCGCGAGTTTTTTACGTTCCATGATTGTTAAAAAAGTAGAGAGTCGAAAGTACAGACCCCTACCTCATAATTAAATACTAAAAAAAAAATCTGCGAGAAAAAGGCAAAACCCTGTAAGTAACATCTTTAGTCGTTTCAACCCCATATCCGTTTTATTTCATTTATAGTGTATACACCACGATATTATAACTGAAAAGAACAAGGATATGACAACTATCACCAACAGTTTCATCCACGAAGCAAGTATCGATTATTCCCAAAATGCGCAGAGATGCGCACTTATTGCAGATTTCTTACTGTTATACACAATTTTCTGGCAGAAAACTTTTTATTAGCACATCGCTTAATATCAAAACCCGCTTAAAATCACACAGAAGATATAAAAATTAAGGAAGAGTTCATGCAATACTGCTCGCTTAAGCCCGTATGACACTAAATTTTTTTCTCATTTTTAATGCATTAAATCATGTTTGAGTGTCAGCCTTGCATAAAAAAGACAACACGATTTTTTAAGAAAGGGAAAGCAATAATTTTGCACTAAAATAATAAACTGTCAGCTTTTGTTTTTGTGTTGAGCCGAACAGAATCACAAACGGCAATAATTAATTGGGAATTTAGGTTTTTGTTTCTCTTTAAACATTTCCAAAATGGTTGCTATTAATAAATTTATATTAAAAACACACAAAATAAGTACATCTGGATCCATTTTGAAAATTCAAAACAATTTAGTTTTGCAATGACTCAATTTAATGCAGAAATGTCAAAAAACAAGCTGCCAGTGGCTGAAAAATGTAGTTTGGATTACATTTTTAATGCATTTTTTTTTGACATTTTCACATTTATTAGGTTAGTGTGTACGCACTCACACTTAATGGAAATTTCAGTAGTGAATTTTTCGTACTGCTCTAATTTCATTTCCAGAGCATTAAAAATGAGAAAAAAATGTAGTGGGGGCTTTAGAGTCACATCTCACTGATCCATAATTCATGTGATCTTCACATGTAAGAATATGGTACCTGCATGTGTATGTATGCACATATGCGTGAATTTTTTTCTGAAATTGCCTTAATTGTTACACTGTGTGAAGAATTGAACTTGTGTTTTAATCGTTTTTCTTTTATAATATTGCTTCTATCCTTTTTCTCTTTTTTTGTAAGAATATTTATTATGAATGAATACATATTTTTAAGTTCTTGTTTTCAGTTTCCTCGTGTTTGATTAAATACATGTTTCTTAAAGTATAAAACCATTGTATTAGTATCTTTCTCATTTTTACAATTTTTGTATGCAATATGGGATAAAGTCACAGCCCGCTTAAAGTCACATTTTTTTGCTGCTCGTTTGATGTGACATTATCCGAGTTCGACTGTATTCACAATTTTGAAATAATATTCACTTCACAAAACACAAGATCAAGAAACGCCTATTTACGTTTTAGAAAATTCATAGACGCAAATAAACTGATGGACTGTTCGTCGTGTTTTTTCGCGACGATGAAGAGGGATAAGTACGAATTTTGTACGCATGTGCTGAAAGGATTTTTCACTTCAATTTTGGTGTACACATTTCTCACAGTGAAATTAGTAAATTCGCCCCTGATTCATTTGAGATATAAAACATCCTCCTACTTTGTCCTGAAGCTGAGCAATCTTCAAAATAATTATTTAAATCATCGCCCAAAATTTTCCTTCAGTGGAGACCACTGCCAGCAATCAAGCAGCAGTGGGTATCGTTGCAATAATGTGCGTCAGTATTTGGGTTGGATTGATTGTTATTGGTTGTTACTCTCGATCGTTCATTCACACTTCTGCACGTAGATATTGTGTGAGAGTGAGAAAAAAATATTATTGAATAGAGTGAGAAGACTGTGCGCTAAATCTCTCTGTGAAAAATTAAGCAGGTAGGTATTTTGGTTTCTGGTTAATTTTTTTTTTTTTTTTTTTAATTTTTAATGCAATTTTTATTTAGAATTCATTATTTCTTACATGCTAGACAAAACGCTTAAAACTAGCTTAACTAACTTAAGTATGTTATGTACTAACTTACTGGCCCTATGCGGGCGCTCTAAGCTAAACTTAAATCTTATTCTAATGTCTTTCGACGGAACTTAACTAAATTTATGCTTAACTATACTTATACTGGGGAACTAAGAAAAAAATTTTTTTTTTAAAACTTAGTGAACGTGCGTTTTTTTTTATTTTTTAACTTAAAATAATCTTATATGGTAAAACTTACAGACTACCTTAAAATAAACCTTAAAACTACCTTTCTCTAAAATACGTAATTAAATACGTAATGTTTTTTTTTATTTTTGAAAAGTCCGGTTTTTTTTTTTTTTTAGAAGTGCTGTGGTTATTTTTTTTTCTGCTCTACACCTAAACCTTAAAAACTATGTAAGCCGGCCAGCCTATAAAAGGCCAACTTTGCCCCTAGAAAGGCTAACCAGTATCAAAAGGAAACGACGAGGGAGTTCCCTCTCCGTCCCCTAGCCACCAGAATTTCTGGTGCTGGCTCATTACATCTTGAACATCGCGGCCCGATACCGCTCTACTAAACCGGAGACGCTCCGTCGTGCTGTGTGCAACGTGTCGGTCGTAGTTGAGTCCCCTATCCACAGCTGTCCGAGCAACATGGAAAATTAGCGGCACTGCTAATCTGTCCTGGATCAGACCTTCTTGGTCGAGATAGAGGAATGTCTCTGTGGGGATGAAGCCGTTAAGGCGCACGCTCTCGTGATACATGTAGTTGGGATAGTAAGCCCCGGAGATCAGATTATTAACCGAGTTCATTGCTCCCGCAATGTGATCAGGAAATTATCCACTCTGTTTATCTTCGCCCTGTTATACAGGACCTCATTAGAATAGAATTTTTTGTACTCAGACTCTGGTGTCCTATATAAACGAAGGCAAGCCCTCAGACAAGCCCTCTCAAACACCCGAATCCTTTCCATCGAGCTTGCTCCTACGTTGAACCACGCGGGACAACCACATGCGAGCATGGGCCGGATAAGGGCCATTTAGCAGATTACCTTCACCCTTCCATCGAGTTGGCTGCTATAAAACAGTATCTTTGCAAGGGCGAAAGCCCCTTTGGCTCTCGCCAGAGCAGCATCTTTATGTTTGTTAAATACAGATACTGGTCTAGCCAGAGCCCAAGGTATCTGACTACACTTCGACACGCTAATGGTTGCCCGTGTTGTCCAACGATTGGAAATTTTCGCCAATTCTTTCTGGTATCCGCAGAGGCCCCAGATAACGACGTCCTAAACAGGATGGTTTCCGACTTCTGGAAGTTGATCTTTAACTTCCAATCGTCGCAATATCGCTTGATCTTATCGAAGTCACGCTGCAAGAGTATTGCAATGACCTCGATCTTTGGATCTGATCTGTACGCTATCAAGTCGTCTGCGTACGCTATAGCTTGGTGAAGAGATCCTACAAGATCGCTGGTGTAAATGTTAAAGAGGATCGGCGAATTAACCGCACCCTGTTGCAGACCATTTTTAATATCAAACGTACCAGCAGAAGTCACATTGCCATTTTTCACAATGAACCGTCTACTGGTGAGCATATTACAAAGCATGTATAGCAGTGCTTTACTTATGCCCAGCCTACTCAACTTGTAGAAGAGTCCTTCTAGCCATACGGTATCGAAGGCCTTCTCCAAGTCAACCAGGCAGGCACCCGTGCATTGTTTTCTGCTTTTGTTCCATTGGATATCCGACACCAGTTTAGACGCGGCATGTATAGTATCATGCCCCGCCTTGAAACCGAATTGGTTATCCGGAACAATGTGCATGTCCTCAACCCATGTAGACAGCGCTCTATTGATCACTTTTTCGAATACCTTGCTGATATTCGGAAGGAGACTTATCGACCGGAGATTCGCCGGATTGGACGTATCCTTTCCCCTTTTGGGAATAGGATGTACCACCGCTGTCTTCCAATGCGCCGGATAATGTGCATTATTCAGCGCATTGTTACACAGGATGGTGTAAATGTTAACCGCTTCTGGAGGGAGGTGTCGAAGCACAATATTAGACACTCCGTCGATACCCACGGATTTCTTCCTTCTTAATGATTCGAAGATCGCTTGGAGTTCTACCTCCGATATGAACGGGGGATGTGCCACCTCATCGGCGATGGCATTATTTGCCATATTTTCGTCATTGAACTCGGTGAAGCCGATGCTCTTTGATCGCCAGTGTTCTATATCATTTCGAAGATAGAAGTTGTGCACAAGGACTCGATTCTCCAGGTCGTAGTTCGGGCAAATGCTATCATTCACCTTTTACACTTCCTGGAAAGTCGCTCCTATAGCCTCTACCTTCTCCTGCGGATATCGATCACAAAGAAGTTGTCATCACAGACTGCGTTCCCTAGATCTATGCCTGCTGTTATAATTATTTGTTCATTGTTCGTCGTTCGGGGGATCTTGAGACACGGCAGGTCGTTCTGATTATTCCTCCGAAATATTTTATTTATTTGCGGGAACATACTCGGGTTGTTGGATTTTACAGCCCGATTTTTGTTGTTCCAATGCAAGTTTACAGAAAGTCTGTAATTTTTCTTTAATCAACATTTGGAGATTTTTAATCAACGACTTGAGTGTCCTGACCTCCGGGGTTTGTCTGTCAGTAAACCGTCTGTACAAGGTTTTAATCTTGACAGGAGTTTACTTTTTGTTGGTGAAGTGCGTCAATTGTTGCATTGCGGAATATGTCTACGTTGTCAGTATGTTGATACCGAGGTATCGTTCTGTCCATCGTTTGTTTAATTGTCTCGTCCATTCGTTGTAGGTATCTGTCGATCTCCTCATTTGACAGATTCCTATTGGACGGTGGGTAGAGCGAGTTCGAGGAGAGTGCTCTTGTCAATACTCTGGAGAAGCGTGTCCAGCGCGTCCTACTGTAATTGTAGGGGTACGTTTGGACAAACTCCTCCAACTCCGCAATCTCGTTGGGAATTGTAATTTCGGCACTGAGTCCGCAATGGTCACTGTCATACACAAATGTGTGTAGGCAGTTTCTCGTTTGTCGGTTCGTGTTGGTCAGTTGTAACCGTACGTCGAACAGCAGAAGATCCAGATAGGAGCCGCTTCTAGGATACGACGGACTATCGGTTGCTTTCAAATCGAGTCTTTACTCGACATTGTGCCGACCCCACCAATTGAATAGTAGGTTCCCCCTACAATTAGGTATATTATTTCCCCAATCACTATGCTTGGCATTCAAATCTCCGGCCATAATGAAATAGTTCTCTTCCGACTCCAGCCTTAGACATCGAAAAAGTACCTCGAGCTCTGTTATAAATGAAGTGGTCTGAGTGGTTTGAGTGGTTCCAGAAGCGTAGACCGCGACCATGTACAACCTCTTTCCACTACGGAGAGGGATGCACACGACACAAGCTTCCAGCTCCTGGAACCACCGCACTTCACCGCTGTACACAATCTTATATCTCAACTCTTTGCTTATGAAGATTGCAACACCTCCTCCTTGAATGGAGTTGGGTCGGTCTCTTCTTATAATATTATATCTATTGTGCCACATTTTGTGCTTCTGGGATAGCTTAGTTTCGCTAACCAAAAGTACGTCAAGGCTTTAGTCTTCTAACAATTTAAAAAGTACGGTTCTTCGCTCGATCCTTATCAGTGAATTCACATTCACCGCAAGGATCTTTAAGGGCTTCTCCGCCATCGTACCCATTACGGTTGGAGGTGCGCTAAGCCCGGCAGAACTGCGTAAATCTGGTCCACCCGTTTCGCCTGCTCTTCTATCTGACGTTGAAGCTGGCTCATTTGCCCTTGAATAGAGAGCAAAATAGCCAGCAGGTCAGGTTGGGCCTCAGGTGCTTTAGGCACTGGGGCCTGTGAAGCAACCTTCGGTTGTTGCTGTACCGTGTTTCCCCGGCCTGACGCCATGTGGGCGTAAGTGCATTGGGGAGTGACGGCTGGTGTTTGGCTAGAAGCGGGTGGACGCTTCACTTCGACCTTCTGTGTACGAGCTAGGTTTATTTTTTTCATGTACTGGAACTTATGACAACCCCGATAGTTTGCAGTGTGTCCCAAGTTCCCGCATAAGGCACACGAGAGTTGGCTTTTTTCTGCCGCCCCATCCCTACCTAGAGAACATTTTTCTGTTTTGTGGTTCTTTCCACACTTAACGCATCGAGGCTGCATTTCACAGTTCGACCCGGCGTGCCCGAACCTTTGGCAGCGAACGCATTGCAAAATGTTTTCGCTCCTCTTTACTCTTTCCCAGGTTACAACCTGGTAGTCTAGGACATTGATACTCCTTAGACCATCCAGTTTGCTGCTGGGTGAAAGCTGAACGAGGAAGAAGGGTAGCTTACGCTTCTCCCTTTTGGCCCTTGCTGTGGTAAACGGCTTAACCCCTACGAACTCAAGACCGTCGCACTGTTTTTCCCTCAGTATCTGAAGGAGTACCTCCGGCTCGGTAGACGAATCCATCCCCCTCAGCAGCATTGTTTGCAGCTTTTCCCCCTTCGGGGTGCAGGAGAAGAACTCCGTCGTCGAATCCTTTAACAAAACTTTAATTTTTTTATAATGTTCCACTGTATTACAGTGGATAGCATGCCTATCTTCATTAAGTCTTTTAATATAAAAATTGTTACCAATGGCCGACTTACATAGATCAATGGTTTCCTTTAGTGAGATTTTATAGGTGTTAATAGGTGGCACCTTCATCTTCTTAATACTCTGCTGCTGCTGTTGTTGCTGCTACTGTTGTGGTTGCTGCTGTTGTTGTTGCTGCTGTTGCCGCTGCTGCTTAGACTGCTGCTGCTTTGACTGGTGCTGTTGTTGTTGTTGCTGCTTTGACTGCTGCTGTTGTTGATTCTGCGGCTGTTGTTGTTGCTTTACGGGCATTTTCGTTTGCTGCTGTTGCTTTTGTTGTTGCAGCTGGTTCTGCTGCAATTTTGACTGCTCTTTTACTGGCAGTTGCTGTTCATGTTTTTGTTGTTGTTGGGAGTGCTGAAACTCGAGCTGGCGCTCCTTCTCCCTTCTTGCCATTTGTTTAGGTTTGATATCGAGTACCCTCTGCTGCAGTTGCTGTATACTGCTGTTTAGGCACTTCAGTTGGTCGTCTTCGTCATCGGATTCGGAGGCCGCCAGGGAGGCAAAGCTATTGCTATCCCCCGTATAGCGTCCTTCCCCACCGTCGGAGACGTATGGGTAATCTTCTTCGTCGGTTGAGTGACGTTTTTTATTTTCTGCTGTTGTTGTTGTTTTCGATGGCACCCCCACCCTCACTTCTCCTGACAGCTTTCAATTGAAGCGGAAAGGGGGAGCGCTTGACGGGAGCTGGCCGGAGCTTCCTCCTTCTCTTTACTGAAGATGTAGCCACTGTTGCTGAGTAGCTTTCCATTGCAGCCTCATCGGCTGATATTTGTTTTGTGTCCGCATCTCCCGCTATGGGGACCGCGGACCGGTCACGTTTTTCCATCACCTGATTTTTGTTTTCACTTTAATGTTTTTGTTTGTCACTTATTTATTTTAATTAGAAAATTAAAAAAAGTACTAATTTCACTTTTTCTCCAGCGGGGCTCGATCGCGAGTCAGTCGGGTCACGGGTAACTACCACCCATTTTCATTTCATTTTTAATGCAATTTTTATTGGGTAATTCATTTTTTCTTAAATTCTAGACAAAAACGCTTAAAACTAGCTTAACTAACTTAACTATGTATTGTAACTCTAACTTACTGACCCTATGCGGGTGCTCTAAGCTAAACCTAACGCTTAAAACTATGTCTTTCGACTTCTACGAACTAGGCTTATTTATTAAATTAACTTAACGAAGTAAGGACTAAGAAAATTTATTTTTAAAAACTTAGTAAATGAACATTTTTTGTTACTTAAAATTAATTTAAAATAGTCTTAAATCTAACTTATAAGCTACCTTAAATAAACCCTAAAACTATCTTAATCTAAGATACGTACTTTATACGTAATTTTTTTTTTTTTTTGCAAAGTGCTGCTTTTTTTTACTTTTATAATTTTTTTTTTTTTTTTTTTTCAGTGCTGTGAAATTTTTTTTTTTTTTTTTATTTTATAAAATTAAACTTAACCTACCCTAAACTATGTAAGTCGGCCATAGTGAGAAGGCCAACTTTGCCCCTTAAGAAAGGCTACCCCGGATCGAATGAAACCGACGAAGGAGTTCTCTCTCCGTCCCCGAACCACCAGAATTTCTGGCACTGACGTTCAATATCGCGCAAATCGCGACCTGATACCGATCTACTGTACCGGAGAGTCTCCGGAATGCTGTGTGTGACGTGTCGGTTGTAGGTTAGTCGTCTATCCGCAGCTGTCCGGGCAACATGGAAGATTAGCGGCACCGCTAATCTGTCCTGGATCAGACCTAATCTATCTAGATAGAGGAACGCCTCTGGCGGAACGAAGCCGTTAAGGCACACTCTCTCGTGGTACATACCATTGGGGTAGAAGGCCCCAAAGATCAGGTTTTTCATCGATTTCATCGCTCTTGCATTGTGCCCCCGAATTATCTTGAATAGATAACCTCATTGGAATAGAATTTTTTGTACTCAGACTCTGGTGTTCTGTATAAGCGAAGGCAAGCCCTCTCAAACACCCGAATCCTTTCCATCGAGCTTGCTCCCACGTTGAACCACAACCATATGCGAGCATGGGCCGGATAAGGGCCATTTAGCGGATTACCTTCACTCTCGCATCGAGTTGGCTGCTATAAAAAAGTCTTTTTGTGAGAGCGAAAGCCGCTTTGGCTCTGGCCAGATTAATAATATGTTTGTTAAAATATAGATACTGGTCTAGCCAGAGCCCAAGGTACCTGACTACACTTCGACACGCTAATGGTTGCCCGTGCTGTCCCACGATTGAAAACTTTCGCCAATTCTTTCTGGTATCCGCAGAGGCCCCAGATAACGACGTCCTAAACAGGATGGTTTCCGACTTCTGGAAGTTGATCTTTAACTTCCAATCGTCGCAATATCGCTTGATCTTATCGAAGTCACGCTGCAAGAGTATTGCAATGACCTCGATCTTTGGACCTGATCTGTACGCTATCAAGTCGTCTGCGTACGCTATAGCATGGTGAAGAGATCCTACAAGATCGCTGGTGTAAATGTTAAAGAGGATCGGCGAATTTACCGCACCCTGTTGCATACCATTTTTCATATCAAAAGTACCAGCAGAAGTCACATTGCCATTTTTCACAATGAACTGTCTACCGGTGAGCATATTACAAAACATGTATAGCAGTGGTTTACTTATGCCCAGCCTACTCAACTTGTAGAAGAGTCCTTCTAGCCATACGGTATCGAAGGCCTTCTCCAAATCAACCAGGCAGGCACCCGTGCTTTGTTTCTTGCTTTTGTTCCATTGGATATCCGACACCAGTTTAGACGCGGCATGTATAGTATCATGCCCCGCCTTGAAACCGAATTGGTTATCCGGAACAATGTGCATGTCCTCAACCCATGTAGACAGCGCTCTATTGATCACTTTTTCGAATACCTTGCTGATAAGGAGACTTATCGACCGGAGATTCGCCGGATTGGACGTATCCTTTCCCCTTTTGGGAATAGGATGTACCACCGCTGTCTTCCAATGCGCCGGATAATGTGCATTATTCAGCGCATTGTTACACAGGATGGTGTAAATGTTAACCGCTTCTGGAGGGAGGTGTCGAAGCACAATATTAGACACTCCGTCGATACCCACGGATTTCTTCCTTCTTAATGATTCGAAGATCGCTTGGAGTTCTACCTCCGATATGAACGGGGGATGTACCACCTCATCGGCGATGATATTGTTTGTCATAATATCGTCACTGAACTCGGTGAAGCCGATGTTCTTTGATCGCCAGTGTTCTATATCATTTCCAAGATAGAAGTTGTGCACAAGGACTCGATTCTCCAGGTCGTGGTTCGGGCAAATGCTATCATTCACCTTTTACACTTCCTGGAAAGTCGCTCCTATAGCCTCTACCTTCTCCTGCGGATCCTCGATCACAAAGAAGTTGTCATCACAGACTGCGTTCCCTGGATCTATGAATGCTGTAATAAGTATTTGTTCGTTGTTCGTCGTTCGGGGGATCTTGAGACACGGCAGGTCGTTCTGATTATTCCTCCGAAATATTTGATTGAGTCATACACAAATGTGTGTAGGCAGTTTCTCGTTTGTCGGTTCGCGTTGGTCAGTTGTAACCGTACGTCGAACAGCAAAAGATCCAGATAGGAGCCGCCTCTAGGATACGACGGACTATCGGTTGCTTTCAAATCGAGTCTATACTCGACATTGTGCAGACCCCACCACTTAAATAGTAGGTTCCCCCTACAATTAGGTATATTATTTCCCCAATCACTATGCTTGGCATTCAAATCTCCGGCCAAAATGAAATAGTTCTCTTCCGATTCCAGCCTTAGACATCGAAAAAGTGTCTCGAGCTCTGTTATAAATGAAGTGGTTTGAGTAGTTCCAGAAGCGTAGACCGCGACCACGTACAACCTCTTTCCACTATGGAGGGGGATGCACGCGATACACGCTTCCAGCTCCTGGAACCTCCGCACTTCACCGCTGTACACAGCCTTGTAACGCAAATCTTTCCTAATGAAGATCGCAACACCTCCCCCTTGAATAGAGTTGGGTCGGTCTCTTCTTATAATATTATATTTATTGTGCCAAAGTTTGTGCTTCTGGGTTAGCTCGGTTTCGCTAGCCAAAAGTACGTCTGGGCTTTGGTCTTCTAACAACTTAAAAAGTAAGTTTCTTCGCTCGATCCTTATCAGTGAATTCACATTCACCGCAAGGATCTTTAAGGGTTTCTCCGCCATCGTACCCATTACGACTGGTGGTGCGCTAAGCCCGGCAGAAATGCGTAGATCTGGTCCACCCGTTTCGCCTACAATTCTAACTGGCGCTGCAGCTGGCTCATTTGCCCTTGAATTGAGAGCAAAATCGCCAGCAGGTCCGGCCGTGCCTCAGGTGCTTTAGTCACTGGGGCCTGTGCAGCAACCTTCGGCTGTTGTTACCGTGTTTCCTTGGCCTGACGCCATTTGGGCGTAGGTCCATTGGGGAGTGACGGCTGGTGTTTGAGTAGAAGCGGGTGGACGCTTCACTTCGACTTTCTGCTGACGAGCTAAATTTACTTTTTTCATGTATTGAAACTTAGGACATCCGCGATAGTTTGCAGTGTGTCCCGAGTTTCCACATAATGCACACGAGAGTTGGGCCCTATCTACTACCCTATCCTGACCTAGAGAACACTCTTCTGCTTTGTGGTTCTTTCCACACTTTACGCATCGAGGCTGCATTTCGCAGTTCGACGCGGCGTGCCCGAACCTTTGGCAGCGAACACATTGCAAAATGTTTTCGCTCCTCATTACTTTTTCCCAGGTCAATGTCCTGGTAGTCCAGGACATTGATACTCCTTAGACTATCCAGATTGCTATTGGGTGATAGCTGTACCAGGAAGAACGGTAGCTTTCGCTTCTTTCTTTTTGCCCTTGCTGTGGTGAACGGCTTGACTCCCACAAACTCAAGACCGTCACACTCCTTCTCTTTAAGCATTTTAAGGAGCTCCTCCGGTTCGATGGACGAATCCAACCCCCTGCAACTACCAACTGCCTATGGGCTAATTCACTAGCCGCTACTTGATCGTCTACTAATACTCTTAAGACCACTATACGATTTTAAGAAGCCGAAACACGTGTTTACACCACGGGAGTCTGTGAACGATTGGTTTGTGGTTGTGTGAATGGAATTATTAAAGCTCCGATAGACTTACGGTAGCTTAATACTTTTGCGTGAACGGGTCAATAAGATCGAGGAATTCGCGATACTCCAGGTAGCAAAAGTAAAACGATTTTTAGTGCGATCTACTAAACTGTGCTTTTCAACGTGAACATTTAATAAGTATTTGTTTGAATAAAATATTTTTTACTTCTTTATAATGAATACAATGTGAGTCCTTAGCTTTAGTTAAAAAAGATAAAAAATTTAACATTAACTTTATAGTCCACGCGAGCGGAGCCGCGGGCAAACAGCTAGTATATATATATGATCCATGGTACCCAGCAGTTTAATGACAAAAGAAGTGAATTTATTTGATTTAGTTAGGAAACGTACTGAAACTATTAAACAAATTTAGTTTCTTGAATCGAGTAAAAATAATTAAAAGAATAAAAACTATTTTCTTTTTAATTTTTTAAAACATTATTTCACTTTAGGTAATTTGAACCGAAAGGCAAATGAAACTTACACGGCGAGTTATGTGTAATGCTGAAGCCTTTGTATCCGGACCTACAAGAAAGCTCCCTTCTATGCGCAAAATTACAATGCGTACCACCAAAGGAATAAGCCGTTTTGTTTCCCGCCAATCTAAATTCAATCTAAAGGGATCGGATGGTTTTCGTCATGTTCGCAGGCCAAAACACGAAGCTCTTAATCCTCGATATTCGAAGGGGACGGTTAAACAGGGAGGAGGAGCATATCTTAGTATGGGGATGCTTCTCTGGAAATCGAGTTGGCCCGATCCATAGGACGTACTTTTTTTTTTTTTAGTTCATTTATTTATCAAATATAAATTGTAACATAGAGTTTTCTGCGAAGCCAAAGGGCTTGTCTGCAGAAGGTTGATTTTCTATATTAATTTTAATTTTAAATGTGAGCTTAGTTAAAATAAGAAATTTAAAAATAGTACTCGTAAGTTAAGTTAATTATTTAGAATTAAGATTAATTTATTTAAAAAAAAGTGAATAAATTTTAATTCAAAGTATGTAAGAATAACTTTTGTAGCAAAACTAGGATAAAAAAAAAAAAATTACTGCTGTTTAGGCTCTTCAGTTGGTCGTCTTCGTCATCGGATTCGGAGGCCGCCAGGGAGGCAAAGCTATTGCTATCCCCCGTATAGCGTCCTTCCCCACCGTCGGAGACGTATGGGTAATCTTCCTCGTCGGTTGAGTGACGTTTTTTATTTTCTGCTGTTGTTGTTGTTTTCGATGGCACCCCCACCCTCACTTCTCCTGACAGCTTTCAATTGAAGCGGAAAGGGGGAGCGCTTGACGGGAGCTGGCCGGAGCTTCCTCCTTCTCTTTACTGAAGATGTAGCCACTGTTGCTGAGTAGCTTTCCATTGCAGCCTCATCGGCTGATATTTGTTTTGTGTCCGCATCTCCCGCTATGGGGACCGCGGACAGGTCACGTTTTTCCATCACCTGATTTTTGTTTTCACTTTAATGTTTTTGTTTGTCACTTATTTATTTTAATTAGAAAATTAAAAAAAGTACTAATTTCACTTTTTCTCCAGCGGGGCTCGATCGCGAGTCAGTCGGGTCACGGGTAACTACCACCCATTTTCATTTCATTTTTAATGCAATTTTTATTGGGTAATTCATTTTTTCTTAAATTCTAGACAAAAACGCTTAAAACTAGCTTAACTAACTTAACTATGTATTGTAACTCTAACTTACTGACCCTATGCGGGTGCTCTAAGCTAAACCTAACGCTTAAAACTATGTCTTTCGACTTCTACGAACTAGGCTTATTTATTAAATTAACTTAGCGAAGTAAGGACTAAGAAAATTTATTTTTAAAAACTTAGTAAATGAACATTTTTTGTTACTTTAAATAAACCTTAAAACTATCTTAATCTAAGATACGTACTTTATACGTAATTTTTTTTTTTTTTGCAAAGTGCTGCTTTTTTTTACTTTTATATTTTTTTTTTTTTTTTTTTTTTCAGTGCTGTGAAATTTTTTTTTTTTTTTTATTTTATAAAATTAAACTTAACCTACCCTAAACTATGTAAGTCGGCCATAGTGAGAAGGCCAACTTTGCCCCTTAAGAAAGGCTACCCCGGATCGAATGAAACCGACGAAGGAGTTCTCTCTCCGTCCCCGAACCACCAGAATTTCTGGCACTGACGTTCAATATCGCGCAAATCGCGACCTGATACCGATCTACTGTACCGGAGAGTCTCCGGAATGCTGTGTGTGACGTGTCGGTTGTAGGTTAGTCGTCTATCCGCAGCTGTCCGGGCAACATGGAAGATTAGCGGCACCGCTAATCTGTCCTGGATCAGACCTAATCTATCTAGATAGAGGAACGCCTCTGGCGGAACGAAGCCGTTAAGGCACACTCTCTCGTGGTACATACCATTGGGGTAGAAGGCCCCAAAGATCAGGTTTTTCATCGATTTCATCGCTCTTGCATTGTGCCCCCGAATTATCTTGAATAGATAACCTCATTGGAATAGAATTTTTTGTACTCAGACTCTGGTGTTCTGTATAAGCGAAGGCAAGCCCTCTCAAACACCCGAATCCTTTCCATCGAGCTTGCTCCCACGTTGAACCACAACCATATGCGAGCATGGGCCGGATAAGGGCCATTTAGCGGATTACCTTCACTCTCGCATCGAGTTGGCTGCTATAAAAAAGTCTTTTTGTGAGAGCGAAAGCCGCTTTGGCTCTGGCCAGATTAATAATATGTTTGTTAAAATATAGATACTGGTCTAATGGTTGCCCGTGCTGTCCCACGATTGAAAACTTTCGCCAATTCTTTCTGGTATCCGCAGAGGCCCCAGATAACGACGTCCTAAACAGGATGGTTTCCGACTTCTGGAAGTTGATCTTTAACTTCCAATCGTCGCAATATCGCTTGATCTTATCGAAGTCACTCTGCAAGAGTATTGCAATGACCTCGATCTTTGGACCTGATCTGTACGCTATCAAGTCGTCTGCGTACGCTATAGCATGGTGAAGAGATCCTACAAGATCGCTGGTGTAAATGTTAAAGAGGATCGGCGAATTTACCGCACCCTGTTGCATACCATTTTTCATATCAAAAGTACCAGCAGAAGTCACATTGCCATTTTTCACAATGAACTGTCTACCGGTGAGCATATTACAAAACATGTATAGCAGTGGTTTACTTATGCCCAGCCTACTCAACTTGTAGAAGAGTCCTTCTAGCCATACGGTATCGAAGGCCTTCTCCAAATCAACCAGGCAGGCACCCGTGCTTTGTTTCTTGCTTTTGTTCCATTGGATATCCGACACCAGTTTAGACGCGGCATGTATAGTATCATGCCCCGCCTTGAAACCGAATTGGTTATCCGGAACAATGTGCATGTCCTCAACCCATGTAGACAGCGCTCTATTGATCACTTTTTCGAATACCTTGCTGATAAGGAGACTTATCGACCGGAGATTCGCCGGATTGGACGTATCCTTTCCCCTTTTGGGAATAGGATGTACCACCGCTGTCTTCCAATGCGCCGGATAATGTGCATTATTCAGCGCATTGTTAAACAGGATGGTGTAAATGTTAACCGCTTCTGGAGGGAGGTGTCGAAGCACAATATTAGACACTCCGTCGATACCCACGGATTTCTTCCTTCTTAATGATTCGAAGATCGCTTGGAGTTCTACCTCCGATATGATCGGGGGATGTACCACCTCATCGGCGATGATATTGTTTGTCATAATATCGTCACTGAACTCGGTGAAGCCGATGTTCTTTGATCGCCAGTGTTCTATATCATTTCCAAGATAGAAGTTGTGCACAAGGACTCGATTCTCCAGGTCGTGGTTCGGGCAAATGCTATCATTCACCTTTTACACTTCCTGGAAAGTCGCTCCTATAGCCTCTACCTTCTCCTGCGGATCCTCGATCACAAAGAAGTTGTCATCACAGACTGCGTTCCCTGGATCTATGAATGCTGTAATAAGTATTTGTTCGTTGTTCGTCGTTCGGGGGATCTTGAGACACGGCAGGTCGTTCTGATTATTCCTCCGAAATATTTGATTGAGTCATACACAAATGTGTGTAGGCAGTTTCTCGTTTGTCGGTTCGCGTTGGTCAGTTGTAACCGTACGTCGAACAGCAAAAGATCCAGATAGGAGCCGCCTCTAGGATACGACGGACTATCGGTTGCTTTCAAATCGAGTCTATACTCGACATTGTGCAGACCCCACCACTTAAATAGTAGGTTCCCCCTACAATTAGGTATATTATTTCCCCAATCACTATGCTTGGCATTCAAATCTCCGGCCAAAATGAAATAGTTCTCTTCCGATTCCAGCCTTAGACATCGAAAAAGTGTCTCGAGCTCTGTTATAAATGAAGTGGTTTGAGTAGTTCCAGAAGCGTAGACCGCGACCACGTACAACCTCTTTCCACTATGGAGGGGGATGCACGCGATACACGCTTCCAGCTCCTGGAACCTCCGCACTTCACCGCTGTACACAGCCTTGTAACGCAAATCTTTCCTAATGAAGATCGCAACACCTCCCCCTTAAATAGAGTTGGGTCGGTCTCTTCTTATAATATTATATTTATTGTGCCAAAGTTTGTGCTTCTGGGTTAGCTCGGTTTCGCTAGCCAAAAGTACGTCTGGGCTTTGGTCTTCTAACAGCTTAAAAAGTAAGTTTCTTCGCTCGATCCTTATCAGTGAATTCACATTCACCGCAAGGATCTTTAAGGGTTTCTCCGCCATCGTACCCATTACGACTGGTGGTGCGCTAAGCCCGGCAGAAATGCGTAGATCTGGTCCACCCGTTTCGCCTACAATTCTAACTGGCGCTGCAGCTGGCTCATTTGCCCTTGAATTGAGAGCAAAATCGCCAGCAGGTCCGGCCGTGCCTCAGGTGCTTTAGTCACTGGGGCCTGTGCAGCAACCTTCGGCTGTTGTTACCGTGTTTCCTTGGCCTGACGCCATTTGGGCGTAGGTCCATTGGGGAGTGACGGCTGGTGTTTGAGTAGAAGCGGGTGGACGCTTCACTTCGACTTTCTGCTGACGAGCTAAATTTACTTTTTTCATGTATTGAAACTTAGGACATCCGCGATAGTTTGCAGTGTGTCCCGAGTTTCCACATAATGCACACGAGAGTTGGGCCCTATCTACTACCCTATCCTGACCTAGAGAACACTCTTCTGCTTTGTGGTTCTTTCCACACTTTACGCATCGAGGCTGCATTTCGCAGTTCGACGCGGCGTGCCCGAACCTTTGGCAGCGAACACATTGCAAAATGTTTTCGCTCCTCTTTACTTTTTCCCAGGTCAATGTCCTGGTAGTCCAGGACATTGATACTCCTTAGACTATCCAGTTTGCTATTGGGTGATAGCTGTACCAGGAAGAACGGTAGCTTTCGCTTCTTTCTTTTTGCCCTTGCTGTGGTGAACGGCTTGACTCCCACAAACTCAAGACCGTCACACTCCTTCTCTTTAAGCATTTTAAGGAGCTCCTCCGGTTCGATGGACGAATCCAACCCCCTGCAACTACCAACTGCCTATGGGCTAATTCACTAGCCGCTACTTGATCGTCTACTAATACTCTTAAGACCACTATACGATTTTAAGAAGCCGAAACACGTGTTTACACCACGGGAGTCTGTGAACGATTGGTTTGTGGTTGTGTGAATGGAATTATTAAAGCTCCGATAGACTTACGGTAGCTTAATACTTTTGCGTGAACGGGTCAATAAGATCGAGGAATTCGCGATACTCCAGGTAGCAAAAGTAAAACGATTTTTAGTGCGATCTACTAAACTGTGCTTTTCAACGTGAACATTTAATAAGTATTTGTTTGAATAAAATATCTTTTACTTCTTTATAATGAATACAATGTGAGTCCTTAGCTTTAGTTAAAAAAGATAAAAAATTTAACATTAATTTTATAGTCCACGCGAGCGGAGCCGCGGGCAAACAGCTAGTATATATATATGATCCATGGTACCCAGCAGTTTAATGACAAAAGAAGTGAATTTATTTGATTTAGTTAGGAAACGTACTGAAACTATTAAACAAATTTAGTTTCTTGAATCGAGTAAAAATAATTAAAAGAATAAAAACTATTTTCTTTTTAATTTTTTAAAACATTATTTCACTTTAGGTAATTTGAACCGAAAGGCAAATGAAACTTACACGGCGAGTTATGTGTAATGCTGAAGCCTTTGTATCCGGACCTACAAGAAAGCTCCCTTCTATGCGCAAAATTACAATGCGTACCACCAAAGGAATAAGCCGTTTTGTTTCCCGCCAATCTAAATTCAATCTAAAGGGATCGGATGGTTTTCGTCATGTTCGCAGGCCAAAACACGAAGCTCTTAATCCTCGATATTCGAAGGGGACGGTTAAACAGGGAGGAGGAGCATATCTTAGTATGGGGATGCTTCTCTGGAAATCGAGTTGGCCCGATCCATAGGACGTACTTTTTTTTTTTTTAGTTCATTTATTTATCAAATATAAATTGTAACATAGAGTTTTCTGCGAAGCCAAAGGGCTTGTCTGCAGAAGGTTGATTTTCTATATTAATTTTAATTTTAAATGTGAGCTTAGTTAAAATAAGAAATTTAAAAATAGTACTCGTAAGTTAAGTCAATTATTTAGAATTAAGATTAATTTATTTAAAAAAAAGTGAATAAATTTTAATTCAAAGTATGTAAGAATAACTTTTGTAGCAAAACTAGGATAAAAAAAAAAAAATTTTAAGCTTTGATTTACTAGTTTTGGGGTTAGGAATAATCTTCAGTGGTTGAGGAAGTTCGTTGAGTATCGTGGGTACGCTGTACTTCAATTCTCTCTTGCCATAAATATTTTAAAACCTTGGTGTTTGAAGCATCCTTCTTGTACGCCTTCTTGTGTTGAAGCGATGATCTATTGACCTCTCTAACCTGTTGTCATCATAGTACTCGAGCGTTGTAGTCATCTTGAGTAGTTCACGAATGCCATGTACTTTGAACGTCCTTTCACCAGGTACATTTCGTTGAGTTTCTTTGTTCACTTTTCTAAGTATGGTGTTTTGGAGTTTTTGCAACTTATTTAGATGGGTATTGGATGCGTTACCCCAAGCAAGTATACCGTACCTCAACTGAGATTTAACTAGGGCGTAGTATACCTGTCTTAGAACTTGCGATGTTGAACAGTTCTTGAGGTATATGATTCCGAACGCTTTCTTGAGATCTAATCGTAATTTATCTATATGTTTGTCCCAAATAAAGTGGCAGTCTATAGTAACGCCCAGGTATTTATATCTGTCAACAATTTCGATCGGTTCGTCTGGAAGTGCTCCTGTACAGATGTTGTTTCTTAGTTGTATAGTTTGTTGGGTTTCATTGTGGTGTGGTCCTCGTATGTGCATCATTTTAGTTCTTGATGCATTTATTATGTGACCGTTGTCATGGCACCATTTGACTGCTTTGCTGAATTCTTCTAGCATAATATTTGTCGCTGCATCGAGACATCTGACGGACTACTATGGCTGTGTCGTCAGCGTAGGCATCGAACACACGCAGTAGCTCGTTTGTGTAAGTTAATTAAAATGCTACACGATTTACTAAAAAAAATCACAAGGCAGAATGCCTTGGCCTTTATTGATTCGCAAGAACTTAAAAACTAAACTGACAAATGTTCAATCGCTTATATTTATCACCTAATTTCCCTAACTCAGCTTCTGCTGTTGTTTGCTGTCGTGGGAACGATTCGATGTGCATCGACTGCACCAGACGCTTGGTCAGCATTTCCGTTTCATGAGGTTCGCTCGTGCAGGTGTTGTTCACACCGTCTGCTGGTGTTGAGTCTTCCCCTCTTAAATGCGATTGTCCTCGATCGCTAAAAATATGGGAGGTTGTTAAACCTTTGCTGTGGCATCTCAAGATATTGGGGTGCTTTAGGTGATTCGATTGTTCTTGGTTCGGGATGCTTTTCGTGGATCTTTTCTTCTGGAGTTTGGACGGTGACCTTAGTATTGTTTGGTTTAGGTAACAGCTTACGGATCGTGGCTATTATGACGAGTATTCCGAGAAAGGTGATGAGCGAGAAGGTGGTTATTTGGTGTGCGTTTTTCTCTGCTTGTAATAGTCGGATTTCGTTTGTATGGTTGATGTGGAGGTCCTTCATCATTTCTAAGGATAGTAATTCTCTGTATTTTCCTTCCTTTGGATTGGGTTGGAGTATTGCCGGTAATGCTTTCACCATTGATGCTTCTCTGGAAGTAAATGATCTTCCGTTGATGTTTACTGTGGTGTTGTGGAATTTTATTAGGAATGTTCCATTGAGGCTGTGGGTGGTGTTTTCTACTTGTAGGGTTCCAGTAAATTGGTTTAGTAGTACGTTGCCAGTTGAAATCTCGTCTATGGTTGGAACATGCTGACTATTGATGGTGTTGCAGATAGCTGAGAGGCTGTTGAGCAAGCTAGGAATACATGTGTCGTTTCTAATGTTGACAATATCTTTGGAATTACAAATGGATAAAGAATTATAAATTTTACATTTTTTTACCGTTCCATACATCTCTTCATTATTTCTGAGGATTACATCGAATAAAATTTCTGTTACAATATTATTTCTTTTTACTGGTTTAATCACAAGACTTTCATAAATTTCGTTTGTTGTTAAAGGAATGTTTATAATATAGAGCATTGTTGAGCTATTGCTAATGACTTTTATTTCTGAGAAATCTAAAGCTTCTTCTATTGTGTTATAAGGTAACTGTTGTTTATTTAAAATATTTGTGGCAAGTTCTATTTCTTTTTTGGATAAAATAAATGAATTGATCATACCTAATTTAGCCCAATGAATGGCATAATTAATATTTTCTATTTCTTCTTTTACAAGTTTAATTTTGTACTGCATATTTGTTATTACTTCAAAACTTAATTTATTGTCTTCTTTTAACAATTTCTGTATTTCATTTTGAACTTTAGTGATATTATTCATCCTCTCATTGTATAATTGATTTATGACAACCTGTTTGTTATTATTTTTTAGAACGTCCGTGACTTTTTCTTTAATGGTGACAAAGTCGTCATGGTCTGGATTGCCAGCAATCCATTTCCATGCGCTGCCAATGAAATTTAAGGAACGTTTTGTTATTCGCGGTTTCAAGTTGTGCAAGAGATTTTTAATTTGTTGCAACTCATGTGATAACAAAGGAAATATGGTATGGTTTTGGGTCGATTCAAGGTTAAGAACTGGGGTTATTGCGGATATGAATTGGTCGTATTGGTCCAAGTCAATGACATGTATTAGTTTGAAGTTTCCGTCCTGTATCTTCGTCTGTCCAACGTGAAAAGTTACTATTTGTGCGTTTGAAAAGTCCAATATTTGAATAGTTGCTTGACAGGTGCAAAAGGCACATCTGGAAAGGTAAAGGTTAATTTCTAATATTACTTTTGTGCACTACTTTGCCGGATTCGGTTATTACTGTAGAATTCTTATTTTCTTTAACTATTTCTTGTCGGTATCTACCTGTTAGTTTCGAGCCTATCCGTTTATTATTTTTAACAAAAATAACTTGTCCTATTTGATAGTTTTTAATCGGTTTCCTTTTCTTGTTATGGTATTTATTGTCCTTCTCCTGTTTAATTCTAAGTCTTTCAATGTTGGTCAACCGTGTCTTTTCAAATTGTTCGGGGTTAAGTCTGGGTATTCGTCCGTAAAATAGTTCTATCGGTTTCTTACCTGTGGTTGAGTGGATAGTGAAGTTGTATTCATTCACGGCTCGTTCCAGGAGTTCTTCAAAAGACCGTGGAGGTCCGTCTGATTTTAAGCATCTCATGATTTCGGACAATGTAGAGTGGAAACGTTCAACTTGACCGTTCACTTCACTTTTATATGGTGGGGTTTTAAAAATTTGGATTTGAAGGTCATCTTCTAGCATTGAGGTTATTGAGGCTGAATTTAGCGCCTTCTCATTATCTATTACGACAACTTCAGGTACGCAGAAGAAGAAAAGGATATCTCGTAATGGTCGTTTGATGTCTTCGATTGAGCGTGATGGGATAATTTTAGTTTGAGCGAATTTTGTGAATTTATCTACGGCTGTTAGGACAAGTTGTTTTTCAGTGGAAAAGATGTCGATATGAATGGTGTGTCCTGGATAATTAGGGATGGGTGTAGGCTTCAGATGTGGTTTGTTAGGATGCCTGTCGTATTTATTTTCCTTACAGGTTGCGCAACGGTTTACTAGGGCTTTAATTTTTGAGGACATTTTAGGGAAGTAGAAATTTTCTAACAACTGAATTAGGTTTTCTTCGGCGTTGCGATGAGCACGTCGGTGTATCTTTAGGATTTTTTCTTCTTGCTCGGTTTCGCTGGGTATGTCTTCAACAAATTTCTGGGTAAATCTAGAACGGTAGTTTTTGAAGTGGAGCGGGTAAATTTCTTGTATCTTTCCCATAGTTTCTTCGTTTGTTAAAAGTCCATTTATAGTATTAGGGTTCAAATATCTCTTGAATGTGTTTATTAAGTCTGCTTCCGTGTACTCTGGTTTGATAAAAATGTGTCTTGTGTAATTTTCGAACGGAGCTTTGATTTGGTAACTGTTTTCATCGCCTATTTTTAGTACTAGTTGGTTACGAAATACATTTATTGGGGTTTCGACAGTGGGGATTAGGTTATCAGAAGAGCTATCGGCACTATGTTCGGTTGGGGTCATCGAATGAATTTCGGTTACTTTGGGAGGCCTTGAAAGGGAGTCGGCCACAACGTTTGCTTTCCCTGGCTTATACCTGAGTTCGTAATTGTATTCTTCTAAGATGGCTTTCCACCTTTTCATTTTGCTGTTGGTGTTTTTATTGCTCAAGGCATAAGTGAGAGGCTGGTGATCGGTAAAAATGTTCACTTTTCGAGATCCGTAGAGGAAGTTCCTTAATGAATTTAATGTCCATATAATGGCGAGCATTTCTTTCTCGTTCGTTGCATAATGTTCCTCGGTCTTGTTTAGCGTTCTCGAGAGGAATGTGATCGGTTTGCCATTTTGAGAAAGAACTGCCCCAATAGCATAGTCCGAGGCATCCGTGGTCATTGGTCTACCAATGACAAAACCTAGGAATTCTATTTCTTCTTGAAAGAATTCGCATTTGTTCAACTGTATTTTCATATTGGCGGCTTCTAGGGTCTGGAACACCATTTCCAGGTTCTTAAAATGTTCAGTCTCGTCTTTCCCGAAGATGACGATGTCATCGATATAAACATAACAGCACTTCCCGATATATTGCTTCAGAATGTCATCCAAAGCTCTTTGAAAGATGGACGGGGCATTTTTAGCCCGAAGGGGAGACGGGTGAACTCGAATTTCCCGTTATTCACGGAAAAGGCAGTCTTTTCGATATCAGACTCTTTAAGTGGAATCTGATGGAAGCCACTTTTGAGATCAATAATAGTAAACCATTTATTTTTGCCAAGGTTGGCAAGAACTTCATTAATCTCGGGGATCGGGTATTTGTCGGCGACGGTAACAGCGTTTAGCTTACGGTAGTCGATCACCATGCGATATTTTCTTTTTCCAGAGGTGTCCATTTTTTTGGGAACGACCCAAACTGGAGAATTGTAGGGCGATTTAGATGGTCTAATGATTCCATCTTTTAGTAGATCATTGACTTGCTTTTCGACTTCTTCTTTGAGTGCCATCGGGTATGGGTATGATCTCGAATAAATGGGATCGTTGGTTGTCGTTCGAATTTCCCCCTTTACGGTGGTGGTGTAAGTCAGTTTCTTGTCAGGGTCAGAAAAGAGATTAGGACAGTCGTTAATTATGCCAATGAGTTTGTCCGATTGTTCCTTGCTCATGTGGGAAGTTCTTAGAGTAACGTTATTAATTAGTTGTGAAGTATGCTGTTTGAGTGGTATTGTTATATTTGGGTAGATATTCATATAACTTTCTTTGGCATGAATAACCGCATTTAATTTTCTCAACGTATCATTGCCTATTATACCGTCAAACGAGATGAGACTGGGGAGAATGAAAAATTTTATTTTATCCGTGTTATGGCCAAATATTTGGACAAAGGAGTGGTGTGTAATTTTTACGCTCCCACCGATTGAATTAACGTAGAAGCGTCTTTCATTCGGGAGAGGATTTCTGATATGCCGGGGTTGGATGTAGTCTTTGTTAGATCCTGTGTTTTGTTAAATAGTTGACGTCCCTGTATTTGAAGTGTTTCAGTTACTAGTTGTGAAATCAAACGGATCATGTCATCGTTAACTACATTAGGAGCAGGGGGAGGAACGGGAGCAGGAGGAGCTGCAACGTTATCTGTAGGCACTTCTAGACGAGCTGGTCGTATTAGATTATTGGGGTTTGACATTTTTCAAAAGATTTTTGTTTTACCAAGTGAGAGAATCAATTATATCACTCGTTCAAGTAATGGGTGTTATAGTTAACGTATTTGCTTTCAGAGCAATAATTTAAAAAAACTAAATTTATAACTTAGGATATAAATTCGGTTTTCAGTATTTTCACAATTTGTTCAGACAATGCAAGTATTTTGCTTTTAATCAAATAATAAAATATGGTTTAGTTTTATAAAGTCAAACATTTTAAAATGTGTATTTCTTAAGTTAATTACTATTGACTTACAGTAGTATTATAATTAATTCTTGTAGCATTTCTCCTTAACGTTTTTTTTGATTGATTGGGAGTAGGTTAGGGTTAGGGCGGCTGTCAGTGTCTCCTGACTCCTTTTTGTTCCTTTGGTTAGTAGAACTACTCGGGGGCCTTTATTTTCCCTATCACTACACTGTTGTCTTGGTGGTTGGGTTGTCCACTCTTTTATTTTTTTTTCACTGTTATGTTGGTGGCTTGATTGTCCACTCTTTTTTTTTTATTTATTTCACTCTTGTGTTGGTGGCTTGGTTGTCCACTTTTTTCTTATTTATTTATTTCACTCTTATGTTGGTGTTATTCACAAACACTTTCACTGATTCTAATCTTGGTTATCGATTGAATTTACTCGAGGTTTGTGCTAACAGGATTTTTACAGTGTCACAGAATGCAGCCCCACGTTGGGCGCCAGTTAATTAAAATGCTACACGATTTACTAAAAAAAATCACAAGGCAGAATGCCTTGGCCTTTATTGATTCGCAAGAACTTAAAAACTAAACTGACAAATGTTCAATCGCTTATATTTATCACCTAATTTCCCTAACTCAGCTTCTGCTGTTGTTTGCTGTCGTGGGAACGATTCGATGTGCATCGACTGCACCAGACGCTTGGTCAGCATTTCCGTTTCATGAGGTTCGCTCGTGCAGGTGTTGTTCACACCGTCTGCTGGTGTTAAGTTGTATAATACGAAAAGAATTGGGCCGAGCTTCGAACCTTGCGAAACTCCATGCTTAATTGGTGTATCACTGCTGTATGCATCTTTCAACTTCACACGAAAATACCTGTTCGCCAAGTAGTCCTCAAGCCTGTTCGATAAAGTCCCTTGTATTCCCAGTCTGTTAGCGCTTCTATCATTTTTTTGTGGTTAAGCGTATAAAAGGCCTTGCTTAAATCCATGAAAAGTATTAATACGTGGTGATTTCTATTTAGGCTTTGGTTAACTGTATTAGTAAATTCCGATAGAAGTTTACCCGTGCTCTTGTTCTTTTGAAATCCATATTGCTTTTCATGAATGATTTTGTACTTATTAATGAAGCTCAGCAGTCTTCTGGTCACTACTTCCTCCAAACATTTATCGATTACTTGTAGAATTGATCTTGGCCTATAATTGCCTATTTACCCTTTTGCTCCGCTTTTATGAATGGGACGTATCACAGCTGTCTTCAGTACTTGTGGAATTTTGGCTTGTGTTAAGCTGAGATTTATAATCTTTACAATAACGGGTGCAAATACGAGAGCGTGTGTCGCAAATCAATCGCCCTAATGCCGTCAACACCTGGTGATTTATTGGGGTTCAGCATAGTAAGGATATTTCGCACTTCGGCCTCACTGCTTTCTTCTACTAAGATGGATTTGGCCACAAAAGTATTCGTGTGCTCCGAAACAGTTACGTTGCAGTCACGGACTATGCGTAGGGTTTGGTCACAAAAATGGTAAGCATACTCATTTGATAGAGATGTAATGCATTTACCTATCGGAAAATTTTTAATGATGACCTTATCCAGACTAAGTTTTTTCCGACCCATGATTTCATTTATAAGCTTCCAAGTTTTTCTAGGATCCTGCCTCGCTTGTATGAATTCATTCTTGTAAAATCTTGCTTTTTGTAGGTTGATTTCCTTATTCATCTTATTCCGGTAGCGCTTGTACTCTTGTTCATACATATGTCTGATTTAGTCTAAGACATCCATGGGTTCTGCTTCCGTTTAGTACGCAAACACCTCTAAATTGTTGATTTTTCATAGATTTCGTGCATTTTGGCAGAAAATTTTTTATATAAAACGTCAACATTTGCTTCTAATTGAAGTTCGTTCCACTCCGTTGAATGTATGAGATCATCCATCGCATTTTTACTGATACACGACCAGTTGTATTCTGTTGACTTTTCCTGAATTGCGGCATTTGTCCCATATAAAGTGGCTTAATGGTCTGAGATTTCACACTCAATAATGGCCGAATATATAGGATTTTGAGTTGAGTTAACCAGAATGTGGTCTATTAGCGTCTTGGTACCTCTGTTTAGATCTTCTCTTGTATATTTTTCAATTACGTTTATCATGCCAACAGACGCCAACATCTCTAGATAATCTTTAGCATAGTTTCTATTAGTTTTACGGAGGTCAAGGTTCATATCACCCATAACAATGACATCTTTCTTTGTGCCGATATCTATATATATAAAAATTAATGTTTGTCTGTATGTCCTTTATAAAATCGTAAACTATGCATTTGATCATGTGATGATCTTTAGCAAAATTATTGTGCATGAGCCCACGAAGGTTTTTGAGTTGGTACGACCAATTTTCGACAGATGGCGCCACTGTTATTCCAGTGAATTTCATAGATTGCCGTGACAGTTCATGCTGATTTGAATTGAAACGAAAACAGCGAGCGAATGATGACGTTTCGAGTTGTGGGTGACATAAGAATTTATGTAAATTGTGAAATTCATGTCCGGCTCACATGGAACAGACAATATTGTCGTTTTTTCGAATAGTTTTGTGCATTTCATTGTGAGTTAAATAAATAATTCAATCGAATTGAATTTTCGTAGTTTCCGTGAGCTGATTTTATTCATTCTCTACAGTGAACTCACGAAGATCATCGAATGTGTATGTGAAGGATCTGACTGCTGACTGACGTTCCGAACGCATTTGCTGTGCATTTTTTTTCGGATATCATCATGAGTGGAATTAAAATCGATTTCAACAATTCTCGAGTGCTGATTTTTTCACTTCAAATTTTCCTCAGCGAATTGGTCATCACCGTCAGTATTAACATTTCCATCCGTGTGTGAACAGCCGGTTCAATTGGATTGGATACATTGTGACATTCGGATTGCTGATTAACATCTAATAAATTCAAACGCATTTTTCACGTCGTTCCCGTACAATTATGCCTCCAAAGCGAGAAGCAATTGGCCGATCTACACCTTAAGCACGAAAGAAAAGATCATTACGAGCCTCAGAATCAGACGAGCAACGAGCATTAAGGCTGGAAAATCTTCGAGTACATGCCGCTGAGACCAGTTCGTCTGCATCATCTGAACAACGAAAAGTGAGGTTAGAAACTGATCGAATACGTATTACTCAGGCCCGTTCGTCTGAGACAACTGAACAACGGGAAAGAAGGCTGCAAAATGTTCGAATAAGCACCGCTCGATCAAGACGAACACTGCACGCTGATTTAAATCTTGGTGCATTCCATTATGACAGTAATAATTATTACAGTCTTCATCCAAGTGTCGTCATTGGAAAAATGGATAAAATTTGCATGTATTGTAGCGCCCTCAAATTAAAGAACGAAACGCCAGGAATGTGCTGCGCCAGTGGAAAAGTTAAACTGCCAGAACTACATCCACCACCCTTCAAGTTTATTTTAGTTGGTGGCGTTGCAACGCACGCAGGGTACAACTAGTGTTCAATATTATTTTCCAGCTCCTCAATGAAATTAGGAATACTAAATCCTGGGGGCCTGTTTCCTACAATAATGTGCTTTACTTTTGATGTTACTTGAATTTTTATTTCTATACTTTCGTACGCCGCTGTTTCGTGGTTTACTCTAACACATTTTATGTTATCTTTTATATAGATTGCAATGCCCCCACCCCTGCGTTCATTTGGATTTAAAAATTCCTTCAATGGTATATAAACTATTTTCTCCTTGTTTGATGTTTATTTCAACTAGCACGATAATTTCTACTAATTTTAGATAATTGCTAATATTTACGCAAAAAGCATTCCAGTTCTTACGTAATGATCTTATATTTGGACTTAGACAACAGAAATCCAATTTTTTTATTTCATTAATTTTTATGTCGCTAAATCCATGTATTACCCTACAATCTACATTACACAAAATAGTATCGTCTCTGTTTGTGTTACTCGAAAACGTTATGCTGCCACATGCTGAGGAGGAATTGCATCTGAAATGGACATTTCAGCAGGACAATGATGTGAAGCATACTTTAAAAGTCGTCCAGAAATGATTTCAAGAAAAAAAATTTAAGTTATGGAATAGTCAGCGCCGTCCCATATCTAAATCCCATAGAAAATCTGTGGGAAATTGTAGAACGGAGTATTATGCGAGATAAATGCAGAAATAGGGACGACCTTTCCATTTAAGTCAATGATTCTTGGAATATACCAAGTTCCATCATTTCGAATCTTTTTGAGAGCATGCCTGGTGCTCAGCTGTCATAAAAAACAAAGATTTTACAACAAAATATTAAACTTAAAACGGAAAATATAAACAAATGTGTTAATTTATTTTGAAGTTACTTTAGTTTTGACCAGCTAGAAATCGACATGTTTTCAGTATTATCTATCTATCTATATATATATATATATAAAATAGAGTTTTGTACGTAAGACCGTGCATGACTCGGGAACGGAACGTTCGATTTGAGCTGTCTTTTTTTTGTTGTCTTCGTCTCCGCCCAAAGAAACTTTTTATTTCGAGAAAATTGGAAAATTTTGAAGAAAAATTGGAAATTCCGAAAAATAGATTTTCCATACATTTTGTATGGGAATTTTCTTTTTTTTTTATTTTGATCGTAATATTACAATTCAAATGGTTGAAAAAGTTCAAAAGCGGGAAAAGTTTACCGGAAAATATTTTTTTTTTATTTTATACTATTTTATAATACATGATATTAATTGATAGAGCACCAAATTTGGAGAATATTTAATCGGAAAAACCCATTTCCCACACATTCACATGCTACAACATTCGTATGCAATTTGACAGGTGTCCTTTTTGCTTCGTCATTTCACCATAGTCTGGCTATACTAGACGGCAAACTTCGATGCATTTGACAGATTCGCTCTCCCAAGCTTAAATTGGTCCATTTCCACTTAGAAGCTTAAATGTGTTCTGACGTTCAGCAAAATCAAATGGGAGCCTAACTCACACACTCTTACAAGTAGGTGGAAGATGGGTGCAGCCATTTTGTTTAGATCATTTAAATTACTTTTTGAGCACTAATTATCAGATTTTCAATATAATTGTGCCAAAATCATTCCTGAACGATTACTTTATCTCAATCAAGTGAAGTTCAGCGTGATTTTGATGATTATTCAGTTGCCAGCTCATGTTTTGCGATTTTGCCGGTGATTAAAGTAGAAACTTCAGTGATTCCGGTGAGTTTATAGAAAATTCAACATTTCTAATGCTTTGAGTGCATTTGCGAATCAGATAATATTGTTTCGAGGATGATACTTCGAATTCTTCCACATTGTACTTTCAGTGTTCGGAAGACATTATGTCGCCGATCAGAAGATCAAACATTGGCTCAGGCAGTTGCAATGGACGAAGATTGGCGAATCGCCGTGCAAATCGAACCGCTGAGCAACGCGCCGAAGCGAACTAACATCTTCGAGCACATGCGTCGCGAATTCGTGCAGGACGAACTCAGGTGGTACGAGAACCACACGCAGCTGCTGTACGACTGAGACAGTAGCGCAATCGCGATCTGCTTCGTCAAGTTGAATCAAACGCTAATCATAGAGTGAGAAAAAGTGCCTTGAATGTCCAATTACATCGCGCCGATTTCCAATATGACTGCATGATTCACTACAGCGAACTGCCGTGTGTTACAATTGAGCCCATAATGGTGATTTGCCAATATAGCAATGCGCTAAAGTTTCATTCGGAGACACCAGGACTGTGTTGTACATGTGGTAAAGTCAAATTACCACCGTTGTCGCAACCACCAGAACCATTGCGCTCTTTGCTTTGCGGCGACTTACCAGAATCAAGACATTTCTTGACAAATACCGGGTCCGCTAGTTTTATTTTAATTAAATTTTACTTGACCAATCCTTTTTATTTTTTTTTATTTAAATACGAATCTCAAAAGATATGGTATAAAATATTTGTAAAATAACCTTACTCGTTACATATCTATAAATTCTTAAAAGAAACTTAACAATTAAGTATATTATGTTATAAAAATGAAAACTAAAAAAAAACAATTATCCATTAATTAAATTAAATTTAAAATTTTATTATTATTGTTTTACTTTTACCATTTTTATTTCTTAAAATTAAAAATCTAGTCTAGGACAACACTTAAATTCAATTTGAGAGTTTATGACAACACTACTGCGAAGGCATAATACTGGCAGCAGGTTTGTCATATGGCTGGAGAAATTGTTCGCTCTGTTGATGATTGATATGCTTATGACACCAGGTGGACTAGGAAAAAAATACTGTGCATCAGAAGCATAGGCAAAACAAATAAATTACAACAAAGAATCTCCCCAGTTATCTGCACACCTCCCCTGGAACTAATGTATGAAACCTAATACACCTGAGTTTCAAACCACTACGCCAATCTCTTTCTCTCTCTTTCTATCTTCTTAATTGTTAAACTGTGTAAAGAATTGAACTTGTGTTTAAATCGTTCCTCTTTTATATTATTGCTTCTATCCTTTTCCCTTTTTTTTTTGTAAGACTATTTATTATGACTTAATACATATTTTTAAATTCTTATTTTCAGTTTCCTCTTGTTTGATTAAATACATGCTTCTTAACGTATATATTTAGGGGTGGCAATGGTGTAGTGGTAGCGTCATCGTTTGTCAAGCTGATGGTTCACAGTTCAAACCCTGGTGTTAGCAAGTTTTATATGATAAGAAGTAGTCCGATCAATTGCGAAAGCGTATGAAAACACTACTGCGAAGGCATAACACTGGCAGTAGGTTTGTCATGGCTGGAAAAATTTTTCGCTCTGTTAATGATTGATATGCTTATGACACCAGGTGGACTAGGAAAAAAATACTGTGCATCAAAAGCGAAGGCAAAAAAGAGATAACAGCAATCAAATCTCTCCAGTTTTTCTGGACACATACCCCTGGAGCTAATGTGAAACCTAATACAGCTGAGTTTCCAACCACTACACCGATCTCTTTCTCTCTCGCTCTCTATCTGTCTCCCCAACGCCCGCACCATGCGAAAACATGTAAAAGGGTATTCATAACCCCTTGAGTGCGTGCAAATTATATCAAAAACAAAAACCACTGTACTAGTATTTTTCGCATTTTTACAATTTTTTTATGCAATATCGGATAAAGGCACAGCCCGCTTAAAGTCACATTTTTTTGCTGCCAGTTTGATGTGACATTATCCGGGTTCGACTGTATTCACAATTTTGAAATATTATTAACTTCACAAAACACAAGATCAAGAAAAATTCATAGACGCTAATAAACTGATGGACTGTACGTCATGTTTTTTCGCGACGATGAAGAGGGATAGGGGAAGGTCATGTACCTTTAACCGATTGAACCTTTGACCGAGTGGCAATTCCTGGCAATTAGCTGAACATGTTGCAACAAGTTCTTTAATACATTTTCCAGTATGTCTATGGGACTCATTTCAGTTTGGGTTCATTTGTCGCATAACACGGACGTGCAAAAAAATAACATAATATAAATACACACTCTAAAGTATTATTTTTCGTGTTTTTTTGAAGTGTTCTGTTCATTCAGTTATCAAATTTCTGGTTTTAATGTGTTAGTATATGTATGTATTCATCTTCTTCGACTACGTCGCGGTGGAGATGCTCAGTAATGATCTTATGTACGGTCTCCAGGGGAGGATGTCTGAAGCTAAAGTGTAATCAACCCATTCTAACGGGTGGAGTGAGCGTTTATGTAAACCGTGCCCAGGGATGAAAGGCTGAGGGATATATCAGCCGCTAACGAGCTCCTTCAGGCGCCCTGGCAGGGCCTGTCGTAATTAGCCTTACCGCCAGTAAAACCGGCTATGCTGGCGGTGGACGTTTCTCACCGTCTTACTCGTGGGACCATGAATTTAAACTCAACAAAATCTAAACTAAAAAAACAAAAAACCACAATAAGAACTTCTGAGGGTATCCCTCCGACTACCGCTACAAACAAGGACAACGAACCGACCGACAGACATGCTTACAGAGACACGACAGACTACGCTAACCCTTCGGACTCTGATTCCAGATCCACCGACCCTTCCCTTTCGGACGCGGAGTCCCAAGCAAAAGCCGTATCGGCACGTTGCGGGCGCGCTTTCCAAAAGAGGAACTCTCCCAGTGCTAAAAAGCACAAAAACATTCGCTTGGCTAAGCATTTGCTCACACAAATAAAAAAAATACAAATACTTGGCGCAACAGACGTATATGGTCCAGGGCCTAGTTTCTCGCGACCATTCGCGTTGTGCGTGTTATATTTTTTCACACAACTGGAAGGGACCTACAGTTTGGAGCCATATCCGAAAGGCATATTGAGAAGCTTTTTCATGACAGTTAATACTCTCGCACGTTTGTCAGACATTCGCGAGAGGTGGGACCGTGAAAACTTTTAGGTGTTCTCTGGGATTCGAACCTTGAAACGCCCGCTCAGCGATCCAACGCACTAACCACTTGAGCCACGGCGCCCACTAACCACTTTGCTCACACGGATCCTCGAAAAAATAGAGGAAACATGGGAGCAAAAAGACAAAGACACGCTACGCTGGGCAGGAAGTATTCTCGCTGATGACGACAATCAACCCGAGTCGGGAGGACAGGCCCCTTCCTCGAGTAGGAGTGTGCCACTTGACAACAAGAGGCTACCCCACAAGCCTTCACGCCCAACCGCACAAAGCAAACGTCAACCCGAGTCGGGGGATCTTGCGAAAAACAGACCTTCGGGAACCACTCCAAGCAGTCATCCTGAATCAGGAGGTCGCTCGGGTTTGGTGCCCAAAACAGACTTAACGTCAAAAAGACCAAGGTCCCAAGATGATGCCTCCAAAGCCCCAAAGAAGGCCAAGAATACCGAGACGGTGCTCAGGTCCTACAAAGAGGTGGCGAAGGATCATCTGGTCTACGGCATCTGTGACAGCGGTAACGAAGAGAGCCGAATCAGCGAAAACAATTGGAGGCTCCTAAAGGCAAGACTCTCGTCAGAGGTACTGGCGTATTGTCTCAAACACCCAACCGCTATGCCACCGACTTTCTCGGACGCTGGCTGGTACCTCAACGGTGCAAAGCTACTGAAATGTAGCAACAACAGCTCCATAGAATCCCTCAAGGAGGCAGTACCAAAGCTGAATAGCTTACGGACTAACGCCGATCTGTAGGTTAGCCACTGGAGCGACATAAAAGTCCGTCCGAGAGCGCGTACTTGGATTCCCCCAGGACCATGCAGCGAATCAGACATCCTGATTCGTATCCAAAATCCCGATCTCCCGATCTCTGTATCAGTCAGCAATGTTGCTCCGACTGGTACAGATTAACCTTCACCACTCCAGAGCAGCCTCTGCTAATTTAATACTCCGCCTGCAGACAAGAGGAAAGGACAGTGGATTAGGTAAACCAAGATCCTGTATTTTAACGAAAAATAGTCTCAAAGCCTTCTTCTTACCAAATTTCAGCGATTCAGACTTTGCATGTGTGGAGTTAGACCGCGGCAGGAAAGAAAGGTTACGGATATCGACGGCATACTTGCCTTACAAAGACACATGCCCCTTACCAGCAACCAATATATGCGAGGCGATTAAATCAGCCCACGCAGGCAACATCACCATAATGATAGGTGCAGATTCGAATGCACATCATAGCCTTTGGGGAAGTACTAATACAAATACTCGAGATGAGTGTCTTTTTGATTTCCTCTTACAAACTAACCTCATAGTACGTAACATAGGTTCAGAACCAACTTTTATTATTAAAATTAGGCAGGAAGTATTAGATATTACCTTAGCCACCAACTCCCCAAAGCTAAATATTGTGAAATGGATGGTATCGAAGGATGTATCTTTTTCGGACCATCGCTACATAAAATTTAGTCTGGAATTTACCAAACCCCCAATAAAATCCTTTAGGAATCCTAGGAACACTAATTGGGAAGCTTATAATTCATATTTAAACAAAAAACTTAACAATGAAATCTTTCAACCAAGTTCACCATCCGAAATTGACCAAATGGTAGACAAAGTGTCCAAATCAATGAATAAAGCCTTCTGAAAACCTCGCCCGATCAGTAGACACAAAAATGGAAGCAAACCACCTTGGTAGAATGTAAACATAGCAAATCTACTAAAAAATAATAGGAAACAGTTCAATATAGCTAAGAATTCACGTTCTCCAGAAGAATGGGACAACTATAAGAACAGTGTTAAGGTATATAAAAGAGAGCTAAGGAAAGCTCAAAGAGAATGGTGGAGACTATTCTGTAGTGATATAGAAAAGACAAGCGAGTAGATTGAGGATAATACTTTCCAAATCCTCTAATGTGCCTAGCTTTATCCAGAAACCTAACGGTGACTGGACCAAGTGCACAGAAGAAACATTAGATCTTCTCATGGATACTCACTTCCCAGGAAACTCGATAGATACAAACATATCTATATCGCACCCGCACTCAAACCTGGATGTTCCGGATGGAATAGTTAGCACTCACAAGTTACAATGGGCTGTTAATAGTTTCCACCCATAGAAATCCCCAAGATTGGATGGTATAACACCAGTGGAACTACATAAGGCGATAAAGCTTTTAATCCCCTGGCTATACCAGATCTTCAATAGCTGCCTCAAATTAGGCTAAGCCCCCTCCTCATGGAAAAAATATAAGGTGGTGGATACCGAAAGGCGGTAAGACCTCGCACTACACTCCAAAAGATTTCAGACCAATTGGTCTCTCCTCTTTCTTCTTAAAAACTCTAGAAAGACTTGTTGATAATAATATTCGCTCGAAACTCAATGAACATACCTTATCCAACTCCCAACATGCTTACCGTAAAGGTTTCTCAGTGGAAAAAGCTCTACACTCGCTAGTAGGTACAATTGAAAAATCACTAGGCATTAAATAATTTACTATGGCATCTTTTCTTGACATTGAAGGAGCCTTCAACAACGTCAAAACAGAATCCATCACAAGTGCACTCGCACATATGGAAGTTGATCACTGCCTCCGGATCTGGATAGAACAAATGCTGAACAGCAGACAAATTCTGTCCTAGCTCGGGTACTATGCAACTAAAAGGCTAGCACACAGAGGCACACCCCAGGGAGGTGTTCTCTCCCCGCTACTTTGGATACTAATAGTGAATAAACTACTTATTTCACTAGTAAACAAAGGCTATAAGGTCGTAGCATATGCAGACGACATCGCCGTAGCCATTTCAGGGAAATTCCCACAGACCCTAAGAGATCATTACTCAATTGACCGCAACCGTGTTCCGTTCATTTCTCTTTGTGCTCCTCAAATTAATTTATTATTAATTCGGTAATTCTCGCCGTGTTAGCAGTTACCCGCATAATTTATATCTGACCCACTTCGCGCCCATTCAATTGTGCTCTGTTTTCGCTGACGCGCTCTTTAATCGTGTTTCTTGTTTTTCATTTCTTTTCCTTGACCCTAAAGACCTAACTTTTCTGCCATGCCTTGACGAATTTCCAATTGCCCAATCAACGATAGCAATGCTGACTGGATTGCTTGCAAGGGAATCTGATGGAAATCTCTCCATGCAGCTTGTGTCGGTCTAAACAAAAGAAACACGGTCTTCATCAGAGAAATCCCGATCAACCTATTCTTTCTTTGTGATGAATGCAAAAATATCACAGTATCGCACGTGCTCCTGGCGATTAAATGCCTTAGTGATTCTAATGAAACTCTCCATAACAGTAGTGCCTTCTACGCAAACTAACTCTATCCAAAAATAGTGCGAAGCCATTTACTCCATGCGTGAAAACTTAGATATCCATTTTCAATCCCCTACAAATCCTCAACCCTCTGCCAAACAATCCGATCCAATGTTCGACATAATTTTCGATAAGATCAACGACGTCGGTGACGAACTAACTGCGGTACGGTCGACTTTTTGCGATATCGAAAGTCGCATTGAAGTGTTGTGCTCCAAAATTGACAATATATCAGCACATACCCAGTATCACCCGAATGTTCAATACAACACTTCAATCTTGGCTGAACTATTGGACACCGAAGTCATTCCCCCCTCTTCATTTTCCCCCTGTCTAAGAAGGACGATTCAACCAACAAATTCATTCACTGCAACCCCGGAATCTGCAGCCGTGTCATCCCCCCAGCCGCCACCCCAAGAACAAGAACTTATGAAACAGTTTGGTACTACATGGACTCCTTCCGATTGGCAGCGTAGATTGGATAAACTAAGTCTGAAAAACCAGATGGCTACCACTTTCTTCATCAAAGGCGCCCCTCACTACGCGGATGTCGCTTGGATTAACGAATATTTTAAAAAAAGGTTTCACCATCAGCAATTGTGAATTGTTCCTGCCATCCAACCACAAAAGTAAATGTAATTCCAAATTCGATCTCCCGACTCGATATGAATGGCTTTTCCAGAACCCCACAAGCACTGATCTCAACCTTGGTAAGATGCGCATCTGCAAATAGACCGATAAACTCTTCAGGAATACACCTTAGTCTATTAATAAGGACACAAATAAATTTAAGATTAGAAATAAGTCGCCAAATCGTGTTCCAAACGTTTACGAGAATATACGTCTCTTTCTTACGTATCTTCACGACAAATCTGACTCGGTTTGTTTTGAAGGTAAAACTAAGACCAGCGTTATGGTTTCCATCCAGCAGAAAGGACTGCCCATTGAACTGAACAGTCTCAAAAAAATTTATATAAGGTTCCATGAGATTTTCAATATGTCTCCCCAGAAAGTAGCGGATGATCTACATTCCAAAAGGATGTCACATCTCCAACGGAGCCGTAATGACCACAATAAATTTGTTCGTCCATAACTTGCCACCATCACCTCAACTTCCCTCCTATAATAGTCTTCCTCTTACCTTTTACTACCAGAATGTAAGGGGCCTGCGCTCAAAATCCCAAGCTGTCTTGTGCCAATCACATGCTCTCCCCTTCGATATCTATGCTCTGACCGAAACCAACCTGATCCCAAGCATAAAGAGGCAAGAGTTATTTCCCTCTACTTTCAATGTTTTTCGAAACGATGACCACGACCATCCCCTGGTTGACGCTCCCTCTCCAGGCGTTCTCATTGCCATCCACAACGACATTGACTCGTCTCTCATCGAAATTTCTTCTTCCTCTAAGATAGACTTTGTTTCAATAAAAATAACTCTTCCCCATAGATCCCTGTACGTTATGTGTTGTTACATCCTTCCAGCCCAACCTATCGAATCTTACCAACTTGCCATTGACGCGATTGATCAAATAACCGACTTATCTGATCCCCTCGACGAAATCTTTATATTTGGCGACTTTAATTTGCCCCAATTACTCTGGACTCCCTCCAATGATGAATCCTTCTTCTGCTTCTAACGCCAACTCAACTAAGGAATGTCTCTCATAGATCGACTTACGGATTCAAGCCTACGTCAAGTTAGCAATGTCTTAAACTACATGGGAAGGCAATTAGACCTTATTTTCACAACTGACCCCATTAACTCCTCAGTCTCGCATTGCCCTCTATCCCTTTCAACTATTGATAACTTCCATCCCCCACTTCTTCTCTCATTTTTCCATAACGCTCCGCTCCATTCCAATTCTTCCACAGTCTTGTCTTACGACTTTCATAAAGCGAATTTCCAGAAAATTAATACCTATCTGAGTAGGGTTTCCTTTGAGTTTTCAAATTTATCTTTAAATGATGCCGTCGCCATTTTTTACAGGGAAATATTTAATTCTATCTCTCTATGTCCCTTTGCCACGACACAAAACATCATCTACATCTCCCCCGTGGTATAACCGTAAACTTCGCGCTATACGTAACAAAGGAAACAAGTTATGGGCAGTTTTCCTTCGCACCAATTTCATCTCTGACTTTTCCAACTACCTCGGTTCTTACCTTCAATTCATTCAGCGTTATAACTCTCTCTATCAGCTCTTACTCTTTTACTACAATTACCTTCTTAATTTCTACGTAGGTCCTTTTCTGCATCAATCCTTTGACCCTGCTCTTATCGAAAATATGTAAATAACTAAGTCTTAATGATGAATTCTTGCCTGGCCCGGATGGTCTCCCTGCCATTTTTCTTAAAAAGTGTTCATCCAATCTCTCACTCCCTCTCTCTCACCTCTTTCGCCTATCTCTTTCACAAGGAGAATTTCCACAGATCTCGAAGACCGCTTTCATAACCGCCGTACGAAGCCTTAAGCTTTCAGTGCAAATCTCTCATTTCCACTAATCAACATGGCTTTCTGAAAGGTAGATCAACTACGTCAAATCTCGTCGAATTCGTGTCTTTTGCCCTAACAGCCTTAGAGAATGGCAAAGAAGTCGACGTTATTGCAACTGATTTTAGCATAGCTTTTGATAAGATATCTCATAACCCAATTCTTTTAAAATTGTCTGCCCTCGGTTTCGAACCGATATTGTTAAAGTAGATACCATCCTACCTTGAAAATCGTTTTTATAGTGTTCGCTTTAGATGAGTCCTATCAGCCCCTTTCTTGGCCACTTCTGGTGTTCCACAAGGCAGCCATCTTGGTCCTCTCTTCTTCATTCTAACTATTAACGACGTTGATAGGATCATAAAACACTCCTTCCTTTCTCTCTATGCGGATGATACCAAATTATTTAAAGCCATCTCCTCACCACAGGACTACTGTCTCCTCCAAAAAGACCTGGACAGTTTCTCGAACTGGTGCTCCAAAAATTGCTTAGAGCTCAATATCACCAAATGCAAATCTATTACCTCATCACGGAAACACCACGTGTCCCCTGCCCGCCTTTATTTTCTTCATGGTCAGCCTATATCCATCCTTCAATGTCTGCGTGACCTTGGAATATTGTATGATATGGAATTAAATTTAAGTTCCCATATTGACGAGATAATTGTTAGAGCTAACTCCTCACTTGGCTTTATCAAACGGTGGTCCATCTATACTGCCTTTGTCCGCCCTCTCCTCGAATATGCGAGTCAAGCGTGGTGCCCCTTTCAGCAAGTGCATGTGTCCAGAATCGAAAACATTCAACGTCGTTTTCCTCGTTTTGCCCTTCGAGGTCTTTCTTGGAACGACCCACTTAACCTGCCTCCCTGCCTCGAGAAACGCAGAGATGTTGCAGACATTCTTTTCATTCATCGACTTCTCTCTGGCTCTATCGATTGCCAATCTCTTTACAACTCAATTTTCTTCAATACTAACCCACGTAACTTACGATGCCCTCGGCTGTTCTATCTACCAGCCCATCGCACCTGATATGGCTCCAAAGAACCACTTTCCCGTATGCTGCAGAAGGTTAACTCAAACCTCACCCATTTCGATTTCAATCGTAGCACTCCCAGCCTCAAACCTGATCTCCTTAACATTTTTCCTTAGCTTTAAGTCATAGTTTTTAAGTTAGTTGTGCTCTTAGCATTAAGTCTTAGTTTTTAAGTTAGCTGTAACTTGTATTATAAATGGGGGCTCTCGCCCCCACCAAAATCAAAATCAATAATGAAATCAGCGCCAAATATAACAGCAAAATGGACTGATAACGTTGGACTCAACGTAAATCCGTCCAAAACAGAACTTGTATTATTCACTAAGAACTTGTATTATTCACTAGGAAATGTAAAATTCCAATCATAACTCCGCCTAAGCTTAGAAACACGGAACTCAGCTTTACGGATAAAGTAAAATACTTAGGTCTAACCCTTGACAGTAAACTCGACTGGAAACAGAATATTCAGGAACGAACCAAGAAAGCAGAAATCGCCATCTACACCTGTAAAAATGCTCTTGGTCCCAAATGGGGTCTTCAACCGAGAATAGTACACTGGCTGTACCTGGCTGTAGTTTGACCAATTTTACTTTATGGCGTTTTCGTCTGATGGCCGGCACTTGAAATCAAGCGCAATACCAACTCTATGGAACGAGTACAACGATCAGCATGCATATGCATCACAGGGGCTCTCAGGTCCATTCCCACGGCCGCCTTAGAGACTCTACTACTCATGTTTCCCATTGATATTTTCGGGAAATGGTAGCCTCTAAAGCAGCCTTAGGACTTAAGGAATCTTTAAAATGGTCAGACTCACAAATTGACCATATGAAAATACTACTTAACTCCAATATTAGGGATACAGATTACTTATCCCCGTATATTGATTTTAATATAAAATATAATACCATTATGCCAGACAGATCAGCATGGGAAAACTGTAATATTCTAAACAACGCCGCAATTGAAATCTACACAGGATCGGACCGGCACCCCCCATACAAACGATAAAACTTCGAATGTCTACTGAGGCACAAGAAATCGTAAATAACAGGTGGAATAACTTAAGCACGTGCATATCGACCAGGAAGATCTGGCCCATACCAGACGTAAAGAAAACTAAAAAGCTCCTGTCCTTAAATAGAAGGAATACAAGCCTCACAGTAGGAATAGTTACAGCACAATGCCTGATAGGTGGGCACACGATCAGATTAGGAGTCCTGCCAAACGATTTCTGCAGAAGTTGCAGAGATGAGGAAGAGGAGGAAAATAACCTCCACCTCCTATAAACATGCCCAGCGTTAGCTACCTTAAGAAAGAAAATACTAGGCAATTACTTCTTTGAAGACCTATGTGATCTGTCCAACATAGACATCAAATATCTGTAGAGATTTATATCAAAATCTAACTGGTTCAGCTGACACTATACACATATATACACATATGTATAAGTTAACGCCACACATATTTCCACTTTAACGTGCGCAAACCCCCAACAGATTTTCCCCATAAAACCCTACACCTGCACGCGCAACATTTTTCTGCACCCGATACTTCCACTTGCACTCGCTCCAGATCTTGATGCTGACACACCGTCTGGAGCTCATCTGACACCCCACATTCCATCACGTACGGCACAGAGAAATCCGAGTGCACACAGTGGGAACATGGCACAGACGTCATGGCAAAAATAAGTATTTAAGGTAGAATACGTTTTTCTGTATTTGAGTTCTAAGTTTGTCGTGTAAGGGTAAGCTCTGCCCAATTTTAAATAAATAAAAAAGAAAATCTTAAGTACAAGGAAAATTAGAAATTAAGTAATCTGAAATTAAGGAAACAAATTTATTACGAAACGAAAGTGATAGACAAAGAAAAAACGAAAGCACATAAAATTATTTAAAGAAGAATTGAATTAAGACAAAATATTTATAAAATATGTGGGCGCCGTGGCTCAAGTGGTTAGTGCGTTGGATCGCTGAGCGTGAGGTTCGAGGTTCGAATCCCAGAGAACACCAAAAAGTTTTTCACGGTCCCACCTCTCGCGAATGTCTGACAAACGTCCGAGAGTAATAATTGTCAAGAGAAAGCTTCTCAATTTGCCTTTCGGATATGGCTCTAAACTGTAGGTCCCTTCCATTTGTGTGAAAAATATAACACGCACAACACGAATGGTCGCGAGAAGCTAGGCCCTGGACCACATACGGTCCGTTGCGCCAAGAATTTGTATTTTTTTTTTTTTATTTATAAAATATATTATTGTTAACGCCATCTAGCTTTCATTAGAATTAATTGAATTACAATGTCACCTTAAATAGTCAGCCAACTTCACTCGTAAGTTTAATTAGCTAACTTCACTCTGAAGATAGATTCTCCATGCTTTTTATTGTCTTTTCCGTCTCTTACAATAAAGCTGTTGACCAGGTAAGACGTCTCTTTTTTATTCCGCGTGGAAATCCATCGACATCCCAGAACGGGGTGAGATAACCTATTGCCATAGGTGTTTGGCAATAGGCGCGAACATTATTGGTCCTTCAGAGCCAGATCGTTTTCTAATTAAGCGAGATTACATTGGAGCATTTAATCATAACGAACGGAGCGGTGTGGAGTTGGATTTCGGTGTGGAGTTGGATTTCTCGGAGCGGTTTGGAGTCGGATCTCTCGGAGCGGTTTGGAGGTGGTTTTTTGGAGCGGCAATCAGGAAAGTGGTTGGCACATGCGCATATCAAGCAGTTGGGGTGGAAGCTGAATTTGACAGGAGGAGCTGAGCAATCAAGCCATCGAGTGCTGGAAAATCGCAGTGAGTAGAATCACGATTTTTTTTTATACATTTAATATATACGCCTACATAAGTATATTGAACCCATGGAAACGCTACGAAAGAGGCGGGGATTAGTAAAGAGGTGCCTTACGCGATTAGAAAAAATAATTTTTGAGGTCGGTGAGGAAAATGTGTCGGCGATAGATGCTCAAATAAGGTTAGACAAGCTAGAAGATGTTATGAGGGCTTTCGAGCAGGTACAAATGGAGATTGAGATGCTTTTATCAGATGACGAAATCGCAAATGAATCGAAGTGCAGAGAAGAGCTTGAGTCCAAATACTATCACATAAAGGCGTGGTGCCTGGGAGGGATGGCGAAAAGTTCTAACGCAGCAGAATCAACGGGAATTCACAATGAAACTTCTGTACCGGGGGCTTCAAGTGTGGATGATCAGACACTTAGACAGTTAGCTGAGGGTCAGACAACAATTACGACCGCACTATCGCAGCTTTTAGTAGGTAGCGGAACTGCTAGATCATCATCAGGTCAAGGGGATCTTAAATTGCCTCGAGTTTCACTTCCGGCCTTTGGTGGGGATTATAAGGAATGGACCACCTTTAAGGATTTATTCAAAACCATTGTTCATGATTCTGCTTCTCCGTCGGGTGCTCAAAAGTTACAATTCTTGAAATTATCATTGAGGGACGACGCCGCGTCCGTTCTCAAGCATACTACTATCTCGGACGCGAATTACGAACAAGCCTGGAAGGACCTGAACGAGATGTACGACAAGAAGAAAATTATTATCGAGTCTCATATCAAGACCATTATGGAACAATCGGAGATGAGCTCTCAACCTACCGCGGCTGGAATTAGGAAGATTTACAGCACTTCAAATGAGTCAGTTTCTGCGTTGAAATCTTTAGGAGTAAGCGTCGATCATTGGGATGCTTGGCTCATTTACGTCATTTCGTCAAAATTAGATCCAGAATCAAAAAAGTTGTGGGCTCGGGCGTCGGTATCAAGGGAAGAACCAAAGTTTAAAGACATCTTAGAATTCCTTTCAGGCAGGCAGTTTGAATTAGAGGCAGTTTCAAGCAGCCAGGTTCCTTTAGCTTCGGAATATAAGTCTCAACGTCGTTCAGTTTGCACCGTAGTTTCTCATTCATGCTCGATGTGCAAGGGAGCTCACTTCTTGTCTGCTTGCCCTCGGTTTTGCAACTTAGATCTTGGGGGAAGGCGAAGGTTTATTGCACAAAAGGGGCTGTGCTATAATTGTCTAAATGCTGGTCATTCCGTGAAGGCCTGCAAATCAGGGACTTGTAGAATATGCAAGGCTCGACACCACACGATGATTCATGCGGAGGCAAGAGTGGAGCCGGGGGGTCTAACACGCGCGACATCCGAGATAGCAGCAGGTAACGGTGTCCGAGAGCCCGGGGTCAAGGAAGAAGTATCTCTGACCACATTGTCGGCGAGGAACGATGGGTCAAATCAAGGAAGCAAAGGTTATAACTTATTACCTACAGCGATTGTCTTGGTGAGGAATAGATGGGGGGAATTTAAGCCTTGCAGAGCTCTTTTGGATTCGGGTTCTCAAGTCACTTTGATCAGTGAATCTTGCGTACAATTTTTGGGATTGCGTCGGGAAAGGTGCACCTTGGCGATAGACGCAGTGGGTGACGTCGAGTCTAGGGCTCGAGGATTGGTTTCATTGGACATTAAATCCCGAACAACACAATTTGAAATTTTTTCGCAAGCTGTTGTGTTGAGAAGCATCACCAAGCAAATACCTCAGCGCAAGATATATTGCAACGTCCCTTCTCGTTTGAATTCGGAGCACTTAGCGGACCCGTCATTTGATGAATCGGGACCAATCGACATCTTATTGAAAGCCGGTATACTCTTTAGGGCGTTAACTGGGGCCAAGATCTACGATAACGAAAACAATCTTATAGGTTTGAACACAGAGTTCGGATGGGTATTAGCCAGTGAGGATGGGGAAGCCGCAGGTACTCGATTACGAGCCTTTCACGTAGCGGATAGTCTGGAACAAATGGTACAACGGTTTTGGGAGGTAGAGGAGCCTACGCCTACATCACGTCGCTTGCACGATGACCACCCATGTGAGACGCATTTTAAAACTCACTACCGGAGGGATGAGCAAGGTCGTTTCATAGTAAGGCTTCCGTTCAAGGATTCAGCTGAAGTGAAGGGTGATTCTCGGAGGATGGCGGAACAGAGGCTCAGGTCTATGGAAAGACGGTTCGAAAGGGATCCGGACCTACATGCGCAGTATAAGGAATTCATGAAGGAATATGAGGATTTGGGACATGTGGTGGAGATAGAAATGAATAAGGGGCATGAGGAGGAATCGGGCTACTACCTACCGCATCATGCGGTTATCAAGCCTGAGAGTACAACCACCCGCTTGAGAGTGGTATTTGATGCCACATGCGTTCCACCTGACGGAAATTCATTAAATTTTCAGCTGCTCACCGGGCCTGTTCTGCAAAACGATCTGATGACAATATTACTTCAATTCACGATGAATCCAATTGCCTTAAGCGCCGATATATGTATAGGCAAATTTTGATTCACCCTGATGATAGGAGATTCCAGCGAATTCTGCGGAGAACCTCACCAAGTGAAACGATAAGGACATTTCAGATGAACACAGTCACTTACGGAACAGCGCCCGCCTCATTCTTAGGAACGAGATGTCTAACTCAATTGGCCGAAGATGGTCGGAAGGAGTGTCCCGAAGGTGCAGCTATGATAACCCACCATTTTTATATAGATGATTTCATTGCTAGTTGTACTAATGTGGCGGAGGCTAAAAGGATCGTTATTCAATTGTGCCGGTTACTTCAAGGAGCTGGGTTTAATCTTAGAAAATGGGCATCGAACTCCAAGGATCTGCTTGAGGAGATTCCACTGGAAAGGAGGGATACCAATTGGACTTGGTCCATGGAGGTGAATCAGCCTGTTAAAACTTTAGGCTTACGATGGCATCCTGTGTCGGATTGTTTCAGCTTCAAGGTCGCGTTCGAAGAAGTTTCATGTTAAACTAAAAGAAATCTTCTGTCGGAAGCTGCACGCATTTTTGACCCTTTGGGATTTTTGGCACCTTTTTTAATAAATTATCGAATTTTATTGCAACACTTATGGCGAACTGAAATAGACTGGGATGATCAAATGCCGTTAGGTTTTATCCGTAAATGGGAAGCGTTACGAGGACGGGCAGGCGAGCTGGGTGCTCTCAAACTTTCTAGGTATGCACCGCATAACAAGGCAACGATGGAAATGCATGGGTTCTGCGATGCATCCGAAGAAGCTTATGCTGCGGTGATTTACTTACGCAGCGTTCTTGAGTCCGGGAAGGTGGTAACTAGTTTCGTAGCGGCAAAGGCTAAGGTCGCACCTCTAACTCCTGTACTGGTGATAGCTCGTCTGGAACTATGTGCTGCTGCTCTCCTAGCTAAATTAGTGACAAGGATATGTGAGGCTGAAGGGTACAAAGGAATTCCTATCTATGGGTGGACTGATTCTAGCATAGTTTTACATTGGCTTAATGGGCATCCTCGGAGATTTGCAAATTTCGTTGCTAATCGTGTATCAGCCATAACAACCATAATTCCAGCCAGTCAATGGCGCCACGTTAGAGGAGAAGTCAACCCAGCAGATTGTGCGTCGAGAGGAATTGGAGCCGATGAGTTAGCTATTCATACTTTATGGTGGAACGGACCGAAGATAATCCTTAACGAACCAACAGCATTCAACGTTTTGCCCCCCTACAGCGGAGATCAGCACAATTTGGAGGAGAGGAGGGTGGCACTTACGGGAATTATTGATGAAGCAGGAGGATCATTCGATCTGTTGCAGAGATTTTCAAATTTAACTAAGTTGTTAAGGGTTACGGCCTGGATTTTGAGATTTCTGCACAACTGTAGAGGTGTCAAGGACAAACAAAGGGCGCGATGCTTGAAGACAGAAGAAATTAATGGAGCTATGACTGCATTGGTCAAGGTAGTGCAGAATGATCACTTCGGGGAGGAGATAGTCCGGTTACAGGAAGGTCTCCCAATAAAATCGGGTCAGCTCATAAAGCTTAACCCGGTGCTAGACTCATATAAAATTCTGCGGGTTGGCGGGCGGTTAGAGGCCGCTCCATTAGGCTACAATCGGAAGCATCCACTCATCTTACCGAATTCTTCAGCGTTTACCAAGCTAGTCGTCTGGAATGTTCACCACAAGTATTTACATGCCGGTCCTCAATTAATGCTAGTTTTGCTTAGGCAGAATTTTTGGGTCCTGGGAGCTCGAAACATGGTGAGGAGCGTAACGCAGCGCTGCATTGTCTGCCAGCGATACAGCGGTAAGGTAGTAACTCAGTTAATGGGGAATCTCCCAGCACCAAGGGTCCAAGGAGAAAAGGCTTTTTTGAATGCTGGTGTAGATTATGCTGGACCAGTGTTGGCTACCCCGTGGCGGAGGAGGGGATGCCGAGGGCAGAAGGTGTACATCGCTGTTTTTATTTGTTTATCCACAAAGGCCATACACTTAGAATTGGTTTCCAGTTTGTCGACCGATGCATTCATTTCGGCCCTAAAGCGTTTTATTTCGAGAAGGGGGAGGTGCTCTAATTTGTATAGCGATAATGGAACGAATTTCGTGGGAGCTAAAAATCTTCTAGATGAACTGGGTGCATTTTGGGCGTCCCGAGATAATCAGGTGCATTTGCAGAACTACGCTAGCAGGGAGGCCATTAATTGGCATTTTATACCTCCGTCGGCCCCAACTTTCGGAGGTTTCCAACAAACTTTTCATGCATCGCAGCCACGGCCGAATCAAGGGAACGGTAACTATGCTCAACGACCTTCCTATCAAAACCCTCAACAACCAAGATAGGCCCACCTGTCAAACAAGAGCCTGTTACTCAAAGGTCAAGTGCCCAGGCCAGGAATATCCACTACCAAAATCGTCAACGATTCGATAACAACACCAGAAGAGCAGGGGCACCTGCTAACCAGAATCATCAGCTGGCGAGAAATCAACCGAATTTCCATATCAACACAGAAGAGGACGAACTGAACAGATATTATCGAAATCTAAACTTAAATAGTGAAGGAAACCCAGAAGACTATCTTGAAAACGCGGACGAGCCTTCTTGCTCAGGTGAACCTGAAGTCTCGCAACTCGAGTACTGTGATATCAATTTTTTAGGCTAAACGACTCTTCGTTGCCTTTTTTCGAATGCAAGATGAAGAGCGGTGAAATACTGAAATTTTTAAATGATACAGGTTCGTCGAAAAATTACATACAACCCCAGTTTGTCCAGAAACCCTTGCCCAATAAAGAGTGTTTTCTTGCCAAGTCCATAGCTGGAGATATCAGGATATCTCAGCATACAATAATTAACCTATTCAACCATAAAAATATTAATCTCAAATTTTTTTCTTTTACCAACTCTGAAATCTTTCCACGGCATCCTCGGAAATGACAGCCTGAGAGAACTCTCGGCCGTTATAGACACCAAGGGTTATGTTATGACAATCCTTAACAGCATCAGTATCAAAATTAAACAGCTAAACTCACCATCTGTAAACTCACTTAATATTAAAACTGACGGGATGACACCCGCGCAGTGTAACCTCTTAAATTTATCTGTTAATCGTTTTCGTAGTCTACAAAGGTCGTTGCCGAAATCCGCACTACGAACGACTCTCCTGTTTACAGTAGATATTATCCCTTTCCTGTGTCCCTTAAGTCCGAGGTCGAAAATCAAATTCAAAATCTGTTAAAAGACGGAATTATTAGACCATCCAGATCCCCGTACAATTCACCTGTGTCGATCGTACCAAAAAAACCGGACGCCACAGGATTAAAGCAGTATAGGATGGTAGTAGACTATTGGAAATTAAATAGTGTCACCATAGCCAACAGATACCCAATTCCCGAGATCAGCGAAGTTCTTGCGCAACTCGGCAGAAGCGCCTATTTTACGGTGCTTGACCTGAAAAACGAGTTCCACCAGATTCCCTTGAAGGAATCAGAGAGAACTGCATTTTCAGTGAATAATAGTAAATACGAATTTACCAGACTTCCGTCTGGCCTTAAGAACGCGCCATCCATCTTTCAAAGGGCTGTCGATGACATCCTTTGAGATCACATAGGTAAAATTTACTGTCTATATCGACGATATAGTAATATTTAGCAAAACCGAAAGTGAACATGCCCAGCATATAGACGAAATTTTCAAAACACTATAAAATGCTAATATGAAAGTATAGCTTGAAAAATGCCATTTCTTCAAGCAGAAGGTCAAATTTTTGGGTTTTATCATATCATCAGAGGGAATAAAAATCAACCCGGCAAAGGTAGAAGCTATTCAAAATGTTAGTACACCTAAAACTTTAAAAGACTTACGCTCCTATCTCGGTCTGTCGGGATACTATCGCCGCTTTATCCAAGACTATGCAAAGCTTGCGAAGCCCTTAACGCAAGAAAACAAATTTTCCTCGACCCTACCGCAATAGACTCCTTTAATAAATTAAAAAATTCTCTGATTTCCAAAGACCTTATCCTTACATATCCCAATTTTAATAAACCCTTCGAACTTACCACTGATGCGTATAACTACGCTATCGGAGCTGTCCTATCACAGGAAGGGCGGCCGATCACATATATCTCGCGCACACTTGGTTCTACTGAGGAGAACTACGCGGCCAACGAGAAAGAAATGTTGGCGATTATATGGGCCCTAAGCTCACTACGTAGTTACTGATGTATAATGTCGCATCTCTAACATAATAATAATTATCTTTAACCTTACATGCTAATCACTATGAATTATCATTAACATTTATACTATACATTAACACACATTCATACATACACAACCAGCTAGCTTGGTGGGTCTCATTTTCTTTGATAGTTTCCTAAGTCAGTCGAATTTGTACTCTTGAATAAAGAATATTAAAACTGTGAATATAAGTCTCTTAGTGAAACATGGAACAACATGGCGCAGTCGCTTTAAAGAACAAAAAAAAAAAAAAAAAAATAAATTAAATTATTTTTTTACAAAGTAAAGAATAAAAAATTAAAGCCAAAAAAAAAAAAAATAATAATAATAATATTAATATTAAAATAATATAATGGCAAATTGTGATTTCCAAAAGGCTGGTCCCTTAATAGTGGATGGAAATGTCAAAGAGAATTGGCGCAAATTTTAAAACATGTGGAAAATATATACGGTGGCCACAAAAACCGACACCGAAAGTGAGGCTATCCAGACAGCAAGATTTCTGTCCTGTGCTGGAGAAAAGGCCATTGAGATATTCCAAACGCTTCCTATGTATAGTTGAGGCTAAAAAAAAAAATTAATGAGGTCATAAACGCATTTGAAACATATTGTATGCCAAGAAGCAACGTGGTCTACGAGCGGTGTATATTTTTTTCACGAAGCCAAAAGGAAGGAGAACCGTTCGAGCAGTTTTTATCTGACATCGTCAAATTGGCGGAAAGCTGCGATTTTGATTGCCAAAAGGATGACATGATCAGAGATAGAATTGTCATGGGTATTGCAGAGCAAAACATTCGCTTGCAGCTATTAAAGACTGATAATCTTGACCTGATGAAGGCTAAAGAACTTTGTCGCGTCGCAGAGCAAGCATGCATTCAAGCTCAACAGATGCAAACAGAACGAGGATCGTCAATTTTATGTGAAATATAAAGTATTATTAATACTAATAAACTAAATAAAAAAAAAAAAAAAGAAAACTTGCAGCAATTTCAAATAAAAATCATCAACAACAAAATAATAAGCATTCCAATATAAATTTCAATACCAGTAATCATGTTTCTAAATTTCCATCTTATTCTAATTATAGATCTTCAATGCATGTACCAAAGAAAAGAGACCACCACACTAGTGAAGAGCAAAAACAGGTGAATTTGAGAAAAAATATGAGCGTTATCGGGTGTTACAAGTGTAAGAGAAACCATATTCAAGGTCGCTGTCCAGCATTTGGACAAAAATGTTTGAGATGTGGCAAGTATAATCATTTTGCATCAGCATGTAGATTTAAGAGTATAAATGATATTAACAGTAACGAAATAGCTTACGACGATTATGAGGATGAGTCATATATTGATTCGATAGAGGTGGTCGGTGTTAGTTCGGGTGGTAGCATTGGTTCGATTAATCAGGTTCGACAGAGTGGTATGAGTTGGCATGAAAGTATCACGATAGAAAATAGGTCGATTAAATTTAAATTGGATAGTGGGGCCGATGTCAACGTTATACCACTTAAAGATGTAAAAAATATGAACTGCGAACATAAAATTAAACCGGTGAAAACTAAATATGGTGGTTCTCATATTCCGACGAAGGGGTTAGTTCGTCTTCGTGCTCAATATAAAAATAAAATAATTGAGGCAGATTTTATGGTAGTCGGCAGTGATTCAAAACCATTATTAGGGCTTAGTTCATGTGTGGACTTAGGGTTAATTCAAAGGGCAACATTAGTGAATTTATTCTTAAACATATTGAAGCATTTTTGGGTGATGGACGATTCCCAGATAGATGCTCGTTAGAATTAATTCAAATAGTGTTTCTGTAAATAAACTGTTGAGAGCTAGTATGACGCCACGGGGGCTACTTCGGTGTAGGTGAGGAGGACTGCGGCACGCTCGCGGTTGCTCGGCTCAGCTCGTCGGACGGGGTGGTTCTTGTCGTGTTTCGTTCGTATTGTCCTGTTACATCCTCGTCCATCTACAGGAGACGGTCCGGCCGTCCTTCCACACACCAAACAAAAAAAAAACCTAGTCACACATTATACTTATTTTGCACTTAATCCAATTTATTGTGAACCTTAAATCTAGACATAAACTTAAAACTAGCCTTAAATACTACCTCTGCTCTTAAACCTATATTTTATATGTATATATTCAAAATTCTGTATAAAAACTTAAAGTTACGACTCACGGTTTTGTGGCTTCCTCGTCGTCCTGCCGGCAGCACTGATGAGAAACGCCCTTTTTCTTTTGTCGTGGCTCTAAGTGAGCCTATACCGCGTACAACAAAAATAAAATTTAAAAGCAGATTTCTCTACACCAATTTTTACACTATTTTACACTGCTCATTAGAATTTGAAAAACTATTTACTATATTCTTATATAAAAAGAGAGTTCACTAAATGTATAGATTACTAAAAAAACTAATAAAAAAACTAAATCCAAATACTAAAACAAAAAAAAAAATCACTTAATCAAAAAAACTGATTAAAAAACACTGTCACTAAAAAAAAAACGATGGGTTCTTGGGGGTCCCTCGATGTACCCGTTAGGGCGAACAGCGCCGTTGCAGGGTACCGGACGATCCCCGGGTACCCTGTTATGGGGAGATGTCTGGAGGTTTCGGGCTCCTCGGACGATCTCGTTGGAGAGCCTCCCGCTTTGGGGGTGGAGCTGCTTCCGTGGGGTGGAGCTGGCGGCGTTCCTTTTTTTTTTTTTTTGCGGCGGAGTCCACCGGGCGCTTGTTATAGCCGTGTCTTGCTGGTAGTCTTTGGCTTTAGGGGGTTGCGTGCTGCCTCAGTGCACTCCGCATAGAGGATCTGTCGCCAAGTTTTATTTTCCTAGTTTAGTTTGCTATTTTTTTTATTTACTCTGCTTCCACCTACCTTTCGCCAGCGGTCCACCCAATGATGCTCCTTCCGTTCCTCGTTCCTCCAGTTTTGTTCCTCCCTTTCTTCTTCCCTTTTTCCTTCTGTAATATTTTTTTTTCTTTTTATTAATAAACCTTTTTTTTTTTGTAGTGCCAAACTTACCCTATGTTCCTTTTTTTTTCTTTTTTGTGTCGCTCTGTCTTGTGTGTATTATATGTACTGTGTTTTATATAATTCTTTTTTTTTTTTTTTTTTCTTAGAAAAAAAATCTTTTCGGGGTGCGATGAACGCTCTACTCTACTATCTGTCTTGTTATCTATTGTCCGTATCGTTGGTCGGTCCCGTCATGGTCTTTGCTAATCTTTCAAACTTCCCTTTGTCTCTCTCACTTTTCTTTGTTCTCTCCTAATTTTTCTTTGCTTAGGTTTCCTAAATCTTGTTTTTGTCCCTATTTGTTTCTATCTTTTTTTATGTAATATTTCTATTTTCTTTTTTCGGGCACCTGGAAGGAGAGAAGAGAAATTTCCCACCTTCCAGTTCCCTTCGTCAACTTTTCCTTATCTCCTAAATCATTCATATTGATAATAATAATAAACTATACAACTAACATATTTTAGTAACATACATACATAACTACCTTATAAACTTAATACAATAATAAAATAATACCCTGAACATGATCACTTTTCTACACATGAACATTAACGAAACATATTGGAGAGTTTATTCCTTGTTGGTATAAATTCACCAACAAAGGGAGGAAGAGTGCACATTGAAGAGTAAAAGGGACAGTTGCATGGACACCGAAAGAATACAAAGGGACGAAATGTCAAAACAATTTCACTCTGGATGGATATGGACGTACATGGGTAAGTAAATTATTTTTCTTTTCTTTTTCCAATTGCGGAAATTTAATAATGTTTTATTTTTTTTTTCTTTTCAGGCTGTACGCATAGGTAAGTTTTGCTATTGGAGTTTGTTCCTAGGATTCCTATGATTAACCTGATCGGTTTTCTTGGGAACAAACTCCACTAGCAATTTGTTTTGCTTACCTTTTTTTTTTTTATCTCTTTTTTTCAGAGAGAAGGAGGTGACCGGGGTTGACGGGGATTCGAATGCGGGCATTTAGGTGAGTGTGGATAGGGTGTTGTTTTGATGTTTGGGAAAATAAATTTAAAAAACTTTTTTTCTTTCAGGTTCCCACTCAAGGCTCCCGTAACAAAACCTCCGAGGCTTATACCAATTGGCATCAGGCAAATGGTTAAGGAAACACTTGAAAATATGGAGCGTCGGGGAATAATCAGCAAGCGTGATCAACCCTCTGCATGGTCACACCAGTTAGAAGTTGTAGAAAAGCCCAACAGGTGTTTGAGAATATGTCTTGATCCCAGTGAACGTAACGTGAATTTGAAAGATGAACACTTTATAATTCCTACAATTGATGATTTTTGTGACGCAATGAGAGAGCTTAAGTATTTTTCAGTTTTTGACTTAAAGGAGGGATTTTGGCAGCTTGAATTATGCCCGTATGGTCGTATCAATATAATGTTTTACCTTTCGGTATTAAAACGGCACCTGAAAAGTTTCAAAAGTTAAATTCACAATATTTACCTGGCACATTTGTTTACATTGATGACGTTATAGTTGGAGGAAAAACAAAAGCACGATGAAAATGTTGAAAGAGTAATAAAAAGAGCTCGTAAAGTAAACGTTAAATTTAACAAAGACAAACTGCAACTTTGCTTAAACAAAGAAATATTTAGGTCATGTTTTCACTGGTGATACAATTTGCCCGGATCCAAGTCGAGTTCAAGCTATTATAAAACTATAAGAACCACAAAACAAAAAACAATTAGAAAGCATAATGGGTATGTTTAATTACCTTCGTGCTTTTATACCTAGCTTTTCGAATGTAAATGCACCTCTTAGGGAATTGTTAAAAAAAAATAATGAATTTCAGTGGTCTCCGAGTCACAGCAAAGTTTTCAAAGATATAAAAGATACTCTTGCCAAACATTCCATTCTTCACGTTTTTGATCCAAAGAAACAAATTTTGGTTCAGACTGATGCTTCTCAAGACGGATTAGGGTATTGTCTTTTTCAGGATAGTAAGCCGGTGGCATACGCATCTAAAAGCTTGATTGACACTGAAAAATGGTACGCACAGATCGAAAAAAGTTATTGGCTGTTGTTTACGCTTGCGAGAAATTTAAAAATTATATTTATGGGTACCACTTTACCGTTAATTCTGACCATAAGCCATTGGTAGCTATAGTAAAAAAAGATGTGGGTGAAGTTCACTCGACTCGTTTACAACGCATGAAACTGAAACTCTCAAGATATGATTTCGAAATTAAGTTTGTTCCGGGCAAGTTCTTATATGTAGCCCACTTGTTATCACGTAATTTCATCCATGACCCTATTTATTGATATGAAATCACCATTAAAAGATCTCATACACAGTATTAATATGAGTGAACCAAAAAGAAAGATGTTTGAAGATGGGACTAGAAACGATGTTGTACTACAAACTCTTATACGTCTGTATGAAGATGGTTGGCCATCAAATAAACAACAAGTTCCAGAAAACGTTAGGTTCTTGTGGCAATTTAAAGACAAAATATTTGTAGAAGACGGCTTGGTTTTTTATGAGAACCGAGTTTTTGTCCCACGCAATTTAATTAACGAAATGCTAGACGTACTTCATAAGTCTCATATGGGTATAACAAAGACTTTAAATAAGGCTAAGGCCATCCTTTATTGGCCTTATATGAATAGGGATATCGAAGCAATGATTATTAAATATCGAAAATGTGAAATATTTAGACTTGAAAATAAAAAGCACTCATTAATTCCTCATCCTGTGCCTAAACGACCGACTTGGAATGGATTGTCTCGACTACGGGGGGAAATCGTATTTGGTGGTAATGGATTACTATTCCAAGTGGATAGAACTTCACTTAATCGCAGGCAAAACTGCATCATGCATTATTAAAATTTTAAATAAAATATTTTCTATTCATGGTATCCCACAAAATATTGTCGCCGACAATCAACCATTCAATTCATATGAACTCCGAAATTTTGCAAAAAATTCTAACTTTAATTTTATATATAACAGTTCTAAATATCCAAGATCAAATGGTCTTGCTGAGAAAGCGGTACGTATTGCCAAATCAATACTTAAAAAAATTAATCAATCCGAAGGTAGTTTAGAACAAGCTCTTTTAGAGTATAGAAGTACACCAATTCCAGGAATTGGGTATTCACCAGCTCAAATGCTTATGAATCGTAAATTAAAAACATGGTTACCGATAAAGGATGAAGACCTTGAACCGAAAATTCCAAATGACTTGCAGGTATTATTAGAAAAACGCCAAGAAAAAAATTTAATACGTAACAATCCGGTTCGACCGCGTCGCGAAATCATTCCGAGCGGATCGGAGGAATTAGCATGACCAAAACCTAAAAGCACCACAGTTTCAAAGATCCATCAAATACCCTTTTCTGAACTGGATCAAACGTGGACGTTCGATTTTTAAGGAGGGAGGAGTTAACGCCACAGATATTTCCACTTTAACGTGCGCAAACCCCCAACAGATTTTCCCCATAAAACCCTACACCTGCACGCGCAACATTTTCTGCACCCGATACTTCCACTTGCACTCGCTCCAGATCTTGATGCTGACACACCGTCTGGAGCTCATCTGACACCCCACATTCCATCACGTACGGCACAGGGAAATCTGAGTGCACCTGTGGGAACATGGCACGGGCGACATGGCAAAATAAGTATTTAAAGTAGAATAAGTTTTTCTGAATTTGAGTTCTAAGTTTGTCGTGTAAGGGTAAACTCAGCCCAATTTTAAATAAATAACATTTTTTTTTTAAACTAAAGCAATCTATAATTATTTAATTTATATATTTCACACATTCTAGCATCGTAAAGCAACCTATAGTTATCTGCAACAAAGCATTAGGTTAGAATGATTCAATCACCATACCCACCCGTCATCATATTGGTCACCATCTACCCATAGGAGGTTTGCACTGCAACAGTCACCTCCCAAGGGCGACAGGTGACCCGCTCACTACTCACTAGATTAACACTAGTCAGGACTGCATATCAGTAATAAAGGTTGACTGAGTCAGTCACCTAAATTACCTGTATGCAATCTACTTTGCTACCTGTACGGTTCACCTAGGTTCAAAGGTTCGATTGAGTCAGTCACCCTACCTAGAAATGCCAAACTCCCCATTAGTACTAATACCACACATCATTCACGACCATATCAGTAAAAAAGGCTGATTGAGTCAGTCATCTAAATTACCTGGGGTTGAATTACCGCAGTCGATAACGAGTAACTCGCTCCCGTGATCGAGAATTCACTACCGAAATTTGAGATGACAGCACACGTTATAGTGCGTCATTTCACTCCATCACTATTGTGCTGTCGATGTGAGATGTGAGTATTTTTGTTTTCTAATTTTTTTTTTTACTAATATAATGCTAATTTTTTTAATTAAGGTCCAATCAAAATAAGATCAATTTGTTGCAAAAAAATATTTTGGCCGATTTTGGATTTCGATTCGGAGCCGCAAACCAAGGGTCTCATAGCACAGTCACTTTAACACCGTGTACAACGACGGCAAATGAGGCATAATGAGGGGACGCCGACGCTCAACGCGGTTTATCAACCGGAGAAATGTGTCTTTGTGATTTGTAGTACAATTTCTCTAGTACAGTTTTATTTTCATTCGATACGTCAGCTTTCGAGTGCCATCATCCCAGTGAGGTTACTCGATCATTCGATCACGAGTCCTACTCACTCACTCGTTATCGACTGCGGTAATTCGGCCCCTGTATGCAATCTACTTTGCTACCTGTTGTCTTAGTCTTGTTGTTGTCTTGTCTTAGTCTAGCCGCCAAAGAGTAACAAGGCAAAATGTCAAGTTGCATAGTGTGTAATAGTAAAATTGGAAGAGATTCGAGCAAAATAAGTTGCAATGAGTGTAATAACTTATTTCATGCTGAGTGCGCGAAACTAAAACCGGAGGATATTAAATATCTCACAACATCTAAGAAATCGTGGTTTTGTGTTACATGCACCAAAAGAAGGCGAAACAATATGGGGAGATTGTCAATGTCATCGACAGCGACATTTGCTAGCGATACCAACAGTATTACTCTCCAAGAGGTGTACAACCAAATCGTCGAATTAAAAGAAACGCTTTCATCTACAGTAATCACTCTGGAAACAATGAACACTCGTCTCATTGCTTTGGAGCAGTCACCGAAAATTGCGAATACAATTAAAGAAGAAAATGAGAAACTAATGACACAGTTAGATGAAAGCAAGGAAGGACTGGCGAGAGCGGAGTGGTTGATGCATTTCAACTATTTGGAAATACGAAATGTTCCTGCGGTGGACAATGAATGCGTTAGTGACACAGTTGTTCAAATCTTGAATACTGGGCTTGGCATTCAAATAACTGACGGGGACATTGACCTGTGCTATCGACAAAAGAAGCGAGAGACCGGGAAGCTATCTGATTCTGGTGTTGTTGTATTAAAGACAGTTCGAAGGAGTATGAAGGAAAAAATTCTCTCTCGGGTTTATGCAAATAAAAAACCAATTAAAGCGAGTGTACTTAATACTTCTTCGGAGAGAAATATCTACATTAACGATTGGTTATCCACTGAGACGAAACATCTTCTTCATCAGGCTAAAGCGGCAAAGATGAAATTCCAATATGCTTTTCTTTGGACACGAAACGGGAAAATTTTGATGAGGCGTGAAACTGGATCTGAGGTTAAATTTATCAGGAGTGTGGAAGATCTTCAACACTTATAGTGTTTTTTTTTTTTTTTTTTTTGTTTTCAATTAATCAATAGTTCTTATACAAATAATGAATCTTTTAAACGACCTCTATGATCCAAATATTCCAAATGAGAGCAATAACTTTTATGTTGGTTCTAGTTTCCTCAGTTCACGTAATGATTTAACAGTTGTACATCAGAACATTAGAATTTTGAGAAAAAATTTTTATAATTTATGTGTCTACTTCGAAAATTGTTTTATTACATTGCCTCAAATTATAGTTCTGACAGAAATCTAGGTATATAATCATGAAATTTCTAATTTTTCTTTACCGGGCTATACTGTTTACGCTAAATGCAATAAAAATTATCCTTCGGGTGGCACAGCTGTTTTTGTTAGGAATGATCTTATAGTGGAGGTGTCTACTCCAGATATTGATAGTGCGGATTGCGTTTTATTAAAACTGAGAATTGGTACGAATTTCATGCATTTTGTGTGTGTATATCGACTTCAGTTTGTTCAAAGTGCTATTTTCCTTAAAGATCTTGAGCGCCTACTGTGCTCTATTAACTGTGAGAATGTTTGCTTAATTGGAGATATAAACATCGATATTCTTAATCTTCCAACTACTAGTGATGACTATATGCTTCTCTTATCATCAATGGGCTTTCAATCACTTTTAAACATCGCAACAAGAATAACAAATCACTCGAAATCCTGCATTAACCATATCTTTTTCAAATCCAGAGTCTTTAACATCTGTCCGTATATCTTAGAGCTTGACATAACTGACCACTTTTCTATTGGCATTGCCTTTAAAGATGCTTTGTGCACCTCTTCTGTTGGCAATAGATCCAATGAGTTTTCTAAGACCCATAATAAAGGACAAGTCAAAATAGATTTTTCAAAACTCAATCATTACTTGTTCCATGAATTATGGAGTTCTGTCTATGATAATGACTGTCCTAATAGTGCTTTTTCGGTTTTTTTTTACAGAAACTTAAAGAGTACATTAATGCCTCCACAGTTTTTAAATAAATAAAATAAATAAATAAAAGTGCACAACAAAATCAAACCTTGGATTACTGGAAAAATCTGTGTCAAAATCAAAGAAAAAAATTAATTTTTTGCAAGAAATGAAAATAAAATGAGTCTACCTTCAGTTTAACAAAAATATAAAGAACTCCAAGCAAGTATGAGATATCTTGTTGACTGTCAAAAAGTTGCGTATTATAGAAATATGTTTTATGAAAATCGAACAAATCCCAGAGAACAAGGGCGCATTATAAATAATATCCTAGGCAGAGACAAAAATGAGAATAATCTGAAATTTCTGAAGATAGGCAATAAAATCACCACTAGTAATGAAGATTTAGGCAATGAACTGAATACCTTCTTTAAAAATATAGCCGAGGCTTCAAAGCCAGGAATTTCTGTGAAATTAAATAAAGAGAATATTAAGTTCTTACTAGATAAACCCCAACCCTCCTCCTTCTTCTCCGGGCCAGTGAGAAATTCAGAACTTCTCTTTGTCATAAATAGCTTAAAATTTAAAAATTCTTGTAGGATAGATGGTATAAGCAACTTAGTTATTAAAAAGATAGGAAAGTCGATTCTTAACCCATTAAGTTACTTAATAAATGAGAGCTTTCAACGTGGAATATTTCCAGAATGCCTCAAAACGTCAATTATCATCCCAATCTTTAAAAAAGGAGATTCTAGTGATCCTAATAACTATAGACCTATTTGATTATTATCGGTTTTCGCAAAGATCTTCGAAAAGATTATAGTGAGCAAAATACTCAACTTCTTTGAAAAAACTTCTTTCTTTAATAAGTCTCAATTTGGTTTTATTAAAGGCAAATGTACTGAAGATGCAATTATTGTGTTTTTGGATAAAATTAACAGCACATTAGACAGAAATATTATATCAGCTGCCCTGTTTCTGGATTTAACTAAAGCCTTCGATTTGGTTAATCATTTTATATTGGTCCAAATATTGAGTAACGCTGGCTTCAGAGGTCCCATAATTGAGTGGCTTAAGTCCTTCTTGGTCAACAGGAAACAACGAGTGGGGGTAAATGGAGTCATAAGCAAGGAAAAGCTTTGCTCTAATATTGGCGTCCCTCAAGGATCATTCCTTGGACCAATCCACTTTCTTATCTACATAAACTCAATTTTTAGTTTACCTGTTAATGGTCACTTAATTGGTTATGCAGATGACCTTGCACTCTCGTATGCTGATAACTCTCTGAGAGCAATTCATAACCACATGAATTCAGATCTAAATTTGCTCGGAATCTGGTTTAATTATCACCAACTTGTACTGAGCACGAAGTCTAAAGCGATGTGTTTTTCTTTAACCTCGGCAAATACTGTGATTGATGATGTTATTTTTCATCATCCTACCTGCGACAAGGTCTATTGCACAAACAAATGCTTTATTTTTGAGTTTGTTAAAGAGTTTAAATATCTAGGAGTTTTTATAGATAATAAATTAAGCTGGAAATGGCATATAATGTTTTTGAAAAAAATACTCTATAAAGCATTAAACAAAATGTATCATCTGCGTAAACTGTCTCCACATAACTTGCTTACTTCTATCTACTATGCTTTGGTCCACTCACGGCTTGAATATGGTCTTGCATGCTGGTGGTGTGCCTATGTTAGTAACTTGATGCCTATTATGTTAGCTCAAAAAAAGATACTACGGCTGATGTTTCTTAAAAATAGATTTGAGCCAGCTATGCCTTTATTTCAGTCAGCTAAAATACTTCCACTTCGATATTTCTTTATTTATAAAGCGCTCAAAGGTTTACTCATTAAGAAATATGTCTTCCGTAGACGTCCCACTAGTTAATAAAGAACACAGTAGACGTTCTCTCAATGTTATTGCAGCTTACATTTTCAACAAGCTGCCGTCTGAAATATCCAGTCTGGTTGAACACGGTCATCGATTTATGAAAAAACTCAAAGATTGGTTGCTATCAAGATCTGAAGTAGAAATCTTATTTCAAGTTTTCTCTTAAACACTACAAGATTTATTAAAATCTCGTTGCTTTCTTTCTCGTTATGAGTGCTAATTTCAACCATATTTTCTAAATAATTGTCTTTAAAAATACCTGCATGTGTCTGCATATTCTATTAATACACATCTCATCGACATCGCGTTTTCCTACTCCTTGCGGCTTTTACATTAATTAATTTTATAATTTCTTATAGCTATACACTTGCTACTGGTTGTTTTATAACCACAAAGTGTACTAATATAATTTCAATAACCCATGTTCTATATACCCAGAGTTACTGTTTATACAATAAGTATGTATGTAGCATAATATGTATCTAATTTTGTTATCAATGAATTTTTTAATTAATTATCTAGTTACTTACTAAGTTATTTTATGAATATTTAAAATTGTTAGTGAATGGTTATTTTGAAATTAAACAATAAGCAAACAATACCTAGGTGCAACTGTTCGACTGAGTCAATCACCCTACCTAGCAAAATAAAACTTCCATTAGTATTAATACTACTTAGTTCAAGTGCATAATAGTATTAGGGGTTCGATGAAATCAGTCACCTCTTACTACTCTTACGCACCCTCGCTACCTCCACGGTTTACCTAGGTCATAAGGGTTCGATTGTATCAGTCACCCACCTAGATAACACTAACCGCATAATACTACCAAGAGTTCGATTGAATCAGTCAACCCCAACACTCGCTTGCACCCACTACTTTCACGGTACACTTAGCCGCTTCAGGCACTATCAAATCTAAGTCACAACACCCTGGGATAAGCATAGGTTTTTCCCCGAGTACCCTGTGATTTCTTCCGGTCTACCAAATATGTGGTATCACAATGGACCCACTCTTTAGTCTAAGTGTGTCCTGGCGACAGCCATGTAAATCCATAGGATAGATCGCTGTTTAAAAAGTCTATAAAATACAAAGTTAATTTGGTAAACTCGCACTACCGTATTTGATAAAAGAAAACGTCTATTCACATCAATCGTTATAATGAGAGTGATTTATTAATTCTGCTAATGACAATTACATCTTGACATCTATAGTATAATATCCCAAAATAAGGGGAAATTTCCCAAAAGGGGGAGTTCTTTGGGTTTACACCTGGGAGTCATTATATAATAATTTTCAATTTAATAATAATATTTATAATTTATAATGTGTAAAATAAATGAATTATATAAACTGCAACATTCTCCCCGGCCCTGAACGGAGTTCGGAATGTGATCAGCCCATTGCCTTAAGTTCGAATTCGCGCAGTTTCGATCTCCTCTTCGTCTTCTTCGAAGTTGTTGCTGCTGTCCCTTGTGTGCATTCAAGCATTTCGTCGTTTGTTTGTTCCGTGCCGAAGATCTTATCGCGTAATTGTTTTTTAGTTCTTTACAACATTTAATTTGCATGTAGTGATTTAAATTCAGTAATATGTTTAAAAGTATAAACAAAATTAAATTTCATGTGTACATATTCCAGGTGAGTGATAAATAATATATAATAGTATGATATTTTTTCTAATTGATAAATTACATTTTATTATTATGTGTGGTGTTGTTGTCGCCAAGCCATGAATGGAGCCGCTTGCCGATGAAGTTGTTGTTTGTGTTTTTTCTTCTGTTTTGGAAGTTACTCTCATGTGTGAATGAATGTTCTGTATTGTGTAGTGTTTACTTTGTTTTGTTCCTGTGATTCTGCTGGAACTTGGAAGTTGCCTCGTGTGTGTGAATGTGCTGTTTTGTGTGGTGTTTACCCAGAAGAAGAAATATTAAGTACCTGGGAAAGAGACTTAGGTTTGGGATTAGTGCATATGTTTTTTTTTTTTGTGTGAGAAATATGTAAGTGCGTTTAATTTTAATGAGACGAAATTCGCATTTAATTTTTCGCCTCGGTTATTGCTATTGGCTATTCCATTTCGCTGGTGGAAGTCTTTCGTCCTTGATGAGGACAAGGTCTCCTATTTCGGGTTGTGACTCACGTTGTTGCCATTTGGGTCTCTGCTGTAAGCGCGCCAAATATTCTGAGCTCCACTGTTTCCAGAAGACTTGGTACATTTGTTGGATGCGTTGCCACCGGTCGATGTAGTTGAGCTTCTGTTCGGTGAGGTCGTGTTGTGGAATACTATTGATGGGCTCACCAATCAGGAAGTGTCCTGGCGTTAGGACTGTGAGATCGTCTGGATTGCTGGACATCGGACATAGAGGCCTCGAATTCAGACATGCTTCTATCTGAGTCAGAAGTGTGGTGAGTTCCTCAAAAGTATATCTTTCAGTACCAGTAATTCTTCTTATGTGGTACTTGATGGATTTTACTCCGGCCTCCCACAGTCCTCCGAAGTGAGGAGACGCAGGAGGAATAAACTTCCACCTTATACCATCTTACACCAATATTTCCGCGATCTCCTTCCGATCAAGTTTGGCCAATTTAAGCATCTTTCTTAGCTCCGTATATTTCTTATATATGGTTCCGCAGTCGCTGAATATTTCCTGACGTAGGCCTCGTCTAGCGGTGAACCGTCGCAGAGCTGCTATAAACGCTTGTGTGGTCATATCACTGACCAGCTCAATATGTATTGCCTTTGTGGTCAGGCAGATAAAGATGGCGAAGTAAGATTTAAAGATTTTGGAGCCCCGACCTTTCCATGCCTTCACGTCGATATGCCCAGCGTAGTCAACCCCGGTGTACGTAAAGGGTCGCGATACTCGAACTCGAGGAGCAGGTAAGTTACCCATAAGCTGCGCCGAGGGTTTCGCTCGGAATCGAAAACATATCTTGCAATTATGGATGCATTGTTTTACGTACCATTTAACTCGCAGTATCCAATATCTCCTCCTTAGGTACGCTGTCATCTGCTGGATTCCTCCATGAAACGTCCTTTCATGAGCCTCTTGAAGAAGAAGCCTAGTAAAGTGGTGCTTTGGGCTGAGGATACTTGGATGCTGTTGCTCATATGGTAAATCGGAGTTTTGCAGCCTTCCCCCAACTCGTAAGACACCCTCAGAGTCGATGAATGGGTTCAAAGCCTTCAGAGTTTTGGCCGGTGCTCCCTTCCGAAGTGCTGCAATTTCATAGGAAAACATATTTAATTGAGAAATCTTAACTAGACATAGAGTGGCTGAGTTCATTTCGGCAGGAGAATTGACAGAGAAGTTTCTGTCTATGGGTAATTTTTTTAAGTTTGCAACAAATCTACGGCAATAAACTATTATTTTTATCAATTTTGTGAGGTTCGAAAATTTTATGATAAGTGTGTTGATATAATTATTTTCCTCTACCACACAGTGAGCTCGGACAGAGCGCCTTTCCTCCTCTGTCTCAAAGTTCGATGGTTGAGGTGGATATTGAAATTTCCATGTAGACTGCAGAAATTCGGGTCCATTCCACCAGAGCTTGTTTCCAGCCAGCGCCGTCGGTAAGACTCCTCGCGACAAGAGATCAGCTGGATTTGTGTGTGTTGGGACGTGATTCCAAATATCTCGCTGAGTGAGCCGTTGAATTTCCGCAACACGATTGCTGACAAACGTGGACCATTTTGCGGGTGATGCAGCAATCCACGCTAACGTGATTGTTGAGTCAGTCCAGGCGTATTGTTTGTCATTCTCGAGTCCCAGTAGTCGTGATGTGTAGTTCAAGAGAGTTGCTAGAATAACGGCGCCACATAGTTCCAAACGCGGAAGTGAAACGGTCTTCAGCGGAGCAACCTTGGTTTTGGCTATCAATAAATTCGTATGGATTTTACCATGCTGATCCAATACTCGCAAGTAAACTGCTGCGCCATACGCTCCTTGAGAGCCATCGCTGAAACCATGAATTTCCATATCTTGTTGAGTATTGTGGCAATGAATCCATCGAGGAATCCGTATGCAATTAATAAATGGGATCTCCTGGCGGAAGGTATTCCAATTTTTCATTATTTCGGCGGAAATCGGATCATCCCAGTCAGATCCGTGTCTCCACAGCTGTTGCATAATTATCTTGGCACGGATTATACAGGGTGAGATCCAGCCAAGTGGGTCAAAAAGTTTGGCGATTGTTGAGAGTATTGTCCTTTTTGTCTCATTAGAGCAACAATTCTGGAATGAAAAGATATCTTCAACAGGATACCACTTTATTACCAAGGCCTTTATGTGTCCAGCTGAACCTAGAGGTAAGGAAAAGTCCACTTCTCTTTCTTCTACAGGAATTTGTTGTAATATTTCATTGTTGTTGCTTGTCCATTTTCGTAGATGAAAACCGCCAGATGAAAGCAACGTTCGGACTTGGTCTCGACGTAAGAGGGCTTCTTCAACTGAGTCAGCTCCAGATATGAGGTCGTCGACGTACATATCCTCTTTCACCATCCTTGCGCCGAGAGGAAATTTAGCCTGTTCATCTGATGCCAGCTGATTAATCGTTCTGATGGCAAGATAAGGAGCGCTAGTGGTACCAAAGGTGACGGTGTTCAGACGATAAATCCGTATTGGCTCCAGTTGGTTATCCCGCCAATACATCAGTTGTAGCACGATGTGCCATCCGGACCTGCCTGTACATTTTTTCAATATCAGCTGTGAAGGTAAATTTATAAGTCCTCCATCGTAGTATAATGTCCACAATGCTGTTTTGAATTTTAGGACCAGGTAGAAGATGGTCATTCAAGGAAGTTCGATCGGATGTTTTTGCCGCTGCATCAAACACAACTCTCAATTTGGTAGTTGAACTTGACTCCTTGAAGACTGCGTGATGAGGCAAGAAATAATGGAATGGAGTCCTCAGTACTTCATCAGTCTCTGCTTCAAGTTCCGTCATATGCCCGAGTTGCATGTATTCAGTGACGCATTTGGCATACGCCTTACATAGTGTAGTGTTGTGTAGGAAACGCTTTTCCAGTTGGAGAAACCTACGTAAGGCTCCTGACTTCGAGGATCCTAACGCAGGTTGTCTTCCTTCTTTAAATGGGAGTGTAACTTCATAGCGTCCATCCGACGCTCTTCTGGTACGCAGCTCGAACTGCTCCTCACAGGCCTTGTTATCCTGGGTAATATTCGGTGGAAAAGGTGCTTCTTCAATTTCCCAGAATTTTTTTAATTGGGAATCCAAATCCGCTATTGTGTGAAAATTGTTAATAAGGCTTTGTTTCTCCACAGGTACATTCCCCAACAGAATCCAACCCAGTTTCGTTTTCTGGGCAATTGGTGAAGTTACACTAGAGGCCCGTTGGATATCTGGCAGGACAATTTCGGCGTAGACTTCGCGGCCGAGAAGAAGATCAACCCTAGCCGGAGTGTGAAACATTGGATCAGCAAGTTTGAGTTCGGCCAGGTGCGGCCATTTGTTGATGTTAACCTTTTGGGTCGGAAGAAGCCCAGTCAGGGATTTAAAAACGAAAGCGCGGATGCGCCCTTGAAACTGTGAGTATAATGAACCAAAGACGAGGTCCACGCAGCTGCTGACCTTCCGCAACCCAGAAACTTCAACAAATGTTTTTTTACTCCGCAGGTTAAGTAATTGTGCAGCCGAACCTGTAATAAATGAAGCTTCTGACCCAGGATCTATTAACGCTCTAAGGTTTATAAACTCCCCTGATGCTGCCTTAACTCGGACTACAGCTGTTGCTAATAAAATTTGTGAAGTGGTGTCCTGGTGGGTGTGAAAAATATTGAAATTGTTTGTGTGTTGAGTGTTGGATGTGGTAGGGACTTGTGTAGAGTTATACGGTGTACGAGTATATTGTGTGGTGTCGTGTAGGGTATGTGATGGATGTGGAGGTAATTGTGAATGAGATGGAGTGCTCGCATTTGTGAAGTTTGTATTTGGATGTTGTGAATGGTTACTTAAATGGATGAGTGAATGGTGTGGTTGTTGGCAGAAATAACAGCGTGAATGGCTGGGACATTGTTGTGTACAGTGACTGTACGCCAGACAGTTCTCACAAACCCCTATTCTACCTACATTCTGCTTCCTTACAGCTACATCCATTTTTAAAAATTTTTTGCAAACCCGGAGAGAATGGGGACCCTTGTTGCAAACCTTACAATTAGAAGATTGTTTTTTAGAGTTGGAGAAGAAATTATTGGTTTTTATTTGCTTGTTGTTATTATATTTTGAGACTGGCTTTGATCTACAGCTTCCAACGTTCTAAATCTCGCTTCTAAAAATTCTTTAAAAGTCGACAGATCTTTTCGGACACCTAACTTCTCCCACAATTGCTGCGTTATTGATGGTAGCTTCTGCAACATGCAAAAAACAAAAATTGCATCCCAATGCTGGACGGGAAGCTCTAGATTTGAAAGTGAATGTGGACATTCAGTGGAAGTGTCTAGCAAATTTTTTATTCCAGTTACGGATTCCTGATTTAGCGCTTAATTTTATATTAAGTGTTGACCAATATACGTTTATGGTCATATCTAGCCGTTAACAACGCCCACGCCTGCTCATAGTTTCCCTCGTCAACTTGTAAATGTTGCAGAAGATGCTCTGCTTCCCCCAAAACACTTGACTTAAGATAATACAGTTTTTGAATCTCCGATAAATAACTATTGTTGTGGATAAGTGAAACGAAAAAATCGCGAAATGACCTCCACTCTTCATAACTTCCAGAAAAAGTGGGTATATTGATCTTAGGGAGTCTTACTTCTTGTTTATTATTTTTATTTTCAACAGAACTCACCGCTGCTCCTGATTGAGTTACCTTATCCAGGCCATCCAGAAATTCTGCACGGTATTCGAAATAAAGCTCCTTAATTTTATCAAATAATTTTTCCAAATCGTCCTTTTTTTCAGGATCCAGCGAAGAAATAGCCTCCATGTTGTACTCTGTACTGGCTTTGAAGTGGTTGTCCAACACTTCCAGTCGGGCATTAATGTAATTTTTGGTACGTTGATGTTCCGATCTTTTGGAAAAATTCACAACGTCTTTTGTGATTTGGGTCAAGATATTCTTTTGCAGTTTTCCCCAGTTATTCATATTGTAAAAATTAAATTATGGTGAGCCAATAACTTAAAAAAAAATTAAATAAAATATTTACTCACAAATTTTCTTTTCAGTGTAGGAGCAACGGAAAAGTTACAGTATTAAAGAGAATACTGTATGCCGCTATGCATGTACCGTATGTACGGCTACAGGAGTACAGGTTGTACGGTGGGTGCGTACGGTACAGCACTGATGTTCCGCTTTCCACAAACGGACCCGATTATCTGCTATCAAATACTGCTGCTCCAAACAGCACCGGTTCCAGAACCCAGAAAGGGAATTTAATTTTTATGTATTAGGATTCTAATATTTTTATTGCACGACACGTGAAATCCGTTTGCGCACTTATAAAAAACTCACAAATGTCTTTATTATTAATTAAAAAACAAACTCCACAATTTTTTATTTTAATTAAATGTTAAACACCTTTTATTTAATATCAAATTACACTGTCAATGTCACAAGTTTTTAGAATTTAAATATTATAAGTTTAATGCACTTCATATGACACTAATATAAAAGTTTTACGGTAAGAAGGACCAAATGTAAATCCATAGGATAGATCGCTGTTTAAAAAGTCTATAAAATACAAAGTTAATTTGCTAAGCTCGCACTACCGTATTTGATAAAAGAAAACGTCTATTCACATCAATCGTTATAATGAGAGTGATTTATTAATTCTGCTAATGACAATTACATCTTGACATCTATAGTATAATATCCCAAAATAAGGGGAAATTTCCCAAAAGGGGGAGTTCTTTGGGTTTAAACCTGGGAGTCATTATATAATAATTTTCAATTTAATAATAATATTTATAATTTATAATGTGTTAAATAAATGAATTATATAAACTGCAACATTCTCCCCGGCCCTGAACGGAGTTCGGAATGCGATCAGCCCATTGCCTTAAGTTCGAATTCGCGCAGTTTCGGTCTCCGGCTCGAAGAACCAAATGTAAATCCATAGGGTAGATCGCTGTTTAAAAAGTCTTTAAAATACAAAGTTAATTTGCTAAACTCGCACTACCGTATTTGATAAAAGAAAACGTCTATTCACATCAATCGTTATAATGAGAGTGATTTATTAATTCTGCTAAAGACAATTACATCTTGACATCTATAGTATAATATCCCAAAATAAGGGGAAATTTCCCAAAAGGGGGAGTTCTTTGGGTTTACACCTGGGAGTCATTATATAATAATTTTCAATTTAATAATAATATTTATAATTTATAATGTGTAAAATAAATTAATTATATAAACTGCAACAGCCACCTCACCTAACCTTACCTAACCTATATGTATGTATTTCAAAATTCAATATTTTATTTGCTGCAATTATACAACATAATGTGTTAAAATTTTGTATTTTGAAAAAAAGTGTAGTGAATGTACCTTGGATCTATGTCTATGCATGTACTTTTGACCGGTCCAAGGTACATGCTTTTCGAATTTTTTTTAAGAGTTCTGTTTTCCATTTTCCTCAAGAAAAATGCCAAATAGTAAGCCAGGAGTAAAAAGACCAGCTGTTGACGTTGACGCTTTACGGCGAGCTGTGGAGGAAGTATTGGACAATGGAAAATCCATGTAGACCGCGGCAAATATGTTCAACGTTTCCAAAACCACTGGAAAATCCATGTAGACCGCGGCAAATATGTTCAATGTTTCCAAAACCACTTTAATGCGGCACATCGCCAAACACAAAGCATCGAGCCATTCTGATTTGGTTTATGAAAGCCGAATCAACCACCGCCAAATATTTTCGCCTGAAGAAGAAGATCTCCTAGCAAAGTATGTTATTAAAAGCCAAAACCATTTCCAAAACTGGTTTGGTGCAGCTGGTAGGAACTGGCTTACCTTATTTCTCCAACGTCTCAAGCATTTGCTCTTCGAAAACCCAAGACAAGCAGTCTTTCTAGAGCTACCAGCTTTAACGAAGCCAATGTAAAAACATTTTTCCGGAATTACAAAGATTGTTTATCCCGATACCGCTTTAAACCTGAGTTAATATTCAATATCGATGAAATCGGTAGGTCATAGGTTACTCATTTAACATATAATTCTACGGTTCATGTTCCGCCTAAAATTCTGGCTCAGAAATGTGCTAAACAAATAGGAAGTGTTACGTTAGGAGAACGAGGGTTAAATGTTACTATGATAGCTGCAGTGAATGCGATCGGAAACCAGGTGCCTCCAATACTGATATTCCCGCGCGTAAATTTCAAAGATCATATGATCAATGGAGCTCCTGCAGGAACGATTGGAGGTGCCAATCGCAGTGGATGGTCCACTGATCAGTTTTTTTTTCAAATACTTAAAACATTTCATTTCATTTGTCAAACCAACGGAAGAAAAGAAAGTGCTTTTAATAATGCACAACCACGACACTCATATCGCTATTTCGGTAATAGATGAGGCAAAAAAACGAGGTATTTTGCTCACACTTCCGCCTCACACCTCTAATTATGGAAAGCCAGTAACGATTTATGATGTGGCGCAACTAGTTGGAAAGGCTTACCTGAAAGCTTGCCAAAATATTACAAAAGGCTTTCAAGTAAGTGGTATTTGGCCGCTGGATGAAAATATTTTCGGTGATGACGAGTTTTTGTCATCATTTTATTTTATAATTTAACCGCACTCAAGGGGTTATGAATACCCTTTTACATGTTGTCACATGGTGCGGGCGTTGGAAAGATATATATATAGAGAGAGAAAGAGATCAGTGTAGTGGTTTGAAAATCAGGTGTATTAGGTTTCAGACATTAGCTCCAGGGGTGGTGTCCAGATTAACTGGGGAGATTTTTGTTGTCATTTATTTGTTTTGCCTTCGCTTCTGATTCACAGTATTTTTTTACCCGATCGACCTGTGTCATGAGCATATCAATTATCAACAGAGCGATCAATTTCTCTAGCCATATGACAAACTTACTGCCATTGTTATGCCTTCGCAGTAGTGTTGTCACAAACTTTCGCAATTGATCGGACTGCCTCTTATCATATAATGCTTGCTGACATCAGGGATTGAACTGTGAACCATCAGCTCGACAAACGATGATTCTACCACTACACCATTGCCACCCTCATACGTAACTGTAAATGCTTCGCCGCTTTCATCGCCTTCACGTGCATACGAAATCGAACCTCCAACATCTAAATCTGCAGTAGCTCTTTCTAATAAGATGCCGTTCGAACAATCTTCAAAAGATGTAATTTCGCCGCTGCAAAACTATTCCCTAAAGCAGCACCCAGAAAGTTGGCCAAAAGTGGTGGACGCAGATTGGGGAAAAGCAGAATCCTCACAGATACCCCTGAAAAAGAGGAAATTCTAGCTAATCAAGCAGAGAAGAAGACATCGAAAACATTAGCCAAAAAAGTTAAAAAGAAATTGGTAAACCATCACTCTTCATCTTCAGAAAACGAAAACGAACCCCCAGCGGTCGGAATCGCACGCTATCCAAAATCGAGAGCAGCAAGCAAAGCAGAAGGCACAAGACTTTGTCGCCAAAGATGCTAATGACCTAAATGACGATCACGATGATTTCAACGCCGAAAGTGATTATTCGATTTCGAAGTTGCTTACAGCTGCCAGAAAATATATTAAATTTTTAACGTTTTTTTTTTCTTTTCCTTGTTCTATTATTTTAAGGTTTCAGGTTTCCTTGCAAAAAAGCATTTTTTAGGCACTATTGAATATCCAAAATAATACACTTTTAACATAAACAAACTAAATTGGAAACATTTACGTCGAACAAAAGCTGCAGTAAAAGAGTAGATTCCGATCCAAGGTGCATGACCTTCCTTTAAGAACGAATTTTGTACGCAGGATTTTTCACTTCAATTTTGGTATACACATTTCTCACAGTGAAATTTTTCTCGGACATTGCAAAAAAATTTTAATTTATAATTAAAACGAATTTTAAGGGAAATATTTAACAAGAAATGCTCAAGTCTTTCAAACTATTTCCAGCAGGGAGATATATATATACATATATATGTATGATCCAGGGTACCCAGCAGTTTGAGGACAAAAGAAGTGAATTTATTAAATTTAGGAAGGAAACGTATTCAAACTTTTCTTGAATTTAGTTTCTTGAATCAAGTAAAAAGAATTACAAGAATAAAAACTATTTTCTTTTTAATTTTTTAAAACATTATTTCACTTTAGGTAATTTGACAAATGGAACTTACACGGCGAGTTATGTGTAATGCTGAAGCCTTTGTATCCAGGAGTACTAGAAGGCTCCCTTGTATGTGCAAAATTACAAGTCGTACCACCAAAGGAATAAGCCGTTTTGTTTCCCACGAATCTAAAGTCAATGTAAAGGGATCGGATGGTTTTCGTCGTGTACGCAGGCCAAAACACGAAACTCTTAATCCTCGATATTCGAAGGGGACGGTTAAACATGGAGGAGGGGCATATCATGGTATGGGGATGGACCGATTCGTGTACAAGGACGTACTCGAAAACGTTATGCTGCCACATGCTGAGAGGGAATTGCAAATGGTCATTTCAGCAGGACAATGATCTGAAGCATACTTCAAAAATCGTCAAGAAATGATTTCAAGATAAAAAAAAATGTAAGTTATGGAATGGTCAGCGCAGTCCCATATCTACATCCCATAGAAAATCTGTGCGAAATTGTAGATTGTATGTATTATGCGAGATAAATGCGTAAACAGGGACGACCTTTCCATTTAAGTCAATGAGGCTTGGAATTATATACCAAGTTCCATCATTCGAATCTTTTTGAGAGCATGCCTAGAAGGTGCACAGCTGTCATAAAAAACAAAGGGTTTACAACAATACTAAACTTAAAACGGAAAATATAAACAAATGTGTTAATTTACTACGAAGTTACTTTAGTTTTGACCAGCTAGAAATCGACATGTTTTCAGTATTATTTGTTATATTGTGTTTTGGTTATAATTAAATGACTTTGTTTTTTATATTAAGTTTTTGAGAACTATTACTTCATTTGTGAAGAAAAAGATAGTCAAATATATTTTAATTTAAGCAGTTTTACCCATGAGCTTTGCGATTGTTTAAAAGTTGCTTAAGTTTTGGTCAACACTGTGCATAGGTAGAGTGATGCAATACATTCAGTCCGTTGGTGTAAGGCTTTGTAAAAAAAACATTTGCTTCAACATGTCAAGATGCGGAGAATAGTAGGGAAAACGACTACGGTCACATTTCACCTACGGTCACATTCGTAAACCTCCATTTTGTATACTAAATAACACAGACAGATGTGGAGATAGACACGAAGCAAAGCCAGAATTGCGAGAGCCACGAAAGGACTTAGAATTAGAGTTCAAATAGGTATAGCAAGACGTAATATTTTCACGCACTAAGCGGAATGTGAGACGAACCCCCCTTCATATTCTTACAGGATCTCTAGAACTTGAATAGGTTATCAAAATAGGGCTCTAAACGAGACCCAGGGCAGGGTGTTGCCAAACAGCTTCGCTACCAGAACTACTGATAATAATATAAGAGTATGCTGTGGTCTACTGGAGTCAAGTGGCTGGTGGTAAATAGACACTTTGACGGTCTGTAGAAGTTCCCGTTGCTTATGTTAGTGAAGGATAGTGTATTTGATGCATTTTATAAGGACATTTTTGGGTATTGTGTGGTATTGCTAGTGTATTTGAACTCGGTGGTTATATTTGCTTTGCACAAAATATTAAACACACCGTGACCACTAGGAAAAACCGTCTTACGTTTTTCCTTCTTAATCCAAAATGTCTGCACGGATTTAATTCACTATAAACGAAATATACAGATGACGTTTAACACAGGTTGTCACACCTGACAATGCCCAGCCCAAGTCTTTATGAAATTTCACATTTCACGAAATATTATGGAAAGAAACTGAGAGGTTTACATATGTACTTAATTAGAAATGAGTTAGAAGATGACGAAAGAAATTTCAGCTTTGTGTAAAATTTTTTCCGTCAATTGAAGTAATTCACAAGCACTTTTGGACCACAAATAACGATTACATTTAAAGATTTTCGTGCATTAGATCTCAGAAAAAACCGCGCCTTAAGTTAGGAAAAATAAAAGAAAAAAAGGACGTATAGACCAAGCTTTACAAAAAAAAAGTTATTAAGTAAATTCTTGTTGCTCTAGTGTTATAGGGTGTAATTTTAATTTTATGTACATCCATAAATGTCATGGTTCTATATTTTATTTGGAAAATCGAATGCATTTAATGTTAGTTGGCTTAAAAGTCTTCAAAGATTTTTCTGAATTCAAAGGCTTTAAGGACTTAAATGACTTTTAAAAATTTCAGTGGTTTCAAAAGACTTCATTTAATTCAATGGCTTCACAAACTTTAATGATTTGACGGACCTAAAGGAATTCAACGTCTCACCTTTAAAGATGACAGTGACTTAAGCAATTTTAATGACTTCAAATACCTTAAATACTTCAAAAACTTTAAAAACTTGATTGAATACTGCTGAACGCAATGCAATTAAAAGCAAATTACTATCTTTTCATCTTTGTTAAAAATTATTGGCCTAGCCATGGACTTGAAAGGATGATTATAAACGTTGTTTGGTACGAATAAAATAAAAATAAATTCAAATTAAAAAAATAATTACCAAAGTAAGTTAGCAAATCTCAATCTTAAAATTTTTTCAAAGAGACCGAAAAATTATATTTTCACGTACTACAAAACAAAAATATAAGTACTTGGCGCAACAGACCGTATGTGGTCCAGGCCTAGCTCGTACTGTGCCTGGTATTAGTGTTTTTAGAAAATTTCTCATGGCAATCATTACTCTCGGACGTTTGTCAGGCATTCCCAAGAGGTGGGCCCGTAAAAAAATATTTTAATGATTTCTAGAACTCGAACCTCGCGCCTCCAGTTCGTTTCGTCGCCGCGAGTTTTTCACGTTCCATCATTGTTAAAAAAGTAGAGAGTCGAAAGTACAGACCCCAACCTCCCAATTAAGTAAAAAAAAAAAAAAATATGCGAGAAAAGGTAAAACCCTGTAAATAATATCTTTGGTCGTTTCAACACCATTTTATTTTATTTATAGTGTATACACCACGATATTATAACTGAAAAGGACAAAAAAGGATGTGTCAACTACCACCAACAGTTTAATCCATAATGCAAGTATCGATTATTCCCAAAATGCGCAGAGATGTGCAGTGATTTCTTACTGTCATACACAATTCTCTGGCAGAAAACCTTTTATTAGCACATCGCTTAGTATCAAAACCCGCTTAAATCACACAAATAAATATCAAAATGAAGGAAGAGTTCACGCAATACTGCTCGCTTAGAGTCACATCTCACAGATCCATAATTCATGTCACATTCACGTGTCAAAATATGGTACCTACATGTGTATGTATGTACATATGCGCAAATTTTTTTCTGAAATTGCCTTAATTGTTACACAGTGTGAAGAATTGAACTTGTGTCTTAATCGTTTCTCTTTATATTATTGCTTCTATCCTTTTCCTCTTTTTTTAATAAAAATATACAATCATTGTATTAGTATACTAGCTGACCCGTGCTCGCCTTGCTTCGCCCCCTGCCAGTTTTAGAACAGGAATGTATTCAGCTTCTGAATTCCCCATGAAATAGATACATATGTAGGAAATTGAGATGAGCGTTATTGTCATTCATTAATGTTCCGATAAGGTGGAAAATTTGACCCTGAATCTTAGAAGTAGGCAAGTTGCCTTCTGTTATGCGTTTACCACCAAAGGAGGTCATTTGAAATCCAGCAGATTCTTTTGCCCACTTTTGTGCACCACGAAAGCTACAAACCTAAGACATTGTACCTACATTCGACTCCTTTTCGTATCAAATGATACGTTCATACTGAAAACATGAAATTTTCTTAAGGCTCCACGGACAACATTTTCGCCGATAACAATAAACCGTTCCTTAACAGAACCAAGTCCATTAACAGTATAACTTTGCACATTTCTCAGCCGAGACATCCGCCTAATGTTTGTATCTGTACTCCTTCGCCCAATATCAGGCTTAGAATATCTTTTACTCATTTTATTTGACGCCACACATTCGTTGAAATACATATATATGTATTGACCAACTGATTCGGTTAAACTGAATACAATACACAAAATGTGCAAACTCAATTATAACATCCCCAGTGGGAATCGCTACCACAGCACACACAGACACAATATGCACACAACCCATCTAGTACGCATGTCTAACAGAAAAATAAGAATAAGGAAACACACATCCTTCCATCGCCAGCCACTCGCCTCTACTCATAAATTTAGCGAAGAGGCAGCGAAAGGAGGATAAAGAACAAAAAAATGATTATCACCACTGAGACATGGTTGGAGACGTGATCAACGAAAAATTAATCAAATTCTGAATTTTACGAATGATATTTTTGATATTGCTCAGCTTCTAGATGACGTAGAATCAAATTTGCGTATTTAAAAACTCTAAACGACAAAACTAACAAATTTGATGGAAATCGACAAAGGCAAAGTTGATCTTATTTGTGTTTCTAAGTCATTTTGTCTGTTTTTGTGGTCTCCCAAGCACAAAACTGTATAAGTAGCTTTATCTAAACCTAGTCCATGCCATTTCGTAATCAATAAAAAAAAAATTACTAAAATCGGTTCAGCTGTTTTCTCACAAATACCGGACAAAGAAATATCAACTTCATTTTATAATATGTACATAGTAGTAGATACATACACAACTACAGCATGAACACGCATAAACACGAACGCCGCTTAGGCACCGATAGTGGCAATGGTCTCCACTGATCGTATTCGCAATACAATGCAAATAATATATGTTTTATGTTATACTAATGTTATAACTTTTCTCTAAGATAACGTACAGAGATAATATATCTGTGGCCACAAGCCATAACCGCTAAAGTCGCAAATGGAATTTTCAGAAGAAGAATTTTCAAATTCAATTTTCAGTTTGGAAAAAAAACTTACGCATTTAAGTAACAAACCAATACTGATTATCAAAGTGCAAATTAGTGTTAATTGTACCACCATTTTGTTATTTCTTTATTTATGCTTATTTCCAATGAAAATTATAGAAACATTTGGTTTTCGTCTTAAGTCGACTTTAGCGGTTATGGTTTGTGGCCACAGATATATACCAATGGATTTGTTAATGAAAGTTCTACATAGATACATATGTAAATTAAATTTAGTTCTGTTTGGTGGGAGTTAAGAAAAATTGAGATAAACCACCCAAAAATGGGAAAAAATCAAATTTAATACTTCTTTTGTTTATTTAAAACGTTTTTGTTCAAAGAAACTTAATATGTGGTATAGAAAAAACTCCGCAGTAGAATTCTGAAGCCACATGAGAAAACTGCACTCAAATCCGTTAGGTAGATTCGGCAATTTCGTGGCAGATACATATATTGTTATGTACAATAAAAAAAAAAAAAAAACTTTTTGAGGTCACGAATGCGACGGAACACCGACATGAGAAACAACCAGACGCATCATCAGCAGTTTATGCACAAGCAGCATACAGTAGCGGCGTCAGCAAATTTTGCCTACAAATAATGGTTCCAATTGCATGTTAAAGTTAAGTTTTGATTTTCCGCCCTTCTGGCAAGACATACTATACAATTGTTACTGAACTATTTTATTTTATTTCATTTAATAAAGAATTCTCTATTACATAAAGAAGAGTGCACGTTTTTAATTACTTGTGGTTTGTTTTAACTTTTGGTAAAAACGTTTCGCTGGTCGTTCTTCTTCATAACACTAAAATTGTTGCCTTATTTTTCTTGTGTATAGCCAAACCAGGCATAACACATATTTTGGTGGCAGCGGTGGGATTCCACTACAACAACTGCGAGGGATTCATGGAGCTTGTAGTATTATTTATGTGAGTAATTTTTGTAAAGTGACTGTTTCGTATACTCAAGTGAAAGTAAATAATCGAAGGTTTTTAGAAAGATAATATAAAATATAATTTTGTTTTCTAAAGTTTTCAAATCTCCGTGCATCATTAAGTGCATTAAACATAAATACTAACGAATCGCTAGAAAATGGTAGTGAAGTCGACGTAGGCGAAAGTTATTATTCAGATAACGAAGTTGATAATAGAGAATTAGTTAACAGTGATAGTTCAGTTATGTCAGAAGTTTCCATCTTAATCTCCTTCATCCCTAGGTTGAACGGTACAAGCGATGAGGTTTTTACCTTCATCGATTCGTGCGATGGTGCCATCGAACTGGCATCCGAGGCACAGAAGAACGTGCTTTTTAAGTACATCAAAACTAAAATTCGTGGCAATGCCACAACAATTCTGATGAATAAAGAAATTGCAGATTGGAAAACGTTAAAAGAAGAATTATTAACAGTGTTTAGAGAGCCTCACAGCGCTCTACAATTACATAGGGAATTAATTTCAATTAGACAGAATTGGGACGAATCCGTGGTACATTACGTACAGCGAGTTGAGACATTACAAAGGCGTCTCCTCCAAACTAAGCTTGCGGGCGTAAAAAAGGAACACAAAGAGGGCCAAATAGAGTACATCCAAAGTGAAACTTTATCGGTTTTTATAAATGAACGTGAACGATTATCTACGTATGTCATAACGCAGCGCTCCAAAAATCTTGCAGAGGCGGGTAAGTTCGCTTCTGAGGAAGAACAGCGTATCAACCTATTTAGATCCAATACTCAGAAAGATTACACGAATAGGAATTTAGCTAAGATAAATTATCAGGAAAAGCTGTGTTTTAATTGTGACAAACCAGGTCACATAGCTCGAAACTGTAGGTCCCCTAAGACGAAACAAAATAGAGCAAATGGAAATCCATTTAGGCAAAATCCAGATCAGCCTTCACCTTCAAGCGCAGTCCAATATAAAGAGAGAAATTTTCGGTAGGCTGCATGGTAAGTGAGGCACTATGGCAGCTTAGAGCTTTGGATAACTCAGAATGCCCTCATATTTTAGTAGTAATCAACGGGGAAATTAAGAAACTTATAGTTGATACGGGAGCCGAAATATCTCTCATCAAGGCAAATTGTGTCTACAAAGATGATGTGAATACAGCAAACAAAACGAAATCCAGTGGAATAGGTGGGAAGATACGTGAAATTTTAGTCGAAACGAAATTAGAAATTGGATTTGTTCCCCTAATTGGAAAATCTAGACCTGCGAACATTAAGCTCCAGGTAATAGAAAATAATTTATTGGGAGAATATGATGGGTTGATCGGGAACCAATTCTTAAGAGACGGCGGTTTTTCGATCAATTATGAGGAAAATATTATCAGTGGAAAATATGGAAAGATACCTCTACGATTTCTAGGAGAAGAATTTATTATAAAAGAAAGGTCTGAAGTTTTTAGAACAGTTAGGATTGATAGTAGCTTAAACAATGAAATTATGGTACCGAGACAAGAAATTACCGGGGGTATCATAGTTCCAAATTGCGTCACTTTGAACAATGATGGAAAATGTCTAGTTTCGATAGTTAATACTACTGACAAGCCATTTAACTTAAAAAATGTTAGGATCGTAGAAAAAAATTTAAGTGAATTTGATATTTCTAAAGGTAGATCTCAGTTAGTGTCGGGTAACGTCCGAACTGACCATTTAAACAGAGAGGAAAAAGAAAGCCTAATCGAAATTGTAAAAAAAATATAGTGACATCTTCAGTATCGAAAACGAAAAATTGTCTAAAACTTCTATCATAAAACATAAAATTCGGACACAAAAGGATTGTGAACCCGTTTTCACCAAAACCTATAGGTACCCTAAGGTACATGATGAAGAAGTTCGTAAACAGATAGGAAAATTAAAAGAAGACGGTATAATTCAAACTAGCAGTTCTCCCTGGAGCTCTCCGCTATGGATAGTTCCCAAAAAGTCAGACGCAAGCGGTAAAAAAAAGTGGCGGATGGTAATTGACTACCGCAAGTTGAACGACTTGACTATTTCGTACAATTACCCTCTACCCAATATAAACGAGATCCTCGATCAATTGGGAAAAGCCAAATATTTTTCAACCCTGGACTTAACGTCTGGGTTCCACCAAATCCCAATGGACGAAGAGGACATCGAAAAGACGGCATTTAGTTTTCCATATGGCCATTTCGAGTATACGAGAATGCCATTTGGTTTAAAAAATGCCCCGACCTGCTTCCAGAGACTGATGAATACAGTTCTGGCAGGTCTGCAGGGAATCCGATGTTTCGTCTACTTAGACGACATCGTCGTATACGAAAAGAATTTACAAGAGCATAATGAAAAATTAGTGGAAGTTTTCGAGCAATTGCGAAAGGCAAACCTCAAATTGCAGCCTGATAGGTGTGAGTTCCTTAGGAAGGAAGTCTCATACTTAGGGCATGTAATCACTGACGAGGGAGTCAAACCCGATCCAGGGAAAGTAGAAAGCATTAAACGAATGGAAGCACCAAAGAACCCTAGAGGAATAAAGTCATTCCTTGGAATGATAGGGTACTACAGGAAATTCATTAAGAATTTTAGTAAAGTCGCTGAGCCATTGAACAAGTTGTTAAAAAAAGACGCTGAATTTATCTGGACTCAAGACCAGGAAGAAGCATTTAATAAGCAAAAGGATTTAATAACAACACTATAGTACCCGGATTATAGCAAAACATTTATCATAACAACAGATGGCTCTAATAAAGGTATCGGTGCAGTGCTTAGTCAGGAGAGCAACGGTAAAGATTTACCAGTACACTTTGTTAGTGGAACGCTGAACAAAGCTGAGATTAACTACAGTACGACCGAGAAAGAGTGTCTAGCCATCGTATGGACTACAAAACAATTTCGACCGTACATCTACGGAACAAAATTTATTATCCAAACCGACCACAGACCTCTAACGTGGTTGTTTAAAGTAAAAGATCCTGGTAGTCGACTCGTGAGGTGGCGCCTCAAATTAGAGGAATTCGACTATACTATTGTTTATAAGAAAGGTAAGTATAATGTTGTGGCCGATGAGCTTAGCAGGAACGTTAGGATAACGGAAAGAGAAAAAGAAGAAACATGGCAGGACTTGATGAGCCTGTTGGAAAAAGAGGGTATCGAAGTAAATAATGAAGTTAGGGAAAATGTAGAAAATAATAACGAAATCACGAATGAGAGCATATGTTAGAGGAGAATGGGAACATAAGAGATGATAACATAATAGGTGATATCGAGGACAACCCAGAAGACGATGTTATATCGCAAAACGAACCTCCTAGTGATAGAGAGGAAAATGCTTCAGACAATAAAGAGGAAGTATTCGACTCTGAAAGGAGACGAATCATAATAAATGAATATCATAAAGGACTGTTAGGAGGACATACCGGCCAAAAGGCAACGTACGCCAGAATTAGAAAGAAATTTAAGTGGAAAGGTATGCAGAAAGATATAGAGTACTTTGTAAAAAACTGTCCTCAATGCCAAACTGAAAAGGTGAATAGAGTTCCAACAAGGAACCCCATGAAAATTGTTACGTCTGCGGATAGGGCTCTAGAGAAGTTTATGATAGATCTTATAGGACCTTTACAAGAAACGGAAGATGGGTTTAAATTCGGCCTTACAATCCAGGACGACCTTTCCAAATTTATTAAGTTTATTCCCTTAAAAAATAAAGAGATGGGCACTGTCGCTTCTGCAATAATGGAGGAATGGATAGTGAATTTTGGAATGCCCAAAATCATTCTATCTGACAACGGCCTAGAATTTTGTAATGGTCTTTTCAAAGAATTCTGCGAATTACTCGGTATCAGTCACATAACAACAAGCGTGGCCTATCCACAAGCCAATGGGAGCGTAGAAAGAGCCCATTGTAGGCTGTTAGAGTATCTTAAGTCCACAGGTAGGGAACTAAACCAACTGAGAGAATGGCACAAACAAATGCCATATGCTGGATTTTGCTATAATAGCACAGTTCATAACACCACAGGCTACACGCCTTACGAAATAGTATTCGGATTCGAAGTAAATAGACCCAGCGCAGTAGACACAGTTGACTAGACAACCATATATGACTATGTTGATGAACTAAAATCAAATCTCTTTAAAAAACAAGAAATCGTTAAGGAAAACACAGAAAATGCAGGCAAAAATCGAAAGTGAGGTATGACAAAAAATTAGGTAAATCAATAGAATATAAAGTACGTCAAAAGGTAGTTATACGAAATGAAAGAAAAGGAAAATTATTGAGTACGTATAAAGGCCCGTTTCCCATTCTTGAAGTGAATGATAATCACGTAGTCGTAAAACTTCAAAACAAGCAACAGAAATTCAACAAAGCTAATGTCAAACCCTATTTTTCAGGATATCATGCGTCTGTTCGACAAACGCAGAAAACTTAGTCATAAACGATCTTCGGGATATACTTCAACCACATTGGAAATGGAAAAGAAATAAATAGTAAATTAACATTAATAGCACATTTAGATATAACCATTCTGGAACAGACAGTTTTAACATTAGAAACATGATTAACTCAATAGACAACCTTTGTATAGAATCCAAAACAGAGTGTAAACAATTTAAAAAATCAGCAAAACAAGAGATAGCAAAAGCAGACCATAGAATTGGCATAATTTCAGGCATAGTAGGAAAACCGAAAAGATTAAAACGAGGTCTAGCTAATGTAATAGGTTCAGGTCTTAAGGTTTTATTTGGAACGATGGACAACGAGGATGCTGAATATTACTCGACAGCAATTCAAAGCATTTCGGAGAATGAAATCAGAATAAAGAACCGTATGGAAGAAAACATAGAAGTAATAAAAGTAATGAGCCAATAAACAAGTACTTGAAAGTGTAAAGAATGTTAATGTAACGTTGAAAAAGATCAATGAAATTATTGATGAGATTAATAGGGTTGATACTAGGGAGGACAATCTTAATCGAACTATCACTTTAACTTCCTATTATGATGAAATATCTACCAGAATTAATCATAAGATTATGCGACTTGAACTTGAGATAGAACAAATAATTGACAGTCTTTTATTTATTCAATCGGGAATTTTGCATCCGCGTATCATTGAGCCTTCCGACTTATTAAACGAGCTAAGAGAATCCGATCACAATAATATACTTGCAATAGAACCAAATTTAGCAAACTACGCGGAAATTCTGAAAATGTTAGAGATCAAGGCATTCACTAAAGACCGTACTATTATCTTTAAAATTCATGTCCCAACAGTTACAAAAGAAACCTTTGACGTATACGAAACAATTACAAAAAAAATACAAATTCTTGGCGCAACAGACCGTATGTGGTCCAGGGCCTAGCTTCTCGCAACCATTCGTGTTGTGCGTGTTATATTTTTTCACACAAATGGAAGGGACCTACAGTTTAGAGCCATATCCGAAAGGCAAATTGAGAAGCTTTCTCTTGACAGTTATTACTCTCGGACGTTTGTCAGACATTCGCGAGAGGTGGACCGTGAAAAACTTTTTGGTGTTCTCTGGGATTCGAACCTCGAACCTCACGCTCAACGATCCAACGCACAAACCACTTGAGCCACGGCGCCCATACGAAACAATTACTCTCCCAAAAATAGTAACAAACGGACTTGTAATCTTAACCTTAAGTAATAAGTACCTAATTATAAATAAAAACAGAGAAGAATATGTATTAATAGAAAAACTAGACGATTGTAAAATATTAAATACATGTATGTAGTCCTCAATTATTACGTAGTACTTTAAGTGATTCGAATTGTGAGATAAGTATCTTTATGAGGAATAAAGCTGAAAACTGCAATGCACAAATTGTAAACTCGAAAATTGAAATAATTCATAAGATTAAAGATAACTCCTTTTTGTACACAATAACTGAAGAAACCAATTTTAAATGTAAATGTCAAAACGAAACAGAAACAGGAAAACTTTTTGGTACAGGCATAATTGTAATTAATAATGATTGTATATTAGAAACATATGACATGACAATGAGAACCTTAGGTGTTGGCAATGAAGTATCCATAAGAGACAAATATTCATACGGCGATTTGGAAGACTGCTGCATCAACGTAAAACTACATGAAATAGCAATCAAACGAGAACCGATGTCAAAAATTACAGCGAAAGATATCCATGAGCTACAAGACATGACCTCCGAAATTCAAAATCAACGAAGTTTTTGGTCAAAAACCGTTCAGCAAATACCAGAACGAGCACAAGGTGTACTGAAGTAAGGCTAGGCGTGGCAGATACACCCGAGCACTCTACATCGGCGGAGGCCTTTGAATTAAGGACACCAAAGTCCAATCTCAGGATGAAATATTCTTAGATGTGTCTGAAAGGGGGACGTGTTATGTACAATAAAAAAAAAAAACTTTTTGAGGTCACGAATGCGACGGAACACCGACATGCGAAACAACCAGACGCATCATCAGCAGTTTATGCACAAGCAGCATACAGTAGCGGCGTCAGCAAATTTTGCCTACAAATAATGGTTCGAATTGCATGTTAAAGTTAAGTTTTGATTTTCCGCCCTTCTGGCAAGACATACTATACAATTGTTACTGAACTATTTTATTTTATTTCATTTAATAAAGAATTCTCTATTACATAAAGAAGAGTGCACGTTTTTAATTACTTGTGGTTTGTTTTAACTTTTGGTAAAAACGTTTCGCTGGAAATTACTTGAACATTTTTTCGGTGGTTTGTTTTAACTTTGGTAAAAACGTTTCGCTGGTCGTTCTTCTTCATAACACTAAAATTGTTGCCTTATTTTTCTTGTGTATAGCCAAACCAGGCATAACACATATTTTGGTGGCAGCGGTGGGATTCCACTACAACAACTGCGAGGGATTCATGGAGCTTGTAGTATTATTTATGTGAGTAATTTTTGTAAAGTGACTGTTTCGTATACTCAAGTGAAAGTAAATAATCGAAGGTTTTTAGAAAGATAATATAAAATATAATTTTGTTTTCTAAAGTTTTCAAATCTCCGTGCATCATTAAGTGCATTAAACATAAATACTAACGAATCGCTAGAAAATGGTAGTGAAGTCGACGTAGGCGAAAGTTATTATTCAGATAACGAAGTTGATAATAGAGAATTAGTTAACAGTGATAGTTCAGTTATGTCAGAAGTTTCCATCTTAATCTCCTTCATCCCTAGGTTGAACGGTACAAGCGATGAGGTTTTTACCTTCATCGATTCGTGCGATGGTGCCATCGAACTGGCATCCGAGGCACAGAAGAACGTGCTTTTTAAGTACATCAAAACTAAAATTCGTGGCAATGCCACAACAATTCTGATGAATAAAGAAATTGCAGATTGGAAAACGTTAAAAGAAGAATTATTAACAGTGTTTAGAGAGCCTCACAGCGCTCTACAATTACATAGGGAATTAATTTCAATTAGACAGAATTGGGACGAATCCGTGGTACATTACGTACAGCGAGTTGAGACATTACAAAGGCGTCTCCTCCAAACTAAGCTTGCGGGCGTAAAAAAGGAACACAAAGAGGGCCAAATAGAGTACATCCAAAGTGAAACTTTATCGGTTTTTATAAATGAACGTGAACGATTATCTACGTATGTCATAACGCAGCGCTCCAAAAATCTTGCAGAGGCGGGTAAGTTCGCTTCTGAGGAAGAACAGCGTATCAACCTATTTAGATTAAATACTCAGAAAGATTACACGAATAGGAATTTAGCTAAGATAAATTATCAGGAAAAGCTGTGTTTTAATTGTGACAAACCAGGTCACATAGCTCGAAACTGTAGGTCCCCTAAGACGAAACAAAATAGAGCAAATGGAAATCCATTTAGGCAAAATCCAGATCAGCCTTCACCTTCAAGCGCAGTCCAATATAAAGAGAGAAATTTTCGGTAGGCTGCATGGTAAGTGAGGCACTATGGCAGCTTAGAGCTTTGGATAACTCAGAATGCCCTCATATTTTAGTAGTAATCAACGGGGAAGTTAAGAAACTTATAGTTGATACGGGAGCCGAAATATCTCTCATCAAGGCAAATTGTGTCTACAAAGATGATGTGAATACAGCAAACAAAACGAAATCCAGTGGAATAGGTGGGAAGATACGTGAAATTTTAGTCGAAACGAAATTAGAAATTGGATTTGTTCCCCTAGTTGGAAAATCTAGACCTGCGAACATTAAGCTCCAGGTAATAGAAAATAATTTATTGGGAGAATATGATGGGTTGATCGGGAACCAATTCTTAAGAGACGGCGGTTTTTCGATCAATTATGAGGAAAATATTATCAGTGGAAAATATGGAAAGATACCTCTACGATTTCTAGGAGAAGAATTTATTATAAAAGAAAGGTCTGAAGTTTTTAGAACAGTTAGGATTGATAGTAGCTTAAACAATGAAATTATGGTACCGAGACAAGAAATTACCGGGGGTATCATAGTTCCAAATTGCGTCACTTTGAACAATGATGGAAAATGTCTAGTTTCGATAGTTAATACTACTGACAAGCCATTTAACTTAAAAAATGTTAGGATCGTAGAAAAAAAATTAAGTGAATTTGATATTTCTAAAGGTAGATCTCAGTTAGTGTCGGGTAACGTCCGAACTGACCATTTAAACAGAGAGGAAAAAGAAAGCCTAATCGAAATTGTAAAAAAAATATAGTGACATCTTCAGTATCGAAAACGAAAAATTGTCTAAAACTTCTATCATAAAACATAAAATACGGACACAAAAGGATTGTGAACCCGTTTTCACCAAAACCTATAGGTACCCTAAGGTACATGATGAAGAAGTTCGTAAACAGATAGGAAAATTAAAAGAAGACGGTATAATTCAAAATAGCAGTTCTCCCTGGAGCTCTCCGCTATGGATAGTTCCCAAAAAGTCAGACGCAAGCGGTAAAAAAAAGTGGCGGATGGTAATTGACTACCGCAAGTTGAACGACTTGACTATTTCGTACAATTACCCTCTACCCAATATAAACGAGATCCTCGATCAATTGGGAAAAGCCAAATATTTTTCAACCCTGGACTTAACGTCTGGGTTCCACCAAATCCCAATGGACGAAGAGGACATCGAAAAGACGGCATTTAGTTTTCCATATGGCCATTTCGAGTATACGAGAATGCCATTTGGTTTAAAAAATGCCCCGACCTGCTTCCAGAGACTGATGAATACAGTTCTGGCAGGTCTGCAGGGAATCCGATGTTTCGTCTACTTAGACGACATCGTCGTATACGGAAAGAATTTACAAGAGCATAATGAAAAATTAGTGGAAGTTTTCGAGCAATTGCGAAAGGCAAACCTCAAATTGCAGCCTGATAGGTGCGAGTTCCTTAGGAAGGAAGTCTCATACTTAGGGCATGTAATCACTGACGAGGGAGTCAAACCCGATCCAGGGAAAGTAGAAAGCATTAAACGAATGGAAGCACCAAAGAACCCTAGAGGAATAAAGTCATTCCTTGGAATGATAGGGTACTACAGGAAATTCATTAAGAATTTTAGTAAAGTCGCTGAGCCATTGAACAAGTTGTTAAAAAAAGACGCTGAATTTATCTGGACTCAAGACCAGGAAGAAGCATTTAATAAGCAAAAGGAATTAATAACAACACTATAGTACCCGGATTATAGCAAAACATTTATCATAACAACAGATGGCTCTAATAAAGGTATCGGTGCAGTGCTTAGTCAGGAGAGCAACGGTAAAGATTTACCAGTACACTTTGTTAGTCGAACGCTGAACAAAGCTGAGATTAACTACAGTACGACCGAGAAAGAGTGTCTAGCCATCGTATGGACTACAAAACAATTTCGACCGTACATCTACGGAACAAAATTTATTATCCAAACCGACCACAGACCTCTAACGTGGTTGTTTAAAGTAAAAGATCCTGGTAGTCCACTCGTGAGGTGGCGCCTCAAATTAGAGGAATTCGACTATACTATTGTTTATAAGAAAGGTAAGTATAATGTTGTGGCCGATGAGCTTAGCAGGAACGTTAGGATAACGGAAAGAGAAAAAGAAGAAACATGGCAGGACTTGATGAGCCTGTTGGAAAAAGAGGGTATCGAAGTAAATAATGAAGTTAGGGAAAATGTAGAAAATAATAACGAAATCACGAATGAGAGCATATGTTAGAGGAGAATGGGAACATAAGAGATGATAACATAATAGGTGATATCGAGGACAACCCAGAAGACGATGTTATATCGCAAAACGAACCTCCTAGTGATAGAGAGGAAAATGCTTCAGACAATAAAGAGGAAGTATTCGACTCTGAAAGGAGACGAATCATAATAAATGAATATCATAAAGGACTGTTAGGAGGACATACCGGCCAAAAGGCAACGTACGCCAGAATTAGAAAGAAATTTAAGTGGAAAGGTATGCAGAAAGATATAGAGTACTTTGTAAAAAACTGTCCTCAATGCCAAACTGAAAAGGTGAATAGAGTTCCAACAAGGAACCCCATGAAAATTGTTACGTCTGCGGATAGGGCTCTAGAGAAGTTTATGATAGATCTTATAGGACCTTTACAAGAAACGGAAGATGGGTTTAAATTCGGCCTTACAATCCAGGACGACCTTTCCAAATTTATTAAGTTTATTCCCTTAAAAAATAAAGAGATGGGCACTGTCGCTTCTGCAATAATGGAGGAATGGATAGTGAATTTTGGAATGCCCAAAATCATTCTATCTGACAACGGCCTAGAATTTTGTAATGGTCTTTTCAAAGAATTCTGCGAATTACTCGGTATCAGTCACATAACAACAAGCGTGGCCTATCCACAAGCCAATGGGAGCGTAGAAAGAGCCCATTGTAGGCTGTTAGAGTATCTTAAGTCCACAGGTAGGGAACTAAACCAACTGAGAGAATGGCACAAACAAATGCCATATGCTGGATTTTGCTATAATAGCACAGTTCATAACACCACAGGCTACACGCCTTACGAAATAGTATTCGGATTCGAAGTAAATAGACCCAGCGCAGTAGACACAGTTGACTAGACAACCATATATGACTATGTTGATGAACTAAAATCAAATCTCTTTAAAAAACAAGAAATCGTTAAGGAAAACACAGAAAATGCAGGCAAAAATCGAAAGTGAGGTATGACAAAAAATTAGGTAAATCAATAGAATATAAAGTACGTCAAAAGGTAGTTATACGAAATGAAAGAAAAGGAAAATTATTGAGTACGTATAAAGGCCCGTTTCCCATTCTTGAAGTGAATGATAATCACGTAGTCGTAAAACTTCAAAACAAGCAACAGAAATTCAACAAAGCTAATGTCAAACCCTATTTTTCAGGATATCATGCGTCTGTTCGACAAACGCAGAAAACTTAGTCATAAACGATCTTCGGGATATACTTCAACCACATTGGAAATGGAAAAGAAATAAATAGTAAATTAACATTAATAGCACATTTAGATATAACCATTCTGGAACAGACAGTTTTAACATTAGAAACATGATTAACTCAATAGACAACCTTTGTATAGAATCCAAAACAGAGTGTAAACAATTTAAAAAATCAGCAAAACAAGAGATAGCAAAAGCAGACCATAGAATTGGCATAATTTCAGGCATAGTAGGAAAACCGAAAAGATTAAAACGAGGTCTAGCTAATGTAATAGGTTCAGGTCTTAAGGTTTTATTTGGAACGATGGACAACGAGGATGCTGAATATTACTCGACAGCAATTCAAAGCATTTCGGAGAATGAAATCAGAATAAAGAACCGTATGGAAGAAAACATAGAAGTAATAAAAGTAATGAGCCAATAAACAAGTACTTGAAAGTGTAAAGAATGTTAATGTAACGTTGAAAAAGATCAATGAAATTATTGATGAGATTAATAGGGTTGATACTAGGGAGGACAATCTTAATCGAACTATTACTTTAACTTCCTATTATGATGAAATATCTACCAGAATTAATCATAAGATTATGCGACTTGAACTTGAGATAGAACAAATAATTGACAGTCTTTTATTTATTCAATCGGGAATTTTGCATCCGCGTATCATTGAGCCTTCCGACTTATTAAACGAGCTAAGAGAATCCGATCACAATAATATACTTGCAATAGAACCAAATTTAGCAAACTACGCGGAAATTCTGAAAATGTTAGAGATCAAGGCATTCACTAAAGACCGTACTATTATCTTTAAAATTCATGTCCCAACAGTTACAAAAGAAACCTTTGACGTATACGAAACAATTACAAAAAAAATACAAATTCTTGGCGCAACAGACCGTATGTGGTCCAGGGCCTAGCTTCTCGCAACCATTCGTGTTGTGCGTGTTATATTTTTTCACACAAATGGAATGGACCTACAGTTTAGAGCCATATCCGAAAGGCAAATTGAGAAGCTTTCTCTTGACAGTTATTACTCTCGGACGTTTGTCAGACATTCGCGAGAGGTGGACCGTGAAAAACTTTTTGGTGTTCTCTGGGATTCGAACCTCGAACCTCACGCTCAACGATCCAACGCACAAACCACTTGAGCCACGGCGCCCATACGAAACAATTACTCTCCCAAAAATAGTAACAAACGGACTTGTAATCTTAACCTTAAGTAATAAGTACCTAATTATAAATAAAAACAGAGAAGAATATGTATTAAAAGAAAAACTAGACGATTGTAAAATATTAAATACATGTATGTAGTCCTCAATTATTACGTAGTTCTTTAAGTGATTCGAATTGTGAGATAAGTATCTTTATGAGGAATAAAGCTGAAAACTGCAATGCACAAATTGTAAACTCGAAAATTGAAATAATTCATAAGATTAAAGATAACTCCTTTTTGTACACAATAACTGAAGAAACCAATTTTAAATGTAAATGTCAAAACGAAACAGAAACAGGAAAACTTTTTGGTACAGGCATAATTGTAATTAATAATGATTGTATATTAGAAACATATGACATGACAATGAGAACCTTAGGTGTTGGCAATGAAGTATCCATAAGAGACAAATATTCATACGGCGATTTGGAAGACTGCTGCATCAACGTAAAACTACATGAAATAGCAATCAAACGAGAACCGATGTCAAAAATTACAGCGAAAGATATCCATGAGCTACAAGACATGACCTCCGAAATTCAAAATCAACGAAGTTTTTGGTCAAAAACCGTTCAGCAAATACCAGAACGAGCACAAGGTGTACTGAAGTAAGGCTAGGCGTGGCAGATACACCCGAGCACTCTACATCGGCGGAGGCCTTTGAATTAAGGACACCAAAGTCCAATCTCAGGATGAAATATTCTTAGATGTGTCTGAAAGGGGGACGTGTTATGTACAATAAAAAAAAAAAAACTTTTTGAGGTCACGAATGCGACGGAACACCGACATGCGAAACAACCAGACGCATCATCAGCAGTTTATGCACAAGCAGCATACAGTAGCGGCGTCAGCAAATTTTGCCTACAAATAATGGTTCGAATTGCATGTTAAAGTTAAGTTTTGATTTTCCGCCCTTCCGCCGAGACATACTATACAATTGTTACTGAACTATTTTATTTTATTTCATTTAATAAAGAATTCTCTATTACATAAAGAAAAGTGCACGCTTTTAATTACTTGAAAATTTATTTCCGGTGGTTTGTTTTAACTTTTGGTAAAAACGTTTCGCTGGTAATTACTTGAACATTTTTTCGGTGGTTTGTTTTAACTTTGGTAAAAACATTTCGCTGGTCGTTCTTCTTCATAACACTAAAATTGTTGTGGCGCTCTATAAACTCTTGCAATAAAGTCTAAGGTAACACCGGAGGTTCCTGACCCCAGCCATATCCGGCCCGATGACTTATAGTGGATCCTTTTTTTTCTTGTGTATAGCCAAACCAGGCATAACAATATACATCGAATCTGATTTGCCTTTTATAGCAGTAAGTCATTTTTACAATTTTTGTATGCAATATCGGATAAAGTCACAGCCCGCTCAAGGCCAGATTTTTTTGCTGCCCGTTTGATGTGACATTATCGGGTATTCACATTTTTGAAATATTATTCACTTCACAAAACAGAAGATCAAGAAACAGTGATTTACGTCTTAGAAAATTCAAACTGATGGACTGTACGCCATGTTTTTTCACAACGATGAAGGGGGATAAGGACGAATTTTGTACGCATGTGCTGAAAGGATTTTTCACTTCAATTTTTGTATACACATTTCTCACAGTGAAATTTTTCTCGGACATTGCAAAAAAATTTTGGATTTATAATTGAATCAAATTTTGGGAAATATTTAACAAGAAATGCTCAAGTCTTTCAATCTATTTGCAGCGGGGAGATATACAAATATATATATATATGTATGATCGAGGGTACCCAACAGTTTAAGGAAAAAAGAAGTGAATTTATTTAATTAAGGAAGGAAACTTATTCAAACTTTTCAAACAAAGGCGTACCACCAAAGGAATAAGCCGTTATGCTGCCGCATGCTGAGGAGGAATTGCATCTGAAATGGTTATTTCAGCAGGACAATGGTCTGAAGCATACTTCAAAAATCGTCAAGAAATGATTTCAAGATAAAAAAAATTTAAGTTATGGAATGGTCAGCGCAGTCCCATATCTAAATCCCATAGAAAACCTGTGCGAAATTGTAGATCGGAGTATTATGCGAGATTAATGCAGAAACAGAGACGACCTTTCCATTTAAGTCAATGAGGCTTGGAATAATATACCAAGTTCCATCATTTCGAATCTTTTTGAGAGCATGCCTAGAAGGTGCACAGGTGTCATAAAAAACAAAGGGTTTACAACAATACTAAACTTAAAACGGAAAATATAAACAAATGTGTTAATTTATTATGAAGTTTCTTTAGTTTTGACCAGCTAGAAATCGGCATGTTTTCAGTATTATTTGATTATATTTTGTTTCGGTTATAAACAAATGAATGTGTTTCTTATATTAAGTTTTTGAGAACTATTACTATATTTGTGAAGAAAAAGATAGTGAAATATATTTTAATTTAAGCAGTTCAGTTTTGGTCCACACTGTGCATAGGTAGAGTGATGCAATACATTGAGTCCGTTGGTGTAAGGCTTTGTAAAAAAAAAAACATTTGCTTCAACATGTCAAGCTGTAGAGAATAGAAGGGAAAACGACTACGGTCACATTTCAAATACGGTCACATTCGTAAACCTCCATTTTGTATACTAAATAACACATACAGACGTGGAGATAGACACGAAGCAAAAGCCAGAATTGCGAGAGCCACGAAAGGACTTAGAATTAGAGTTCAAATAGGTATAGCAATACGTCATATTTTCACGCACTAAGCGGGCTGTGAGACGAAACCCCCTTCATATTCTTACAGGATCTCTAGAGCTTGAATAGGTTATCAGAATAGGGCTCTAAACGAGACCCAGGGCAGGGTGTTGCCAAACAGCTTCGCTACCAGAACTACTGATAATAATATAAGAGTATGCTGTGGTCTACTGGAGTCAAGTGGCTGGTGGTAAATAGACACTTTGACGGTCTGTGGAAGTTCCTAGGGCTTATGTTAGTGAAGAATAGTGTATTTGATGCATTTTATAAGGACATTTTTGGGTATTGTGTGGTATTGCTAGTTTATTTGAACTCGGTGGTTATATTTGCTTTGCACAAAATACTAAACACACCGTGGCCACTTCGAAAAACCGTCTTACATACTTCCTTCTAAATCCTAAATGTCTGCACGGATTGAATTCACTATAAACGAAATATACAGATGAAGTTTAACACAAGTTGTCACACCTGACAATGCCCAGCATAAGTCTCTATAAAATTTCACACTTCACGAAATATTAGCGAAAGAAGCTGAGAGGTTTAGAATACAAATTTTAAAACTTTACGCCTACATACTTAATAAGGGATGAGTTAGAAGATGGCGAAAGAAATTACAGCTTTGTTTAAAATTTTTTCCCTCAATTGAAGTAATGCAGAACCACTTTTGGACCACAAATAACGATTAAATTTAAAGATTTTCGTACATAAGACCTCACAAAAAACCGCGCCTTAAGATAAATAGGATAAGTCAAATAAGAAAAGGACGTATAGACCGAGCTTTACGAAATAAAATGTATTAAGTAAATTTTTTTAGCTCTAGTGTTACAGGGTGTAATTTTAACATTAATTGTAGGAAAGATTGGGATTTGTGCATATGTACATATGTATGTACATCCATAGATGATCTGCTACTATATTTTAATTTGGAAAATCGAATGCATTTAATGTTAGTTGGCTTAAAAGTCTTCAAAGATTTTTCTGAATTCAAAGGCTTTAAGGACTTAAATGACTTTTAAAAATTTCAGTGGTTTCAAAAGACTTCATTTAATTCAATGGCTTCACAAACTTTAATGATTTGACGGACCTAAAGGAATTCAACGTCTCACCTTTAAAGATGACAGTGACTTAAGCAATTTTAATGACTTCAAATACCTTAAATACTTCAAAAACTTTAAAAACTTGATTGAATACTGCTGAACGCAATGCAATTAAAAGCAAATTACTATCTTTTCATCTTTGTTAAAAATTATTGGCCTAGCCATGGACTTGAAAGGATGATTATAAACGTTGTTTGGTACGAATAAAATAAAAATAAATTCAAATTAAAAAAATAATTACCAAAGTAAGTTAGCAAATCTCAATCTTAAAATTTTTTCAAAAAGACCGAAAAATTATATTTTCACGTACTACAAAACAAAAATATAAGTACTTGGCGCAACAGACCGTATGTGGTCCAGGCCTAGCTCGTACTGTGCCTGGTATTAGTGTTTTTAGAAAATTTCTCATGACAATCATTACTCTCGGACGTTTGTCAGGCATTCCCAAGAGGTGGGCCCGTAAAAAAATATTTTAATGATTTCTAGAACTCGAACCTCGCGCCTCCAGTTCGTTTCGTCGCCGCTAAGTTTTTCACGTTCCATCATTGTTAAAAAAGTAGAGAGTCGAAAGTACAGACCCCAACCTCCCAATTAAGTAAAAAAAAAAAAAAATATGCGAGAAAAGGTAAAACCCTGTAAATAATATCTTTGGTCGTTTCAACACCATTTTATTTTATTTATAGTGTATACACCACGATATTATAACTGAAAAGGACAAAAAAGGATGTGTCAACTAAAACCAACAGTTTAATCCATAATGCAAGTATCGATTATTCCCAAAATGCGCAGAGATGTGCAGTGATTTCTTACTGTCATACACAATTCTCTGACAGAAAACCTTTTATTAGCACATCGCTTAGTATCAAAACCCGCTTAAATCACACAAATAAATATTAAAATGAAGGAAGAGTTCACGCAATACTGCTCGCTTAGTATCACATCTCACAGATCCATAATTCATGTCACATTCACGTGTCAAAATATGGTACCTACATGTGTATGTATGTACATATGCGCAAATTTTTTTCTGAAATTGCCTTAATTGTTACACAGTGTGAAGAAATGAACTTGTGTCTTAATCGTTTCTCTTTATATTATTGCTTCTATCCTTTTCCTCTTTTTTTAATAAAAATATACAATCATTGTATTAGTATACTAGCTGACCCGTGCTCGCCTTGCTTCGCCCCCTGCCAGTTTTAGAACAGGAATGTATTCAGCTTCTGAATTCCCCATGAAATAGATACATATGTAGGAAATTGAGATGAGCGTTATTGTCATTCATTAATGTTCCGATAAGGTGGAAAATTTGACCCTGAATCTTAGAAGTAGGCAAGTTGCCTTCTGTTATGCGTTTACCACCAAAGGAGGTCATTTGAAATCCAGCAGATCCTTTTGCCCACTTTTGTGCACCACGGAAGCTACAAACCTAAGACATTGTACCTACATTCGACTCCTTTTCGTATCAAATGATACGTTCATACTGAAAACATGAAATTTTCTTAAGGCTCCACGGACAACATTTTCGCCGATAACAATAAACCGTTCCTTAACAGAACCAAGTCCATTAACAGTATAACTTTGCACATTTCTCAGCCGAGACATCGGCCTAATGTTTGTATCTGTACTCCTTCGCCCAATATCAGGCTTAGAATATCTTTTACTCATTTTATTTGACGCCACACATTCGTTGAAATACATATATATGTATTGACCAACTGATTCGGTTAAACTGAATACAATACACAAAATGTGCAAACTCAATTATAACATCCCCAGTGGGAATCGCTACCACAGCACACACAGACACAATATGCACACAACCCATCTAGTACGCATGTCTAACAGAAAAATAAGAATAAGGAAACACACATCCTTCCATCGCCAGCCACTCGCCTCTACTCATAAATTTAGCGAAGAGGCAGCGAAAGGAGGATAAAGAACAAAAAAATGATTATCACCACTGAGACATGGTTGGAGACGTGATCAACGAAAAATTAATCAAATTCTGAATTTTACGAATGATATTTTTGATATTGCTCAGCTTCTAGATGACGTAGAATCAAATTTGCGTATTTAAAAACTCTAAACGACAAAACTAACAAATTTGATGGAAATCGACAAAGGCAAAGTTGATCTTATTTGTGTTTCTAAGTCATTTTGTCTGTTTTTGTGGTCTCCCAAGCACAAAACTGTATAAGTAGCTTTATCTAAACCTAGTCCATGCCATTTCGTAATCAATAAAAAAAAAATTACTAAAATCGGTTCAGCTGTTTTCTCACAAATACCGGACAAAGAAATATCAACTTCATTTTATAATATGTACATAGTAGTAGATACATACACAACTACAGTATGAACACGCATAAACACGAACGCCGCTTAGGCACCGATAGTGGCAATGGTCTCCACTGATCGTATTCGCAATACAATGCAAATAATATATGTTTTATGTTATACTAATGTTATAACTTTTCTCTAAGATAACGTACAGAGATAATATATCTGTGGCCACAAGCCATAACCGCTAAAGTCGCAAATGGAATTTTCAGAAGAAAAATTTTCAAATTCAATTTTCAGTTTGGAAAAAAAACTTACGCATTTAAGTAACAAACCAATACTGATTATCAAAGTGCAAATTAGTGTTAATTGTACCACCATTTTGTTATTTCTTTATTTATGCTTATTCAATGAAAATTATAGAAACATTTGGTTTTCGTCTTAAGTCGACTTTAGCGGTTATGGTTTGTGGCCACAGATATATACCAATGGATTTGTTAATGAAAGTTCTACATAGATACATATGTAAATTAAATTTAGTTCTGTTTGGTGAGAGTTAAGAAAAATTGAGATAAACCACCCAAAAATGGGAAAAAATCAAATTTAATACTTCTTTTGTTTATTTAAAACGTTTTTGTTCAAAGAAACTTAATATGTGGTATAGAAAAAACTCCGCAGTAGAATTCTGAAGCCACATGAGAAAACTGCACTCAAATCCGTTAGGTAGATTCGGCAATTTCGTGGCAGATACATATATTGTTATGTACAATAAAAAAAAAAAAAAAAAACTTTTTGAGGTCACGAATGCGACGGAACACCGACATGAGAAACAACCAGACGCATCATCAGCAGTTTATGCACAAGCAGCATACAGTAGCGGCGTCAGCAAATTTTGCCTACAAATAATGGTTCGAATTGCATGTTAAAGTTAAGTTTTGATTTTCCGCCCTTCTGGCAAGACATACTATACAATTGTTACTGAACTATTTTATTTTATTTCATTTAATAAAGAATTCTCTATTACATAAAGAAGAGTGCACGTTTTTAATTACTTGTGGTTTGTTTTAACTTTTGGTAAAAACGTTTCGCTGGAAATTACTTGAACATTTTTTCGGTGGTTTGTTTTAACTTTGGTAAAAACGTTTCGCTGGTCGTTCTTCTTCATAACACTAAAATTGTTGCCTTATTTTTCTTGTGTATAGCCAAACCAGGCATAACACATATTTTGGTGGCAGCGGTGGGATTCCACTACAACAACTGCGAGGGATTCATGGAGCTTGTAGTATTATTTATGTGAGTAATTTTTGTAAAGTGACTGTTTCGTATACTCAAGTGAAAGTAAATAATCGAAAGTTTTTAGAAAGATAATATAAAATATAATTTTGTTTTCTAAAGTTTTCAAATCTCCGTGCATCATTAAGTGCAATAAACATAAATACTAACGAATCGCTAGAAAATGGTAGTGAAGTCGACGTAGGCGAAAGTTATTATTCAGATAACGAAGTTGATAATAGAGAATTAGTTAACAGTGATAGTTCAGTTATGTCAGAAGTTTCCATCTTAATCTCCTTCATCCCTAGGTTGAACGGTACAAGCGATGAGGTTTTTACCTTCATCGATTCGTGCGATGGTGCCATCGAACTGGCATCCGAGGCACAGAAGAACGTGCTTTTTAAGTACATCAAAACTAAAATTCGTGGCAATGCCACAACAATTCTGATGAATAAAGAAATTGCAGATTGGAAAACGTTAAAAGAAGAATTATTAACAGTGTTTAGAGAGCCTCACAGCGCTCTACAATTACATAGGGAATTAATTTCAATTAGACAGAATTGGGACGAATCCGTGGTACATTACGTACAGCGAGTTGAGACATTACAAAGGCGTCTCCTCCAAACTAAGCTTGCGGGCGTAAAAAAGGAACACAAAGAGGGCCAAATAGAGTACATCCAAAGTGAAACTTTATCGGTTTTTATAAATGAACGTGAACGATTATCTACGTATGTCATAACGCAGCGCTCCAAAAATCTTGCAGAGGCGGGTAAGTTCGCTTCTGAGGAAGAACAGCGTATCAACCTATTTAGATCCAATACTCAGAAAGATTACACGAATAGGAATTTAGCTAAGATAAATTATCAGAAAAAGCTGTGTTTTAATTGTGACAAACCAGGTCACATAGCTCGAAACTGTAGGTCCCCTAAGACGAAACAAAATAGAGCAAATGGAAATCCATTTAGGCAAAATCCAGATCAGCCTTCACCTTCAAGCGCAGTCCAATATAAAGAGAGAAATTTTCGGTAGGCTGCATGGTAAGTGAGGCACTATGGCAGCTTAGAGCTTTGGATAACTCAGAATGCCCTCATATTTTAGTAGTAATCAACGGGGAAATTAAGAAACTTATAGTTGATACGGGAGCCGAAATATCTCTCATCAAGGCAAATTGTGTCTACAAAGATGATGTGAATACAGCAAACAAAACGAAATCCAGTGGAATAGGTGGGAAGATACGTGAAATTTTAGTCGAAACGAAATTAGAAATTGGATTTGTTCCCCTAGTTGGAAAATCTAGACCTGCGAACATTAAGCTCCAGGTAATAGAAAATAATTTATTGGGAGAATATGAAGGGTTGATCGGGAACCAATTCTTAAGAGACGGCGGTTTTTCGATCAATTATGAGGAAAATATTATCAGTGGAAAATATGGAAAGATACCTCTACGATTTCTAGGAGAAGAATTTATTATAAAAGAAAGGTCTGAAGTTTTTAGAACAGTTAGGATTGATAGTAGCTTAAACAATGAAATTATGGTACCGAGACAAGAAATTACCGGGGGTATCATAGTTCCAAATTGCGTCACTTTGAACAATGATGGAAAAGTCTAGTTTCGATAGTTAATACTACTGACAAGCCATTTAACTTAAAAAATGTTAGGATCGTAGAAAAAAATTTAAGTGAATTTGATATTTCTAAAGGTAGATCTCAGTTAGTGTCGGGTAACGTCCGAACTGACCATTTAAACAGAGAGGAAAAAGAAAGCCTAATCGAAATTGTAAAAAAATATAGTGACATCTTCAGTATCGAAAACGAAAAATTGTCTAAAACTTCTGTCATAAAACATAAAATACGGATACAAAAGGATTGTGAACCCGTTTTCACCATAACCTATAGGTACCCTAAGGTACATGATGAAGAAGTTCGTAAACAGATAGGAAAATTAAAAGAAGACGGTATAATTCAAAATAGCAGTTCTCCCTGGAGCTCTCCGCTATGGATAGTTCCCAAAAAGTCAGACGCAAGCGGTAAAAAAAAGTGGCGGATGGTAATTGACTACCGCAAGTTGAACGACTTGACTATTTCGTACAATTACCCTCTACCCAATATAAACGAGATCCTCGATCAATTGGGAAAAGCCAAATATTTTTCAACCCTGGACTTAACGTCTGGGTTCCACCAAATCCCAATGGACGAAGAGGACATCGAAAAGACGGCATTTAGTTTTCCATATGGCCATTTCGAGTATACGAGAATGCCATTTGGTTTAAAAAATGCCCCGACCTGCTTCCAGAGACTGATGAATACAGTTCTGGCAGGTCTGCAGGGAATCCGATGTTTCGTCTACTTAGACGACATCGTCGTATACGGAAAGAATTTACAAGAGCATAATGAAAAATTAGTGGAAGTTTTCGAGCAATTGCGAAAGGCAAACCTCAAATTGCCAAATTGCAGCCTGATAGGTGCGAGTTCCTTAGGAAGGACGTCTCATACTTAGGGCATGTAATCACTGACGAGGGAGTCAAACCCGATCCAGGGAAAGTAGAAAGCATTAAACGAATGGAAGCACCAAAGAACCCTAGAGGAATAAAGTCATTCCTTGGAATGATAGGGTACTACAGGAAATTCATTAAGAATTTTAGTAAAGTCGCTGAGCCATTGAACAAGTTGTTAAAAAAAGACGCTGAATTTATCTGGACTCAAGACCAGGAAGAAGCATTTAATAAGCAAAAGGAATTAATAACAACACTATAGTACCCGGATTATAGCAAAACATTTATCATAACAACAGATGGCTCTAATAAAGGTATCGGTGCAGTGCTTAGTCAGGAGAGCAACGGTAAAGATTTACCAGTACACTTTGTTAGTCGAACGCTGAACAAAGCTGAGATTAACTACAGTACGACCGAGAAAGAGTGTCTAGCCATCGTATGGACTACAAAACAATTTCGACCGTACATCTACGGAACAAAATTTATTATCCAAACCGACCACAGACCTCTAACGTGGTTGTTTAAAGTAAAAGATCCTGGTAGTCGACTCGTGAGGTGGCGCCTCAAATTAGAGGAATTCGACTATACTATTGTTTATAAGAAAGGTAAGTATAATGTTGTGGCCGATGAGCTTAGCAGGAACGTTAGGATAACGGAAAGAGAAAAAGAAGAAACATGGCAGGACTTGATGAGCCTGTTGGAAAAAGAGGGTATCGAAGTAAATAATGAAGTTAGGGAAAATGTAGAAAATAATAACGAAATCACGAATGAGAGCATATGTTAGAGGAGAATGGGAACATAAGAGATGATAACATAATAGGTGATATCGAGGACAACCCAGAAGACGATGTTATATCGCAAAACGAACCTCCTAGTGATAGAGAGGAAAATGCTTCAGACAATAAAGAGGAAGTATTCGACTCTGAAAGGAGACGAATCATAATAAATGAGTATCATAAAGGACTGTTAGGAGGACATACCGGCCAAAAGGCAACGTACGCCAGAATTAGAAAGAAATTTAAGTGGAAAGGTATGCAGAAAGATATAGAGTACTTTGTAAAAAACTGTCCTCAATGCCAAACTGAAAAGGTGAATAGAGTTCCAACAAGGAACCCCATGAAAATTGTTACGTCTGCGGATAGGGCTCTAGAGAAGTTTATGATAGATCTTATAGGACCTTTACAAGAAACGGAAGATGGGTTTAAATTCGGCCTTACAATCCAGGACGACCTTTCCAAATTTATTAAGTTTATTCCCTTAAAAAATAAAGAGATGGGCACTGTCGCTTCTGCAATAATGGAGGAATGGATAGTGAATTTTGGAATGCCCAAAATCATTCTATCTGACAACGGCCTAGAATTTTGTAATGGTCTTTTCAAAGAATTCTGCGAATTACTCGGTATCAGTCACATAACAACAAGCGTGGCCTATCCACAAGTCAATGGGAGCGTAGAAAGAGCCCATTGTAGGCTGTTAGAGTATCTTAAGTCCACAGGTAGGGAACTAAACCAACTGAGAGAATGGCACAAACAAATGCCATATGCTGGATTTTGCTATAATAGCACAGTTCATAACACCACAGGCTACACGCCTTACGAAATAGTATTCGGATTCGAAGTAAATAGACCCAGCGCAGTAGACACAGTTGACTAGACAACCATATATGACTATGTTGATGAACTAAAATCAAATCTCTTTAAAAAACAAGAAATCGTTAAGGAAAACACAGAAAATGCAGGCAAAAATCGAAAGTGAGGTATGACAAAAAATTAGGTAAATCAATAGAATATAAAGTACGTCAAAAGGTAGTTATACGAAATGAAAGAAAAGGAAATTATTGAGTACGTATAAAGGCCCGTTTCCCATTCTTGAAGTGAATGATAATCGCGTAGTCGTAAAACTTCAAAACAAGCAACAGAAATTCAACAAAGCTAATGTCAAACCCTATTTTTCAGGATATCATGCGTCTGTTCGACAAACGCAGAAAACTTAGTCATAAACGATCTTCAGAAACATACCGGGATATACTTCAACCACATTGGAAATGGAAAAGAAATAAATAGTAAATTAACTTTAATAGCACATTTAGATATAACCATTCTGGAACAGACAGTTTTAACATTAGAAACATGATTAACTCAATAGACAACCTTTGTATAGAATCCAAAACAGAGTGTAAACAATTTAAAAAATCAGCAAAACAAGAGATAGCAAAAGCAGACCATAGAATTGGCATAATTTCAGGCATAGTAGGAAAACCGAAAAGATTAAAACGAGGTCTAGCTAATGTAATAGGTTCAGGTCTTAAGGTTTTATTTGGAACGATGGACAACGAGGATGCTGAATATTACTCGACAGCAATTCAAAGCATTTCGGAGAATGAAATCAGAATAAAGAACCGTATGGAAGAAAACATAGAAGTAATAAAAGTAATGAGCCAATAAACAAGTACTTGAAAGTGTAAAGAATGTTAATGTAACGTTGAAAAAGATCAATGAAATTATTGATGAGATTAATAGGGTTGATACTAGGGAGGACAATCTTAATCGAACTATCACTTTAACTTCCTATTATGATGAAATATCTACCAGAATTAATCATAAGATTATGCGACTTGAACTTGAGATAGAACAAATAATTGACAGTCTTTTATTTATTCAATCGGGAATTTTGCATGCGCGTATCATTGAGCCTTCCGACTTATTAAACGAGCTAAGAGAATCCGATCACAATAATATACTTGCAATAGAACCAAATTTAGCAAACTACGCGGAAATTCTGAAAATGTTAGAGATCAAGGCATTCACTAAAGACCGTACTATTATCTTTAAAATTCATGTCCCAACAGTTACAAAAGAAACCTTTGACGTATACGAAACAATTACAAAAAAAATACAAATTCTTGGCGCAACAGACCGTATGTGGTCCAGGGCCTAGCTTCTCGCAACCATTCGTGTTGTGCGTGTTATATTTTTTCACACAAATGGAAGGGACCTACAGTTTAGAGCCATATCCGAAAGGCAAATTGAGAAGCTTTCTCTTGACAGTTATTACTCTCGGACGTTTGTCAGACATTCGCGAGAGGTGGACCGTGAAAAACTTTTTGGTGTTCTCTGGGATTCGAACCTCGAACCTCACGCTCAACGATCCAACGCACAAACCACTTGAGCCACGGCGCCCATACGAAACAATTACTCTCCCAAAAATAGTAACAAACGGACTTGTAATCTTAACCTTAAGTAATAAGTACCTAATTATAAATAAAAACAGAGAAGAATATGTATTAAAAGAAAAACTAGACGATTGTAAAATATTAAATACATGTATGTAGTCCTCAATTATTACGTAGTACTTTAAGTGATTCGAATTGTGAGATAAGTATCTTTATGAGGAATAAAGCTGAAAACTGCAATGCACAAATTGTAAACTCGAAAATTGAAATATATCATAAGATTAAAGATAACTCCTTTTTGTACACAATAACTGAAGAAACCAATTTTAAATGTAAATGTCAAAACGAAACAGAAACAGGAAAACTTTTTGGTACAGGCATAATTGTAATTAATAATGATTGTATATTAGAAACATATGACATGACAATGAGAACCTTAGGTGTTGGCAATGAAGTATCCATAAGAGACAAATATTCATACGGCGATTTGGAAGACTGCTGCATCAACGTAAAACTACATGAAATAGCAATCAAACGAGAACCGATGTCAAAAATTACAGCGAAAGATATCCATGAACTACAAGACATGACCTCCGAAATTCAAAATCAACGAAGTTTTTGGTCAAAAACCGTTCAGCAAATACCAAAACGAGCACAAGGTGTACTGAAGTAAGGGTAGGCGTGGCAGATACACCCGAGCACTCTACATCGGCGGAGGCCTTTGAATTAAGGACACCAAAGTCCAATCTCAGGATGAAATATTCTTAGATGTGTCTGAAAGGGGGACGTGTTATGTGCGAGTTAAGAATTAATTAATAATTCTGCAAAGTTGTCTAAACCTGGTTTATATTCCAAACATATGGAGAGAAGTTATGGTTGTATTTATACCCAAAGCGGGTAAATGCTCTCATTCAAATCCAGAAGATTTCAGACCTATCAGTGTTCAATCTCCGCTTCTGTGGAATTTGGTGGTCAATGAACTATTGATAATCATGGAAGGCGAGGGATGCGCGGCGATCGCTTATGCAGATGATGTTGTTTTGGCCGTCTCGGGAAAGCACCTAAATACTCTGAAGGAAATCTTAGAAAACACTCTATATAAGCTCACTAGATGGGCAGTTCGGTGTGGTCTGGTTGTAAACCCCCACAAAACTGAACTAGTACTCTTTTCAGGAAATATAAAATCCCGCTAGTCGACCCTCCCTCTCTTAATGGAACCTTAACCTTCTCTGATAAAGCAAAATATTTGGGTCTTATCCTGGATGGGAACCTAAGTTGGAAACCTAATATTCAAGAAAGAGTAAAGAAAGCTACAGCAGTACTTTTTTCTTGTAAGAAATCCATTGGGAATAAATGGGGATTACAATCTCGAATTACTCACTGGCTCTACACCTCGATCATTAGATCGATACCCACATATGGGGTGATTGTCTGGTGGACAGCCTTAGATAAAGCTATAAATCGCGATTATCTAAGTAAGGTCCAACGTACAGCTTGTCTGTGCATAAGCGGAGCACTACGTACAATACAATCCGCGGCACTGGACATTTTATTCCATCTAATACCCCTCGATATATATAGCAAGCAAACGGCTTGCGATTGCGGCCGTTCGCCTTGAAGCTACCCAACAGTGGTCAAGAAAAGAATTCTGCCACGCCTCTATTCTGAATAAATTCAAAACCTCTCCCGAAAACACGGACTACACCATCCCACTTCTAAATTTTGAGAAGAACTTCCTTGTCACCATCCCTTCCAGATCACGCTGGGAGGACGATGCATTTTTAGAAGATGATTGTATTCACTTCTACACTGACGGGTCAAAAAACATAGACGGAGTCGGTGCAGGTGTTTTCTCCGATAAGCTTAACCTTAGGCTCTCCTTCCGTTTTCCTAATCACTGTAGCGTGTTCCAGGCGGAAATAATGGCGATAAAAGAAGCCCTATCTTGGCTTCAGAAAAACTTGATATCTGCTAGATATATCCGCATCTTTTCTGATAGCCAGGCAGCAATCAGATCCCTGGAATCGACCTCTATAAATCCTTTAGTAGCCCTAGACTGTCGTTCGTCTCTTGTGGAGATGGCTGAGCAGTTCTACATTCACCTGTGTTGGGTGCCGGGGCATAGAGACATTCCAGGGAATTGTAAGGCCGATGAACTCGAAAAGAAGGAACAACTTTACCCATCTTGCCGGACAATGGCACCTTAGGTATTCCAATCGCTACTCGCAAACTCAAACTTAAGCTGGATGCTATCGAGAGTGCAAATCTTAGGTGGACAAGTGGATCAACATGTCTAGCGACAAAACAGATTTGGCCAAAGCTGGATCTAAAACGCTCTAAGAATTTGATTTCTCTCAACAGATTGCATATCGGCACCACAATAGGTGTCATCACTGGACACTGTCTAACAGGCAAGCATGCTACAAGGCTGGGCCTCTTCGCGAACGAATTCTGTAGAAGCTGCATGGATGAAGAAGGGGAGGAAACTATTCCTTACTTTCTCTGTTTCTGCCCAGCTCTCTCCCGTAGAAGGAAACTCCACTTAGGAGCTCCCTATCATAATGATACAGGCGACCTGATGAATATTGACATCAAGAGCCCCCTACGCCTCATAAGAAGCTCTAATTGGTTTTAAGACGAGTAGGTGGAGGGAGGCTTCTCCCATGATGCACGTGGTATCACAACGGACCTCATTGGTCTAAGTGTGCTGGCGAATCCTAGCTGGCAGCCACTTCAACCTAACCTAACCTATTTTTTCGCCAGGAACCTTTGTTCCAAGGATTTCTTCTCCTCCAGGAGTTTTAATCGAATGGAGATTTTTGTGCGTGATAAATATCTTGAATTTACTGATGACGCGTCTTCTAGTACAGGAGCCGAACTCAATGTTTGAGTTTGAAAAGGCGGTAGCGGAGCACTTTGTTGAGGAAGCAGAGGCGGTGGTGTGGCCCATTGTTGAGGAAGCAGAGGCGGTGGTGGTGTAGCACTTTGTTGAGAAGGCGGAGGCGGTGGTGGTGGTCTCGAAGGTTGCGATTCAGCCCCTGTGAATGCATTTGACGTGCCGGGAAACGCTGATTTATTTTTGTGATTAAATCACTTGTAGTGTTCGATTGCGGTGGTGTATGCATCATTTTACTGGTTTTACGAAGGTGTAAAGTATAAAGTAAATTAAATGGTACTTACCCTTTGTTCCAATGATGAGTTCTTTACCTCTGATTTCAACGTTTTCCGCGATGATGGTCTTGAAAAAGACGACGGAACGTCTGGCCGCGGTGTTCTCCTAGCTATTCACAACCGTTACGAATCTGAACTTTATAAAACATCGCACACCGCTGATTTTGAGTTTATCTGCGCTAAAATTACCATCCTTAAGCGTAGTCTGTATCTATTCTGCTGCTACATCCGCCCCTCCCAACCTATTCAAGGATACCAACTCGCTATAGATGCTATAGACTCTCTCCTTGATTTTACGGACCCCTGTGATGACGTCATAGTCTTAGGCGACTTTAATCTTCCCCATCTTCAATGGGTTCAGTCTGAGGATGAATCTCATTTCGTTCCTTCACATGCAACCTCTGACAAAGAAGTCCTTTTCACAGATTGTCTCTCCAACTCTGGCCTCCATCAAATCAGTGGCATAACTAATAACCTTGGCAGACAACTTGACCTTATTTTCTCTTCCGATGCTGACAATTGTATTGTGTCGGCAAGTAATCATCTTCTCTCTACTCTAGACCGCTACCATCCACCCCTCTTTCTTTCGTTTGCATACGGTGACTTAAATTCTAATTCTCATTCCCAGGCTTCATACAGCTTTAATTTCCGGAAAGCTAACTTCTGCAAACTCAACAACTTGCTCAGTAATGCCGTTTTTGACTACAGAGATATTTCTGTGGATACCGCTCTCGCATCTTTCTATTCCTTAATCTTTGATTGCTTTCTGCAATCTGTTCCTTACTCGCCCAAAAAAAATTGTTCTTCATCCCCACCGTGGTATAATAAGCAACTGCGTACGCTTCGTAATAAGAGGAACAAACTTTGGAGAGCATACCTGAAAACTCGCTCCGACTCTGACTACTCCCTTTATCAGCACACACATACACACTTTGCTGAACTAAGTGAAGCTCTTTACCAAGATTACCTCGTCCGTATGCAATCCAATCTAATTACTGACCCCAAGCGTTTTTATCATTTCATAAATGCGAAACGTAAATCTGATAACTATCCATCTACCCTCAAGCTTGCCAACACCTCCTCGTCGGACCCCAAAATTGTAGCAAACCTATTCGCCCACTTTTTTAGTCAATCGTTCACTGACCGCATCCTCGAACCTGACCTTGACTACTTCTCTTATATGGATGACTGCGCTCAAACGTCCTTAGTCTCGGTCAATATCACCCCGCAACTTGTCACTGATAAGATTAACAAACTTAAGGATGACTACTCCCCCGGTCCCGACGGATTGCCCGCTATTGTTTTAAAGAAATGCGTGACACACTTGGCCCTACCCTTGACTTCACTTTTTCTCATGTCCATTTCCCAAGAATCTTTCCCCCTCCTTTGGAAGAAATCATTTATCATACCCATTCACAAGAAAGGCCCAAAAACCGAAATATCCAACTATCGACCTATCGCTAAACTGTCATCCATACCCAAACTCTTTGAAAGCATTGTTTACGATACAATGTTTTTTCATTGTAAATCATTATTTTCCACTAAGCAACACGGGTTCCTCAAAGGTAGATCGACAACCACCAACTTAACAGAATTTGTCTCTCAGGCGCTTTGCGCGTTTGAAGACGGTTGCGAAATCGACGTAATAGCCACTGACTTCAGTAAAGCTTTTGATAAAATCTCTCACCCAATTATTACTCTTAAGTTGAAAGCCCTCGGTTTTCAACCCGGTTTTATCAAATGGATCCAATCCTATCTTGCAAATCGACAATACGAGGTTATATTTAGATCTTCTGTCTCTAACCCCTTTATGGCCACATCAGGCGTCCCTCAAGGCAGCCACTTGGGTCCTTTAATCTTCGTCCTTACTACCAACGATGTCGACCGCATTATCAAAGACTCCTGTCTCTCCGTCTATGCCGATGACATGAAAATTTTTAAAGTCATTTCTTCTACTACAGACTCTCGCTTTCTCCAAGACGACCTAAACAGATTTTTTATCTGGTGTCAGAAAAATCATCTTGAACTTAACACTAGCAAATGTCAATCCATCACATACTCCCGTAAACGCCTTCCACCACCCCATAGGGATTACTTTTTCTGTAACGAACCTATCCCTTCAGTCTCATCATTGCGCGATTTAGGTATCATCTGCGATAGGGAGCTTAACTTCCGTTCGCATATTGACAACATTATAAACAGAGCCAATTCCGCGCTTGGCTTTGTTAAACGTTGGTCTAAGGAATTTTCTGACCCCTACGTTACCAAATCACTCTATATCTCCTTCGTCAGACCCATCCTCGAATACGCTAGCCAAGCTTGGTCCCCTCACTATGCTGTTCACGTCCGACGTATTGAAGCCATCCAACGCAGGTTTATACGTTTTGCTCTCCGTGGTCTTCCTTGGGTTGATTGTTTCAATTTGCCTCCCTACTCTGAACGTCTGAAATTGATCAACCTTCAATCTCTCGAAAATCGTCGCGAAATTGCCGACCTCCTCTTCTTACATCATTTATTAACTGGTCACATTGACTGCCCAGCGCTTCTTGCATTGGTTTCATTTAATACCAATCCCCGCGGCCTTAGGTCCATTCCCCTCTTCCGTCTCAGTACTCACCGCACCAATTATGGTTTTAACGCACCCTTGTCCAGAATGCTTCGTTTGGCTAACAATATGGAAAATTCGTTTGATTTTCACTACAGCAGAGCCACTCTTCGCAACATCCTCCAGCATCGCTCCAACTCAGCCTAGCCATTGTCCCACATCTCTCCTCCTCTAACCCTAATCCCTCTCTCCCTTCTCTCGATAGTTCGTAAGTTTATCTCTAGTTTTTTAAGTATAGATTGTTTAAGTACGGCTTGTATTAAGCTTAATAAAGTGCCGGTAGAGCCGGCGTCAAATCAAATCAAATCAAATCCAGTTGGAGGTTATGCACGTGTGTCTTTGGATCGATGATCTTCAGGATCATGAGGATTCAGGCTCTTTGTTCCAGTTGGAGATTATGCACGGGTGACGACACTCGAATGAGTCGTCTTTGGATCGATGATTTTCAGGATCATGAGGCTTCAGACCCGTTCTGGCGACGATTTCGATGATTTCGTAAAACGAACAAACGAAATTTTATAAATGTTAAAAAAGATAAATTCCGAATTTTAATCGATGCGTTTATTTTACAAATGTTTGCTGCAACGCTAGGATAAAATTTACTAAAGAATTACAAGTCTATTATTTATTAATATAAAAAATATAATTTTTTAATTTCTTACTAATTTAACGGGATGAGTGTGTATCACTTAAGAGTTCCAAAAGAAAAAGAAAGAGGAAACGATTTCTACTTAAACATATATGATATGCCAAATGCCGTGTGGGAACTTTGTCCACACAAAAAAAAGATAAATTATTATTTATATATAAACAAAGCAATTAATGGTTTATTAAAGAATATTAAAGAACATTAAGGAATATTAAAGAATATTAAAGAATATTAAAGGCGCGTGTTGCGTCAGCAAAAGTCAGATTTCAAGTGAGTTACTATTTGTCGCTAGCGCGCTGGATGCGTTCCTACAATACTCCCTTCTGAGAAGCTGAACTGGGATCAGCTGTTGTAATTTTACTTTTCTGTCACATTTTAAGTACGTCCTAGGTTTTGTTTGAGTAATTGATGAATCTGGTTTCTGTGGCGAATTATTGGATAGCTGGGAATCTGCTGATGGTATGTGAGCTGGCTTCAATCGTTCAACGTTGACGTTGGCAATTTTTCCGTTGATGTCGATTGTGAAGAGTCTGTCGTGCAAATATGGCCCATAAAATGAAGAGGACATTGTTCAACTGCATACAACCGATCTAATAATGGTACGCCATATTCAGTGTTTCTAATAATGGCCTAATAGATAAAGGCAGTCACGATTACTATCATCACTTTCATCTTCTTTAGTTTTGTCATTGAAATGAATATAGGAATGTTGTCGCATCACTAAGGGGTGCATCGATTTTCTATAAAACTCCAAAAATCGGTCGTACTTGGAAGTTTGAAGTAACCAATGTAAAAAGGGATCCCAATAAACTTTCGTAGATCAAGAAGTCTAAAGAGGAATGATGTATCAAGAGCAAGTTCCGCATTGACTGAGGTTTCTTCAACGATACGTTGGTCCAACGACTAAGGAAAGAGCTATGATCAAACTTTAACAAAAAATTCCTAGCCTATAACTTCTCCTGGATGGGTTGAGTCTTCCTGTGCGTGAAAAACAAGATTCGAATTTTCGCATTTCAAAGACATCAACTTTCAAATTGTAAAATCTAAAGGACATGAACTCCAACGATCGTTAACTGAAGTTGAGGTGCAGATGAGGTTCAAGCAACATCTGCATCTTCCAAACCTCCCACATCATTTATCATATTGGGAAAATCCTTTTCCCTATTATCTCCGTCCGTTTCACCCGGCTCACCTTCATCATTATCTTCATATTCATGTACATTATAAATACCCATAGAATGATAATTCATTGCAAACAAACGCAGCACATAAAAAAATAGCAATAATCACGAGATAGGCCAAATTGCCCAGTGTATCTTTAAAGATACAACCGTTTACCACAACATTACGCGAGCTGCGTTTCTTAGAATCCCATGAAACAAATTTATTTAACTTCACAATAAATGTCTGTACCTGCAATGATTTTTTTTTCTAGTGAAATGTCACCAGGTTCAAAGAATTTTAATAATAAAGATACTTTTTTTTTTAAATTCTACGAAATTCGCTTCACGCACGTAATTTGTCTATGGTAACTGTACTTTCAAAGTTAGGAGGCTGAAAACATTATTTTGATTAGGATTTGAGTTGGTGAATAAGAAACTATTACAATCTTAGCTCTGGACCTTCTATTTAATAAATTAAAATTATTTGAATGGTTGTATCTTTAAAGATACTGTGGGCATTTAAGGGTTAAAGAACTTTAGAAACTTGATTGAATACTACTGAACGCAAGGCAAATTACAATCTTTTTATCTTTGTAAAAAAATTATTGACCTAGCCATGGACTTGAAAGAATGATTGTTTACGTTGTTTGTACGAATAACTTAAAAATAATGACAAATTATAAAATAACTAACTTTAAAAAACAAATCTCAATCTTAAATTTTTTTTCAAAAGAACAAAAAATTATATTTTGTACGCACTACAAAAAAATATAAGTACTTGACGCAACAGAGCGTATGTGGTAAAGGCCTAGCTTGTATCCTGCGTGTTATTAGTGTTTTTAGAAACTTTCTCATGACAATCATTACTCTCGGACGTTTGTCACCTCCTTGGGAATGCCTGGAGGTGGGACCGTAAAAAAAATATTTTAATGTTTTCTAGAACTCGAACCTCGAGCCTCCAGTTCGTTCCATCCCCGCGAGTTTTTTACGTTCCATGATTGTTAAAAAAGTAGAGAGTCGAAAGTACAGACCCCTACCTCATAATTAAATACTAAAAAAAAAATCTGCGAGAAAAAGGCACAACCCTGTAAGTAACATCTTTAGTCGTTTCAACCCCATATCCGTTTTATTTCATTTATAGTGTATACACCACGATATTATAACTGAAAAGAACAAGGATATGACAACTATCACCAACAGTTTCATCCACGAAGCAAGTATCGATTATTCCCAAAATGCGCAGAGATGCGCACTTATTGCAGATTTCTTACTGTTATACACAATTTTCTGGCAGAAAACTTTTTATTAGCACATCGCTTAATATCAAAACCCGCTTAAAATCACACAGAAGATATAAAAATTAAGGAAGAGTTCATGCAATACTGCTCGCTTAAGCCCGTATGACACTAAATTTTTTTCTCATTTTTAATGCATTAAATCATGTTTGAGTGTCAGCCTTGCATAAAAAAGACAACACGATTTTTTAAGAAAGGGAAAGCAATAATTTTGCACTAAAATAATAAACTGTCAGCTTTTGTTTTTGTGTTGAGCCGAACAGAATCACAAACGGCAATAATTAATTGGGAATTTAGGTTTTTGTTTCTCTTTAAACATTTCCAAAATGGTTGCTATTAATAAATTTATATTAAAAACACACAAAATAAGTACATTTGGATCCATTTTGCAAATTCAAAACAATTTACTTTTGCAATGACTCAATTTAATGCAGAAATGTCAAAAAACAAGCTGCCAGTGGCTGAAAAATGTAGTTTGGATTACATTTTTAATGCATTTTTTTTTGACATTTTCACATTTATTAGGTTAGTGTGTACGCACTCACACTTAATGGAAATTTCAGTAGTGAATTTTTCGTACTGCTCTAATTTCATTTCCAGAGCATTAAAAATGAGAAAAAAATGTAGTGGGGGCTTTAGAGTCACATCTCACTGATCCATAATTCATGTGATCTTCACATGTAAGAATATGGTACCTGCATGTGTATGTATGCACATATGCGTGAATTTTTTTCTGAAATTGCCTTAATTGTTACACTGTGTGAGGAATTGAACTTGTGTTTTAATCGTTTCTCTTTTATATTATTGCTTCTATCCTTTTTCTCATTTTTGTAAGAATATTTATTATGAATGAATACATATTTTTAAGTTCTAGTTTTCAGTTTCCTCTTGTGTGATTAAATACATGTTTCTTAAAGCATAAAACCATTGTATTAGCGGGGGGATATATATATACATACATCTATAGATATATGTATACATATGTATGATCAAGGGTACCCAGCAGTTTAAGGACAAAAGATGAGAATTTATTTATTAATAAAGGAAACGTATTCAAACTTTAAAACAAATTTAGTTTCTTGAATCAAGTAAAAAGAATAAAAACTATTTTCTTTTTAATTTTTTAAAACAGGTCATTTGAACCGAAAGACAAATGAAACTTACACGGCGAGTTATGTGTGATGCCTTTGAATCCGGGCATACTAGAAAGCTCCCTTCTATGCGCAAAATTACCAAAATTACAAGGCATACCGCTAAAGGAATAAGCCGTTTTGTTTCCACAAATCGAAATTCATTCTAATGGGATCGGATGGTTTTCGTCATGTTCGCAGGCCAAAACACGAAGCTCTTAATCCTCGATATTCGAACGGGACGGTTAAGCATGGAGGAGGAGCATATCATGGTATGGGGATGCTTTTCTGGAAATCTAGTTGGCCCGATCCATAAAATAGGCGGAATTATTGACCGATTCGTGTACAAGGACGTACTCTTAAACGTTGTGCCACATGCTGAGGAGGAATTGCATCTGAAATGGACATTTCAGAAGGACAATGATCCGAAGCATACTTCAAGAGTCGTCAAGAAATGATTTCAAGATAAAAAAAGTTGATTTATGGAATGGTCAGCGCACTCCCATATCTAAATCCCATAGAAAATCTGTGGAAAATTGTAGATCGGAGTATTATGCGAGATAAATGCAGAAACAGGGACGACCTTTCCATTTAAGTCAATGAGGCTTGGAATAATATACCAAGTTCCATCTGTTTATCTCAGCAGAACTAGTTTAACAATCTAAAGAGCCCTTACCACTGGTGGGGGGAAGTCTATAGGTAAGTCAAAACACTAATTTTTGCTGCGGGTTCAATCTGAACTGAACTGTTTATTAAAATGTAATGCCTTAAATACTAAAATTATGCTAACTGTACAAAATATTCCTACGTGATAAAATATTATAATATCATATTATTATTATCTACAAAAAAGGCAAGTAATGCTACACACGCTGAGAAAAAAAATGAATTTAGCATAAAATTGGAAAATAGTGGTGAAATCTAATACAGTGATCACACATATCAAGAAATATGTTTCTGTTGGTTACAACATGCTGGGGCCGCCTTATGCCGAAGTCACACAAAAATCAGCATCGTCTAAGTTTCTTCGCACAGGCGCTGCTGCTATTCTGATCGCTGTCTTCTTGCTGCCTGTGGTGGTTTCCATTGCATTGTTGCTTGATGACAATAAACACTGCTGCTATTATCAGAATTGTAGTTGCAGAACCTAAGACAGTGTAGTGCTGAATTTTATGTGTCGTTATTGTTTTAAAAAGATGTTCTTAATCTTTCTGAATTTTGATTGCATGTTCCAAGTGCATCATCCTCTTGGATAGATCTGTTTGCAACACAGGTGATTCCTCTTGTTTGTGTTGGAAATCAATTAACTGCTGCGACAGATTCATAGTTGGCATGATAGATGCGTCCAGCCTACTAGTGATGGCTTGCTTTACGATGATTATAATTGATTCTTGATAAATCATACAATTGATTGCAGTCGCAAAATTCCACTGCCGGTTAATATGCTCGTTCGGGTGTTGAAATTGCAAATTATATCAATGCTAGTTTCTTTAGGCATGGAAAATATCCATGTGTTTGGATGATTCAGTGTGCCTTAGCTGGAATAGTGCGAGTTACGCAAGACGGCGATAATGTCTTGTTATGGTGCAATATGCTCATCTCACAGGAACTAATTGACGAGCTGGTGGTGAATATAGGATGTAGCAAATTGCACCAATATGTGTTTGTTGATCTTTTATTGCAAGACGCAAACTCGGCCAGTGTCATGGGGTAATAGTTATCCTTTTCTAGACCAACTGATAGTCCGATGATGGTACGATGAACGTAAAGTTCTCATTGTGTGTTGTTGGCACTGGTAGCACGTTAAAAACCTTAAACTCCTTGTTGTACAAAAGAGGTAGAGTTATTTCAATGCTGATATTATTCCCCATAACTCTTCCCCTTGGATGAAGCTCCTTGTACAACTGTAGAATGGATTCGTGATGCCTTTCTCCAGGTATCATTATCGTTCGAGGAATGTTGTCATGTATGCGCAGCAATTCGTTGTTTAATTGTTGAACACTTAATATGAGCGGATGTATTTTGCCATTATGCGTTGACAACAAGATATCCATCAAAATACTTTGCTTATTTGGATAGTTTATCATTACCAAAATGGTAGTAAGTGCAGTGGAAGTGAATCTTCGGAATGTGTTGTATTTATCGGTTTGGTTCCTTAAGTTATTTATCAACTCAGTCAGTAGCTGCAGTTGTTTTTGAGTTGACTCAGGCTCTTCCTTAAATATATTTAGCGTGGAGTCAATGATAGATGTTTGATTTTTCATGACGTTCATTATATAGTCCTCGTTGTTACGTACATTTTGAATTGTTTCTTCATATTTTTGGGCAAATCGTTGGTCTAATACTCCAAATAGTTCATTGGCTACAGTACCAATAATATCGAATGGAGACCGTTTACTTCGTTGAACTGGACCGCTGTTTGCATGCAGTAACACGTCATTATTAGGCTCAATTTGCTGAAGATGATGTTTAAATTGACTGAGAGTCGTTTCACATAATACGTCACTGTTTTCACTGTTGTCATCTGTCTTATACACTCCTTGCATGTGTAGAATTCTGACCAGTAGTTAGTCAGGTTGAAAAAAACAACTGCCTTCCAAGAACTTGCAATCATATTTGCTCTACCAACATCTTCAAAGAATATTCTTGGCTGGCTGCTGAACTGAGTTATCTCTATATCTTTGTTGGTTTGTTGTGAGTCAATTGACGGTATGAATGTTGTTATTAACGACACAAATAATAATGCGGTAACAATACTCGAACTTGACCCGTTACTTTTTCCTTTCTTGCTTCTGTTGGATTGATCAGGTTCATTACCTCGAGGGCTGCTCAAATTATCGTCAATGGGTAGAGGGCAAAGTTTGGTTATTGGCCTCTTGATGAACTTATTATTGCTAAATACAGTCACAGCGCGAACTTGTTCATCCTCTCCTGGGTGTATTTCTTCAATTTTCCCCAACATCCACTTAGTTGGTGGCATACGATCATCCTTGAGGAGCACGATATCCCCCTTATGAATATTGGATTCCTTTTGTTTCCATTTAGAACGCTGTTGAAGATGAGAGAGGTATTCCGTTGACCAGATCTTCCAAAAGTGTTGGGTCATCCTTTGAATCAATAGCCATCGGGAACGGAGGCTTCGACCTTGATCTATTATTGGTTCCGGCAAAGAGTTGACTGAAGATCCAATGAGGAAATGACCTGGTGTGAGTATTGGACTATTATCGATGTCGTTTGTTAGTGAGACGAGTGGGCGAGAGTTCAAACACGCTTCTATTTGCGTAAACAGATTTGTTAGCTCTTCAAACGTAAGTGTAGTATCACCGATTATCCTCTTCATGTGATACTTTATTGATTTAACGCCGGCCTCCCACAATCCTCCAAAATGTGGTGACGCTGGTGGAATAAAGTGCCATTCTATGCCATCTAACGCAAGTTTTTCTGCAATTTCTTTTCCGATTGTTTAAAGGTGAGCTTCATCATTGCTGTTATTTCTTTATTGGCTCCGACAAATGCTGTTCCACAATCGCTATAAATGTGGGAACACATTCCTCGCCTTGAGATAAATCGCCTGAGAGTGGCGATGAAGGCTTCTGACATAAGGTAGCTGACTAACTCAATATGAATAGCCTTGGTTGCTAAGCATACGAATACTGCGATGTACCCCTTTGACGTCCGGTTTCCTCGGCCCTTATATGAAAGAATCTGAATGCGCCCGGCAAAATCGATTCCAGTGTACGTAAATGGTCTTGAAGGTATTACTCGAGGAGTTGTAAGCATTCCCATTATTTGACCCTTAGTAGTTGCTTTGAACCGGTGGCATTGTACGCACTTGTAGATAACTTGATGTACAACTTTCATAGCCTGTAGAATCCAGTAAGATTGACGCAAAGTTGCCATAGTTATTTGGATTCCACCGTGCAACGTCTTCCTGTGTACCATTTCAACCAACAGCTTTGTAAAATGATTGTTCCTTGGTAGTATATATGGATGCTTCTCTCTTTCTGGTAACTTTGCATTCTCTAATCGGCCTCCAACTACTTATATATTATCTTTATTAAGCAGTGGGGATGACGATAGAAGTTTGCTTTTTGTAGATATAAGTGTCCCACTCTTTAAGCATGTAAGTTCCTCAGGAAATGTTTCTTGTTGTACCATGCGGATTATAACCTTTGCCGCATTTTCCAGTTCAGTTTTGCTTAAGTATTAAGTTCGTTTTCCTGCCTTGCAATTTAGGATAAAGCGTCTGCAATAGGCAACAACTCGAAGTAATCTGTTGTATGACGAAAATCGTTCGAACATGTTGTCTTTAACGACAAGCGACGTTAATGATACCTTTGATTTGAACAAGAAATTACAGGGTCTTTAAGCCATTCTGGACCACTCCACCATAACCGATGACCTTTTAATTGATTTCGCGCGATGCCTCTGGATGCACAATCAGCTGGGTTGTCTTCGGAGTTTAAATGTCTTCAAAAACTAGGATCAGTAACCTCCTGTATTTGAGACACTCTATTTGCTACAAATGTTTTCCATTTAGATGGACATCCTCTTATCCACCCTAAGGTGATTGCAGAGTCAGTCCATGCAAATATGCCATCCACGTGTGACCCAAATATTCGAATCAGTTCCTTGAGAACCTTCATCAGTAAATGTGCTCCGCATAGTTCCAGTTTAGGGAGGGTTATCTTCTCCTTAATGGGTGCCACCTTAGTTTTGGCTATTAAGAGCGTGCTTCTGTAAGTCCCATTTGGCAATCTTATTCTTGAATATACGACTGCTGCATAAGCTGTTTCTGATGCGTCACAGAACCCATGCAATTCCATTTTTTGCAATTTAGTTGTTCCTATCCATCTACGAATTCTTATGTCTTCAACTGCTACAAGATTGCTTTTAAAGGTGTACCAGCTGTTTCTTAATTCAGCTGTCAGCGGATCATCGCAGTTGAGATTAGACTTCCATAATTGCTGCATCAGTACTTTTGCACAGATAGTAACAGGTGCTAACCAACCCAAGGGGTCATACAATTTCGCGATTTCTTCATATTTTCACACACTAAGCTTTTCAGCGGACTATGACACGAAGCCCTCTTCATATTCTTACAGGATCTCTAGAACTTGAACAGGTTATCAAAATAGGGCTCTAAACGAGACCAGGGGCAGGGTGTTGCCAAACAGCTTCGCTACTAGAACTACTGATAATAATATAAGAGTATGCTGTGGTCTATTCGAGTCAAGTGGCTGGTGGTAAACACTTTGCGGAAGTTCCCAGGGCTTATGTTAGTGAAGGATAGTGTATTTGATGCATTTTATAAGGACATTTTTGGGTATTGTGTGGTATTGCTAGTGTATTTGAACTCGGTGGTTATATTTGCTTTGCACGAAATATTAAACACACCGTGGCCACTACGAGAAACCGCCTTACGTATTTCCTTCTAAATCCAAAATGTCTGCACGGATTTAATTCACTTCAAACGAAATATACAGATGACGTTATACGTATCGTACATAAGATCTCACAAAAAACCGCGCCTTAAGTTAGATAGGGAAAATAAAAGAAAAAAAGGACACATTCCAAAGACTCATCGATAGATTCCGAAATGGACTCTCAGGTATACTTCTTCTTACATACCATGATGACCTAATAATATGCTTTGGAAGTTTTGAGGAGCACATTGCTGATTTAAAACAGATATTTGAACGCCTTAAACTGTTCAAACTAAAGGTGAACCGGAAAAAATCTAATTTCAGTTGCTCTGAAGTAAAGTATCTCGGCCACCTAATCACAAATCAGGGTCGATGGAGAAAACTGCTGCAATTTCAAATCGACCAGAGCCCAAAAATTCTAAAGAAGTTTTATCATTCCTACAAACTTGTTCATGGTACCGGCGTTTCATAAAAAATTTTGCTGATGTATCCAAACCATGGAACAATCACACGAAGAAAAAGGCTTTATGGAAATGGGGCAAAGAGGAGCAGACGTCATTCGAAACCCTGAAATCATTACTCACAAGCGCACCAATACTGCAACAAGCATGCGATGGACTACCCTTTCGCCTTAAGACAGATGCCAGCAATTATGAATTATGCCATCGGTGCTGTTCTGGTCCAGGGGGAGAAATCAGACGAGCATCCTATCGAATATGCTTCTAGACTCTTAACCGCTGCTGAAAGCAACTATTCAACCACCGAGCGTGAAGCGTAAGCCATAGTCTGGGCGGTCAATAAATTTCGAGGGTACATTGAAGGAGGTGAAGTAACCCTCGTAACCGACCATCAACCGCTAAAATGGTTAATGAGCCTTAAGTCACCAACAGGCAGACTTGCTCGATGGGCACTCCAGCTGCAACCGTACAATTTTGACATCGAGTACACGCCAGGAAGAACAAACATTGTCGCGGACATGCTATCTAGACCTTCCTGTGGTAGCCAACAACACCAAGAAAACATCTGCGAAATTTGCAATTTTCACATCGATATACCATCAAGAAGACCTAAAGAGATTCGTGAATCGCAACTTCAAGATGACCAACTAAAAGCAATTATAGAATCATTTGAAAATAATGATGAGAATATATCACGATGGACATCTCGCGGATATATCCTGAATGATGGGATTCTCTACAGGTATTCACCCGAATCCGATACTGAAAATGCCCAATTAGTGATACCACTTCAAGAGAGGCAATCGATTTTGCATAACTACCACGATGCTGCAACCGCAGGTCACTATGGAATCGACCGAACGTTCTCCAGAATCGCTTCCCACTACTACTGGCCTGGAATGCGTAATGATATTACCAAGCATATAGGTAATTGTCTTGCTTGCTTACGTTATAAGCCTAGCAATATGAAGCCCGCAGGACTCCTCCAAACAGTTACTATTAACCAACGCTTCGAGGTACTATCTGTTGATTTATTTGGTCCATTGCCTGCTACTCAGGATGGTTACCAATGAATACTCATAGCCGAGGACCTTGCTAGTAGATGGGTTGAGGTATTTGCACTTAAAGAAGCTACCGCAGAAAATTGTGCACTCACTTTGTTGAATGAAATCTTTCTTCGCTATGGAACACCACGACGACTACTGACGGACAACGGCTCACAATTCATTTCGGCACTAATGCAACAACTTACTCACTGCCTGGGAATCCAACAAACGCTCACCCCAGTATATCATCCTGAAGCCAATCCAGTAGAACGTAAGAATAGAGATATGAAAACGCAACTCGCTATCCTAGTGGGTAACAACCACACAAGATGGGCTGAGGATCTACCTTCAATAAGATTCGCCATGAACAACGCCAAATGTCAAAGTACGGGTTATTAAGTATCATATCTAACGTTTGGACGAGAACTAAGGACCATTGATGATGTTCATCACTATATAAAAAACATCATACATTCAGAGAACTTCATTCCACAAATCACCCCAAAACTTATGCGACTAGCTGAAATCATGCAAGAAGCTAGAGAACCGGTTGAAAAATCTCAAGACCACAATAAGAAGTATGTAGATAGAAAACGTCGACCGCAACCTAAGTTTCAAAAAGGAGATTTAGTATTTGTCACCACTGATGTACGTAGCAAGGCCTCTTAACACATTACATCCAAATTTGTACCACGAAGAGATGGCCCTTAAGTCATAATCCAACAACATGGAACGTCAACCTATCAAATAGCTGCTAAAGATGACCTAACCATTCCACTGGGGACATACCATGTTTCCTCCCTTACCAAGTATACGCCAACCAAAGAAAACAAAGATGAAGAACCAGTTCGAATCCTGCGAAGACGAGGACGACCATTGAGGAACACCACTCCTGCCGCATCGTCGAGACGATAACAGTCGAGACTGTAACAACCCAATATTAATTGGCTACATAATTTAATATTTAATATTTAATTCATTAATTTTGTATTTATTTATTTTACTTTACTTTTTAAATATTTTTTCTTTTGAGTTAAAATACTTTAAGAAATAAGTATATATAAAATCTGTTAGTAATGTACAAAAGCTTTAACAGCTGTAGTAGGGAAAAGCTTTATGAAAGCTCCCAAAGAATAGAATACAAAAGGGCGCACCGATCGCAGAAAAGTCACTTCTGAGTCAATCGGGAGTCTGGTATGTTTGAGCGTACGGAGGTACACTACCGCCTACAGATTCGAAAATACTACACTCTCTGCGCGCTTACCCTTTTTTTGGTTTTCCCTCTTCAACGGCTACTGCGGTCTTTGACTGCATACTCGTGGGAGCACAAAGCTGAACAAAGGTTCGCTGTCAGAATTTTTACCCATTGTAATTAAATCTAATTTTTTTCAAATAAAATTTATTTCAAAAATTAAGTTTGCGTTCTCAATATAAAAAACGGACAAGATCTCCTAAAAGCTACGCTACAATAGTTATTAAGTAAATTTTTGTAGCTCTAGTGTTACAGGGTGTAATTTTAACATTTATTGTATGAAAGGTTGGGATTTGTACATATGTATGTACATCTATAGATGACCTGCTTCTATATTTTATTCAGAAAATCGAATGCATTTAATGTTAGTTGGCTTCAAAGTCTTCAAAGACTTTAAGGACTTAAATGGCTACACAAACTTGAATGACTTGACCGACTTAAATGAATTCAACGTCTTACCTTCAAAGATGACAGTGACTTTGGCGACTTTAATGACTTCAAAGACCTTAAGGACTTCAAGAACTTCAAAAACTTTAAAAACTTTATTGAATACTAATGAACGGAAGGCAATTAAAAGCAAATTGCAATCTTTTTATCTTTGTAAAAAATTATTGACCTAGCCATTGGACTTGAAAGGATGATTATATACGTTGTTTGGTACGAATAACTTAAAAATAAATTCAAATTAAAAAATAACTAACTTTGGAAAATCTCAATCTAAAAATTTCTATTAAAAGACCAAAAAATTATATTCTTTACGTACTACAAAAAGAAAAAAATATAAGTACTTGGCGCAACAGACCATATATGGTCCAGGCCTAGCTTATATCGTGCGTGTTATTAGTGTTTTTAAACTTTCTCATGACAATCATTACTCTCGGACGTTTGTCAGGCATTCCCAAGAAGTGGGCCCTTAAAAAAATATTTTAATGATGTCTAGAACTCGAACCTCAATCCTCCAATTCCTTACATCCCCGCGAGTTTTTCACGTTCCATCATTGTTAAAAAGTAGAGAGTCGAAAGAACAGACCCCTACCTCCCAATTAAATAATAAAAAAAAATTTGCGAAAAAAAGGTAAAACCCTGTGAGTAACATCTTTGGTCGTTTCAACCCCATATCCGTTTTATTTCATTTATAGTGTATACACCACAATATTATAACTGAAAAGGATAAAAAAGGATATGGCAACTACCACCAATAGTTTAACCCACGATGCAAGTATCGATTATACACTGATCGCAGACATCTTACTGTTATACACAATTTTCTGGCAGAAAACCTTTTATTAGCACATCGCTTAATATCAACACCCACTTAAAGTCACACAAAAAATATAAAAATTAAAGAAGAGTTCATGCAATACTGCTCGCTTAGAGTCACATCTCACAGATCCATAATTCATGTCATCTTCACATGTAAAAATATGGTACCTACATGTGTATGTATGTACTACATATACGCGTATTTTTTCCTGAAATTGCATTTTTTTTTTTGCATTACGCTGTGTGAAGAATTGAACTTGTATTTTAGTCGTTTCTCTTTCATATTATTGCTTCTATGTTGTGAGCTAGGATGAGGCCACGGTGGCAACTTCGGTGTAGGTGAGAAGGACTGCGGCACGCTCGCGGTTGCTCGGCTCAGCTCGTCGGACGGGGTGGTTGTTGTCACACCCCACCATACACCACCTGCTCAGCACACAAAATCTCGTGCCTTTTATCAAAAAAAATCAAAAAAGAGAAAAGAAGAAAGCTACTCTACGTTGACTGCAGACGGACTTCAAAAGATAGAAAGAAAGATAGAGAGAGGAAAAGAAAGTGTCCAAGGGCTTATGCCTATGGCCAGGAGAAAGACCGGGAAGGACTTCGCTGTCTAACCTAACTAACCTAAACTATACCTAAACTAACCTAAAAACTTAAACTAAGCCCTAACCTAAACCTAAACTAACTTAAACTTAACCTAACTTATACCCTAAACGCGGTGACACCTTCCCAGTGTCTCTCCTTTCCATAGGTTCGTCAAGAACCCGAAGCATGCCAGATGTTGTTGGCAAAGGTTGGCCAGCCCACCCTTCGTGTCTTACGACACAAACCAAATGCTACCTTTTTGGCCGAAATCTACGAAAGGTATCTTATAGTACCCCTCTCAGCCACAACCTAAGTCCGTAGTGGAATGTTAGTCGGTCCTAACGTCAAGTGTCATTGTTCGTATTGTCCTGTTTAGTCCTCGTCCATCTACAGGAGACGGCCCGGCCGTCCTTCCACACACCAAACAAATGAAAACCTAATCACACATCGTTTATCGCACTTCACTCTTTTTATTGTATTAATTTAAAGTTAAACACGGCTTAAAACCTACCCTTAAACTTAAACTGCTCTTAAATCTAAATTTTACGTGTATGTTCAAAGTTCTGCATAAAAACTTAAGTTTACATAATAGTGAGAAATCTCCTCTTGTAAGTCGTGGCTCTAAGCGAGCCTTTCACGCGCACAACACAAACAAATTCAAAATCTAAGACAAGATTTACAGTGACAGTGAGCTATACTCACTCTTAAAAAAAATCTATGCACTATATCTATGTATTTAAAAAAAGGAATTCACTAAATTTAAGCTAAAAAAAACTAATAAAAAAACTAAATCCAAATGCTAAACTAATAAAAAATTCACTCAATAAAAAAACTAATTTAAAAACACTGTCACTATATAAAAGGGGTGGTTGGGGGTCCCTCGAAGCACCCCTCAGGGTGAACAGCGCCGTTGCAGGGTACCGGACGATCTCTGGGTACCCTGTTATGGGGAGATGTCTGGGAGTATCGGGCTCCTTCGGCCGATCTCGGTGTAGAGCCTCCTGCTTTCGAGGTGGGGCTGCTCTCTTGGCGGTGGAGCTGGCGGCGTTCCTTTTTTTTTCTGTGGCGGAGTCCACCGGGCGCTTGTTGTAGCCGTGTCTTGTTAGTGGTCTTTGGCTTTAGGGGGGTGCGTGCTGCCTCAGTGCATTCCGCATATAGGATCTTTCGCCAGCGGTCTACCCAATGGTGCTCCTTCCGTTCCTCGTTCCTCCAGTTTTGTTCCTCCTTTTCTTCTTCCCTTTTCCCTATGTTCCTTTTTTTTTTTTCTTTTTTTTTGGTAATTTATTAATTTTTGTTTTCTTTTCCTTTTTTTTTTTTTCTTAAAAAAAATTCTTTTTGGGGTGCGATGACCGCTCTACTATCTGTCTTGTTATCTATTGTCCGTATCGTTGGTCGGTCCCATCATGGTCTTTGTTAATCTTTCAAACTTCCCTTTGTCTCTCTCACTTTTCTTTGTTCTCTCCTAATTTTTCTTTCTTTAATTTTCCTAAATCTTGTTTTTGTCCCTTTCTTTTTCGGGCACCTGGAAGGAGAGAAGAGAAATTTCCCACCTTCGAGTTCCCTTCGTCAACTTTTCCTTATCTCCTAAATCATTAATATTGATAATAATAATAAACTATACAACTAACATATTTTAATAACATACATACATAACTACCTTATAAACTTAATACAACAATAAAATAATACCCTGAACATGATCACTTTTCTATACATGAACATTAACGAAACATATTGGAGAGTTTATTCCTTGTTGGTATAAATTCACCAACAAAGGGAGGAAGAGTGCACATTGAAAGTGAAGGGGACAGTTGCATGGACAACGAAAGAGTACAAAGGGACGAAATGTCAAAACAATTTCACACTGGATGGATATGGACGTACATGGGTAAGTAAATTATTTTTCTTTTCTTTTTCTAATTGCGGAAATTTAATGTTTTATTTTTTTTTTTTTTTCAGGCTGTGCGCATAGATAAGTTTGCTATTGGAGTTTGTTCCTAGGATTCTTAGGATTAACCTGATCGGCTTTCTTGAGAACAAACTCCAGTAGCAATTTGTTTTGTTTACCTTTTTTTTTCTATTATCTTTTTTTTTTCTGAGAGAAGGAGGTGACCGGGGTTGACGGAGATTGGGATGCGGGCATTTAGGTGAGTGTGGATAGGGTATCGTTTTCATGTTTGTGAAAGTGTATTTAAAAAAGAAAATTTTCTTTTAGGTTCGCACTCAAGGCTCCCGTAACAGGATCGACGACGGTTGACGAGTGGTTGTGAGACAACCGGCCTTGTAAAAAAGGGAGTTTTGGGGGTGTAGTGACCCTGAGTACCGAAAATTTCTTACCAGCGTGTGGCAAGGGCCCACGCCCTGGATTGTGGAGTCTCATGCTTTACCGTCATCGATAGCCGGGCCTGTGCATTTTTTTTTTTTTTTTTTTTATACTAACCTAATATCACAGTATCTATCACTGACGTCCATGCTGCGAGAGCGAATGGGTCCATACACGGTATGGCTATACCATAACCGGGCAGTTACATCTCGCAACATGGACTCAAGTTCTTGACCTATATCACAGCTAAAAATATACCTACATCTAATCCTAAACCTAAAATAAATGTGGTGTAAATAGAACTATGTAAATAAATAAATAAATAAATAAACTCTCTAAAATAAATATAAATAAACTCTATAAATAAATCTCTATCTATGGACAAACATACATGAAAAAATAAATAAACTATATAAATAAACTATATACGTAGGTGATACGTAAGAGACGTAAATAACATAGATTAGCAACGGCAGGCTAGAGTGCGTCTTAGATCAGTCTTACTTTTATGTATGGAGGTCTTTCGCATGAAAAGTGCCAACCTTTTCGCCCCTCAAGTTACCGATCACGTAGAGGGAACTCCCTAGTCTCTTCAAAACGATCGACTTGATAAACTTGTGGCCTAACTTAGCGTTATAGTTATCCGCCGCACTACTTTGCTTAAAATTCCTCCGATACACTACTTGCCTTCAAGAGAGGCAATCGATTTTGCATAGCTACCACGATGCTGCAACCGCAGTTCACTATGGAATCGACCGAACGTTCTCCAGAATCGCTTCCCACTACTACTGGCCTGGAATGCGTAATGATATTACCAAGCATATAGGTAATTGTCTTGCTTGCTTACGTTATAAGCCTAGCAATATGAAGCCCGCAGGACTACTCCAAACAGTTACTATTAACCAACGCTTCGAGGTACTATCTGTTGATTTATTTGGTCCATGGCCTGCTACTCAGGATGGTTACCAATGAATACTCATAGCCGAGGACCTTGCTAGTAGATGGGTTGAGGTATTTGCACTTAAAGAAGCTACCGCAGAAAATTGTGCACTCACTTTGTTGAATGAAATCTTTCTTCGCTATGGAACACCACGACGACTACTGACGGACAACGGCTCACAATTCATTTCGGCACTAATGCAACAACTTACTCACTGCCTGGGAATCCAACAAACGCTCACCCCAGTATATCATCCTGAAGCCAATCCAGTAGAACGTAAGAATAGAGATATGAAAACGCAACTCGCTATCCTAGTGGGTAACAACCACACAAGATGGGCTAAGGATCTACCTTCAATAAGATTCGCCATGAACAACGCCAAATGCCAAAGTACGGGTTATTCTGTATCATATCTAACGTTTGGACGAGAACTAAGGACCATTGATGATGTTCATCACTATATAAAAAACATCATACATTCAGAGAACTTCATTCCACAAATCACCCCAAAACTTATGCGACTAGCTGAAATCATGCAAGAAGCTAGAGAACCGGTTGAAAAATCTCAAGACCACAATAAGAAGTATGCAGATAGAAAACGTCGACCGCAACCTAAGTTTCAAAAAGGAGATTTAGTATTTGTCACCACTGATGTACGTAGCAAGGCCTCTTAACACATTACATCCAAATTTGTACCACGAAGAGATGGCCCTTAAGTCATAATCCAACAACATGGAACGTCAACCTATCAAATAGCTGCTAAAGATGACCTAACCATTCCACTGGGGACATACCATGTTTCCTCCCTTACCAAGTATACGCCAACCAAAGAAAACAAAGATGAAGAACCAGTTCGAATCCTGCGAAGACGAGGACGACCATTGAGGAACACCACTCCTGCCGCATCGTCGAGACGATAACAGTCGAGACTGTAACAACCCAATATTAATTGGCTACATAATTTAATATTTAATATTTAATTCATTAATTTTGTATTTATTTATTTTACTTTACTTTTTAAATATTTTTTCTTTTGAGTTAAAATACTTTAAGAAATAAGTATATATAAAATCTGTTAGTAATGTACAAAAGCTTTAACAGCTGTAGTAGGGAAAAGCTTTATGAAAGCTCCCAAAGAATAGAATACAAAAGGACGCACCGATCGCAGAAAAGTCACTTCTGAGTCAATCGGGAGTCTGGTATGTTTGAGCGTACGGAGGTACACTACCGCCTACAGATTCGAAAATACTACACTCTCTGCGCGCTTATCCTTTTTTTGGTTTTCCCTCTTCAACGGCTACTGCGGTCTTTGACTGCATACTCGTGGGAGCACAAAGCTGAACAAAGGTTCGCTGTCAGAATTTTTACCCATTGTAATTAAATCTAATTTTTTTCAAATAAAATTTATTTCAAAAATTAAGTTTGCGTTCTCAATATAAAAAACGGACAAGATCTCCTAAAAGCTACGCTACAATAGTTATTAAGTAAATTTTTGTAGCTCTAGTGTTACAGGGTGTAATTTTAACATTTATTGTATGAAAGGTTGGGATTTGTACATATGTATGTACATCTATAGATGACCTGCTTCTATATTTTTATTCAGAAAATCGAATGCATTTAATGTAAGTTGGCTTCAAAGACTTCAAAGATTTTTCTGAATTCAAAGGCTTTAAGGACTTAAATGGCTACACAAACTTGAATGACTTGACGGACTTAAATGAATTCAACGTCTTACCTTCAAAGATGACAGTGACTTTGGCGACTTTAATGACTTCAAAGACCTTAAGGACTTCAAGAACTTCAAAAACTTTAAAAACTTTATTGAATACTAATGAACGGAAGGCAATTAAAAGCAAATTGCAATCTTTTTATCTTTGTAAAAAATTATTGACCTAGCCATGGACTTGAAAGGATGATTATATACGTTGTTTGGTACGAATAACTTAAAAATAAATTCAAATTAAAAAATAACTAACTTTGGAAAATCTCAATCTAAAAATTTCTATTAAAAGACCAAAAAATTATATTCTTTACGTACTACAAAAAGAAAAAAATATAAGTACTTGGCGCAACAGACCATATATGGTCCAGGCCTAGCTTATATCGTGCGTGTTATTAGTGTTTTTAAACTTTCTCATGACAATCATTACTCTCGGACGTTTGTCAGGCATTCCCAAGAAGTGGGCCCTTAAAAAAATATTTTAATGATGTCTAGAACTCGAACCTCAATCCTCCAATTCCTTACATCCCCGCGAGTTTTTCACGTTCCATCATTGTTAAAAAGTAGAGAGTCGAAAGAACAGACCCCTACCTCCCAATTAAATAATAAAAAAAAATTTGCGAAAAAAAGGTAAAACCCTGTGAGTAACATCTTTGGTCGTTTCAACCCCATATCCGTTTTATTTCATTTATAGTGTATACACCACAATATTATAACTGAAAAGGACAAAAAAGGATATGGCAACTACCACCAATAGTTTAACCCACGATGCAAGTATCGATTATACACTGATCGCAGACATCTTACTGTTATACACAATTTTCTGGCAGAAAACCTTTTATTAGCACATCGCTTAATATCAACACCCACTTAAAGTCACACAAAAAATATAAAAATTAAAGAAGAGTTCATGCAATACTGCTCGCTTAGAGTCACATCTCACAGATCCATAATTCATGTCATCTTCACATGTAAAAATATGGTACCTACATGTGTATGTATGTACTACATATACGCGTATTTTTTCCTGAAATTGCATTTTTTTTTTTTGCATTACGCTGTGTGAAGAATTGAACTTGTATTTTAGTCGTTTCTCTTTCATATTATTGCTTCTATGTTGTGAGCTAGGATGAGGCCACGGTGGCAACTTCGGTGTAGGTGAGAAGGACTGCGGCACGCTCGCGGTTGCTCGGCTCAGCTCGTCGGACGGGGTGGTTGTTGTCACACCCCACCATACACCACCTGCTCAGCACACAAAATCTCGTGCCTTTTATCAAAAAAAATCAAAAAAGAGAAAAGAAGAAAGCTACTCTACGTTGACTGCAGACGGACTTCAAAAGATAGAAAGAAAGATAGAGAGAGGAAAAGAAAGTGTCCAAGGGCTTATGCCTATGGCCAGGAGAAAGACCGGGAAGGACTTCGCTGTCTAACCTAACTAACCTAAACTATACCTAAACTAACCTAAAAACTTAAACTAAGCCCTAACCTAAACCTAAACTAACTTAAACTTAACCTAACTTATACCCTAAACGCGGTGACACCTTCCCAGTGTCTCTCCTTTCCATAGGTTCGTCAAGAACCCGAAGCATGCCAGATGTTGTTGGCAAAGGTTGGCCAGCCCACCCTTCGTGTCTTACGACACAAACCAAATGCTACCTTTTTGGCCGAAATCTACGAAAGATATCTTATAGTACCCCTCTCAGCCACAACCTAAGTCCGTAGTGGAATGTTAGTCGGTCCTAACGTCAAGTGTCATTGTTCGTATTGTCCTGTTTAGTCCTCGTCCATCTACAGGAGACGGCCCGGCCGTCCTTCCACACACCAAACAAATGAAAACCTAATCACACATCGTTTATCGCACTTCACTCTTTTTATTGTATTAATTTAAAGTTAAACACGGCTTAAAACCTACCCTTAAACTTAAACTGCTCTTAAATCTAAATTTTACGTGTATGTTCAAAGTTCTGCATAAAAACTTAAGTTTACATAATAGTGAGAAATCTCCTCTTGTAAGTCGTGGCTCTAAGCGAGCCTTTCACGCGCACAACACAAACAAATTCAAAATCTAAGACAAGATTTACAGTGACAGTGAGCTATACTCACTCTTAAAAAAAATCTATGCACTATATCTATGTATTTAAAAAAAGGAATTCACTAAATTTAAGCTAAAAAAACTAATAAAAAAACTAAATCCAAATGCTAAACTAATAAAAAATTCACTCAATAAAAAAACTAATTTAAAAACACTGTCACTATATAAAAGGGGTGGTTGGGGGTCCCTCGAAGCACCCCTCAGGGTGAACAGCGCCGTTGCAGGGTACCGGACGATCTCTGGGTACCCTGTTATGGGGAGATGTCTGGGAGTATCGGGCTCCTTCGGCCGATCTCGGTGTAGAGCCTCCTGCTTTCGAGGTGGGGCTGCTCTCTTGGCGGTGGAGCTGGCGGCGTTCCTTTTTTTTCTGTGGCGGAGTCCACCGGGCGCTTGTTGTAGCCGTGTCTTGTTAGTGGTCTTTGGCTTTAGGGGGGTGCGTGCTGCCTCAGTGCATTCCGCATATAGGATCTTTCGCCAGCGGTCTACCCAATGGTGCTCCTTCCGTTCCTCGTTCCTCCAGTTTTGTTCCTCCTTTTCTTCTTCCCTTTTCCCTATGTTCCTTTTTTTTTTTTCTTTTTTTTTGGTAATTTATTAATTTTTGTTTTCTTTTCCTTTTTTTTTTTTTCTTAAAAAAAATTCTTTTTGGGGTGCGATGACCGCTCTACTATCTGTCTTGTTATCTATTGTCCGTATCGTTGGTCGGTCCCATCATGGTCTTTGTTAATCTTTCAAACTTCCCTTTGTCTCTCTCACTTTTCTTTGTTCTCTCCTAATTTTTCTTTCTTTAATTTTCCTAAATCTTGTTTTTGTCCCTTTCTTTTTCGGGCACCTGGAAGGAGAGAAGAGAAATTTCCCACCTTCGAGTTCCCTTCGTCAACTTTTCCTTATCTCCTAAATCATTAATATTGATAATAATAATAAACTATACAACTAACATATTTTAATAACATACATACATAACTACCTTATAAACTTAATACAACAATAAAATAATACCCTGAACATGATCACTTTTCTATACATGAACATTAACGAAACATATTGGAGAGTTTATTCCTTGTTGGTATAAATTCACCAACAAAGGGAGGAAGAGTGCACATTGAAAGTGAAGGGGACAGTTGCATGGACAACGAAAGAGTACAAAGGGACGAAATGTCAAAACAATTTCACACTGGATGGATATGGACGTACATGGGTAAGTAAATTATTTTTCTTTTCTTTTTCTAATTGCGGAAATTTAATGTTTTATTTTTTTTTTTTTTTTCATGCTGTGCGCATAGATAAGTTTGCTATTGGAGTTTGTTCCTAGGATTCTTAGGATTAACCTGATCGGCTTTCTTGAGAACAAACTCCACTAGCAATTTGTTTTGTTTACCTTTTTTTTTTCTATTATCTTTTTTTTTTCTGAGAGAAGGAGGTGACCGGGGTTGACGGAGATTGGGATGCGGGCATTTAGGTGAGTGTGGATAGGGTATCGTTTTCATGTTTGTGAAAGTGTATTTAAAAAAGAAAATTTTCTTTTAGGTTCGCACTCAAGGCTCCCGTAACAGGATCGACGACGGTTGACGAGTGGTTGTGAGACAACCGGCCTCGTAAAAAAGGGAGTTTTGGGGGTGTAGTGACCCTGAGTGCCGAAAATTTCTTACCAGCGTGTGGCAAGGGCCCACGCCCTGGATTGTGGAGTCTCATGCTTTACCGTCATCGATAGCCGGGCCTGTGCATTTTTTTTTTTTTTTTTTTATACTAACCTAATATCACAGTATCTATCACTGACGTCCATGCTGCGAGAGCGAATGGGTCCATACACGGTATGGCTATACCATAACCGGGCAGTTACATCTCGCAACATGGACTCAAGTTCTTGACCTATATCACAGCTAAAAATATACCTACATCTAATCCTAAACCTAAAATAAATATGGTGTAAATAGAACTATGTAAATAAATAAATAAATAAATAAACTCTCTAAAATAAATATAAATAAACTCTATAAATAAATCTCTATCTATGGACAAACATACATGAAAAAATAAATAAACTATATAAATAAACTATATACGTAGGTGATACGTAAGAGACGTAAATAACATAGATTAGCAACGGCAGGCTAGAGTGCGTCTTAGATCAGTCTTACTTTTATGTATGGAGGTCTTTCGCATGAAAAGTGCCAACCTTTTCGCCCCTCAAGTTACCGATCACGTAGAGGGAACTCCCTAGTCTCTTCAAAACGATCGACTTGATAAACTTGTGGCCTAACTTAGCGTTATAGTTATCCGCCGCACTACTTTGCTTAAAATTCCTCCGATACACTACTTGCCTTCAAGAGAGGCAATCGATTTTGCATAGCTACCACGATGCTGCAACCGCAGGTCACTATGGAATCGACCGAACGTTCTCCAGAATCGCTTCCCACTACTACTGGCCTGGAATGCGTAATGATATTACCAAGCATATAGGTAATTGTCTTGCTTGCTTACGTTATAAGCCTAGCAATATGAAGCCCGCAGGACTACTCCAAACAGTTACTATTAACCAACGCTTCGAGGTACTATCTGTTGATTTATTTGGTCCATTGCCTGCTACTCAGGATGGTTACCAATGAATACTCATAGCCGAGGACCTTGCTAGTAGATGGGTTGAGGTATTTGCACTTAAAGAAGCTACCGCAGAAAATTGTGCACTCACTTTGTTGAATGAAATCTTTCTTCGCTATGGAACACCACGACGACTACTGACGGACAACGGCTCACAATTCATTTCGGCACTAATGCAACAACTTACTCACTGCCTGGGAATCCAACAAACGCTCACCCCAGTATATCATCCTGAAGCCAATCCAGTAGAACGTAAGAATAGAGATATGAAAACGCAACTCGCTATCCTAGTGGGTAACAACCACACAAGATGGGCTAAGGATCTACCTTCAATAAGATTCGCCATGAACAACGCCAAATGCCAAAGTACGGGTTATTCTGTATCATATCTAACGTTTGGACGAGAACTAAGGACCATTGATGATGTTCATCACTATATAAAAAACATCATACATTCAGAGAACTTCATTCCACAAATCACCCCAAAACTTATGCGACTAGCTGAAATCATGCAAGAAGCTAGAGAACCGGTTGAAAAATCTCAAGACCACAATAAGAAGTATGCAGATAGAAAACGTCGACCGCAACCTAAGTTTCAAAAAGGAGATTTAGTATTTGTCACCACTGATGTACGTAGCAAGGCCTCTTAACACATTACATCCAAATTTGTACCACGAAGAGATGGCCCTTAAGTCATAATCCAACAACATGGAACGTCAACCTATCAAATAGCTGCTAAAGATGACCTAACCATTCCACTGGGGACATACCATGTTTCCTCCCTTACCAAGTATACGCCAACCAAAGAAAACAAAGATGAAGAACCAGTTCGAATCCTGCGAAGACGAGGACGACCATTGAGGAACACCACTCCTGCCGCATCGTCGAGACGATAACAGTCGAGACTGTAACAACCCAATATTAATTGGCTACATAATTTAATATTTAATATTTAATTCATTAATTTTGTATTTATTTATTTTACTTTACTTTTTAAATATTTTTTCTTTTGAGTTAAAATACTTTAAGAAATAAGTATATATAAAATCTGTTAGTAATGTACAAAAGCTTTAACAGCTGTAGTAGGGAAAAGCTTTATGAAAGCTCCCAAAGAATAGAATACAAAAGGACGCACCGATCGCAGAAAAGTCACTTCTGAGTCAATCGGGAGTCTGGTATGTTTGAGCGTACGGAGGTACACTACCGCCTACAGATTCGAAAATACTACACTCTCTGCGCGCTTATCCTTTTTTTGGTTTTCCCTCTTCAACGGCTACTGCGGTCTTTGACTGCATACTCGTGGGAGCACAAAGCTGAACAAAGGTTCGCTGTCAGAATTTTTACCCATTGTAATTAAATCTAATTTTTTTCAAATAAAATTTATTTCAAAAATTAAGTTTGCGTTCTCAATATAAAAAACGGACAAGATCTCCTAAAAGCTACGCTACAATAGTTATTAAGTAAATTTTTGTAGCTCTAGTGTTACAGGGTGTAATTTTAACATTTATTGTATGAAAGGTTGGGATTTGTACATATGTATGTACATCTATAGATGACCTGCTTCTATATTTTTATTCAGAAAATCGAATGCATTTAATGTTAGTTGGCTTCAAAGTCTTCAAAGATTTTTCTGAATTCAAAGGCTTTAAGGACTTAAATGGCTACACAAACTTGAATGACTTGACGGACTTAAATGAATTCAACGTCTTACCTTCAAAGATGACAGTGACTTTGGCGACTTTAATGACTTCAAAGACCTTAAGGACTTCAAGAACTTCAAAAACTTTAAAAACTTTATTGAATACTAATGAACGGAAGGCAATTAAAAGCAAATTGCAATCTTTTTATCTTTGTAAAAAATTATTGACCTAGCCATGGACTTGAAAGGATGATTATATACGTTGTTTGGTACGAATAACTTAAAAATAAATTCAAATTAAAAAATAACTAACTTTGGAAAATCTCAATCTAAAAATTTCTATTAAAAGACCAAAAAATTATATTCTTTACGTACTACAAAAAGAAAAAAATATAAGTACTTGGCGCAACAGACCATATATGGTCCAGGCCTAGCTTATATCGTGCGTGTTATTAGTGTTTTTAAACTTTCTCATGACAATCATTACTCTCGGACGTTTGTCAGGCATTCCCAAGAAGTGGGCCCTTAAAAAAATATTTTAATGATCTCTAGAACTCGAACCTCAATCCTCCAATTCCTTACATCCCCGCGAGTTTTTCACGTTCCATCATTGTTAAAAAGTAGAGAGTCGAAAGAACAGACCCCTACCTCCCAATTAAATAATAAAAAAAAATTTGCGAAAAAAAGGTAAAACCCTGTGAGTAACATCTTTGGTCGTTTCAACCCCATATCCGTTTTATTTCATTTATAGTGTATACACCACAATATTATAACTGAAAAGGACAAAAAAGGATATGGCAACTACCACCAATAGTTTAACCCACGATGCAAGTATCGATTATACACTGATCGCAGACATCTTACTGTTATACACAATTTTCTGGCAGAAAACCTTTTATTAGCACATCGCTTAATATCAACACCCACTTAAAGTCACACAAAAAATATAAAAATTAAAGAAGAGTTCATGCAATACTGCTCGCTTAGAGTCACATCTCACAGATCCATAATTCATGTCATCTTCACATGTAAAAATATGGTACCTACATGTGTATGTATGTACTACATATACGCGTATTTTTTTCCTGAAATTGCATTTTTTTTTTTGCATTGCACTGTGTGAAGAATTGAACTTGTATTTTAGTCGTTTCTCTTTCATATTATTGCTTCTATGTTGTGAGCTAGGATGAGGCCACGGTGGCAACTTCGGTGTAGGTGAGAAGGACTGCGGCACGCTCGCGGTTGCTCGGCTCAGCTCGTCGGACGGGGTGGTTGTTGTCACACCCCACCATACACCACCTGCTCAGCACACAAAATCTCGTGCCTTTTATCAAAAAAAATCAAAAAAGAGAAAAGAAGAAAGCTACTCTACGTTGACTGCAGACGGACTTCAAAAGATAGAAAGAAAGATAGAGAGAGGAAAAGAAAGTGTCCAAGGGCTTATGCCTATGGCCAGGAGAAAGACCGGGAAGGACTTCGCTGTCTAACCTAACTAACCTAAACTATACCTAAACTAACCTAAAAACTTAAACTAAGCCCTAACCTAAACCTAAACTAACTTAAACTTAACCTAACTTATACCCTAAACGCGGTGACATCTTCCCAGTGTCTCTCCTTTCCATAGGTTCGTCAAGAACCCGAAGCATGCCAGATGTTGTTGGCAAAGGTTGGCCAGCCCACCCTTCGTGTCTTACGACACAAACCAAATGTACCTTTTTGGCCGAAATCTACGAAAGGTATCTTATAGTAACCCTCTCAGCCACAACCTAAATCCGTAGTGGAATGTTAGTCGGTCCTAACGTCAAGTGTCATTGTTCGTATTGTCCTGTTTAGTCCTCGTCCATCTACAGGAGACGGCCCGGCCGTCCTTCCACACACCAAACAAATGAAAACCTAATCACACATCGTTTATCGCACTTCACTCTTTTTATTGTATTAATTTAAAGTTAAACACGGCTTAAAACCTACCCTTAAACTTAAACTGCTCTTAAATCTAAATTTTACGTATATGTTCAAAGTTCTGCATAAAAACTTAAGTTTACATAATTGTGAGAAATCTCCCCTTGTAAGTCGTGGCTCTAAGCGAGCCTTTCACGCGCACAACACAAACAAATTCAAAATCTAAGACAAGATTTACAGTGACTGTGAGCTATACTCACTCTTAAAAAAAATCTATGCAATTCTATGCAGGAATTCACTAAATTTAAGCTAAAAAAACTAATAAAAAAACTAAATCCAAATGCTAAACTAATAAAAAATTCACTCAATAAAAAAACTAATTTAAAAACACTATCACTATATAAAAGGGGTGGTTGGGGGTCCCTCGAAGCACCCCTCAGGGTGAACAGCGCCGTTGCAGGGTACCGGACGATCTCTGGGTACCCTGTTATGGGGAGATGTCTGGGAGTATCGGGCTCCTTCGGCCGATCTCGGTGTAGAGCCTCCTGCTTTCGAGGTGGGGCTGCTCTCTTGGCGGTGGAGCTGGCGGCGTTCCTTTTTTTTTCTGTGGCGGAGTCCACCGGGCGCTTGTTGTAGCCGTGTCTTGTTAGTGGTCTTTGGCTTTAGGGGGGTGCGTGCTGCCTCAGTGCATTCCGCATATAGGATCTTTCGCCAGCGGTCTACCCAATGGTGCTCCTTCCGTTCCTCGTTCCTCCAGTTTTGTTCCTCCTTTTCTTCTTCCCTTTTCCCTATGTTCCTTTTTTTTTTTTCTTTTTTTTTGGTAATTTATTAATTTTTGTTTTCTTTTCCTTTTTTTTTTTTTCTTAAAAAAAATTCTTTTTGGGGTGCGATGACCGCTCTACTATCTGTCTTGTTATCTATTGTCCGTATCGTTGGTCGGTCCCGTCATGGTCTTTGTTAATCTTTCAAACTTCCCTTTGTCTCTCTCACTTTTCTTTGTTCTCTCCTAATTTTTCTTTCTTTAATTTTCCTAAATCTTGTTTTTGTCCCTATTTGTTTCTATCTTTTTTTATGTAATATTTCTATTTTCTTTTTCGGGCACCTGGAAGGAGAGAAGAGAAATTTCCCACCTTCGAGTTCCCTTCGTCAACTTTTCCTTATCTCCTAAATCATTAATATTGATAATAATAATAAACTATACAACTAACATATTTTAATAACATACATACATAACTACCTTATAAACTTAATACAACAATAAAATAATACCCTGAACATGATCACTTTTCTATACATGAACATTAACGAAACATATTGGAGAGTTTATTCCTTGTTGGTATAAATTCACCAACAAAGGGAGGAAGAGTGCACATTGAAAGTGAAGGGGACAGTTGCATGGACAACGAAAGAGTACAAAGGGACGAAATGTCAAAACAATTTCACACTGGATGGATATGGACGTACATGGGTAAGTAAATTATTTTTCTTTTCTTTTTCTAATTGCGGAAATTTAATGTTTTATTTTTTTTTTTTTTCAGGCTGTGCGCATTGGTAAGTTTGCTATTGGAGTTTGTTCCTAGGATTCTTAGGATTAACCTGATCGGCTTTCTTGAGAACAAACTCCACTAGCAATTTGTTTTGTTTACCTTTTTTTTTTCTATTATCTTTTTTTTTTCTGAGAGAAGGAGGTGACCGGGGTTGACGGAGATTGGGATGCGGGCATTTAGGTGAGTGTGGATAGGGTATCGTTTTCATGTTTGTGAAAGTGTATTTAAAAAAGAAAATTTTCTTTTAGGTTCGCACTCAAGGCTCCCGTAACAGGATCGACGACGGTTGACGAGTGGTTGTGAGACAACCGGCCTCGTAAAAAAGGGAGTTTTGGGGGTGTAGTGACCCTGAGTGCCGAAAATTTCTTACCAGCGTGTGGCAAGGGCCCACGCCCTGGATTGTGGAGTCTCATGCTTTACCGTCATCGATAGCCGGGCCTGTGCATTTTTTTTTTTTTTTTTTTATACTAACCTAATATCACAGTATCTATCACTGACGTCCATGCTGCGAGAGCGAATGGGTCCATACACGGTATGGCTATACCATAACCGGGCAGTTACATCTCGCAACATGGACTCAAGTTCTTGACCTATATCACAGCTAAAAATATACCTACATCTAATCCTAAACCTAAAATAAATATGGTGTAAATAGAACTATGTAAATAAATAAATAAATAAATAAACTCCCTAAAATAAATATAAATAAACTCTATAAATAAATCTCTATCTATGGACAAACATACATGAAAAAATAAATAAACTATATAAATAAACTATATACGTAGGTGATACGTAAGAGACGTAAATAACATAGATTAGCAACGGCAGGCTAGAGTGCGTCTTAGATCAGTCTTACTTTTATGTATGGAGGTCTTTCGCATGAAAAGTGCCAACCTTTTCGCCCCTCAAGTTACCGATCACGTAGAGGGAACTCCCTAGTCTCTTCAAAACGGTCGACTTGATAAACTTGTGGCCTAACTTAGCGTTATAGTTATCCGCCGCACTACTTTGCTTAAAATTCCTCCGATACACTACTTGCCTTCAAGAGAGGCAATCGATTTTGCATAGCTACCACGATGCTGCAACCGCAGGTCACTATGGAATCGACCGAACGTTCTCCAGAATCGCTTCCCACTACTACTGGCCTGGAATGCGTAATGATATTACCAAGCATATAGGTAATTGTCTTGCTTGCTTACGTTATAAGCCTAGCAATATGAAGCCCGCAGGACTACTCCAAACAGTTACTATTAACCAACGCTTCGAGGTACTATCTGTTGATTTATTTGGTCCATTGCCTGCTACTCAGGATGGTTACCAATGAATACTCATAGCCGAGGACCTTGCTAGTAGATGGGTTGAGGTATTTGCACTTAAAGAAGCTACCGCAGAAAATTGTGCACTCACTTTGTTGAATGAAATCTTTCTTCGCTATGGAACACCACGACGACTACTGACGGACAACGGCTCACAATTCATTTCGGCACTAATGCAACAACTTACTCACTGCCTGGGAATCCAACAAACGCTCACCCCAGTATATCATCCTGAAGCCAATCCAGTAGAACGTAAGAATAGAGATATGAAAACGCAACTCGCTATCCTAGTGGGTAACAACCACACAAGATGGGCTAAGGATCTACCTTCAATAAGATTCGCCATGAACAACGCCAAATGTCAAAGTACGGGTTATTCTGTATCATATCTAACGTTTGGACGAGAACTAAGGACCATTGATGATGTTCATCACTATATAAAAAACATCATACATTCAGAGAACTTCATTCCACAAATCACCCCAAAACTTATGCGACTAGCTGAAATCATGCAAGAAGCTAGAGAACCGGTTGAAAAATCTCAAGACCACAATAAGAAGTATGCAGATAGAAAACGTCGACCGCAACCTAAGTTTCAAAAAGGAGATTTAGTTTTTGTCACCACTGATGTACGTAGCAAGGCCTCTTAACACATTACATCCAAATTTGTACCACGAAGAGATGGCCCTTAAGTCATAATCCAACAACATGGAACGTCAACCTATCAAATAGCTGCTAAAGATGACCTAACCATTCCACTGGGGACATACCATGTTTCCTCCCTTACCAAGTATACGCCAACCAAAGAAAACAAAGATGAAGAACCAGTTCGAATCCTGCGAAGACGAGGACGACCATTGAGGAACACCACTCCTGCCGCATCGTCGAGACGATAACAGTCGAGACTGTAACAACCCAATATTAATTGGCTACATAATTTAATATTTAATATTTAATTCATTAATTTTGTATTCATTTATTTTACTTTACTTTTTAAATATTTTTTCTTTTGAGTTAAAATACTTTAAGAAATAAGTATATATAAAATCTGTTAGTAATGTACAAAAGCTTTAACAGCTGTAGTAGGGAAAAGCTTTATGAAAGCTCCCAAAGAATAGAATACAAAAGGACGCACCGATCGCAGAAAAGTCACTTCTGAGTCAATCGGGAGTCTGGTATGTTTGAGCGTACGGAGGTACACTACCGCCTACAGATTCGAAAATACTACACTCTCTGCGCGCTTACCCTTTTTTTGGTTTTCCCTCTTCAACGGCTACTGCGGTCTTTGACTGCATACTCGTGGGAGCACAAAGCTGAACAAAGGTTCGCTGTCAGAATTTTTACCCATTGTAATTAAATCTAATTTTTTTCAAATAAAATTTATTTCAAAAATTAAGTTTGCGTTCTCAATATAAAAAACGGACAAGATCTCCTAAAAGCTACGCTACAATAGTTATTAAGTAAATTTTTGTAGCTCTAGTGTTACAGGGTGTAATTTTAACATTTATTGTATGAAAGGTTGGGATTTGTACATATGTATGTACATCTATAGATGACCTGCTTCTATATTTTTATTCAGAAAATCGAATGCATTTAATGTTAGTTGGCTTCAAAGTCTTCAAAGATTTTTCTGAATTCAAAGGCTTTAAGGACTTAAATGGCTACACAAACTTGAATGACTTGACCGACTTAAATGAATTCAACGTCTTACCTTCAAAGATGACAGTGACTTTGGCGACTTTAATGACTTCAAAGACCTTAAGGACTTCAAGAACTTCAAAAACTTTAAAAACTTTATTGAATACTAATGAACGGAAGGCAATTAAAAGCAAATTGCAATCTTTTTATCTTTGTAAAAAATTATTGACCTAGCCATGGACTTGAAAGGATGATTATATACGTTGTTTGGTACGAATAACTTAAAAATAAATTCAAATTAAAAAATAACTAACTTTGGAAAATCTCAATCTAAAAATTTCTATTAAAAGACCAAAAAATTATATTCTTTACGTACTACAAAAAGAAAAAAATATGAGTACTTGGCGCAACAGACCATATATGGTCCAGGCCTAGCTTATATCGTGCGTGTTATTAGTGTTTTTAAACTTTCTCATGACAATCATTACTCTCGGACGTTTGTCAGGCATTCCCAAGAAGTGGGCCCTTAAAAAAATATTTTAATGATGTCTAGAACTCGAACCTCAATCCTCCAATTCCTTACATCCCCGCGAGTTTTTCACATTCCATCATTGTTAAAAAGTAGAGAGTCGAAAGAACAGACCCCTACCTCCCAATTAAATAATAAAAAAAAATTTGCGAAAAAAAGGTAAAACCCTGCGAGTAACATCTTTGGTCGTTTCAACCCCATATCCGTTTTATTTCATTTATAGTGTATACACCACAATATTATAACTGAAAAGGACAAAAAAGGATATGGCAACTACCACCAATAGTTTAACCCACGATGCAAGTATCGATTATACACTGATCGCAGACATCTTACTGTTATACACAATTTTCTAGCAGAAAACCTTTTATTAGCACATCGCTTAATATCAACACCCACTTGAAGTCACACAAAAAATATATAAATTAAAGAAGAGTTCATGCAATACTGCTCGCTTAGAGTCACATCTCACAGATCCATAATTCATGTCATCTTCACATGTAAAAATATGGTACCTACATGTGTATGTATGTACTACATATACGGGTATTTTTTCCTGAAATTGCATTTTTTTTTTTGTATTGCACTGTGTGAAGAATTGAACTTGTATTTTAGTCGTTTCTCTTTCATATTATTGCTTCTATGTTGTGAGCTAGGATGAGGCCACGGTGGCAACTTCGGTGTAGGTGAGAAGGACTGCGGCACGCTCGCGGTTGCTCGGCTCAGCTCGTCGGACGGGGTGGTTGTTGTCACACCCCACCATACACCACCTGCTCAGCACACAAAATCTCGTGCCTTTTATCAAAAAAAATCAAAAAAGAGAAAAGAAGAAAGCTACTCTACGTTGACTGCAGACGGACTTCAAAAGATAGAAAGAAAGATAGAGAGAGGAAAAGAAAGTGTCCAAGGGCTTATGCCTATGGCCAGGAGAAAGACCGGGAAGGACTTTCGCTGTCTAACCTAACTAACCTAAACTATACCTAAACTAACCTAAAAATTTAAACTAAGCCCTAAACTAAACCTAAACTAACTTAAACTTAACCTAACTTATACCCTAAACGCGGTGACACCTTCCCAGTGTCTCTCCTTTCCATAGGTTCGTCAAGAACCCGAAGCATGCCAGATGTTGTTGGCAAAGGTTGGCCAGCCCACCCTGCGTGTCTTACGACACAAACCAAATGCTACCTTTTTGGCCGAAATCTACGAAAGGTATCTTATAGTACCCCTCTCAGCCACAACCTAAGTCCGTAGTGGAATGTTAGTCGGTCCTAACGTCAAGTGTCATTGTTCGTATTGTCCTGTTTAGTCCTCGTCCATCTACAGGAGACGGCCCGGCCGTCCTTCCACACACCAAACAAATGAAAACCTAATCACACATCGTTTATCGCACTTCACTCTTTTTATTGTATTAATTTAAAGTTAAACACGGCTTAAAACCTACCCTTAAACTTAAACTGCTCTTAAATCTAAATTTTACGTATATGTTCAAAGTTCTGCATAAAAACTTAAGTTTACATAATTGTGAGAAATCTCCCCTTGTAAGTCGTGGCTCTAAGCGAGCCTTTCACGCGCACAACACAAACAAATTCAAAATCTAAGACAAGATTTACAGTGACTGTGAGCTATACTCACTCTTAAAAAAAATCTATGCACTATATCTATGTATTTAAAAAAAGGAATTCACTAAATTTAAGCTAAAAAAACTAAATCCAAATGCTAAACTAATAAAAAAATTCACTCAATAAAAAAACTAATTTAAAAACACTATCACTATATAAAAGGGGTGAAGCACCCCTCAGGGTGAACAGCGCCGTTGCAGGGTACCGGACGATCTCTGGGTACCCTGTTATGGGGAGATGTCTGGGAGTATCGGGCTCCTTCGGCCGATCTCGGTGTAGAGCCTCCTGCTTTCGAGGTGGGGCTGCTCTCTTGGCGGTGGAGCTGGCGGCGTTCCTTTTTTTTTTCTGCGGCGGAGTCCACCGGGCGCTTGTTGTAGCCGTGTCTTGTTAGTGGTCTTTGGCTTTAGGGGGGTGCGTGCTGCCTCAGTGCATTCCGCATATAGGATCTTTCGCCAGCGGTCTACCCAATGGTGCTCCTTCCGTTCCTCGTTCCTCCAGTTTTGTTCCTCCTTTTCTTCTTCCCTTTTCCCTATGTTCCTTTTTTTTTCTTTTTTTTTGGTAATTTATTAATTTTTGTTTTCTTTTCCTTTTTTTTTTTTCTTAAAAAAAATTCTTTTTGGGGTGCGATGACCGCTCTACTATCTGTCTTGTTATCTATTGTCCGTATCGTTGGTCGGTCCCGTCATGGTCTTTGTTAATCTTTCAAACTTCCCTTTGTCTCTCTCACTTTTCTTTGTTCTCTCCTAATTTTTCTTTCTTTAATTTTCCTAAATCTTGTTTTTGTCTCTATTTGTTTCTATCTTTTTTTATGTAATATTTCTATTTTCTTTTTCGGGCACCTGGAAGGAGAGAAGAGAAATTTCCCACCTTCGAGTTCCCTTCGTCAACTTTTCCTTATCTCCTAAATCATTAATATTGATAATAATAATAAACTATACAACTAACATATTTTAATAACATACATACATAACTACCTTATAAACTTAATACAACAATAAAATAATACCCTGAACATGATCACTTTTCTATACATGAACATTAACGAAACATATTGGAGAGTTTATTCCTTGTTGGTATAAATTCACCAACAAAGGGAGGAAGAGTGCACATTGAAAGTGAAAGGGACAGTTGCATGGACAACGAAAGAGTACAAAGGGACGAAATGTCAAAACAATTTCACACTGGATGGATATGGACGTACATGGGTAAGTAAATTATTTTTCTTTTCTTTTTCTAATTGCGGAAATTTAATGTTTTATTTTTTTTTTTTTCAGGCTGTGCGCATAGGTAAGTTTGCTATTGGAGTTTGTTCCTACGATTCTTAGGATTAACCTGATCGGCTTTCTTGAGAACAAACTCCACTAGCAATTTGTTTTGTTTACCTTTTTTTTTTCTATTATCTTTTTTTTTTCTGAGAGAAGGAGGTGACCGGGGTTGACGGAGATTGGGATGCGGGCATTTAGGTGAGTGTGGATAGGGTATCGTTTTCATGTTTGTGAAAGTGTATTTAAAAAAGAAAATTTTCTTTTAGGTTCGCACTCAAGGCTCCCGTAACAGGATCGACGACGGTTGACGAGTGGTTGTGAGACAACCGGCCTCGTAAAAAAGGGAGTTTTGGGGGTGTAGTGACCCTGAGTGCCGAAAATTTCTTACCAGCGTGTGGCAAGGGCCCACGCCCTGGATTGTGGAGTCTCATGCTTTACCGTCATCGATAGCCGGGCCTGTGCATTTTTTTTTTTTTTTTTTTTATACTAACCTAATATCACAGTATCTATCACTGACGTCCATGCTGCGAGAGCGAATGGGTCCATACACGGTATGGCTATACCATAACCGGGCAGTTACATCTCGCAACATGGACTCAAGTTCTTGACCTATATATTATATTTAAACTAAATAAACTAAATCCAAATGCTAAACTAATAAAAAAATTCACTCAATAAAAAAACTAATTTAAAAACACTATCATTATATAAAAGGGGTGGTTGGGGGTCCCTCGAAGCACCCCTCAGGGTGAACAGCGCCGTTGCAGGGTACCGGACGATCTCTGGGTACCCTGCTATGGGGAGATGTCTGGGAGTATCGGGCTCCTTCGGCCGATCTCGGTGTAGAGCCTCCTGCTTTCGAGGTGGGGCTGCTCTCTTGGCGGTGGAGCTGGCGGCGTTCCTTTTTTTTCTGCGGCGGAGTCCACCGGGCGCTTGTTGTAGCCGTGTCTTGTTAGTGGTCTTTGGCTTTAGGGGGGTGCGTGCTGCCTCAGTGCATTCCGCATATAGGATCTTTCGCCAGCGGTCTACCCAATGGTGCTCCTTCCGTTCCTCGTTCCTCCAGTTTTGTTCCTCCTTTTCTTCTTCCCTTTTCCCTATGTTCCTTTTTTTTTTCTTTTTTTTTGGTAATTTATTAATTTTTGTTTTCTTTTCCTTTTTTTTTTTCTTAAAAAAAATTCTTTTTGGGGTGCGATGACCGCTCTACTATCTGTCTTGTTATCTATTGTCCGTATCGTTGGTCGGTCCCGTCATGGTCTTTGTTAATCTTTCAAACTTCCCTTTGTCTCTCTCACTTTTCTTTGTTCTCTCCTAATTTTTCTTTCTTTAATTTTCCTAAATCTTGTTTTTGTCCCTATTTGTTTCTATCTTTTTTTATGTAATATTTCTATTTTCTTTTTCGGGCACCTGGAAGGAGAGAAGAGAAATTTCCCACCTTCGAGTTCCCTTCGTCAACTTTTCCTTATCTCCTAAATCATTAATATTGATAATAATAATAAACTATACAACTAACATATTTTAATAACATACATACATAACTACCTTATAAACTTAATACAACAATAAAATAATACCCTGAACATGATCACTTTTCTATACATGAACATTAACGAAACATATTGGAGAGTTTATTCCTTGTTGGTATAAATTCACCAACAAAGGGAGGAAGAGTGCACATTGAAAGTGAAAGGGACAGTTGCATGGACAACGAAAGAGTACAAAGGGACGAAATGTCAAAACAATTTCACACTGGATGGATATGGACGTACATGGGTAAGTAAATTATTTTTCTTTTCTTTTTCTAATTGCGGAAATTTAATGTTTTATTTTTTTTTTTTTCAGGCTGTGCGCATAGGTAAGTTTGCTATTGGAGTTTGTTCCTACGATTCTTAGGATTAACCTGATCGGCTTTCTTGAGAACAAACTCCACTAGCAATTTGTTTTGTTTACCTTTTTTTTTCTATTATCTTTTCTTTTTCTGAGAGGAGGTGACCGGGGTTGACGGAGATTGGGATGCGGGCATTTAGGTGAGTGTGGATAGGGTATCGTTTTCATGTTTGTGAAAGTGTATTTAAAAAAGAAAATTTTCTTTTAGGTTCGCACTCAAGGCTCCCGTAACAGGATCGACGACGGTTGACGAGTGGTTGTGAGACAACCGGCCTCGTAAAAAAGGGAGTTTTGGGGGTGTAGTGACCCTGAGTGCCGAAAATTTCTTACCAGCGTGTGGCAAGGGCCCACATACTAACCTAATATCACAGTATCTATCACTGACGTCCATGCTGCGAGAGCGAATGGGTCCATACACGGTATGGCTATACCATAACCGGGCAGTTACATCTCGCAACATGGACTCAAGTTCTTGACCTATATCACAGCTAAAAATATACCTACATCTAATCCTAAACCTAAAATAAATATGGTGTAAATAGAACTATGTAAATAAATATATAAATAAATAAACTCTCTAAAATAAATATAAATAAACTCTATAAATAAATCTCTATCTATGGACAAACATACATGAAAAAATAAATAAACTATATAAATAAACTATATACGTAGGTGATACGTAAGAGACGTAAATAACATAGATTAGCAACGGCAGGCTAGAGTGCGTCTTAGATCAGTCTTACTTTCATGTATGGAGGTCTTTCGCATGAAAAGTGCCAACCTTTTCGCCCCTCAAGTTACCGATCACGTAGAGGGAACTGCCTAGTCTCTTCAAAACGGTCGACTTGATAAACTTGTGGCCTAACTTAGCGTTATAGTTATCCGCCGCACTACTTTGCTTAAAATTCCTCCGATACACTACTTGCCTTCAAGAGAGGCAATCGATTTTGCATAACTACCACGATGCTGCAACCGCAGGTCACTATGGAATCGACCGAACGTTCTCCAGAATCGCTTCCCACTACTACTGGCCTGGAATGCGTAATGATATTACCAAGCATATAGGTAATTGTCTTGCTTGCTTACGTTATAAGCCTAGCAATATGAAGCCCGCAGGACTACTCCAAACAGTTACTATTAACCAACGCTTCGAGGTACTATCTGTTGATTTATTTGGTCCATTGCCTGCTACTCAGGATGGTTACCAATGAATACTCATAGCCGAGGACCTTGCTAGTAGATGGGTTGAGGTATTTGCACTTAAAGAAGCTACCGCAGAAAATTGTGCACTCACTTTGTTGAATGAAATCTTTCTTCGCTATGGAACACCACGACGACTACTGACGGACAACGGCTCACAATTCATTTCGGCACTAATGCAACAACTTACTCACTGCCTGGGAATCCAACAAACGCTCACCCCAGTATATCATCCTGAAGCCAATCCAGTAGAACGTAAGAATAGAGATATGAAAACGCAACTCGCTATCCTAGTGGGTAACAACCACACAAGATGGGCTAAGGATCTACCTTCAATAAGATTCGCCATGAACAACGCCAAATGTCAAAGTACGGGTTATTCTGTATCATATCTAACGTTTGGACGAGAACTAAGGACCATTGATGATGTTCATCACTATATAAAAAACATCATACATTCAGAGAACTTCATTCCACAAATCACCCCAAAACTTATGCGACTAGCTGAAATCATGCAAGAAGCTAGAGAACCGGTTGAAAAATCTCAAGACCACAATAAGAAGTATGCAGATAGAAAACGTCGACCGCAACCTAAGTTTCAAAAAGGAGATTTAGTATTTGTCACCACTGATGTACGTAGCAAGGCCTCTTAACACATTACATCCAAATTTGTACCACGAAGAGATGGCCCTTAAGTCATAATCCAACAACATGGAACGTCAACCTATCAAATAGCTGCTAAAGATGACCTAACCATTCCACTGGGGACATACCATGTTTCCTCCCTTACCAAGTATACGCCAACCAAAGAAAACAAAGATGAAGAACCAGTTCGAATCCTGCGAAGACGAGGACGACCATTGAGGAACACCACTCCTGCCGCATCGTCGAGACGATAACAGTCGAGACTGTAACAACCCAATATTAATTGGCTACATAATTTAATATTTAATATTTAATTCATTAATTTTGTATTCATTTATTTTACTTTACTTTTTAAATATTTTTTCTTTTGAGTTAAAATACTTTAAGAAATAAGTATATATAAAATCTGTTAGTAATGTACAAAAGCTTTAACAGCTGTAGTAGGGAAAAGCTTTATGAAAGCTCCCAAAGAATAGAATACAAAAGGACGCACCGATCGCAGAAAAGTCACTTCTGAGTCAATCGGGAGTCTGGTATGTTTGAGCGTACGGAGGTACACTACCGCCTACAGATTCGAAAATACTACACTCTCTGCGCGCTTATCCTTTTTTTGATTTTCCCTCTTCAACGGCTACTGCGGTCTTTGACTGCATACTCGTGGGAGCACAAAGCTGAACAAAGGTTCGCTGTCAGAATTTTTACCCATTGTAATTAAATCTAATTTTTTTCAAATAAAATTTATTTCAAAAATTAAGTTTGCGTTCTCAATATAAAAAACGGACAAGATCTCCTAAAAGCTACGCTACAATAGTTATTAAGTAAATTTTTGTAGCTCTAGTGTTACAGGGTGTAATTTTAACATTTATTGTATGAAAGGTTGGGATTTGTACATATGTATGTACATCTATAGATGACCTGCTTCTATATTTTATTCAGAAAATCGAATGCATTTAATGTTAGTTGGCTTCAAAGTCTTCAAAGATTTTTCTGAATTCAAAGGCTTTAAGGACTTAAATGGCTACACAAACTTGAATGACTTGACGGACTTAAATGAATTCAACGTCTTACCTTCAAAGATGACAGTGACTTTGGCGACTTTAATGACTTCAAAGACCTTAAGGACTTCAAGAACTTCAAAAACTTTAAAAACTTTATTGAATACTAATGAACGGAAGGCAATTAAAAGCAAATTGCAATCTTTTTATCTTTGTAAAAAATTATTGACCTAGCCATTGGACTTGAAAGGATGATTATATACGTTGTTTGGTACGAATAACTTAAAAATAAATTCAAATTAAAAAATAACTAACTTTGGAAAATCTCAATCTAAAAATTTCTATTAAAAGACCAAAAAATTATATTCTTTACGTACTACAAAAAGAAAAAAATATAAGTACTTGGCGCAACAGACCATATATGGTCCAGGCCTAGCTTATATCGTGCGTGTTATTAGTGTTTTTAAACTTTCTCATGACAATCATTACTCTCGGACGTTTGTCAGGCATTCCCAAGAAGTGGGCCCTTAAAAAAATATTTTAATGATGTCTAGAACTCGAACCTCAATCCTCCAATTCCTTACATCCCCGCGAGTTTTTCACGTTCCATCATTGTTAAAAAGTAGAGAGTCGAAAGAACAGACCCCTACCTCCCAATTAAATAATAAAAAAAAATTTGCGAAAAAAAGGTAAAACCCTGTGAGTAACATCTTTGGTCGTTTCAATCCCATATCCGTTTTATTTCATTTATAGTGTATACACCACAATATTATAACTGAAAAGGACAAAAAAGGATATGGCAACTACCACCAATAGTTTAACCCACGATGCAAGTATCGATTATACACTGATCGCAGACATCTTACTGTTATACACAATTTTCTGGCAGAAAACCTTTTATTAGCACATCGCTTAATATCAACACCCACTTAAAGTCACACAAAAAATATAAAAATTAAAGAAGAGTTCATGCAATACTGCTCGCTTAGAGTCACATCTCACAGATCCATAATTCATGTCATCTTCACATGTAAAAATATGGTACCTACATGTGTATGTATGTACTACATATACGCGTATTTTTTCCTGAAATTGCATTTTTTTTTTTTTGCATTACGCTGTGTGAAGAATTGAACTTGTATTTTAGTCGTTTCTCTTTCATATTATTGCTTCTTCGGTGTAGGTGAGAAGGACTGCGGCACGCTCGCGGTTGCTCGGCTCAGCTCGTCGGACGGGGTGGTTGATGTCACACCCCACCATACACCACCTGCTCAGCACACAAAATCTCGTGCCTTTTATCAAAAAAAATCAAAAAAGAGAAAAGAAGAAAGCTACTCTACGTTGACTGCAGACGGACTTCAAAAGATAGAAAGAAAGATAGAGAGAGGAAAAGAAAGTGTCCAAGGGCTTATGCCTATGGCCAGGAGAAAGACCGGGAAGGACTTCGCTGTCTAACCTAACTAACCTAAACTATACCTAAACTAACCTAAAAACTTAAACTAAGCCCTAACCTAAACCTAAACTAACTTAAACTTAACCTAACTTATACCCTAAACGCGGTGACACCTTCCCAGTGTCTCTCCTTTCCATAGGTTCGTCAAGAACCCGAAGCATGCCAGATGTTGTTGGCAAAGGTTGGCCAGCCCACCCTTCGTGTCTTACGACACAAACCAAATGCTACCTTTTTGGCCGAAATCTACGAAAGATATCTTATAGTACCCCTCTCAGCCACAACCTAAGTCCGTAGTGGAATGTTAGTCGGTCCTAACGTCAAGTGTCATTGTTCGTATTGTCCTGTTTAGTCCTCGTCCATCTACAGGAGACGGCCCGGCCGTCCTTCCACACACCAAACAAATGAAAACCTAATCACACATCGTTTATCGCACTTCACTCTTTTTATTGTATTAATTTAAAGTTAAACACGGCTTAAAACCAACCCTTAAACTTAAACTGCTCTTAAATCTAAATTTTACGTATATGTTCAAAGTTCTGCATAAAAACTTAAGTTTACATAATTGTGAGAAATCTCCCCTTGTAATATTACACTCTCTGCGCGCTTACCCTTTTTTTGGTTTTCCCTCTCCAACGGCTACTGCGGTCTTTGACTGCATACTCGTGGGAGCACAAAGCTGAACAAAGGTTCGCTGTCAGAATTTTTACCCATTGTAATTAAATCTAATTTTTTTCAAATAAAATTTATTTCAAAAATTAAGTTTGCGTTCTCAATATAAAAAACGGACAAGATCTCCTAAAAGCTACGCTACAATAGTTATTAAGTAAATTTTTGTAGCTCTAGTGTTACAGGGTGTAATTTTAACATTTATTGTATGAAAGGTTGGGATTTGTACATATGTATGTACATCTATAGATGACCTGCTTCTATATTTTATTCAGAAAATCGAATGCATTTAATGTTAGTTGGCTTCAAAGTCTTCAAAGACTTTAAGGACTTAAATGGCTACACAAACTTGAATGACTTGACCGACTTAAATGAATTCAACGTCTTACCTTCAAAGATGACAGTGACTTTGGCGACTTTAATGACTTCAAAGACCTTAAGGACTTCAAGAACTTCAAAAACTTTAAAAACTTTATTGAATACTAATGAACGGAAGGCAATTAAAAGCAAATTGCAATCTTTTTATCTTTGTAAAAAATTATTGACCTAGCCATTGGACTTGAAAGGATGATTATATACGTTGTTTGGTACGAATAACTTAAAAATAAATTCAAATTAAAAAATAACTAACTTTGGAAAATCTCAATCTAAAAATTTCTATTAAAAGACCAAAAAATTATATTCTTTACGTACTACAAAAAGAAAAAAATATAAGTACTTGGCGCATCAGACCATATATGGTCCAGGCCTAGCTTATATCGTGCGTGTTATTAGTGTTTTTAAACTTTCTCATGACAATCATTACTCTCGGACGTTTGTCAGGCATTCCCAAGAAGTGGGCCCTTAAAAAAATATTTTAATGATGTCTAGAACTCGAACCTCAATCCTCCAATTCCTTACATCCCCGCGAGTTTTTCACGTTCCATCATTGTTAAAAAGTAGAGAGTCGAAAGAACAGACCCCTACCTCCCAATTAAATAATAAAAAAAAATTTGCGAAAAAAAGGTAAAACCCTGTGAGTAACATCTTTGGTCGTTTCAACCCCATATCCGTTTTATTTCATTTATAGTGTATACACCACAATATTATAACTGAAAAGGACAAAAAAGGATATGGCAACTACCACCAATAGTTTAACCCACGATGCAAGTATCGATTATACACTGATCGCAGACATCTTACTGTTATACACAATTTTCTGGCAGAAAACCTTTTATTAGCACATCGCTTAATATCAACACCCACTTAAAGTCACACAAAAAATATAAAAATTAAAGAAGAGTTCATGCAATACTGCTCGCTTAGAGTCACATCTCACAGATCCATAATTCATGTCATCTTCACATGTAAAAATATGGTACCTACATGTGTATGTATGTACTACATATACGCGTATTTTTTCCTGAAATTGCATTTTTTTTTTTTGCATTACGCTGTGTGAAGAATTGAACTTGTATTTTAGTCGTTTCTCTTTCATATTATTGCTTCTATGTTGTGAGCTAGGATGAGGCCACGGTGGCAACTTCGGTGTAGGTGAGAAGGACTGCGGCACGCTCGCGGTTGCTCGGCTCAGCTCGTCGGACGGGGTGGTTGTTGTCACACCCCACCATACACCACCTGCTCAGCACACAAAATCTCGTGCCTTTTATCAAAAAAAATCAAAAAAGAGAAAAGAAGAAAGCTACTCTACGTTGACTGCAGACGGACTTCAAAAGATAGAAAGAAAGATAGAGAGAGGAAAAGAAAGTGTCCAAGGGCTTATGCCTATGGCCAGGAGAAAGACCGGGAAGGACTTCGCTGTCTAACCTAACTAACCTAAACTATACCTAAACTAACCTAAAAACTTAAACTAAGCCCTAACCTAAACCTAAACTAACTTAAACTTAACCTAACTTATACCCTAAACGCGGTGACACCTTCCCAGTGTCTCTCCTTTCCATAGGTTCGTCAAGAACCCGAAGCATGCCAGATGTTGTTGGCAAAGGTTGGCCAGCCCACCCTTCGTGTCTTACGACACAAACCAAATGCTACCTTTTTGGCCGAAATCTACGAAAGATATCTTATAGTACCCCTCTCAGCCACAACCTAAGTCCGTAGTGGAATGTTAGTCGGTCCTAACGTCAAGTGTCATTGTTCGTATTGTCCTGTTTAGTCCTCGTCCATCTACAGGAGACGGCCCGGCCGTCCTTCCACACACCAAACAAATGAAAACCTAATCACACATCGTTTATCGCACTTCACTCTTTTTATTGTATTAATTTAAAGTTAAACACGGCTTAAAACCTACCCTTAAACTTAAACTGCTCTTAAATCTAAATTTTACGTATATGTTCAAAGTTCTGCATAAAAACTTAAGTTTACATAATTGTGAGAAATCTCCCCTTGTAATATTACACTCTCTGCGCGCTTACCCTTTTTTTGGTTTTCCCTCTCCAACGGCTACTGCGGTCTTTGACTGCATACTCGTGGGAGCACAAAGCTGAACAAAGGTTCGCTGTCAGAATTTTTACCCATTGTAATTAAATCTAATTTTTTTCAAATAAAATTTATTTCAAAAATTAAGTTTGCGTTCTCAATATAAAAAACGGACAAGATCTCCTAAAAGCTACGCTACAATAGTTATTAAGTAAATTTTTGTAGCTCTAGTGTTACAGGGTGTAATTTTAACATTTATTGTATGAAAGGTTGGGATTTGTACATATGTATGTACATCTATAGATGACCTGCTTCTATATTTTATTCAGAAAATCGAATGCATTTAATGTTAGTTGGCTTCAAAGTCTTCAAAGACTTTAAGGACTTAAATGGCTACACAAACTTGAATGACTTGACCGACTTAAATGAATTCAACGTCTTACCTTCAAAGATGACAGTGACTTTGGCGACTTTAATGACTTCAAAGACCTTAAGGACTTCAAGAACTTCAAAAACTTTAAAAACTTTATTGAATACTAATGAACGGAAGGCAATTAAAAGCAAATTGCAATCTTTTTATCTTTGTAAAAAATTATTGACCTAGCCATTGGACTTGAAAGGATGATTATATACGTTGTTTGGTACGAATAACTTAAAAATAAATTCAAATTAAAAAATAACTAACTTTGGAAAATCTCAATCTAAAAATTTCTATTAAAAGACCAAAAAATTATATTCTTTACGTACTACAAAAAGAAAAAAATATAAGTACTTGGCGCAACAGACCATATATGGTCCAGGCCTAGCTTATATCGTGCGTGTTATTAGTGTTTTTAAACTTTCTCATGACAATCATTACTCTCGGACGTTTGTCAGGCATTCCCAAGAAGTGGGCCCTTAAAAAAATATTTTAATGATGTCTAGAACTCGAACCTCAATCCTCCAATTCCTTACATCCCCGCGAGTTTTTCACGTTCCATCATTGTTAAAAAGTAGAGAGTCGAAAGAACAGACCCCTACCTCCCAATTAAATAATAAAAAAAAATTTGCGAAAAAAAGGTAAAACCCTGTGAGTAACATCTTTGGTCGTTTCAACCCCATATCCGTTTTATTTCATTTATAGTGTATACACCACAATATTATAACTGAAAAGGACAAAAAAGGATATGGCAACTACCACCAATAGTTTAACCCACGATGCAAGTATCGATTATACACTGATCGCAGACATCTTACTGTTATACACAATTTTCTGGCAGAAAACCTTTTATTAGCACATCGCTTAATATCAACACCCACTTAAAGTCACACAAAAAATATAAAAATTAAAGAAGAGTTCATGCAATACTGCTCGCTTAGAGTCACATCTCACAGATCCATAATTCATGTCATCTTCACATGTAAAAATATGGTACCTACATGTGTATGTATGTACTACATATACGCGTATTTTTTCCTGAAATTGCATTTTTTTTTTTTGCATTACGCTGTGTGAAGAATTGAACTTGTATTTTAGTCGTTTCCCTTTCATATTATTGCTTCTATGTTGTGAGCTAGGATGAGGCCACGGTGGCAACTTCGGTGTAGGTGAGAAGGACTGCGGCACGCTCGCGGTTGCTCGGCTCAGCTCGTCGGACGGGGTGGTTGTTGTCACACCCCACCATACACCACCTGCTCAGCACACAAAATCTCGTGCCTTTTATCAAAAAAAATCAAAAAAGAGAAAAGAAGAAAGCTACTCTACGTTGACTGCAGATGGACTTCAAAAGATAGAAAAAAAGATAGAGAGAGGAAAAGAAAGTGTCCAAGGGCTTATGCCTATGGCCAGGAGAAAGACCGGGAAGGACTTCGCTGTCTAACCTAACTAACCTAAACTATACCTAAACTAACCTAAAAACTTAAACTAAGCCCTAACCTAAACCTAAACTAACTTAAACTTAACCTAACTTATACCCTAAACGCGGTGACACCTTCCCAGTGTCTCTCCTTTCCATAGGTTCGTCAAGAACCCGAAGCATGCCAGATGTTGTTGGCAAAGGTTGGCCAGCCCACCCTTCGTGTCTTACGACACAAACCAAATGCTACCTTTTTGGCCGAAATCTACGAAAGGTATCTTATAGTACCCCTCTCAGCCACAACCTAAGTCCGTAGTGGAATGTTAGTCGGTCCTAACGTCAAGTGTCATTGTTCGTATTGTCCTGTTTAGTCCTCGTCCATCTACAGGAGACGGCCCGGCCGTCCTTCCACACACCAAACAAATGAAAACCTAATCACACATCGTTTATCGCACTTCACTCTTTTTATTGTATTAATTTAAAGTTAAACACGGCTTAAAACCTACCCTTAAACTTAAACTGCTCTTAAATCTAAATTTTACGTATATGTTCAAAGTTCGGCATAAAAACTTAAGTTTACATAATTGTGAGAAATCTCCCCTTGTAATATTACACTCTCTGCGCGCTTACCCTTTTTTTGGTTTTCCCTCTCCAACGGCTACTGCGGTCTTTGACTGCATACTCGTGGGAGCACAAAGCTGAACAAAGGTTCGCTGTCAGAATTTTTACCCATTGTAATTAAATCTAATTTTTTTCAAATAAAATTTATTTCAAAAATTAAGTTTGCGTTCTCAATATAAAAAACGGACAAGATCTCCTAAAAGCTACGCTACAATAGTTATTAAGTAAATTTTTGTAGCTCTAGTGTTACAGGGTGTAATTTTAACATTTATTGTATGAAAGGTTGGGATTTGTACATATGTATGTACATCTATAGATGACCTGCTTCTATATTTTATTCAGAAAATCGAATGCATTTAATGTTAGTTGGCTTCAAAGTCTTCAAAGACTTTAAGGACTTAAATGGCTACACAAACTTGAATGACTTGACCGACTTAAATGAATTCAACGTCTTACCTTCAAAGATGACAGTGACTTTGGCGACTTTAATGACTTCAAAGACCTTAAGGACTTCAAGAACTTCAAAAACTTTAAAAACTTTATTGAATACTAATGAACGGAAGGCAATTAAAAGCAAATTGCAATCTTTTTATCTTTGTAAAAAATTATTGACCTAGCCATTGGACTTGAAAGGATGATTATATACGTTGTTTGGTACGAATAACTTAAAAATAAATTCAAATTAAAAAATAACTAACTTTGGAAAATCTCAATCTAAAAATTTCTATTAAAAGACCAAAAAATTATATTCTTTACGTACTACAAAAAGAAAAAAATATAAGTACTTGGCGCAACAGACCATATATGGTCCAGGCCTAGCTTATATCGTGCGTGTTATTAGTGTTTTTAAACTTTCTCATGACAATCATTACTCTCGGACGTTTGTCAGGCATTCCCAAGAAGTGGGCCCTTAAAAAAATATTTTAATGATGTCTAGAACTCGAACCTCAATCCTCCAATTCCTTACATCCCCGCGAGTTTTTCACGTTCCATCATTGTTAAAAAGTAGAGAGTCGAAAGAACAGACCCCTACCTCCCAATTAAATAATAAAAAAAAATTTGCGAAAAAAAGGTAAAACCCTGTGAGTAACATCTTTGGTCGTTTCAACCCCATATCCGTTTTATTTCATTTATAGTGTATACACCACAATATTATAACTGAAAAGGACAAAAAAGGATATGGCAACTACCACCAATAGTTTAACCCACGATGCAAGTATCGATTATACACTGATCGCAGACATCTTACTGTTATACACAATTTTCTGGCAGAAAACCTTTTATTAGCACATCGCTTAATATCAACACCCACTTAAAGTCACACAAAAAATATAAAAATTAAAGAAGAGTTCATGCAATACTGCTCGCTTAGAGTCACATCTCACAGATCCATAATTCATGTCATCTTCACATGTAAAAATATGGTACCTACATGTGTATGTATGTACTACATATACGCGTATTTTTTCCTGAAATTGCATTTTTTTTTTGCATTACACTGTGTGAAGAAGTGAACTTGTATTTTAGTCGTTTCTCTTTCATATTATTGCTTCTATGTTGTGAGCCAGGATGAGGCCACGGTGGCAACTTCGGTGTAGGTGAGAAGGACTGCGGCACGCTCGCGGTTGCTCGGCTCAGCTCGTCGGACGGGGTGGTTGTTGTCACACCCCACCATACACCACCTGCTCAGCACACAAAATCTCGTGCCTTTTATCAAAAAAAATCAAAAAAGAGAAAAGAAGAAAGCTACTCTACGTTGACTGCAGACGGACTTCAAAAGATAGAAAGAAAGATAGAGAGAGGAAAAGAAAGTGTCCAAGGCTTATGCCTATGGCCAGGAGAAAGACCGGGAAGGACTTCGCTGTCTAACCTAACTAACCTAAACTATACCTAAACTAACCTAAAAACTTAAACTAAGCCCTAACCTAAACCTAAACTAACTTAAACTTAACCTAACTTATACCCTAAACGCGGTGACACCTTCCCAGTGTCTCTCCTTTCCATAGGTTCGTCAAGAACCCGAAGCATGCCAGATGTTGTTGGCAAAGGTTGGCCAGCCCACCCTTCGTGTCTTACGACACAAACCAAATGCTACCTTTTTGGCCGAAATCTACGAAAGGTATCTTATAGTACCCCTCTCAGCCACAACCTAAGTCCGTAGTGGAATGTTAGTCGGTCCTAACGTCAAGTGTCATTGTTCGTATTGTCCTGTTTAGTCCTCGTCCATCTACAGGAGACGGCCCGGCCGTCCTTCCACACACCAAACAAATGAAAACCTAATCACACATCGTTTATCGCACTTCACTCTTTTTATTGTATTAATTTAAAGTTAAACACGGCTTAAAACCTACCCTTAAACTTAAACTGCTCTTAAATCTAAATTTTACGTATATGTTCAAAGTTCTGCATAAAAACTTAAGTTTACATAATTGTGAGAAATCTCCCCTTGTAAGTCGTGGCTCTAAGCGAGCCTTTCACGCGCACAACACAAACAAATTCAAAATCTAAGACAAGATTTACAGTGACTGTGAGCTATACTCACTCTTAAAAAAAATCTATGCACTATTTCTATGTATTTAAAAAAAGGAATTCACTAAATTTAAGCTAAAAAAACTAATAAAAAACTAAATCCAAATGCTAAACTAATAAAAAAATTCACTCAATAAAAAAACTAATTTAAAAACACTATCACTATATAAAAGGGGTGGTTGGGGGTCCCTCGAAGCACCCCTCAGGGTGAACAGCGCCGTTGCAGGGTACCGGACGATCTCTGGGTACCCTGTTATGGGGAGATGTCTGGGAGTATCGGGCTCCTTCGGCCGATCTCGGTGTAGAGCCTCCTGCTTTCGAGGTGGGGCTGCTCTCTTGGCGGTGGAGCTGGCGGCGTTCCTTTTTTTTTCTGCGGCGGAGTCCACCGGGCGCTTGTTGTAGCCGTGTCTTGTTAGTGGTCTTTGGCTTTAGGGGGGTGCGTGCTGCCTCAGTGCATTCCGCATATAGGATCTTTCGCCAGCGGTCTACCCAATGGTGCTCCTTCCGTTCCTCGCTCCTCCAGTTTTGTTCCTCCTTTTCTTCTTCTTTTTGGGGTGCGATGACCGCTCTACTATCTGTCTTGTTATCTATTGTCCGTATCGTTGGTCGGTCCCATCATGGTCTTTGTTAATCTTTCAAACTTCCCTTTGTCTCTCTCACTTTTCTTTGTTCTCTCCTAATTTTTCTTTCTTTAATTTTCCTAAATCTTGTTTTTGTCCCTATTTGTTTCTATCTTTTTTTATGTAATATTTCTATTTTCTTTTTCGGGCACCTGGAAGGAGAGAAGAGAAATTTCCCACCTTCGAGTTCCCTTCGTCAACTTTTCCTTATCTCCTAAATCATTAATATTGATAATAATAATAAACTATACAACTAACATATTTTAATAACATACATACATAACTACCTTATAAACTTAATACAACAATAAAATAATACCATGAACATGATCACTTTTCTATACATGAACATTAACGAAACATATTGGAGAGTTTATTCCTTGTTGGTATAAATTCACCAACAAAGGGAGGAAGAGTGCACATTGAAAGTGAAAGGGACGGTTGCATGGACAACGAAAGAGTACAAAGGGACGAAATGTCAAAACAATTTCACACTGGATGGATATGGACGTACATGGGTAAGTAAATTATTTTTCTTTTCTTTTCTAATTGCGGAAATTTAATGTTTTATTTTTTTTTTTTTCAGGCTGTGCGCATAGGTAAGTTTGCTATTGGAGTTTGTTCCTACGATTCTTAGGATTAACCTGATCGGCTTTCTTGAGAACAAACTCCACTAGCAATTTGTTTTGTTTACCTTTTTTTTTTCTATTATCTTTTTTTTTTCTGAGAGAAGGAGGTGACCGGGGTTGACGGAGATTGGGATGCGGGCATTTAGGTGAGTGTGGATAGGGTATCGTTTTCATGTTTGTGAAAGTGTATTTAAAAAAGAAAATTTTCTTTTAGGTTCGCACTCAAGGCTCCCGTAACAGGATCGACGACGGTTGACGAGTGGTTGTGAGACAACCGGCCTCGTAAAAAAGGGAGTTTTGGGGGTGTAGTGACCCTGAGTGCCGAAAATTTCTTACCAGCGTGTGGCAAGGGCCCACGCCCTGGATTGTGGAGTCTCATGCTTTACCGTCATCGATAGCCGGGCCTGTGCATTTTTTTTTTTTTTTTTATACTAACCTAATATCACAGTATCTATCACTGACGTCCATGCTGCGAGAGCGAATGGGTCCATACACGGTATGGCTATACCATAACCGGGCAGTTACATCTCGCAACATGGACTCAAGTTCTTGACCTATATCACAGCTAAAAATATACCTACATCTAATCCTAAACCTAAAATAAATATGGTGTAAATAGAACTATGTAAATAAATAAATAAATAAATAAACTCTCTAAAATAAATATAAATAAACTCTATAAATAAATCTCTATCTATGGACAAACATACATGAAAAAATAAATAAACTATATAAATAAACTATATACGTAGGTGATACGTAAGAGACGTAAATAACATAGATTAGCAACGGCAGGCTAGAGTGCGTCTTAGATCAGTCTTACTTTCATGTATGGAGGTCTTTCGCATGAAAAGTGCCAACCTTTTCGCCCCTCAAGTTACCGATCACGTAGAGGGAACTCCCTAGTCTCTTCAAAACGATCGACTTGATAAACTTGTGGCCTAACTTAGCGTTATAGTTATCCGCCGCACTACTTTGCTTAAAATTCCTCCGATACACTACTTGCCTTACACTATATTGCACGTCCCTACTTCTAGTATTGCACATCGGCCACCATCCCATCCCAGAAATACTTCTGCCTTAGCTTGGCTAGAGTCTTGTGGATTCCGCCATGCCCCGCAGCCGGTGAGTTATGTGCCGATTCCAGCAGACTTCGGCGCAACTCCGTCGGTACCCAGAGCTTCCATGCCCGATCCTCCTGAAGTACGTCGCCAGTTCGTATGTCGGTCCGTTTGTAAACAAATCCGTCAGAAACACATGTGTCGGGCAGTCTGTCTTTGTGTTGGTCGATTGCCTTCTTTAACTCCTCGTACTCTTCTGAAGAAAAATATGGGGAATTAAAGTCAACTTCCTGCATTACTCTATCGGTCTTCAGCTCCTCCATATGGACTCGTGAGAGAGTATCAGGGACTACATTTTGGACACCCTTCCTATGTTCGATCATGAAGTCGAACCCTTGAAGCTTCAGGCTCCATCTGGCCAAACGACCAGATAGATCCTTCTGCGTCATGAGCCACTTCAGACTTGCATGATCGGTTATTATAGTGAAGGGTAATCCTTCCACCTAAGCCCTGAACTTCTACACTGACAAAACGGCAGCATAGCATTCAAGTTCCGTCACACTATAATTACGCTGAGCGGAATTAAGCTTCTGGGACATGAATGCTATCGGTCGTTCGTTATTCTCCGCGTCCATTTGGAAAAGCACACTCCCTACGCCAGAAGTCGAGGCGTCGCACTGTATGTAAAAGTGTTTCTTGAAGTCCGGATTTGTTAGTATTGGTGCGGTCACCAAAGTCGACTTAAGCTTTTGAAAAGCGCTAAGTGCTTCGTCCGTCATGTCAAATGTCTTTCCTTTCTTCAGGCAATCGGTCATGAGAGCCGCCAATGTAGCAAAGTTCGGGATGAGCCGTCGGTACCATCCCGTCATTCCTAGGAACCTTCGAAGTTGCTTCGGAGCCTTCGGGATCGGGAAATTCTCGACCGCCGATACCTTGTCCTTGTCCGTCCGTAAGCAGTCATCACCGACGATATACCCCAGGTATTTGATCTGCCTGTAACAGTATTTGCTTTTTTCCACGTTGATCGTCAACCCCGGTTCCCTAAGACACCTTGCGACCTCCTGGAGGAGCCTGACATGTGACTCGAAGTTTGGAGAGCAAACCAAGAGGTCATCAAGGTAGACAAAGACATGCTCTTTCAAACGAGAGGGTATGACTTTGTCCATAAGCCGACACATTCTCTGGGCAGCGTTACACAGCCCGAACGGCATAACCGTGAACTGATATAACGGCCGTCTGCCAGAATGCATCCTTGAGGTCGATGCCCGAGATGAACTTGGTATCCTGGAGCCTACTCAACAGTCCTTCAATGTGTGGAAGCGGGTAAGCGTCCTTCTTCGTCACAGCGTTCACTTTCCTTGAGTCCAGGCACAATCTATTTTTGCCGGGTTTCCTCACCAGCACCACTGGAGAGCTCCACGCGCTATTACTCTCTTCGATGACCCCGAGTGAAATCATCCGATCTAACTCGTCATATAAGAGCTTCTGCACGGCCGGTGAGACTGGGTAGTGCCTCTGCTTGATGGGAATTTTGTCGTCATCCACCTCAATTATGTGTTCCTCGAGGCTAGTTCTGCCCAATCCCAACGTCGCGAAAGAGGCAAACAGCTGCTTGGTTCGCTCCAGTTATTGTGTCTGCGCTGGTGAGAGTGCCTGGACTGGAGATCGATCGTCTGTCGGTGATGGGATGTACAGTTCGTTGATTATGTCTGGAGCGACCTTGAATGTCCTCCAGAAGTTTACCCCTAAAAAAAGAACCTGTTGTAAGTTTGGCACTATAATTAACTCGACCTCGCGAGACCCACCCCAGGAGATTATTGTTTTAGAACGTCCTAGTATGCGTTGGTGGTTTCTGTCTGCCGTTCGTATGTCGCTAGTCATGTTCGTCACTTTTACGTCCTCTACGGTGTCCTCTGTCCTGAAGCCGGTATGATCGTCAACTTCGTTTACATGTCGCCTGAATTTGGTTTCTCTTACTGTCAAGTGTTTTTCGGCCCGTCTGCATTCGACTCTTAATCCTTGGATGCTCTTTATGGAGCACCCAAAGATTAGCGTCGCTACCCTATCCTTCAAGTTCTATCGTAGTATGTCCACTAAGTCTAGTTCGTTGGGCCTGTTTGTCATTTGAAGTACCATTGTCCGCACGTCACCGTAAAATTCGTCGAAAGACTCCTGGGGTAACTGTCTCCTATCCATTATATTCCTCAATATCTCGTGGTCCCGCACATTGTTTTGAACTGCCTTAGCTGTTCTCTCCGGAGATCTTGGTAGTTGAGGTAGGGATCTACCTCATTCTCCTGGAGGAACTGCCAATACCACCTCTCCGCGGGACCACTTACCAAATGGTGGAAATTATTAAATAGGTGCTCATCGTTCAGACCGTTTTTGCGCTGTAGGGTTTCTATCCGAAACAGGAAGCCCTCCACCGACATCGTCTTAGGTGTCCCATGAAACTTCACCCCCCATTTGTGAACATCTATTTTCCGCTCCCCATAATAAGATACCCCGGTCTCACGTCGTTCTCCTACCCGCGGAACAAAACTGGGTCTGTGTAGCGTTGGAGTTGGTTGTCGCAACAGGTCACTGAAGTTGTGTGTCTGTGTAGGCGTCGACTGTTCCTGTCTTGTAGGTCGTCGGTCTGTAGGTATCGGTGGTTCTCTCTGTGCAGCTGAAGAGAGCTCCAGGTTGCAGATTTTGTCGTTGATCACCCTGATGTTCTCTTGGAACGTCGCCATCATATCTTTCATGCTCTGGGTGAACACCGACATAATCTCAACCTGATTCTCTCTTACCGCATGAGAAACCACCTTTTGAATATGTTGTGTAATCTGTCTGTTATGTTCTAGTGACTCCTGCTGTAAGTCCTGTAGGTTGTGTAAGTCTACGTTTTGTCGTTGGCCATTACAATTATATTTACGTATATGTATTTGTATGTAATAAAAAAACTTAAGACTAAAATGTAAAAAAAGGTAAAAGGGGCGAGAATTCCAAAGTAGTAAAAAAAACTCCAAGACAAATAAATAAATAAATAAAAGATGAGAATAAAATAAAAGATAGTATATTAAAGATAAAAAAAATTAAAGATAAAAGATTGAGAACAAAAAAAAGATAAATATCAGAAGAAAAAAAAACCAAATAAATTAAAAAAAAATGCAAAAAAAACCGGTGTGTGTGTATGTGTTTATATTTATATTTTTATGTACATATGTGTGTTGGTGTGTGGAATTCTGTCCGGGTTATCCAGTAACAATCCTGTAGATATACATCGGTCTGTATCCGTACTGTACAACGTAGGTTCTAGTCTTGTCTCGTTGTGACTGATACCTCGGATACCTGACGAGTGATTCAATTTATCTCTTCCATCCTTACCACAACTTCTATCAGGAAAGACCCAATTGAAGGCTAGCCAGGACTTCCAAGATAAACCTCCACACGGACAAAGCTTCTTGACCTCATGGCCTGTTCAAGGACCTTGACCAATTGGTAGCAGCAAGCGTTTAGCCTTTCCACCTCATCCCGCTCTTTGCTTATTCACACGCCTCCAACTACCTCACGAGATCCACTAGCCGAAGCCTGTGGATTGGACAGCTGTCTTCAGCGTGTGACTAACCAAAGAGCGTAACCAGTCCTTGGATAGAAAGAAGTAATAGGAAAGAGAAAAAAATTAAAGTAAAATTGGAAAAAAAACTAAATCGCGAATGAAGCTATTGCAAGTCCAAGGTGATGACCTTCGAAACTGAAAATCGTCCCCTTGGAGTCGCAATGTGCTTCTAGCCGGTTAAATTCGGTAAAAATTCCGTTGGGCGCCATTGTTGTGAGCTAGGATGAGGCCACGGTGGCAACTTCGGTGTGGGTGAGGAGGACTGCGGCACGCTCGCGGTTTCTCGCCTCAGCTCGTCGGACGGGGTGGTTCTTATCACACCCCACCATACACCACCTGCTCAGCACACAAAATCTCGTGCCTTTTATCAAAAAAAATCAAAAAAGAGAAAAGAAGAAAGCTACTCTACGTTGACTGCAGACGGACTTCAAAAGATAGAAAGAAAGATAGAGAGAGGAAAAGAAAGTGTCCAAGGGCTTATGCCTATGGCCAGGAGAAAGACCGGGAAGGACTTCGCTGTCTAACCTAACTAACCTAAACTATACCTAAACTAACCTAAAAACTTAAACTAAGCCCTAACCTAAACCTAAACTAACTTAAACTTAACCTAACTTATACCCTAAACGCGGTGACACCTTCCCAGTGTCTCTCCTTTCCATAGGTTCGTCAAGAACCCGAAGCATGCCAGATGTTGTTGGCAAAGGTTGGCCAGCCCACCCTGCGTGTCTTACGACACAAACCAAATGCTACCTTTTTGGCCGAAATCTACGAAAGGTATCTTATAGTACCCCTCTCAGCCACAACCTAAGTCCGTAGTGGAATGTTAGTCGGTCCTAACGTCAAGTGTCATTGTTCGTATTGTCCTGTTTAGTCCTCGTCCATCTACAGGAGACGGCCCGGCCGTCCTTCCACACACCAAACAAATGAAAACCTAATCACACATCGTTTATCGCACTTCACTCTTTTTATTGTATTAATTTAAAGTTAAACACGGCTTAAAACCTACCCTTAAACTTAAACTGCTCTTAAATCTAAATTTTACGTATATGTTCAAAGTTCTGCATAAAAACTTAAGTTTACATAATTGTGAGAAATCTCCCCTTGTAATATTACACTCTCTGCGCGCTTACCCTTTTTTTGGTTTTCCCTCTCCAACGGCTACTGCGGTCTTTGACTGCATACTCGTGGGAGCACAAAGCTGAACAAAGGTTCGCTGTCAGAATTTTTACCCATTGTAATTAAATCTAATTTTTTTCAAATAAAATTTATTTCAAAAATTAAGTTTGCGTTCTCAATATAAAAAACGGACAAGATCTCCTAAAAGCTACGCTACAATAGTTATTAAGTAAATTTTTGTAGCTCTAGTGTTACAGGGTGTAATTTTAACATTTATTGTATGAAAGGTTGGGATTTGTACATATGTATGTACATCTATAGATGACCTGCTTCTATATTTTATTCAGAAAATCGAATGCATTTAATGTTAGTTGGCTTCAAAGTCTTCAAAGACTTTAAGGACTTAAATGGCTACACAAACTTGAATGACTTGACCGACTTAAATGAATTCAACGTCTTACCTTCAAAGATGACAGTGACTTTGGCGACTTTAATGACTTCAAAGACCTTAAGGACTTCAAGAACTTCAAAAACTTTAAAAACTTTATTGAATACTAATGAACGGAAGGCAATTAAAAGCAAATTGCAATCTTTTTATCTTTGTAAAAAATTATTGACCTAGCCATTGGACTTGAAAGGATGATTATATACGTTGTTTGGTACGAATAACTTAAAAATAAATTCAAATTAAAAAATAACTAACTTTGGAAAATCTCAATCTAAAAATTTCTATTAAAAGACCAAAAAATTATATTCTTTACGTACTACAAAAAGAAAAAAATATAAGTACTTGGCGCAACAGACCATATATGGTCCAGGCCTAGCTTATATCGTGCGTGTTATTAGTGTTTTTAAACTTTCTCATGACAATCATTACTCTCGGACGTTTGTCAGGCATTCCCAAGAAGTGGGCCCTTAAAAAAATATTTTAATGATGTCTAGAACTCGAACCTCAATCCTCCAATTCCTTACATCCCCGCGAGTTTTTCACGTTCCATCATTGTTAAAAAGTAGAGAGTCGAAAGAACAGACCCCTACCTCCCAATTAAATAATAGATAAAAAAGGATATGGCAACTACCACCAATAGTTTAACCCACGATGCAAGTATCGATTATACACTGATCGCAGACATCTTACTGTTATACACAATTTTCTGGCAGAAAACCTTTTATTAGCACATCGCTTAATATCAACACCCACTTAAAGTCACACAAAAAATATAAAAATTAAAGAAGAGTTCATGCAATACTGCTCGCTTAGAGTCACATCTCACAGATCCATAATTCATGTCATCTTCACATGTAAAAATATGGTACCTACATGTGTATGTATGTACTACATATACGCGTATTTTTTCCTGAAATTGCATTTTTTTTTTGCATTACGCTGTGTGAAGAATTGAACTTGTATTTTAGTCGTTTCTCTTTCATATTATTGCTTCTATGTTGTGAGCTAGGATGAGGCCACGGTGGCAACTTCGGTGTAGGTGAGAAGGACTGCGGCACGCTCGCGGTTGCTCGGCTCAGCTCGTCGGACGGGGTGGTTGTTGTCACACCCCACCATACACCACCTGCTCAGCACACAAAATCTCGTGCCTTTTATCAAAAAAAATCAAAAAAGAGAAAAGAAGAAAGCTACTCTACGTTGACTGCAGACGGACTTCAAAAGATAGAAAGAAAGATAGAGAGAGGAAAAGAAAGTGTCCAAGGGCTTATGCCTATGGCCAGGAGAAAGACCGGGAAGGACTTCGCTGTCTAACCTAACTAACCTAAACTATACCTAAACTAACCTAAAAACTTAAACTAAGCCCTAACCTAAACCTAAACTAACTTAAACTTAACCTAACTTATACCCTAAACGCGGTGACACCTTCCCAGTGTCTCTCCTTTCCATAGGTTCGTCAAGAACCCGAAGCATGCCAGATGTTGTTGGCAAAGGTTGGCCAGCCCACCCTTCGTGTCTTACGACACAAACCAAATGCTGCCTTTCTAGCCGAAATCTACGAAAGGTAGCCCCTATAGTACCCCTCTCAGTAACAACCTAAATCCGTAGTGGAATGTTAGTCGGTCCTAACGTCAAGTGTCATTGTTCGTATTGTCCTGTTTAGTCCTCGTCCATCTACAGGAGACGGCCCGGCCGTCCTTCCACACACCAAACAAATGAAACCTAATCACACATCGTTTATCGCACTTCACTCTTTTTATTGTATTAATTTAAAGTTGAACACAGCTTAAAACCTACCCTTAAACTAAAACTGCTCTTAAGTCTAACTTTTACGTATATGTTCAAAGTTCTGCATAAAAACTTAAGTTTACATAATTGTGAGAAATCTCCTCTTCTAAGTCGTGGCTCTAAGCGAGCCTTTCACGCGCACAACACAAACAAATTCAAAATCTAAGACAAGATTTACAGTGACTGTGAGCTATACTCACTCTTAAAAAAAATCTATGCACTGTATCTATGTATTTAAAAAAAGGAATTCACTAAATTTAAGCTAAAAAAACTAATAAAAAAACTAAATCCAAATGCTAAACTAATAAAAAAATTCACTCAATAAAAAAACTAATTTAAAAACACTATCACTATATAAAAGGGGTGGTTGGGGGTCCCTCGAAGCACCCCTCAGGGTGAACAGCGCCGTTGCAGGGTACCGGACGATCTCTGGGTACCCTGTTATGGGGAGATGTCTGGGAGTATCGGGCTCCTTCGGCCGATCTCGGTGTAGAGCCTCCTGCTTTCGAGGTGGGGCTGCTCTCTTGGCGGTGGAGCTGGCGGCGTTCCTTTTTTTTCTGCGGCGGAGTCCACCGGGCGCTTGTTGTAGCCGTGTCTTGTTAGTGGTCTTTGGCTTTAGGGGGGTGCGTGCTGCCTCAATGCATTCCGCATATAGGATCTTTCGCCAGCGGTCTACCCAATGGTGCTCCTTCCGTTCCTCGTTCCTCCAGTTTTGTTCCTCCTTTTCTTCTTCCCTTTTCCCTATGTTCCTTTTTTTTTTCTTTTTTTTTGGTAATTTATTAATTTTTGTTTTCTTTTCCTTTTTTTTTTTTTTTCTTAAAAAAATTCTTTTTGGGGTTCGATGACCGCTCTACTATCTGTCTTGTTATCTATTGTCCGTATCGATGGTCGGTCCCGTCATGGTCTTTGTTAATCTTTCAAACTTCCCTTTGTCTCTCTCACTTTTCTTTGTTCTCTCCTAATTTTTCTTTGTTTAGGTTTCCTAAATCTTGTTTTTGTCCCTATTTGTTTCTATCTTTTTTTATGTAATATTTCTATTTTCTTTTTCGGGCACCTGGAAGGAGAGAAGAGAAATTTCCCACCTTCGAGTTCCCTTCGTCAACTTTTCCTTATCTCCTAAATCATTAATATTGATAATAATAATAAACTATACAACTAACATATTTTAATATAATACATACATAACTACCTTATAAACTTAATACAACAATAAAATAATACCCTGAACATGATCACTTTTCTATACATGAACATTAACGAAACATATTGGAGAGTTTATTCCTTGTTGGTATAAATTCACCAACAAAGGGAGGAAGAGTGCACATTGAAAGTGAAAGGGACAGTTGCATGGACAACGAAAGAGTACAAAGGGACGAAATGTCAAAACAATTTCACACTGGATGGATATGGACGTACATGGGTAAGTAAATTATTTTTCTTTTCTTTTTCTAATTGCGGAAATTTAATGTTTTATTTTTTTTTTTTTTTCAGGCTGTGCGCATAGGTAAGTTTGCTATTCTAGTTTGTTCCTAGGATTCTTAGGATTAACCTGATCGGCTTTCTTGAGAACAAACTCCACTAGCAATTTGTTTTGTTTACCTTTTTTTTTTCAATTATCTTTTTTTTTTCTGAGAGAAGGAGGTGACCGGGGTTGACGGAGATTGGGATGCGGGCATTTAGGTGAGTGTGGATAGGGTATCGTTTTCATCTTTGTGAAAGTGTATTTAAAAAAGAAAATTTTCTTTTAGGTTCGCACTCAAGGCTCCCGTAACAGGATCGACGACGGTTGACGAGTGGTTGTGAGACAACCGGCTTCGTAAAAAAGGGAGTTTTTGGGGTGTAGTGACCCTGAGTGCCGAAAATTTCTTACCAGCGTGTGGCAAGGGCCCACGCCCTGGATTGTGGAGTCTCATGCTTTACCGTCATCGATAGCCGGGCCTGTGCATTTTTTTTTTTTTTTTTTTATACTAACCTAATATCACAGTATCTATCACGTCCATGCTGCGAGAGCGAATGGGTCCATACACGGTATGGCTATACCATAACCGGGCAGTTACATCTCGCAACATGGACTCAAGTTCTTGACCTATATCACAGCTAAAAATATACCTACATCTAATCCTAAACCTAAAATAAATATGGTGTAAATAGAACTATGTAAATAAATAAATAAATAAATAAATAAACTCTCTAAAATAAATATAAATAAACTCTATAAATAAATCTCTATCTATGGACAAACATACATGAAAAAATAAATAAACTATATAAATAAACTATATACGTAGGTGATACGTAAGAGACGTAAATAACATAGATTAGCAACGGCAGGCTAGAGTGCGTCTTAAATCAGTCTTACTTTCATGTATGGAGGTCTTTCGCATGAAAAGTGCCAACCTTTTCGCCCCTCAAGTTACCGATCACGTAGAGGGAACTCCCTAGTCTCTTCAAAACGATCGACTTGATAAACTTGTGGCCTAACTTAGCGTTATAGTTATCCGCCGCACTACTTTGCTTAAAATTCCTCCGATACACTACTTACCTTACACTATATTGCACGTCCCTACTTCTAGTATTATAAGCTGAAGTTGCTTTTTGGTGAGCTAATCCTAAATTGTCAAAAATCTTACTCCTAATTAAATCTAACTTATCATTTTTGCTGGTTATTGCTATATCTGTCTCTTTTATTACGTCTAGCTTTCTTAATACTTCATATGCGCCCGCGTGCTGTATCATTGGTGTACCGAATACAGCGTAGTAGGGTTCAAACATGGTCGCATCGTGCACTACACTCCTCAACGAGAACGCCGCGCTGCTGACATGAAGGTCCCAGTTCTTCTGGTCACCGTTGATGTAGGACCGTATCTTGTTCAACACCGAACGGTTGACCCTCGGTGCGAACATGTTTGACCCCATACTTGCCAAGGAAGCTGGCAAACAATTCAGAGACACCAAAGACATGGAACACATTCTCTTCTAGATATTTCACTACGTCAGCTGCCGTTGCTTTACGTATAGGCCTCAAAAATACAAATTTACTAAAATGGTCAAGTGCTAAGAATATGTGCGTGTTTCCCGTCTTTGTCCGTGGGTAAGGTCCTAAGAAGTCAATGTATAGTCTCTGGAAAGGTCGCTCCGTAATCGTTTGTTGTCCCATCAGCGGCCCAGAAACCACATTTGGCGGCTTGTTGGATTTACAGATCTCACAAGATCTAACCAAGCTTTGCACATCGGCCACCATCCCATCCCAGAAATACTTCTGCCTTAGCTTGGCTAGAGTCTTGTGGATTCCGCCATGCCCCGCAGCCGGTGAGTTATGTGCCGATTCCAGCAGACTTCGGCGCAACTCCGTCGGTACCCAGAGCTTCCATGCCCGATCCTCCTGAAGTACGTCGCCAGTTCGTATGTCGGTCCGTTTGTAAACAAATCCGTCAGAAACACATGTGTCGGGCAGTCTGTCTTTGTGTTGGTCGATTGCCTTCTTTAACTCCTCGTACTCTTCTGAAGAAAAATATGGGGAATTAAAGTCAACTTCCTGCATTACTCTATCGGCCTTGAGCTCCTCCATATGGACTCGTGAGAGAGTATCAGGGACTACATTTTGGACACCCTTCCTATGTTCGATCATGAAGACGAACCCTTGAAGCTTCAGGCTCCATCTGGCCAAACGACCAGATAGATCCTTCTGCGTCATGAGCCACTTCAGACTTGCATGATCGGTTATTATAGTGAAGGGTAATCCTTCCACCTAAGCCCTGAACTTCTTCACTGACAAAACGGCAGCATAGCATTCAAGTTCCGTCACACTATAATTACGCTGAGCGGAATTAAGCTTCTGGGACATGAATGCTATCGGTCGTTCGTTATTCTCCGCGTCCATTTGGAAAAGCACACTCCCTACGCCAGAAGTCGAGGCGTCGCACTGTATGTAAAAGTGTTTCTTGAAGTCCGGATTTGTTAGTATTGGTGCGGTCACCAAAGTCGACTTAAGCTTTTGAAAAGCGCTAAGTGCTTCGTCCGTCATGTCAAATGTCTTTCCTTTCTTCAGGCAATCGGTCATGAGAGCCGCCAATTTAGCAAAGTTCGGGATGAGCCGTCGGTACCATCCCGTCATTCCTAGGAACCTTCGAAGTTGCTTCGGAGCCTTCGGGATCGGGAAATTCTCGACCGCCGATACCTTGTCCTTGTCCGTCCGTAAGCAGTCATCACCGACGATATACCCCAGGTATTTGATCTGCCTGTAACAGTATTTGCTTTTTTCCACGTTGATCGTCAACCCCGGTTCCCTAAGACACCTTGCGACCTCCTGGAGGAGCCTGACATGTGACTCGAAGTTTGGAGAGCAAACCAAGAGGTCATCAAGGTAGACAAAGACATGCTCTTTCAAACGAGAGGGTATGACTTTGTCCATAAGCCGACACATTCTCTGGGCAGCGTTACACAGCCCGAACGGCATAACCGTGAACTGATATAACGGCCGTCTGCCAGAATGCATCCTTGAGGTCGATGCCCGAGATGAACTTGGTATCCTGGAGCCTACTCAACAGTCCTTCAATGTGTGGAAGCGGGTAAGCGTCCTTCTTCGTCACAGCGTTCACTTTCCTTGAGTCCAGGCACAATCTATTTTTGCCGGGTTTCCTCACCAGCACCACTGGAGAGCTCCACGCGCTATTACTCTCTTCGATGACCCCGAGTGAAATCATCCGATCTAACTCGTCATATAAGAGCTTCTGCACGGCCGGTGAGACTGGGTAGTGCCTCTGCTTGATGGGAATTTTGTCGTCATCCACCTCAATTATGTGTTCCTCGAGGCTAGTTCTGCCCAATCCCAACGTCGCGAAAGAGGCAAACAGCTGCTTGGTTCGCTCCAGTTATTGTGTCTGCGCTGGTGAGAGTGCCTGGACTGGAGATCGATCGTCTGTCGGTGATGGGATGTACAGTTCGTTGATTATGTCTGGAGCGACCTTGAATGTCCTCCAGAAGTTTACCCCTAAAAAAAGAACCTGTTGTAAGTTTGGCACTATAATTAACTCGACCTCGCGAGACCCACCCCAGGAGATTATTGTTTTAGAACGTCCTAGTATGCGTTGGTGGTTTCTGTCTGCCGTTCGTATGTCGCTAGTCATGTTCGTCACTTTTACGTCCTCTACGGTGTCCTCTGTCCTGAAGCCGGTATGATCGTCAACTTCGTTTACATGTCGCCTGAATTTGGTTTCTCTTACTGTCAAGTGTTTTTCGGCCCGTCTGCATTCGACTCTTAATCCTTGGATGCTCTTTATGGAGCACCCAAAGATTAGCGTCGCTACCCTATCCTTCAAGTTCTATCGTAGTATGTCCACTAAGTCTAGTTCGTTGGGCCTGTTTGTCATTTGAAGTACCATTGTCCGCACGTCACCGTAAAATTCGTCGAAAGACTCCTGGGGTAACTGTCTCCTATCCATTATATTCCTCAATATCTCGTGGTCCCGCACATTGTTTTGAACTGCCTTAGCTGTTCTCTCCGGAGATCTTGGTAGTTGAGGTAGGGATCTACCTCATTCTCCTGGAGGAACTGCCAATACCACCTCTCCGCGGGACCACTTACCAAATGGTGGAAATTATTAAATAGGTGCTCATCGTTCAGACCGTTTTTGCGCTGTAGGGTTTCTATCCGAAACAGGAAGCCCTCCACCGACATCGTCTTAGGTGTCCCATGAAACTTCACCCCCCATTTGTGAACATCTATTTTCCGCTCCCCATAATAAGATACCCCGGTCTCACGTCGTTCTCCTACCCGCGGAACAAGACTGGGTCTGTGTAGCGTTGGAGTTGGTTGTCGCAACAGGTCACTGAAGTTGTGTGTCTGTGTAGGCGTCGACTGTTCCTGTCTTGTAGGTCGTCGGTCTGTAGGTATCGGTGGTTCTCTCTGTGCAGCTGAAGAGAGCTCCAGGTTGCAGATTTTGTCGTTGATCACCCTGATGTTCTCTTGGAACGTCGCCATCATATCTTTCATGCTCTGGGTGAACACCGACATAATCTCAACCTGATTCTCTCTTACCGCATGAGAAACCACCTTTTGAATATGTTGTGTAATCTGTCTGTTATGTTCTAGTGACTCCTGCTGTAAGTCCTGTAGGTTGTGTAAGTCTACGTTTTGTCGTTGGCCATTACAATTATATTTACGTATATGTATTTGTATGTATTAAAAAAACTTAAGACTAAAATGTAAAAAAAGGTAAAAGGGGCGAGAATTCCAAAGTAGTAAAAAAAACTCCAAGACAAATAAATAAATAAATAAAAGATGAGAATAAAATAAAAGATAGTATATTAAAGATAAAAAAAATTAAAGATAAAAGATTGAGAACAAAAAAAAGATAAATATCAGAAGAAAAAAAAACCAAATAAATTAAAAAAAAATGCAAAAAAAACCGGTGTGTGTGTATGTGTTTATATTTATATTTTTATGTACATATGTGTGTTGGTGTGTGGAATTCTGTCCGGGTTATCCAGTAACAATCCTGTAGATATACGTCGGTCTGTATCCGTACTGTACAACGTAGGTTCTAGTCTTGTCTCGTTGTGACTGATACCTCGGATACCTGACGAGTGATTCAATTTATCTCTTCCATCCTTACCACAACTTCTATCAGGAAAGACCCAATTGAAGGCTAGCCAGGACTTCCAAGATAAACCTCCACACGGACAAAGCTTCTTGACCTCACGCTTACGCCTCACAAATGGCCTGTTCAAGGACCTTGACCAATTGGTAGCAGCAAGCGTTTAGCCTTTCCACCTCATCCCGCTCTTTGCTTATTCACACGCCTCCAACTACCTCACGAGATCCACTAGCCGAAGCCTGTGGATTGGACAGCTGTCTTCAGCGTGTGACTAACCAAAGAGCGTAACCAGTCCTTGGATAGAAAGAAGTAATAGGAAAGAGAAAAAAATTAAAGTAAAATTGGAAAAAAAACTAAATCGCGAATGAAGCTATTGCAAGTCCAAGGTGATGACCTTCGAAACTGAAAATCGTCCCCTTGAAGTCGCAATGTGCTTCTAGCCGGTTAAATTCGGTAAAAATTCCGTTGGGCGCCATTGTTGTGAGCTAGGATGAGGCCACGGTGGCAACTTCGGTGTGGGTGAGGAGGACTGCGGCACGCTCGCGGTTTCTCGGCTCAGCTCGTCGGATGGGGTGGTTCTTATCACACCCCACCATACACCACCTGCTCAGCACACAAAATCTCGTGCCTTTTATCAAAAAAAATCAAAAAAGAGAAAAGAAGAAAGCTACTCCACGTTGACTGCAGACGGACTTCAAAAGATAGAAAGAAAGATAGAGAGAGGAAAAGAAAGTGTCCAAGGGCTTATGCCTATGGCCAGGAGAAAGACCGGGAAGGACTTCGCTGTCTAACCTAACTAACCTAAACTATACCTAAACTAACCTAAAAACTTAAACTAAGCCCTAACCTAAACCTAAACTAACTTAAACTTAACCTAAATTATACCCTAAACGCGGTGACACCTTCCCAGTGTCTCTCCTTTCCATAGGTTCGTCAAGAACCCGAAGCATGCCAGATGTTGTTGGCAAAGGTTGGCCAGCCCACCCTTCGTGTCTTACGACACAAACCAAGTGCTACCTTTCTAGCAAATGAAAACCTAATCACACATCGTTTATCGCACTTCACTCTTTTTATTGTACTAATTTAAAGTTAAACACAGCTTAAAACCTACCCTTAAACTAAAACTGCTCTTAAATCTAACTTTTACGTATATGTTCAAAGTTCTGCATAAAAACTTAAGTTTACATAATTGTGAGAAATCTCCTCTTGTAAGTCGTGGCTCTAAGCGAGCCTTTCACGCGCACAACACAAACAAATTCAAAATCTAAGACAAGATTTACAGTGACTGTGAGCTATACTCACTCTTAAAAAAAATCTATGCACTATATCTATGTATTTAAAAAAAGGAATTCACTAAATTTAAGCTAAAAAAAACTAAATCCAAATGCTAAACTAATAAAAAAATTCACTCAATAAAAAAACTAATTTAAAAACACTATCACTATATAAAAGGGGTGGTTGGGGGTCCCTCGAAGCACCCCTCAGGGTGAACAGCGCCGTTGCAGGGTACCGGACGATCTCTGGGTACCCTGTTATGGGGAGATGTCTGGGAGTATCGGGCTCCTTCGGCCGATCTCGGTGTAGAGCCTCCTGCTTTCGAGGTGGGGCTGCTCTCTTGGCGGTGGAGCTGGCGGCGTTCCTTTTTTTTCTGCGGCGGAGTCCACCGGGCGCTTGTTGTAGCCGTGTCTTGTTAGTGGGGTTTAGGGGGGTGCGTGCTGCCTCAGTGCATTCCGCATATAGGATCTTTCGCCAGCGGTCTACCCAATGGTGCTCCTTCCGTTCCTCGTTCCTCCAGTTTTGTTCCTCCTTTTCTTCTTCCCTTTTCCCTATGTCCCTTTTTTTGGTAATTTATTAATTTTTGTTTTCTTTTCCTTTTTTTTTTTTTTTTTCTTAAAAAAATTCTTTTTGGGGTGCGATGACCGCTCTACTATCTGTCTTGTTATCTATTGTCCGTATCGTTGGTCGGTCCCGTCATGGTCTTTGTTAATCTTTCAAACTTCCCTTTGTCTCTCTCACTTTTCTTTGTTCTCTCCTAATTTTTCTTTGTTTAGGTTTCCTAAATCTTGTTTTTGTCCCTATTTGTTTCTATCTTTTTTTATGTAATATTTCTATTTTCTTTTTCGGGCACCCGGAAGGAGAGAAGAGAAATTTCCCACCTTCCAGTTCCCTTCGTCAACTTTTCCTTATCTCCTAAATCATTAATATTGATAATAATAATAAACTATACAACTAACATATTTTAATGACATACATACATAACTACCTTATAAATTAATACAATAATAAAATAATACACTGAACATGATCACTTTTCTATACATGAACATTAACGAAACATATTGGAGAGTTTATTCCTTGTTGGTATAAATTCACCAACAAAGGGAGGCACATTGAAAGTGAAAGGGACAGTTGCATGGACAACGAAAGAGTACAAAGGGACGAAATGTCAAAACAATTTCACACTGGATGGATATGGACGTACATGGGTAAGTAAATTATTTTTCTTTTCTTTTTCTAATTGCGGAAATTTAATGTTTTATTTCTTTTTTTTTTCAGGCTGTGCGCATAGGTAAGTTTGCTATTGGAGTTTGTTCCTAGGATTCTTAGGATTAACCTGATCGGTTTTCTTGAGAACAAACTCCACTAGCAATTTGTTTTGTTTACCTTTTTTTTTTCTATTATCTTTTTTTTTTCTGAGAGAAGGAGGTGACCGGGGCTGACAGAGATTGGGATGCGGGCATTTAGGTGAGTGTGGATAGGGTATCGTTTTCATGTTTGTGAAAGTGTATTTAAAAAAAAAAAATTTCTTTTAGGTTCGCACTCAAGGCTCCCGTAACATCTATTCTTTTTTTCTTTTTTTGTAAGGATATTTATTACGAAAGAATACATATTTTGAAGTTCTTGTTTTCAGTTTCCTCTTGTTTGATTAAATACATGTTTCTTAAAGTATATAACCATTGTATTAGAATCTTTCTCATTTTTACAATTTTTGTATGCAATATCGGATAAAGTCACAACCCGCTTAAAGTCAGATTTTTTTGCTGCCCGTTTGATGTGACATAATCCCGGTTCGACTGTATTCACAATTTTGAAATATTATTCACTTCACAAAACACTAGATCAAGAAGCACTGATTTACGTTTTAGAAAATTCATAGACGCTAATAAACTGATGGACTGTACGCCATGTTTTTTTCGCTACGATGAAGAGGGATAAGGACGGATTTTGTACGCATTTGCTGAAAGGATTTTTCACTTCAATTTTGGTATACACATTTCTCACAGTGAAATTTTTCAACAAATTTAGTTTCTTGAATCGAGTAAAAAGAATTAAAAGAATAAAAACAATTTTCTTCTTAATTTTTTGAAACAGGTAATTTGAACCGAAAGACAAATGAAACTTACACGGCGAGTTATGTGTAATACTGAAGCCTTTGTATCCGGGCCTACTAGAAAGCTCCCTTCTATGCGCAAAACTACAAGGCGTACCACCAAAGGAATAAGCCGTTTTGTTTTCCACGAATCTAAATCCAATCGAATGGAATCGGATGGTTTTCGTCGTGTTCGCAGGCCAAAACACGAAGCTCTTAATCCTCGATATTCGAACGGGACGGTTAAACATGGATAAGGAGCATATCATGTTATGGGGATGCTTTTCTGGAAATGGAGTTGGCCCGATCCATAAAATAGGCGGAATTATGGATCGATTCGTGTACAAGGACGTACTCGAAAACGATATGCTGACACATGCTGATAAGGAATTGCGTCCAAAATGGATATTTCAGCAGGACAATGATCCGAAGCATACTTCAAAGGTCGTCAAGAAATGATTTCAGGATAAAAGAAATTTGAGGGAAATTGTAGATCGGAGTATTATGCGAGATAAATGCAGAAACAGGGACGAGTTTTCCATTTAAGTCAATGAGGCTTGGAATAATATACCAAGTTCCATCATTTCGAAACTTTTTGAGAGCATGCCTAGAAGGTGCACCGCTGCCATAAAAAACAAAGGTTTTACAACAAAATATTAAACTTAAAACGGAAAATATAAACAAATGTGTTAATTTATTATGAAGTTACTTTAGTTTTGACCAGCTAGAAATCGACATTTTTTCAGTATTATTTGATTATATTTAGTTATGGTTATAAATAAATGAATTTGTTTCTTATATGAAGTTTTTGATAACTATTACTAGTACATCTGTGAGGAAAAAGATAGTGAAATATATTTTAATTGAAGCAGTTTTGCCCATGAGCTTTGCGTTTGTTTAAAAGTTGCTTTAGTTTTGGTCATAGGTAGAGTGATACAATACATTCAGTCCGTTGGTGTAAGGCGTCGTAAAAAAAAACATTTGCTTCAACATGTCAAGCAGTAGAGAATAGAATTGAAATCGACTACGGTCGCAATCACCTTTTTACGGCTCTCAATCCGAAGCTGCAAATTTAAAATTCCAGCGATGCCAAACCTATTTATGAGGTTAGAAAGCCGAATCCGACTTCGTAAACCTCCATTTTGTATACTAAGTAACACAGACAGACGTGCAGATAAACACGAAGCAAAAGCCAGAATTGCGAGAGCCACGAAAGGACTTAGAATTAGAGTTCAAATAGATATAGCAACACATCATCTTTTCACACACCAAGCTTTCAGCGGACTATGAGACGAAACCCCCTTCATATTCTTACAGGATCTCTAGAACTAGGTTATCAAAATAGGGCTCTAAAGGAGACCCAGTGCAGGGTTTGCCAAACAGCTTGGCTACTAGAACTACTGATAATAATAGAAGACTATGCTGTGGTCTATTGGAGTGAAGTGGCTGGTGGTAAATACACACTTTGACGGTCTGTGGAAGTTCCCAGGGCTTATGTTAGTTAAGGATAGGGTATTTGATGCATTTTATAAGGAAATTTTTGGGTATTGTGTGGTTCTGCTAGTGTATTTGCTGACAAATTGTTTGGATTTACCACTATATCCACAATTTAGAGAGTGAACATAAAAAAGGCAAAGCTTCTTCGAAGATCTGAAACATGTTCTACAACTTGAGGCTTTATTTTGAAAATTTCCCTGTATCTACATTGTGGCAGCACAATGCACCTAATTTGGTCTAAGTGTACCCCATCGAGATCCATATCAACCGGCCAAACAAGAATGATTCTGGCCAACATGGAAGCAGTGAATAACAATTGATTTTGTAAACAGAAAATTAAAAGAGACACAGTCACGGTAATTGTAGAGAAATTGGGGCGAACTGTGTCAGAAACTGTACGCGAAGGCGTAGTTAAGACTCTTGTATTAAAAAATAAATAAGGAGTGGCCACTCAATGATTGACGACTAGTCACAATTAATCGTAAACGTTAGTTGATAGAGTTGTAAAAAATTTAAAATTTTGTTTACGAAAACTAAATTTCAGAATTTGATTTGCTATCCTACCAGCAGCAGTGGTCGGGGGAACTTCAGATTTAAATGGTGTCTGATTTGAACTCGGTGGTTATAGTTGCTTTGCACAAAATATTAAACACACCGTGGCCACTACGAGAAACCGTCTTACGTATTTCCTTCTAAATCCAAAATATATGCACGGATTTAATTCAATATAAACGAAATATACAGATGACGTTTAACACAAGTTGTTACACCTGACAATGCCCAGCCCAAGTCTTTATGAAATTTCACATTTCGTGAAAAGCTATCACACTAGCTGTTTGCCCGCGGCTCCGCTCGCGTGGACTACAAAATTAATGTTAAATTTTTTATCTTTTTTAACTAAAGCTAAGACTAACATTGTATTGATTATAATGAAATAAATAATTTAGTTCGACTATGGTTTGCATTGAGTAGGGATGACCACAGACTAAAGTTCAAAACATGATCACGTTAGAGCGCTTACATATGCTCACGCACACTATTGCAACGATACCCACTGCTGCATGACTGCTGGCAGTGGTCTCCACTGAAGGAAAATTGTGGGCGATGATTTAAATAATTGTTCTGAACATTGCTCATCTTCAGGACAACGTAGAAGGATGTTTTATTTACTAATTGCACCTATTTTTTGTTTTTAAATCCGATAAGCCATTCTTGAGTTAGAGCTGTAAACCTGAACTTTTTGAACACTTAATTCACTATTATCTATATTTTACCTAACGCAAAACATATCCTATAACCTGAAGAGTGAACATATGTATCAAATAGAAAAAAAATCATGTAAATCGGATAAGCGGTTCTCCGGCTAGGACGCAACTAACAGAAAATAATTTTGGTTTTTATAAGTATTAGGGATTAGGGATTAGGGAAGAAGTTGAGAGTTTTAAAACAAAAATTTTAAAACTTTACGTCTACATACTTAATTAGGAATGAGTTAGAAGATGACGAAAAAAATTAAAGCTTTTGTGTAAAATTTTTTGGTCAAATAAAGTAATGCACAACCACTTTTCGACCCGTTTAAATTTAAAGATTTTCGTACATAAGATCTCACAAAAAAAAAGATTTTTCTGAATTCAAAGGCTTTAAGGACTTAAATGACTTTTAAAAATTTCAGTGGATTCAAAAGACTTCATTTAATTCAATGGATTCACAAACTTTAATGACTTGACGGATCTAAATAATTTCAACGTCTCACCTTCAAAGATGCCAGTGATTTTAGCGACTTTAATGACTTCAAAGACCTTAAAGACTTCAAAAACTTTATAAGCTTGATTGAATACTACTGAACGCAAGGCGATTAAAAGCAAATTACAAATTACAAGTTTTTCACGTTCCATCATTGTTAAAAAAGTATAGAGTCGAAAGTACTGACCCCTACCTCCCAATTAAATAATAAAAAAAAAATCTGCGAGAAAAAGGTAAAACCCTGTAAGTAACATCTTTGGTCGTTTCAACCCCATATTTGTTTTATTTAATTTATAATGTATACACCACGATATTATAACTGAAAGGATATGGCAACTACCACCAATAGTTTAATCCACGATGCAAGTATCTTTTTTTGTAAGAATATTTATTATGAATGAATACATATTTTTAAGTTCTTGTTTTCAGTTTTCTCGTGTTTGATTAAATACATGTTTCTTAAAGTACAAAACCAATGAATTAGGATAAAGTCGCAGCCCGCTTAGAGTCACATTTTTTTGCTGCCCGTTTTATGTGACATTATCCGGATTCGACTGTATTCACCATTTTGAAATAGTATTCACTTCACAAAACACAAGATCAAGAAACACTGATTTACGTTTTAGAAAATTCATAGACGCTAATAAACTGATGGACTGTACGCCATGTTTTTTCGTGACGATGAAGAGGGCTAGGACGACTGCTGAAAGGATTTTTCACTTCAATTTTGGTATACACATTTCTCACAGTGAAATTTTTCTCGGACATCACAAAAAGTTTTGAATTTATAATTGAAACGAATTTTAAGGGAAATATTTTTCAAGAAATGCTCAAATAGGAAATAGTCTTTCAAACTATTTCCAGCAGGGAGATATATATACATATACATACATATATATACATATACATACATATACATATATATATGTATGTATAATCCAGCGTACTCAGCAGTTTAAGGACAAAAGAAGTGAATTTATTTAATTTATAAAGGAAACGTATTCAAACTTTAAAACAAATTTAGTTTCTTGAATCAAGTAAAAAGAACGAAAAGAATAAAAACTATTTTCTTTTTAATTTTTAAAAACATTATTCCTCTTTAGGTAATTTGAACCGAAAGACAAATGAAATTTACACGGCAAGTTATGTGTAATACTGAAGCTGTTGTGAGCTAGGATGCGGCCATGGGGGCTAATTCGGTGTAGGTGAGAAGGACTGCGGCACGCTCGCAGTTGCTCGGCTCAGCTCATCGGACGGGGTGGTTCTTGTCACACCCCACCATACGCCACCTGCTCAGCACACAAAAGCTTGTGCCTTTTATCAAAACAAAAAAAAAATCAAAAAAGAAAAGAAGAAAGCTACTCTACGTTGACCTCAGACGGACTTCAAAAGATAGGAAAGGAGATAGAAAGAACAAAAGAAAGTGTCCAAGGGCTTTTGCCTATCGCCAGGAGAAAGACCGGGAAGGACTTCGCGAGCTTAACCTAACTAGCCTAAACTACACCTAAACTATAAACTTAATCTATGCCCTAACCTAGACCTAAACTATCTTAAACTTAACCTATCTTACACCCTAAACGCGGTGACACCTTCCCAGTGTCTCTCCTCTCCATAGGCTCGTCATGAACCCGAAGCATGCCAGATGTTGATGGCAAAGGGTGGCCAGCTCACCGTTCGTGTCTTACGACACAAACCAAATGCTACCTTTCTGGAAGGAATTTATGAAAGTTAGCCCCTAGAGAACCCCTTTCAGCCACAACCTAAGTCAATAGTGCAACGTCAGTCGGTCCTACCGTCAAGTAGTCACCGTTCGTATTGTCCTGTTACATCCTCGTCCATCTACAGGAGACGGCGGCCGTCCTTCCACACACCGAACAAAAGAAAACCTAATCACACATTATATTTTGCACTTCATATAATTTATTAAGATACTTAAATCTAAACATAAACTTAAAATCCTAACCTTAACTAAAAACTATGCTCTTAAACCTAAATTTTATGTATACATATTCAAAATTCTACTAAAAAAACTTAAAATTACAACTCACGGTTTTTCTGGGATCCCTCGTCGTCCTGCCGGCAGCACTGATGAGAAATCCCATCTTTTTGTTGGGCTCCAAGCGAGCCTTTTACGTGCGCAACCACAATAAAAATTCAAAATCTAAGAGCAGATTTACACTGACTGTGAGCGATACAAAAATAAATAAATTATAAATATAAAAACTAAAGAACTATTCACTATTATAAAAAAAAATCCATTAGATTTAAAAAAAACTAATTCACTCAAAAAAAAAATGTCTTGTGTGTCCCTCGGAGCACCCGTTAGGGCGAACAGCGCCGTTGCTGGGTACCGGAAGATCCCCGGGTACCCTGTTATGGGGAGATATCTGGAGTATCGGGCTCCTTGGCCGATCTTGGCTTCCTCTCTCGGAGGTGGAGCTGCTTCCTTGTTTTTGGCCTTGGAGCTGGCGGCGTTCCTTTTTTCTGCGGCGGAGTCCACCGGAATTATGGATCGATTCGTGTACAAGGACGTACTCGAAAACGATATGCTGACACATGCTGATAAGGAATTGCGTCCAAAATGGATATTTCAGCAGGACAATGATCCGAAGCATACTTCAAAGGTCGTCAAGAAATGATTTCAGGATAAAAGAAATTTGAGGGAAATTGTAGATCGGAGTATTATGCGAGATAAATGCAGAAACAGGGACGAGTTTTCCATTTAAGTCAATGAGGCTTGGAATAATATACCAAGTTCCATCATTTCGAAACTTTTTGAGAGCATGCCTAGAAGGTGCACCGCTGCCATAAAAAACAAAGGTTTTACAACAAAATATTAAACTTAAAACGGAAAATATAAACAAATGTGTTAATTTATTATGAAGTTACTTTAGTTTTGACCAGCTAGAAATCGACATTTTTTCAGTATTATTTGATTATATTTAGTTTTGGTTATAAATAAATGAATTTGTTTCTTATATGAAGTTTTTGATAACTATTACTAGTACATCTGTGAGGAAAAAGATAGTGAAATATATTTTAATTGAAGCAGTTTTGCCCATGAGCTTTGCGTTTGTTTAAAAGTTGCTTTAGTTTTGGTCATAGGTAGAGTGATACAATACATTCAGTCCGTTGGTGTAAGGCGTCGTAAAAAAAAACATTTGCTTCAACATGTCAAGCAGTAGAGAATAGAATTGAAATCGACTACGGTCGCAATCACCTTTTTACGGCTCTCAATCCGAAGCTGCAAATTTAAAATTCCAGCGATGCCAAACCTATTTATGAGGTTAGAAAGCCGAATCCGACTTCGTAAACCTCCATTTTGTATACTAAGTAACACAGACAGACGTGCAGATAAACACGAAGCAAAAGCCAGAATTGCGAGAGCCACGAAAGGACTTAGAATTAGAGTTCAAATAGATATAGCAACACATCATCTTTTCACACACCAAGCTTTCAGCGGACTATGAGACGAAACCCCCTTCATATTCTTACAGGATCTCTAGAACTAGGTTATCAAAATAGGGCTCTAAAGGAGACCCAGTGCAGGGTTTGCCAAACAGCTTGGCTACTAGAACTACTGATAATAATAGAAGACTATGCTGTGGTCTATTGGAGTGAAGTGGCTGGTGGTAAATACACACTTTGACGGTCTGTGGAAGTTCCCAGGGCTTATGTTAGTTAAGGATAGGGTATTTGATGCATTTTATAAGGAAATTTTTGGGTATTGTGTGGTTCTGCTAGTGCTGACAAATTGTTTGGATTTACCACTATTTCCACAATTTAGAGAGTGAACATAAAAAAGGCAAAGCTTCTTCGAAGATCTGAAACATGTCCTACAACTTGAGGCTTTATTTTGAAAATTTCCCTGTATCTACATTGTGGCAGCACAATGCACCTAATTTGGTCTAAGTGTACCCCATCGAGATCCATATCAACCGGCCAAACAAGAATGATTCTGGCCAACATGGAAGCAGTGAATAACAATTGATTTTGTAAACAGAAAATTAAAAGAGACACAGTCACGGTAATTGTAGAGAAATTGGGGCGAACTGTGTCAGAAACTGTACGCGAAGGCGTAGTTAAGACTCTTGTATTAAAAAATAAATAAGGAGTGGCCACTCAATGATTGACGACTAGTCACAATTAATCGTAAACGTTAGTTGATAGAGTTGTAAAAAATTTAAAATTTTGTTTACGAAAACTAAATTTCAGAATTTGATTTGCTATCCTACCAGCAGCAGTGGTCGGGGGAACTTCAGATTTAAATGGTGTCTGATTTGAACTCGGTGGTTATAGTTGCTTTGCACAAAATATTAAACACACCGTGGCCACTACGAGAAACCGTCTTACGTATTTCCTTCTAAATCCAAAATATATGCACGGATTTAATTCAATATAAACGAAATATACAGATGACGTTTAACACAAGTTGTTACACCTGACAATGCCCAGCCCAAGTCTTTATGAAATTTCACATTTCGTGAAAAGCTATCACACTAGCTGTTTGCCCGCGGCTCCGCTCGCGTGGACTACAAAATTAATGTTAAATTTTTTATCTTTTTTAACTAAAGCTAAGACTAACATTGTATTGATTATAATGAAATAAATAATTTAGTTCGACTATGGTTTGCATTGAGTAGGGATGACCACAGACTAAAGTTCAAAACATGATCACGTTAGAGCGCTTACATATGCTCACGCACACTATTGCAACGATACCCACTGCTGCATGACTGCTGGCAGTGGTCTCCACTGAAGGAAAATTGTGGGCGATGATTTAAATAATTGTTCTGAACATTGCTCATCTTCAGGACAACGTAGAAGGATGTTTTATTTACTAATTGCACCTATTTTTTGTTTTTAAATCCGATAAGCCATTCTTGAGTTAGAGCTGTAAACCTGAACTTTTTGAACACTTAATTCACTATTATCTATATTTTACCTAACGCAAAACATATCCTATAACCTGAAGAGTGAACATATGTATCAAATAGAAAAAAAATCATGTAAATCGGATAAGCGGTTCTCCGGCTAGGACGCAACTAACAGAAAATAATTTTGGTTTTTATAAGTATTAGGGATTAGGGATTAGGGAAGAAGTTGAGAGTTTTAAAACAAAAATTTTAAAACTTTACGTCTACATACTTAATTAGGAATGAGTTAGAAGATGACGAAAAAAATTAAAGCTTTTGTGTAAAATTTTTTGGTCAAATAAAGTAATGCACAACCACTTTTCGACCCGTTTAAATTTAAAGATTTTCGTACATAAGATCTCACAAAAAAAAAGATTTTTCTGAATTCAAAGGCTTTAAGGACTTAAATGACTTTTAAAAATTTCAGTGGATTCAAAAGACTTCATTTAATTCAATGGCTTCACAAACTTTAATGACTTGACGGATCTAAATAATTTCAACGTCTCACCTTCAAAGATGCCAGTGATTTTAGCGACTTTAATGACTTCAAAGACCTTAAAGACTTCAAAAACTTTATAAGCTTGATTGAATACTACTGAACGGAAGGCGATTAAAAGCAAATTACAAATTACAAGTTTTTCACGTTCCATCATTGTTAAAAAAGTATAGAGTCGAAAGTACTGACCCCTACCTCCCAATTAAATAATAAAAAAAAAATCTGCGAGAAAAAGGTAAAACCCTGTAAGTAACATCTTTGGTCGTTTCAACCCCATATTTGTTTTATTTAATTTATAATGTATACACCACGATATTATAACTGAAAGGATATGGCAACTACCACCAATAGTTTAATCCACGATGCAAGTATCTTTTTTTGTAAGAATATTTATTATGAATGAATACATATTTTTAAGTTCTTGTTTTCAGTTTTCTCGTGTTTGATTAAATACATGTTTCTTAAAGTACAAAACCAATGAATTAGGATAAAGTCGCAGCCCGCTTAGAGTCACATTTTTTTGCTGCCCGTTTTATGTGACATTATCCGGATTCGACTGTATTCACCATTTTGAAATAGTATTCACTTCACAAAACACAAGATCAAGAAACACTGATTTACGTTTTAGAAAATTCATAGGCGCTAATAAACTGATGGACTGTACGCCATGTTTTTTCGTGACGATGAAGAGGGCTAGGACGACTGCTGAAAGGATTTTTCACTTCAATTTTGGTATACACATTTCTCACAGTGAAATTTTTCTCGGACATCACAAAAAGTTTTGAATTTATAATTGAAACGAATTTTAAGGGAAATATTTTTCAAGAAATGCTCAAATAGGAAATAGTCTTTCAAACTATTTCCAGCAGGGAGATATATATACATATACATACATATATATACATATACATACATATACATATATATATGTATGTATAATCCAGCGTACTCAGCAGTTTAAGGACAAAAGAAGTGAATTTATTTAATTTATAAAGGAAACGTATTCAAACTTTAAAACAAATTTAGTTTCTTGAATCAAGTAAAAAGAACGAAAAGAATAAAAACTATTTTCTTTTTAATTTTTAAAAACATTATTCCTCTTTAGGTTATTTGAACCGAAAGACAAATGAAATTTACACGGCAAGTTATGTGTAATACTGAAGCTGTTGTGAGCTAGGATGCGGCCATGGGGGCTAATTCGGTGTAGGTGAGAAGGACTGCGGCACGCTCGCAGTTGCTCGGCTCAGCTCATCGGACGGGGTGGTTCTTGTCACACCCCACCATACGCCACCTGCTCAGCACACAAAAGCTTGTGCCTTTTATCAAAACAAAAAAAAAATCAAAAAAGAAAAGAAGAAAGCTACTCTACGTTGACCTCAGACGGACTTCAAAAGATAGGAAAGGAGATAGAAAGAACAAAAGAAAGTGTCCAAGGGCTTTTGCCTATCGCCAGGAGAAAGACCGGGAAGGACTTCGCGAGCTTAACCTAACTAGCCTAAGCTACACCTAAACTATAAACTTAATCCATGCCCTAACCTAGACCTAAACTATCTTAAACTTAACCTAGCTTACACCCTAAACGCGGTGACACCTTCCCAGTGTCTCTCCTCTCCATAGGCTCGTCATGAACCCGAAGCATGCCAGATGTTGATGGCAAAGGGTGGCCAGCTCACCGTTCGTGTCTTACGACACAAACCAAATGCTACCTTTCTGGAAGGAATTTATGAAAGTTAGCCCCTAGAGAACCCCTTTCAGCCACAACCTAAGTCAATAGTGGAACGTCAGTCGGTCCTACCGTCAAGTAGTCACCGTTCGTATTGTCCTGTTACATCCTCGTCCATCTACAGGAGACGGCGGCCGTCCTTCCACACACCGAACAAAAGAAAACCTAATCACACATTATATTTTGCACTTCATATAATTTATTAAGATACTTAAATCTAAACATAAACTTAAAATCCTAACCTTAACTAAAAACTATGCTCTTAAACCTAAATTTTATGTATACATATTCAAAATTCTACTAAAAAAACTTAAAATTACAACTCACGGTTTTTCTGGGATCCCTCGTCGTCCTGCCGGCAGCACTGATGAGAAATCCCATCTTTTTGTTGGGCTCCAAGCGAGCCTTTTACGTGCGCAACCACAATAAAAATTCAAAATCTAAGAGCAGATTTACACTGACTGAGCGATACAAAAATAAATAAATTATAAATATAAAAACTAAAGAACTATTCACTATTATAAAAAAAAATCCATTAGATTTAAAAAAAACTAATTCACTCAAAAAAAAAAATGTCTTGTGTGTCCCTCGGAGCACCCGTTAGGGCGAACAGCGCCGTTGCTGGGTACCGGAAGATCCCCGGGTACCCTGTTATGGGGAGATATCTGGAGTATCGGGCTCCTTGGCCGATCTTGGCTTCCTCTCTCGGAGGTGGAGCTGCTTCCTTGTTTTTGGCCTTGGAGCTGGCGGCGTTCCTTTTTTCTGCGGCGGAGTCCACCGGGCGCTTGTTGTAGCCGTGACTTGCTGGTGGTCTTTTGGCCTTAGTGCACTGCGCATACAGGATCTTTCGCCAAGTTTCTTTTTTTTTTTTTAGTTTAATTTGCTATTTAATATTTTCTTTGCCTACCTTTCGCCAGCGGTCTGCCCAATGGTGCTCCTTCCGTTCCCTTTTTCTTTTTTCTCCCCTCCCTTTTCCTTTTTCTTTCTTTTTATTAAAAGTTTATTTTTATTAATATACTCTTTTTTTTATAGTGCCAAACTTACCCTCTTTTCCTTATTTTCGTCACCCTGTCCGCTACTGTCTTGTGTGTATTATATGTCCTATATGTGTTTTATGTAAATTTTTTTTTTTCTCTAAGAAAAAAATTTTCTTTTTGGGGTGCGATGACCGCCAGTCTTGTCTTGTTATCTATTGTTCGTATCGTTGGTCGGTCCCGTCATGGTCTTTGTTAATCTTTCTAACTTCCCTTTGTCTCTCTCATTTTTCTTTGTTCTCTTCTAATTTGTTTTTGTTCTGGTCTCGTAATTCTTGTTTTTGTCCCTATTTGTTTCTATCCTTTTTTATACAATATCTCTATTTTCTTTTTCGGGCACCTGGAAGGAGAGAAGAGATATTTCCCACCTTCCAGTTCCCTTCGTCAACTTTTCTTTATCTCCTAAATCATTAATATTGATAATAATAATAAACTATATAACTAACATATTTTAATAACATACATACATAACTTCCTTATAACTCCAATACAATAATAAAGACAAACACCCTGGACACGATCACTTAGCAAAACATATTGGTGGGTCATTTTCTCGTTGGTATAAATTCACCAACAAAGAGAAGAGGAGTATCCATTGAAAAGTGAAAGGGACAGTTGTATGGACAACAGTCGTTCACAGACCCTCACCGGAGAAAGACGTGTTTCGGCTTCTTGTTAAATCGGAGTGTGTGATTATATAAATAAAAAGACAGTGTTTTCTCAAGTGGCGAGTTAGCCTAGTGGAAGTGTGGGAGGACCGTGACCAGTAGGCACGGGTTCAATTCCTGGAAAAAGTGATTTTTTTTCTTTAAAAAATAAATAAGAAAGTGACAAAAACAATTGATCGCAGTCAGCCGATGGAAAGCAGTGACCGTTCCCTGCTCCCCATAGCGGGAGTAGCGGATTCAAAAGTGGCGACAACTACGGACGATGATGCGGTAATGCAAAGCCGCGTAGCAACAGTGGTGTCCACTGACATCACAACAAAGAGGAGGAGAAAGCTGAGGCCTACTCCCAATTTGGTAAAGCGCCTCTCCCTATCAACTTGAACTGAGAAGCTGCAAGGTTGAAGGGAGGGTAGAGGCGCCATCGAAATTAAGAATAACAGCAGCAGCAGCACAAGATAACGAATTTCCCTACGTGTCAGATGGTGGGGAAGGAAGGTACACTGGCGATAGTAATAGCCTCGCTTCACTAGCAGCATCCGAGTCAGATGATGAGGATGAGCAGTTAGAGAGCTTAACAAAAAGTATACGCCAGTTACAGCAGTCTGTACTTGCCATCATGGCCAAACAAATGACACGAAGGGAGAGAGAGCGCTTGCACGAGCTCCAGCGCTCCCAAGAAAATCAACAACAACAGCGAACACTGGCGCCGCTACCAACAAAGCAGCAACAACAGCAGAACAAGCTGCAAAAACAACAGCTGACTGCGCACCAGCAACCACAGCAAAAACAGCAGCAGCAACAACAGCCGCTGCATAAACAACCACAGCAGCAAAAACAACAGCAGCAGAGACAACAGCAGCAGCAACAACAGCAGCAGCAACAACAGCAGCAGCAAAAACAATAGCAGCAGCAACAACAGCAGCAGCAGAAACAACAGCAACAGGGGGTCAGGAACAGGAAGGTCCGTTGATCAACACCTTCAAAATTGAACTAAAGGACACAATCGAATTATGTAAGTCGGCCATAGGTCATAACTTTTTCATAAAACGTATTAACGAAGATAGGCATGCTATCCACTGCAACACAGTGGATCAGTATAAGAAAATTAAGAATCTCCTGACGGAATCGACGACGGAGTTCTTCTCCTTCACCCCGAAGGGGGAAAAGTTGCAAACTATGCTGCTGAGGGGGTTGGATTCGTCCATCCAACCGGAGGAGCTCCTTAAAATGCTGAAAGAGAAGGAGTGTGACGGTCTTGAGTTTGTGGGAGTCAAGCCGTTCACCACAGCAAGGGCAAAAAGGGAGAAGCGAAAGCTACCGTTCTTCCTGGTACAGCTGTCACCCAATAGCAAACTGGATAGTCTAAGGAGTATCAATGTATTGGACTACCAGTTTGTAACCTGGGAAAGAGTAAAGAGGAGCGAAAACATTTTGCAATGTGTTCGCTGCGAAAGGTTCGGGCACGCCGCGTCGAACTGCGAAATGCAGCCTCGATGCGTAAAGTGTGGAAAGAACCACAAAGCAGAGGAGTGTTCTCTAGGTCAGGATAGGGTAGCAGATAGGGCCCAACTCTCGTGTGCATTATGTGGAAACTCGGGACACACTGCAAACTATCGCGGTTGTCCTAAGTTTCAATACATGAAAAAAGTAAATTTAGCTCGTCAGCAGAAAGTCGAAGTGAAGCGTCCACCCGCTTCTACTCAAACACCAGCCGTCACCCCCCAATAGACCTACGCCCAAATGGCGTCAGGCCGGGGAAATACGGTACAACAACAGCCGAAGGTTGCTGCACAGGCCTCAGTGCCTACAGCACCTGAGGCACAGTCGGACCTGCTGGCGATTTTGCTCTCAATTCAAGGGCAAATGAGCCAGCTGCAGCGTCAGTTAGAATTGCAGGCGAAACGGGTGGACCAGATCTACGCATTTCTGCCGGGCTTAGCGCACCACCAGTCGTAATGGGTACGATGGCGGAGAAACCCTTAAAGATCCTTGCGGTGAATGTGAATTCACTGATAAGGATCGAGCGAAGAAACGTACTTTTTAAGTTGTTAGAAGACCAAAGCCCAGACGTACTTTTGGAAAGCGAAACCAAGCTATCCCAGAATTCATTCAAGGGGGAGCTGTTGCGATCTTCAGTAGAAAAGATTTGAGTTACAAGGCTGTGTACAGCGGTGAAGTGAGGAGGTTCCAGGAGCTGGAAGCGTGTATCGTGCGCATCCCTCTCCATAGTGGAAAGAGGTTGTACGTGGTCGCGGTACGCTTCTGGAACTATTCAAACCACTTCATTTTTAACAGAGCTCGAGACACTTTTTCGATGTCTAAGGCTGGAATCGGAAGAGAACTATTTCATTTTGGTCGGAGATTTGAATGCCAAGCACAGTGATTGGGGAAATAATATACCTAATTCTACGGGGAACCTACTATTCAATTGGTGGGGTCTGCACAATGTCGAGTATAGACTCGATTTGAAAGCAACCGATGGTCCGTCGTATCCTAGAGGCTGGATCTGGATCTATCTGGATCTATCTGGATCTTCTGCTGTTCGACGTATGTACGTTTACAACTGACCAACACGAACCGACAAACGAGAAACTGCCTACACGCATTTGTGTATGACAGTGACCATTGCGGACTCAGTGCCGAAATTACAATTCCCAACGAGATTGCGGAGTTGGAGGAGTTTGTCCAAACGTACCCCTACAATTACAGTAGGACGCGCTGGACACGCTTCTCCAGAGTATTGACAAGAGCACTCTCCTCGAACTCGCTCTACCCACCGTCCAATAGGAATCTGTCAAATGAGGAGATCGACAGATACCTACAACGAATGGACGAGACAATTAAACAAACGATGGACAGAACGATACCTCGGTATCAACATACTGACAACGTAGACATATTCCGCAATGCAACAATTGACGCACTTCACCAACAAAAAAGTAAACTCCTGTCAAGATTAAAACCTTGTACAGACGGTTTACTGACAGACAAACCCCGGAGGTCAGGACACTCAAGTCGTTGATTAAAAATCTCCAAATGTTGATTAAAGAAAAATTACAGACTTTCTGTAAACTTGCATTGGAACAACAAAAATCAGGCTGTAAAATCCAACAACCCGAGTATGTTCCCGCAAATAAATAAAATATTTCGGAGGAATAATCAGAACGACCTGCCGTGTCTCAAGATCCCCCGAACGACGAACAATGAACAAATAATTATAACAGCAGGCATAGATCTAGGGAACGCAGTCTGTGATGACAACTTCTTTGTGATCGATATCCGCAGGAGAAGGTAGAGGCTATAGGAGCGACTTTCCAGGAAGTTTAAAAGGTGAATGATAGCATTTGCCTGAACCACGACCTGGAGAATCGAGTCCTTGTGCACAACTTCTATCTTCGAAATGATATAGAACACTGGCGATCAAAGAACATCGGCTTCACCGAGTTCAATGACGAAAATATGGCAAATAATGCCATCGCCGATGAGGTGGCACATCCCCCGTTCATATCGGAGGTAGAACTCCAAGCGATCTTCGAATCATTAAGAAGGAAGAAATCCGTGGGTATCGACGGGGTGTCTAATATTGTGCTTCGACACCTCCCTCCAGAAGCGGTTAACATTTACACCATCCTGTGTAACAATGCACTGAATAATGCACATTATCCGGCGCATTGGAAGACAGCGGTGGTACATCCTATTCCCAAAAGGGGAAAGGATACGTCCAATCCGGCGAATCTCCGGTCGATAAGTCTCCTTATCAGCAAGGTATTCGAAAAAGTGATCAATAGAGCGCTGTCTACATGGGTTGAGGACATGCACATTGTTCCGGATAACCAATTCGGTTTCAAGGCGGGGCATGATACTATACATGCCGCGTCTAAACTGGTGTCGGATATCCAATGGAACAAAAGCAAGAAACAAAGCACGGGTGCCTGCCTGGTTGATTTTAGAAGGCCTTCGATACCGTATGGCTAGAAGGACTCTTCTACAAGTTGAGTAGGCTGGGCATAAGTAAACCACTGCTATACATGTTTTGTAATATGCTCACCGGTAGACAGTTCGTTGTGAAAAATGGCAATGTGACTTCTGCTGGTACTTTTTGGAAGTTGAAAATCAACTTCCAGAAGTCGGAAACCATCCTGTTTAGGACGTCGTTATCTGGGGCCTATGCGGATATCAGAAAGAATTGGCGAAAGTTTTCAATCGTGGGACAGCACGGACAACCATTAGCGTGTCGAAGTGTAGTCAGATACCTTGGGCTCTGGCTAGATCAGTATCTATATTTTAACAAACATATAGATGCTGCTCTGGCCAGAGCCAAAGCGGCTTTCGCTCTCACAAAGAGACTGTTTTATAGCAGCCAACTCGATGCGAGGGTGAAGGTAATCTGCTACATGGCCCTTATCCCGCCCATGCTCGCATATGGTTGTCCCGTGTGGTTCAACGTGGGAGCAAGCTCGATGGAAAGGATTCGGGTGTTTGACAGCGCTTGCCTCAGGGCTTGCCTTCGCTTATAGAGAACACCAGAGTCTGAGTACAAAAAATTCTATTCCAATGAGGTCCTGTATAACAGGGCGAACATAAACAGACTGGAAAATTTCGTGATCAAGATGATTCGGGGGCACATTGCAAGAGCAATGAACTCGATGAATAACCTGATCTCTGGGGCCTTCTACCCCAATGACATGTACTACGAGAGAGTGTGCCTTAACGGCTTCGTTCCGAAGTCACTATGGCCGACTTACATAGTTTACGGTAGGTTAAGTTAAATTTTATAAAAAATAAATTAAAAAAAAAAAATTTTCACAGCACTTTAAATAAAATAAAAAATATATTAAAAAAAAATACGTATTAAGTACGTATCTTAGATTAAGATAGTTTTTAATGTTTATTTAAGGTAGCTTGTAAGTTAGATTTAAGACTGTATTTTGTTTTAATTTTAAGCAAACTTAAAAAAAAATGTTCAGATACTAAGTTTTTTAAAAAATAAATTTTCTTAGTTTTCAAATAGTCAGTTAAGTTAATGTAGTTAAGATAAGTGTAGTTCGTAAACGTCGAAAGACATAGTTTTAAGCGTTAGGTTTAGCTTAGAGCACCCGCATAGGGTCAGTAAGTTAGAGTTACATTACATAGTAAGTTAGTTAAGCTAGTTTTAAGCGCTTTTGTCTATCATGTAAGAAATAATGAATTACGAAATAAAAATTGCATTAAAAATCAAAAATGAAGATGTTGTATGGACAACGAAACAATACAAAGGGACGAAATGTCAAAAAATTTCACACTGGATCGACATGGACGTACATGTGTAAGAAAATTATTCTTATTTTTCCTATTGCGGATATTGATTAATGTTTTTCTTTTCAGGCTGTGCGCATAGGTAAGTTTACTATTGGAGTTTGTTCCTAGGTTTCACCTGCTGATCAGTTTTCTTGGGAACAAACTCCAGTAGCAATTTGTTTTGTTTACCCTTTTTTTTCTTCCTGTTTAAAGATAATTTTTTTTTCAGCGGGAAGGAGGTAACCGTGGAGCGAGCATTTAGTTGAGTGTGGATAGGGTATCGCTTTTATGTTTGGGAAAGTATATTTAAAATTTCTTTTTTTTTTTAGGTTCACTCTCAAGGCTCCCGTAACAAAGCCTTTGTATCCGGGGCTACTAGAAAGCTCCCTTCTATGCGCAAAATTACAAGACGTACCACCAAAGGAATAAGCCGTTTTGTTTACCACGAATCTAAATTCAATCTAAAGGGATCGGATGGTTTTCGTCGTGTTCGCAGGCCAAAACACGAAGCTCTTAATCCTCGATATTCTAAGGAGACGGTTAAACACTGGAGAAGGAGCATATCATGGTATGGGGATGCTTTGATGAAATTATTGACCGATTCGTGTACAAGGACGTACTCGTTATGCTGTTACGTTATGCTGCCACATGCTGAGGAGGATTTGCATCTTAAATGGACATTTCAGCAGGACAATGATCTGATGCATACTTCAAAAGTCGTCAAGAAATGATTTCATGATAAAAAAAAATTTAAGTTATGGAATGGTCAGCGCAGTACTATATCAAAATCCCATAGAAAATCTGTGCGAAATTGTAGATTGGAGTATTATGCGAGATAAATGCAGAAACAGGGACGACCTTTCAATTTAAGTCAATATGGCTTGGAATAATATACCAAGTTCCATCATTTCGAATCTTTTTGAGAGCATGCCTAGAAGGTGCACAACTGTCATAAAAAACAAAGGTTTTACAACAAAATATTAAACTTAAAACGGAAAAGATAAACAAATGTGTTAATTTATTATGAAGTTACTTTAGTTTTGACCAGCTAGAAATCGACATGTTTTCAGTAGGTATTATTTGATTATATTTTGTTTTGGTTATAAATAAGTAAATGAATTTGTTTCTCATATTAAGTTTTTTAGAACTATTACTACATTTGTGAACCATCAACCTAATACCATACCGCTGCTATTTTCTCAGTTCTTCGGGCTTATTTTTCATTCACACTGTGAGACTATGGAACTCCTTACCCTCACATATTAGAGCTATATCCAATCACTCCAATTTTAAAAGTGCAATTCTCCTTTATTTTTCTACTCATCTACATTAAATCCCAATTGTATCTCCCATCTACATACATCTCTTGTTTTCAATTTACACCACACTAAGTACTAAAAAAGATTTTATCTTAATGTACACACCATATTAAGAAAATAAATGAAATGAAATGAAAACTTTAAAAGTGCTATCCTTCAACATTTTTCCAACTTATCCCACCATACCCGAACCTTCATTATCTCTTCCCTCTGATCATTTTTCTCAACTCAGACTCTCCCCTTATCTATCACCTCTTAGATTAAAATACTTAATGTTAGCTAGTTTTTAAGACATTTATATAATGATCTCTGACTTAAATACTAAGTACTATAAGAGATTAAATCTTAATGTACAAACCCATTCAATGAAATAAATGAAATGAAATGAAATGAGATTTAATTCACTATAAACGACATATACAGATGACGTTTAACACAAGATGTCACACCTGACAATGCCCAGCACAGGTCTTTATGAAATTTCATATTTCACGATATAGTACCACAAGAAGTTGAGAGGTTTAAAATAAAAATATTAAAACTTTACGTCTACGTACTTAATTAATTCTATATTTTTATTTGGGCATTGACATAAAAAATGGATGGTATCCTCATTGATTCTCCTGACAGCGCAGGCACAACAGAGATAATCCTCCTTTAGATTTCGCTTTTTCATATGATATCGCAGAGCATTATGCCCTCTAGATTGTTTGTAAAATACGACCAGAGATGATTCGCATGTAGTTCTTAACGATACACTTTCGTGAAACTCACATTATCTTTTTTCATTGCTTTAGTATGTACCACATATGTAAGCAATTTGAGAAGATGTTTACGATGTAAAGTATATCACACGGTTCTTCGTTATTTTGTAGATTTATGTCTAAGATGACAAAGACCTGGGCATTGACATAAAAAATGGATGGTATCCTCATTGATTCCCCCGACAGCGCAGCCACAACAGAGATTATCCTCCTTTAGATTTTGCTTTTTCATATGATATCGCAGAGCATTATGCCCTCTAGGTTGTTTGTAAAAAACGACCAGAGATCATTCGCATGTTGTTCTTAACGATACACTTTCGTGAAACTCACCCTATCTTTTTTCATTCCTTTGGTATGCACCACATATGTAAGCAGTTTGAGAAGATGTTTACGATGTAAAGTATGTCACACAGTTTTTCGCTATTTTGTAGATTTATGTCTAAGATGACAAATGCCTGGGCAAAATCGAACGCATTTAATGTTAGTTGACTTCAAAGTCTTCAAAATATTTTTTCTGAATTCAAAGGTTTTAAGGACTTAAATGACTTAGAGATTTTAATGGTTTTTTAAAGACTTCATTTAATTCAACAAACTTTAATGACTTGACGGACCTAAATGAATTCAACGTCTTACCTTTAAAGATGGCAGTGACTTTAGCGATTTTAATTACTTCAAAAACATTAAAGATTTGATTGAATACTACTGAACGCAAGGCAAAAGCAAATTGCAATCTTTTTATCTTTGTAAAAAATTATTGACCTAGCCATGGACTTGAAAGGATGATTATATTCGTTGTTTGGTACGAATAACTTAAAAATAAATTCAAATTAAAAAATAACTAACTTTATAAAGCAAATCTCAATCTTAAAATTTTTATTAAAAGACCAAAAAAAATTATTTTTTACGTACTACAAAAAGAAAAAAATATAAGTACTTGGCGCAACAGACCATATGTGGTCCAGGCTTAGCTTGTATCGTGCGTGTTATTAGTGTTTTTAGACACTTTCTCATGACAATCATTACTCTCGGACGTTTGTCAGGCATTCCCAAGAGGTGGGCCCGTAAAAAAATATTTAAATGATTTCTAGAACTCGAATCTCGAGCCCCCAGTTCGTTTCATCCCCGCGAGTTTTTCACGTTCCATCATTGTTAAAAAAGTAGAGAGTCGAAAGTATCAGCTGAAATAACAATTATTATTTTTAGATTTCATTTACATACATTAGATAGATTTCATATTCATACTTGGAAAAAAAAATGGCAAAGCGATTTGACTCTGACAGTCGCCTCCGTTCACATACGCCCACTATGGGCAACTTAAGCAATTGAGAATACTGAAGGAAACTTAACGTAGAATTTTGACATTAGCTTCCGATTGCTTTCGACTATTATAGTTGAGCCTTTACTAGTGATTTTAGAAACATTCTCATTCAAAAAAAATCTGCAAGAAAAAGGTAAAACCCTGTAAGTAACATCTTTGGTCGTTTCAACATCATATACACTATCATTTATAGTTATGTTATATATTATAACTGAAAAGGACAAAAAAGGATATGACAACTACCACCAACAGTTTAATCCACCATGCAAGTATCGATTATTCACTGATCGCAGATATCTTACTGTTATACACAATTTTCTGTTTCAATTTTAATATCAAAACCTGCTTAAAATCACACAAAAAATATAAAAATTAAGGAAGAGTTCATGCAATACTGCTCGCTTAGAGTCACATCTCACGGATTTATAATTCATGACATCTTCACTTGTAAAAATATGGTACCTACATGTGTATGTATGTACATATTTCGGAAATTGCCTTAATTGTTATACTGTGTGAAGAACTGAACTTGTGTTTTAATCGTTTCTCTTTTTGTAAGAATATTTTTTTTATGAATGAATACATATTTCACAGTTCTTGTTTTCAGTTTCCTCTTGTTTGAATTAATACATGTTTCTTAAAGTATAAAACCATTGTATTAGTATGTTTCTCATTTTTACAATTTTTGTGTGCAATATCGGATAAAGTCACAGCCCGCTTAAAGTCACATTTTTTTGCTGCCCGTTTGATGTGACATTATCCGGGTTCGACTGTATTCACCATTTTGAAATATTATTCACTTCACAAAACACAAGAGCAAGAAACACTGATTTACGTTTTCGAAAATCCATAGACGTGTTCGCAGGCCAAAACACGAAGCCCTTAATCCCCGATTTTCTAAGGGGACGGTAAAACATGGAGGAGGAGCATATCTTGTACGGGGATGCTTTTCTGGAAATGGAGATTCGTGTTCAGAAAAGTTATGCTGCCACATGCTGAGGAGGAATTGCATCTGAAATGGATATTTCAGCAGGACAATGATCCGAAGCATACTTCAAAAGTCGTCAAAGAAATGATTTCAAGATAAAAAATATGTAAGTTATGGAATGGTCAGCGCAGTCCCATATCTAAATCCCATAGAAAATCTGTGGGAAATTGTAGATCGGAGTATTATGCGAGATAAATGCAGAAAAAGGGACGATCTTTCCATTTAAGTCAATGAGGCTTGGAATAATATACCAAGTTCCATCATTTCGAATCTTTTTGAGAGCATGTCTAGAAGGTGCACAGCTGTCATAAAAAACAAAGGTTTTACAACTTAAAACGGAAAATATGAACAAATGCGTTAATTTATTATGAAGTTACTTTAGTTTTGACCAGCTAGAAATCGACATGTTTTCAGTATTATTTGATTATATTTTGTTTTGGTTATAAATAAATGAATTTGTTATTTCATATTAAGTTTTTGAGAACTATTACTACATTTGTGAAGAAAAAAGATAGTGAAATATATTTTAATATAATCAGTTATACCCATGAGCTTTGCGTTTGTTTAAAAGTTGCTTTAGTTTTGGTCAATACTGTGCATAATTAGAGTGATGCAATAATGCGTTGGTGTAAGGCTTTGTAAAAAAAAAAACATTTGCTTCAACATGTCAAGCTGTAGAGAATAGAAGGAAAAACGACTACAGTTATTTAAACGGAGCTTAATCCGAAGCTACAAATTTAAAAATACAGCGATGACAAACCTATGTATGAGGTTAGAAATCTGAGTCTGGCCTCGTAAACCTCCATGTTGTATGCTAAGTAACACAGACAGACGTGCAGATAGCCACGAAGCAAAAGCCAGAATTGCGAGAGCCACGAAAGGACTTAGAATTAGAGTTCAAATAGGTATAGCCAGACGTCATATTTTCACACACTAAGCTTTTCAGCGGACTATGAGACGAAGCCCCTTTCATATTCTTACAGGATCTCTAGAACTTGAATAATTTATCAAAATAGGGCTATTAACGAGACCCAGTGCAGGGTGTTGCCAAACAGCTTCGATACTAGAACTACTGATAGTAATATAAGAGTATGCTGTGGTCTATTGGAGTCAAGTGGCTGGTGGTAAATAGACACTTTGACGGTCTGTGGAAGTTCCCAGGGCTTATGTTAGTGGAGAATAGGTTATTTGATGTATTTTATAAGGACATTTTTGGGTATTGTGTGGTATTGCTAGTGTATTTGAACTCGATGGTTATATTTGCTTTGCACAAAATATTCAACACACTGTGGCCACTACGAGAAACCGTCTTATGCATTTCCTTCTAAATCTAAAATGTTTGCACGGATTTAATTCACTATAAACGAATTATAAAGATGACGTTTAACACAAGTGTTATGTACTTCACGTACGCGATGGGTCATGTAATCAAACACGAGAGCAGCTTTTAATGTTTATTAATAGAGAGTTCTTACATGACTGACTTAAACATAATAACTTATAGACTATTTATAACGACTATGTATATGTGTTAAGATCTAGGGTTAAGCATGAGACACTTTAATACATTAGACTCCTTTCCCCTTTAGTTTTATATTTAATCCTTATTTTTACTTACGACTAATTCTTTATGTATATTACTTATGCGTACATATATCCAATTCATTTCGTATATACATACATATTCAAATTCAAATTTAATGAAATTAATAAACTTGTAATTAAATAATAATTATGTAACGGATCCCTTACGTAACTGCACACCCCGCCGTGGTGTAAGGGCCTAGTAGAGGTCAATGACTCTCGGGATTTAATCCCTAGATGAGATTCGAAAACAAGATGCAGTCGAACTCCAATCCTACCTCTTCACATTCTTTCCTTTCCCCTTTCCCCTTTCCCCTCCGGTGGGCTGGATCAAGGTGTCATACGACCCGTGCCGAGGATCAACCTGGCTGGGAGCCCATCCCAAAAATAGCTCAGTCGCAAATGGAGTATTCGGATACCTAACGACCTCCGGATTAGCTAGCCTTATCTATGTAATGCGGATCTCTGCACAGACCGACACTCCTTTCTCCGCTACTCGGATGTCCTACGGCGATGTCCTTAAAGACAAAACAGAGCTGGCGGTCATCGACAAAAGCGACCCAGACGGTTCGATAGCTCCTGACAAGTGGAAGTTTATTCCAGCCAAACTTCCTCTTGTCTTTATTCAAATCATGAAGGAGAATCCAGGTCGTCCTCCTAGATGCAGCGATGGTGGATGGCATCAGGGCCCCTCGAAGCTTATTGCCTGCGTTGACCAAAGGTCGTACGACCTCTATAAGCTAGCTATAGCCAAACTGGGAGAGGTATGGCCAGGTGCTAAACTCGAGGTTGTTGCGAAGGAAGATATCCCGAGCAGACCAAGAACTCGCACTTGGATCCCAGCCGAACCCTCCAACACGGATACAATCCTAGTGATCCTAAGAACGAGCAACCCCGATCTTCCGACGCACAACTCGAAAGTCACTAAGCTGGATGAGCCTAAAGGTCTTTATAGATGCGCAATCATCGTTATAAATAAAGAATCTTTGGCTCCTTTGGCGAAGACTGGTGGTGTCGTCTACTATGGCTTTGACCATATCACCATCAAGGTTTATAAAAAAGATTAGGTATCAGATCTAGGCATACTGCCCCCCCACCCTTCTTATTCCACTCCTCCAACCGACGTACCCGAGCCTGTCGCGTTCCCTTATAGTGACGACGATAGTGACGACTCTCAAACGTCACTTCCTAAGCATAATCCGTCTCTAGTCGATGAAGACAAACTGTCGGCCATGGAGACGGATGACTGCTTCAACAAACTACATCCACTGCTTTTGAGTGAGGACGAATTTTTGGAATCGTCCTCGGACTCGGAAGCTCTGAATACCACCGTGGTGGAGGCTTCTCTGCCTAATTGTAGCACCAATGCTGCAGTTAGTCCAGATTAACTTACACCACTCCATAACGGCTTCTGCCGGCCTTCTTCTCCGTCTCTCAAGGGATAGGGAAGATACAGTCTTGGTCCAGGAACCTTGGGTCGTGGATAATATGGTATGTGGACTCAAGACTCCAAACTACTACACCCTGTATATGCGTAACAAAGGTAAACCCAGATCGTGTATACTGGTGAAAAGTAACCTAAATGCAATTTTACTCCCTAATTACAGCGATCGAGATACTACCGCAATAAAAATGGAAACAACCAGCGGTGCATATTACTTGGTTTCGGCGTATCTCGCCCATGATAACATGGACTCTCTTTTTGGGGATAACCTGGAAAGACTGATCGCAGATGCGGGGATACAAAAAACTGGTCTCATTATTGGATGTGATGCTAACGCTCATCGCACTGTATAGGGCAGTTCCGATATTAACAAAAGAGGTGAGTTACTTTTCGATTCTATTCTAAGTACAAACCTTATTTTGTGCAACATAGGTAACGAGCCTACCTTCGTCACCAGAAACATTCAAGAAGTACTGGACATCACACTTGCCTCCGACAGCATTGCCCATCGTATTAGAAATTGGAAGGTGTCAAGCGAGCCCTCATTTTCGGAACACAGGTACCTCCAATTCTCCTTATATGTAGACTCTCTTAGCCCGCCAGTTTTTAGGAATTATCGCAGAACTGATTGACTCAAATATAGGTCAACTTTAAGTTGTTTAGATACCTCAAATCACCTTAACCCCCCCTGCAATCCCCAAGAACTTGATCGCATGGTTGAAGATTTAACATCAGCCTTAAACACAGCGATGTCTTCTTCTTGCCCTCTGATCAAACCCAGAGGCAAAAAGAAGCCACATTGGTGGACTGCAGGGTTAGGCCCTTTAAAAAGTAATTGTAGGAAACTCTTCAATAATGCCAAAAGTACGAGAGACGCGCTAGATTGGGACTTGTACAAGGCATCCCTAAACACATACAAAACAGAATTAAGAAAAGCCAAACGAAATTCTTGGAGGCTCTTCTGTGGTAAAATAGAAGAAGTTTCTGAGGCATCTAGGCTAATAAAAATTCTCTTGCTACTACACAGTTTCAAACCATACAAATCCGCGGGACCAGACGGCATAATACCTGCCGAGTTGCAGAAATCATCGCACATAATTATGCCGTTGCTGAAGATGATTCTGCAAAGTTGTCTAAACCTGGTTTATATTCCAAAGACATGGAGAGAACTCAAAGTTGTATTCATACCCAAAGCGGGTAAATGCTCTCATTCAAATCCAAAAGATTTCAGACCTATCAGTCTATCATCATTCCTCTTAAAAACATTGGAACGACTGATTGATATCCACTTACGCAACAGTATAGATAAGAAGCTACTGTCAGCGGCCCAACATGCGTATTGCAAAGGCCACATCAGTTGGCTCATTGATTGGCAAACGTGATAGAGCATCGGCGTTTTTCATATCACTGCTTTTCCTATATATAATCCTAAAATCGTACTGTGAAAATATTAAGGACCACCGTTGCAATCTCGCAGCGGCAATAGCATTATTCTTCTTTTCGCCAAATATTGTTTCAAGGGGCCTATGGTCACTGTAAATTACAATTTGGCGACCATAAATATATTCATGAAAACGTTTGACACTAAAAATTACAGCGAGAGCTTCTCGCTCTATTTGCGAGTAATTTTTCTCAGCCCGAAGCAAACATAATAGGACGCTCTTCACCATCTTTTTCGATGCGGAATAAAACACCCCCAGCACCGTACGAGCTTGCGTCACATACAATTCCCAGGGGCTTATTTTGGGAGTAATGTATGTTGTTTTGGTACAACCGCTGCTTACTGTCTTTAAACAATTTTTCGCAATTTTGATCCCAATCAAAGTTTTTATCTTTTCTTAAAAGCTTATATAATGGAGCTAATTTAGCTAAGAGATTCGGTATAAATCTATTATAAAAATTTAGCTGCTTTTAAAGTAGTGACGTCCGTAGGACGTTTGCCTTCGGGCGAATACCATTTCCATTTATTTCGTGTCCTAGGTACTCGACCGATGATTTGTAAAATTGACATTTGTCAATACGAACCTTTACATTTAATTGACTAAAAGTTGTCAAAACTGTCATTAAATTGGCACTTACACTCATCGTATGTCCTACCACCAATAATTATGTCGTCAATGTACGTATTGAAAAATTGAAGGAGTACATTTTATTCAAATGGAAGCCTAGTATACTGAAAAAGACCCTTTTCGGTGTTTATTGTAACGTACTTTTGAGACTGATCAGATAATGCAACCTGCTGGAATGCACCCGCCAAATCTAATATACAGAAATAAGAACATCCTTGAAAGGTATCATCAATCCTAGGTATAGGATAATGATCAGCTCGAACATATCTATTAATTGTTGCCTTACAGTCCATGCAAATTCGTATCGCTCCATCCTTCCTCTCGACAACCACAATTGGTGTGGCCCACTCACTGCGCCTGACAGGTTTTAAAATCCCTAAACCTACTAATCTATCCAGTTCCTTTTCTACCTTTTCACGTAACCCATACGGAACTGTGTATGGTTTATGGAATATTGGAGTTGCATTTTGATCAAGCACAATCTCAGCAATATGATCTTTAATCACAGCACTATACTTGTTCACCATGAAATTAGTTTTCCAACCCTTAAACAGTATGTTCAACCAATGTCTTCCTTAAAGAGGTGTAAATTCTTTTACCGTTCTCACAACTACCTAATCAAGGCAATAGGCTTTGTCATCCAAAAACCCATCTGCAACCTCTATCAGTCCAACAACAACAACATGTTCACCTGTAATCAGATGAAGAGTTTTATCAAAGGTTTTTAGAACGCACCTTTTACACAATTTTAAATACATGCTTTCCGAGAGAACAGAGAAACATGCACCTGAATCAATCTTCGTATTTATCTTAATATTATTGGCATGCAAAGAAATAACGAGAGGAGCTATATAATCATAATTTAAGGAATTAATTGAAATGTTACCCAAAGTTAAATTTGACAACTGTTAAATCGATATGATTTACGCTTTTATAGCTTTTATTTGTATATCTATTTCTATTACGCCTAAATTTATTTTGCTTGCAATCGTAAGCATAGTGGCCCTCCTGTTGACATCGAAAGCATGTGATCTTGTCATTCGGCTTTCTTCGACGTGACGAAGCACCATGACCTTGATCATTACAACTTTTGCTTCTTGTACGTCGATGGTTAATATTTCCCGTTGGAAACCTACCGCGTCCGATCCAATTCTGATCAGCTTCCAAACTTAGGGATGGGAAAGATGATTGAATGTCCCTTACATCCTTTTGTGTGGACTCCATAGTAAGCGCAGCTTCGCAGATTTCATTGAATGATTTGTTGAGTGGTTCATTCAAAAGCCGCCGTTGAATATCCACATTTCTTTGAGACTAAATGAATTTATCGCATAGCGCCTGATCCAAAAATGTGTTGTATTCGCAGTTCTCGACTAATGATTTTAATTCCACGATAAAATCCTGCAAGCATTCAATATCATCAAGCTTTCGAGACACAAATTTGAACCGCTCTGCTCTCACATTCACTTTTGGTTTGAAATATTTCTTCAATGTCTTTATTAACTCTTCATATGTATAATCCCATTCTGATTTGGGAGTTATAAGAGTTCTTAAAATTTTATATAAATCTGCCCCCACAAACGACACGAAAATTGAAACCTTTTACTTTTCTTCGCTTGCAGTAGAACCAATCCCGTTCAACACAAAAATGTGATTCAAGCAATAGGCGTACTGTTCAAAGTCGTCTTTGTCCATTATAAATGTATCAATATTTCCCCGAAAATTACCGATACTCATTTTATTGACTATGTCACTTTTTTTTCGTCATACGACGTCATAAGTCTTTGATTTATATTAATTAGTTTTTCTATTTTCTTTTAGGTTTTACAGCACTGAAACACTCGCGTTGTGTACGGGTTTTTTTTTGGTTACTGCTAATCTATCATACGACCTTCCTCGTCGACAAAATGTTATGTACTTCACGTACGCGATGGGTCATGTAATCAAACACGAGAGCAACTTTTAATGTTCATTAATAGAGAGTTCTTACATGACTGACTTAAACATAATAACTAATAGACTATTTATAACGACTATGTATATGTGTTAAGATCTAGGGTTAAGCATGAGGCACTTTAATACATTACAACAAGTTGTCACACCTGACAATGCCCAGCCCAAGTCTTTATGAAATTTCACATTTCACGAAATAGTATCACAAGAAGCTGAGAGGTTTAAAATAAAATTTTTAAAACTTTACGTCTACATACTTAATTAGGAATGAGTTAGAAGATGACGAAAGAAATTACAGCTTTGTGTAAATTTTTTTCCATCAATTGAAGTAATGCACAAGCACTTTTGGGCCACAAATAACGTCTAATTTAAAGATTTTCGTACATAGGTTAGGTTAGGTTGGCTTGGCTGTCCGCACGGGAGTGCAGGCACACTTAGACCAATAAAGGTCCTTTGTGATACCACGGATCAAAACCAATTCGCCACTCATGGACTAATAGAACCAACCGGAGCTTTTGATAAAGCGATAGATGCGCATGACATCTAAGGACGCTATGTCACCAACGACTTCAAGGAAGGGGGACCCTAAATGGAGCATTCTTTTATGCGCCAGAGCTGGGCAGTTACGTAGGAGGTGAGGGATACTTTCCTCCTCCTCCCTGCAGCTTCTGCAGAAGTCGTTTGAAAAGAGGCCAAGTCTTTGGGCATGTCGGCCTATAAGGCAGTGTCCAGTGAGAACACCAGCAACGCAGCTGATTTGTGTTCGCTTTAGTTTGACCAACTCGGTAATGCGTTTATGATCCAGCCTGGGCCAGATCTGTCTCGAGATGAGACACGTTGACACGTTTTCCCATCTGAGGTTGGTCTTGCTAGTAGCATTCAGCTTTAGTAGATGCTTACATGTAGCTAGGGGCATACCCAGAGAACTGCCTATCAGACAGAATCCTTAGAGTAGTGCCTTGTCTGGCGAGTTCGTCTGCCCTGCAGTTTCCTGGCCTGGCACCCAGCATAGGTGAATATTGAACTGCTCTGTTATCTCCATAAGAGATAAACGGCAGTTGAGAGCGGCCTTTGAAGTGAATGAGCCCGATTCCAGAGACTTGATTGCCGCTTGGCTGTCAGTGAGAATGGTAATATCCCTGACAGATAGTACATTGCACTTCAGCCAGGACAGGGCTTCCTTAATCGCCATGATTTCCGCCTAAAAAACGCTACAATGATCAGGGACGCGGAACGCGGGACACCACATCCCACCCCGCCTTCGGTCTTAGAACCATCTGTGAAAAAGTGTAGCGAGTTTTCGTACATAAGATCTTACAAAAAAACCGAGCCTTAAGTTAGATAGGAAAAATAAAAGAAAGAAAGGACATATAGGACATAAGCTTTGCAAAAAAAAAGTTATTATGTAAATTTTTGTAGCTCTAGTGTTACAGGGTGTAATTTTAACATTTATTGTATGAAAGGTTGGGATTTGTACATATGTGTGTTCATCCATAGATGACCTGCTCCTATATTTTTATTTGGAAAATCGAATGCACTAACATTAGTTGGCTTCAAAGTCTTAAAAGATTTTTCTGAATCTAAAGTCTTTAAGGACTTAAATGACTTTTAAAGATTTTAATGGTTTTGAAAGACTTCATTTAATTCAATGGCTTCACAAACTTTAATGACTTGACGGACCTATATGACTCAACGTCTTACCTTCAAAGATGACAGTGACTTTAGAGACTTTAATGACTTCAAAGACCTTAAAGACTTCAAAACCTTGATTGAATACTACTGAACGCATGGCAATTAAAAGCAAATTGAAGTCTTTTTATCATTGTAAAAATTATTGACCTAGCCATGGACTTGAAAGGACGATTGTATACGATGTTTGGTACGAATAACTTAAAAATAAATTCAAATTAAAAAATAACTAACTTTGGAAAGCAAATCTCAATCTTAAAATTTTTTTAAAAAGACCAAAAAATTATATTTGTTACGTACTACCAAAAACAAAAATATAGTGAACTCTCCCTAAGTCGAATTTCTCTCTAACTCGATTTTTTTCGCCATATTTTAGCATTCCTAGCTTTTATTTATTTTTTTTGTTAACTTTATAACTTCGCAGTGGGAAGTTGTTGTAATGGGGCCGATTTTGTGAATCGAGGATTTTGACATATCTCCACGTTTTAAGGTCACCTGAATCCAAATCCAACGTTTTTACAGAGATGTCTGTGTGTGTGTATGTACATATGTAAGTATATGCGTATGTTCCCTATGTGCGTTCGGAATTATCTTTCGCCTCGATTATCTCGAGAACCAAAGATGATATGGACATGGGACCGGGTTCATTTGACGCGTAATTACGCAACTTAGAACTGATTAAGTTTCTAGAAAAATCGGGCCATTAGTTTTTTGTTAGTAATTTAATAACTAAAATAAAGGCAAACTAGCTGAATTTTGAAATTGATGGTTTCTACTATTCATTCGTGCAGATTCTAAATACCGTCGTAGTGATTTTTTTTTAATATTATAATTGTATGTTTTAGCAAAATTTTTATGAATGTCGTAGCAATTATTTTAAAAAAAATGTTATTAAAAAATATACTTATGAACAAAAACTAGATTAATGTGTACAATTTTAAATTTATATTATCAGGCCAGGAGAATAATGAGATTTCGAACTAGCCAACTCGTAACAATTAGTTATAATAAAAAAAATTACGTTGATAACAATAATAAAAAGTGGTCTGGGTGCGACCCGCAACGTCCACACGACTAACTTCCCAGTGGGAAGAAATAAAAAAATAATATTAATTTTTTAATTAATAAGTATTATTTTTATTTATTTTTTATTATTTATTTTCGTCAATTATTCATGTACCAATGTTGTTATTTTATTTTTATAAGTCTTCTGTTTATGTCAATTAACTTTGAAATATTATTTTCACATGATCAAGATCTTTGCGCATACGAAAAGGTTTAATGAAACTCAATCCCAAACACTAATGGCCTACACATAAACACTTGCTTCTACAATTACTACGATGTTTGATGAACAAAGAAATTTTCTTCTTCACGTTATCAAGAAACCATCAACTTGGAGATATCTCATCAATACCACTCATCAACTAAGAATGCTGAATTAACATTTCTTTACTTACAAGTAACTAAACAACAATATTGATAACAGACTACGCAGCTGACAGCACAATACAATTTACTTTCTTCATGAATTGTTCAAGACTGACATCACAAAACTACTGCTTTTCACCATGAACCGTTCAAAAATCATCAGTAGGAGATTATTAACCATATCCTCAAGAATTTTATCATCTTCAACAAACATTTCCATATTGGCTTGTCACAAAAAAATAATAACTATCAGAAATTGATGAAGCTCTCATAACATCAATCAGCCCATACACAACATATGCAATTAAATCGGATTTAAAATGGAAGAAATCGACTTTACATAAGACTTATCAAAATATGAAATAACAATATTTTTTCATAAATACTATTTATATGTATGTACTTATAGAAATGAAAAAAAGGATTGTTTCATCGAAAATAAGTTTTACGGTTAATAACTTCTACTTACAACCATGTTCCACATTATAATTTATTTTTTAAATGTTAAATGTTAAATGTACATCATACTATTACCTCTAAATGTTTTCTCAAACATAATATTCTTGTATTAATTGCATATTAATAAAGCAACCTTCAATTGCAAAAAGATTGTTGGTTTTTTTATATCGAAGAATATATTCACATCCCATTTTTATGAAAAAATATTGTTATTTCATATTTGGATAAGTCCTATGTAAAGTCGATTTCTTTCATTTTAAATCCGATTTATTTCCAGATCAATTTATTCACATGGATCCTCAAAGTAAGTTAAATTTCGTTTTGTGCATGAATAACAATAATCAATAGATTATCATACGTACATGATAATTGTTATTTTTGCACAACAAAAAATTAACTTTCTTTGAGGATCCATTTTTATAATTGTATTTTTTTTTTAAGGAATCATTGCGATGTTGAGGGAGGAAATGGGAGAGAAGGAGGGAGGGAGTGCCCTCATCGACGCCATGACTAGGCGAATGCTCCAAAGTGAGCTCGAAATGACGTCTGAGGAGCCTCCCTCTGAAAAGATCCCCTTGAAAGAGGATAAAAGTGAGTATTATAATAATCATAATAATAATAATAATAAAATAAATAAAAATAATACTTATTAATTAAAAAATTAATATTGTTTTTTTATTTCTTCCCACTAGGAAGTTAGTCGTGTGGACCTTGCGGGTCGCAACCAGACCAATTTTTTAAATTATGCTAACCTTTTTTTTTTATTAAATAAACGCTTTCGAACAAAAAAAAATGTTTCTCTCTCAAGCTCGAATTTTTCCAAAACTCGCTCTAACTCCAACAAATCATGGTACCCCGTGAAAATTCGACTTAGGGGGAGTCCACTGTATAAGTACTTGGCGCAACAGACCGTATGTGGTCTAAGCCTAGCTTGTATCGTGCGTGTTATTAGTGTTTTAGAAACTTTCTCATGACAATCATTACTCTCGGACGTTTGTCAGGCATTCCCAAGAGGTGGGCCCGTAAAAAAATATTTTAATGATTTCTAGAACTCGAACCCCGAGCCTCCAGTTCGTTCCATCACCGTGAGTTTTTCACGTTCCATCATTGTAAAAAAAGTAGAGAGTCGAAAGTACAGACCCCTACCTCCCAATTAAATAATAAAAAAAAAAAATCTGCGAGAAAAAGATAAAGCCCTTTAAGTAACATCTTTGGTCGTTTTAACCCCATATCCGTTTTATTTCATTTATAGTGTATACACCACGATATTATAACTGAAAAGTACAAAAAATATATGACAACTACCACCAACAGTTTAAACCACGATGCAAGTATCGATTATTCCCAAAATTTAGATAGATAGATAGATACTTTTAATTCAATTACAAGAGATATTTACAACGAATTACTTAAGTACAAAAAGAGAAATTATGATGACATTTTATATTTTAACGAAAAATAGAATTAAATGCCACTTCAAAAGGCATAACATTAGATATAATAAATAATGGGTGGGGTAACCCTAAATATGTAATTTACACTATTTAAAAGTAAAAAAAAATTGAGGAAAATACAAATTTAAAAGAAATTGTCTAACCAGAATAATTAATTCAAAAAATTAAAAAAAAAAAAAAAACAACGAAAATGAAAATTCATTTAACCAATACATCGGAGTGGACTAAGTTTGAACGCTAAGAAGAAATTCCATATTTGCTAGACTTATGTTTAGCCAATGTTTTGGATGTCTTGTAAACGCAGCTGGTAGTCTTATTGTCCTGATTGAATAAGGACGCTTGTTAAATAAACGACATGAAACCACAGTGTAAGAATTGCGAAAGGCTGTTCTTCTAAAGTTTGGCACAGAGATAAGATTCATGGCATCACCACGCAAATTGTAATTATCAAGTACTCTAAAATTTAAATTTCCTGATCTATTGAAAAATACCTTTAGCATCTTGAAACAGTACAAATGACGTACAGGAAGAATTTTCAATTTTTGAAATAAAGGAAAACTATGATGCATACGATTTTTTCTGTAAATTTTTCTTAAAATATATTTTTGTAATATAAGTATCGGCTCAATTTTATTGAAAGAAATACCTCCCCAGCAGCAAATTCCATACTGCAATTTAGAGTCAAAGATTCCATAATAAATTATCTTTAATAGATCTGAAGAGCAACCGTTACGCAACTAGAAAAAATTTCTGAGCGTAGCACGTAAATATTGTCTCAATGCATTGGTGTGGTTAGCAAAACACATCCTAGAGTCAATGATGATCCCCAAATATTTTAACTCATCGACTTTCTCAATTTGAAAGCATTTTTCGTTGCATTCTAGAGTGCTACAAAAGTGTTTGAAGGAAAACTGGAGTAACAAGAGCAGCTCGACAGTTTAAAGTTTTGGCATTATGCATGGTCGAAAAAAATCCTCATCAAATCTACTTTGAGCTGACAAATTGAAAAACATAATTTTTGTTTTGGAACTAAGACTGTCTGAGCCATAGGCACAACCGACATCATCTGTAAAAGCAGTAAGAGTACTTCTGAAACTTAGTTTAAAAAGAGAGTTAATGTACATTAAAAACAGAATGGGTCCCAAAACAGATCCTTGGGGAACTTGGGGAATTAATAAACTTAGTTTCACTTCTGATCTCATCAATCTTAACTCTTTGGGGTCTGTTAATCAGGTAAGATCTGAACCAGTTTAACATGAAGCCTCGAAAACCAGCTTAATCAATCTTTCTCAGCAAAATTTCATGGTCCACCATATCAAATGCTTTAGTTATATCGACAAATAACCCAGCCGTCAACTTTTTTCTATCTAGGTTATTAAGTATTTGGGAACAAAAATGTAAAAGAGCATTTTCCGTAGATTTTCCTTTCTGAAATCCGTATTGAGCTAAACTGAAAAAGTTAGTATTATGTAAAAATAATACTACTCTATTTTTTACTGCTTTTTCAAAAATTTTGCTAAAAGAAGGAAGGAGTGAAATGGGTCTATAATTGGTTATATCATCAGCAGCCCCTTTTTTAAAAAGTGGCATGATATCCGCACATTTTAGTGCTTCAGGAAACTCCACAGATAAAATACTTTTATTGAATATATGTGCTAGGATATCGACTATAAAGCATGCAATACTTTTTATCGTACGACTTGATACGCCATCAATACCTCGAGAGTTTGAATTTTTCAATTTACCAATAATTTTTAAGAGCTCAAAAGCAGTTATATTAGTGAAAAAAAGAACTTTCCTGAGAAGATTCTCTCACATTTTCCAAACAACTACAAAGTCTACAAATCGGCATGGTGGAATGGGGCTTCAAGGATTCAGCAATAGTAGCAAAGTAGGTATTAAATTTGTCAGCTATGACTTTTTTATCGGTAATCACAGTATTATCAACATTAATATTAAAACTCTTTTTAGACAAAGAAGATTTATGAAGTATGCTATTTAATACCTGCCATTCACCTTTAAGATTACCTTTGACTAAACTAAATTTATTCCGGAAAAAACTGTTACGGAACACAGTTTCTTATATCTTTTTTTTAAGTTAAGATTATGAGAATGTACTAGACATTCTACTCTAAGCTAATTTTTTGTAATAACTTTATTTAATAAAAAGGTAGAAATCTAAGGCTTTAGCCTCTTTATTGGTTTTGTTAAGAATACCTTGTTACTAGATTTCTCAATATGTTTAGAAAGTGTTACTATGAAAAGATCATATGATTTAGAAACATTGTTTTCAGAATAAACGTCTACCCAAAGTTCAAAATAAAGAAAAGTTTTGAGTTTAGAGAAGTCAATTTTAATTACCATGTTGAGAGAACTAGAATCAACTACTTTTGTAATCAAAGAAGTGTTCACCAATAAACCGATCATAGCGTGGTCAGTGATACTCAAATCAAAAATGCACTTTTGACAAGAACTTAAGGAAACATGAGTAAACCGCACATAAATATGGTTTAAGCATTTACCAGAAATCAGTCTAGTTGGTTCATTAATTAACGAGGCTAATCCATGAGAAGTCAACAGAGATAAGTAAGTAGAATTAAAATCACTACTTTCTAAAATATCTAAATTCAAATCACCCAAAATTATAAATTTTTTTGATTTTTCATTGAAAATTGAAAAGTGAAAATTCTTCCATGAAAACAGAAACATTGTATCTATGAAGACGATAGATACATAATATAACAAAAACTTCATTATTATTCTTAAAAGGTTTCAAAATATCGGCACTCTTGAAATCTAATCGTGAGCTAACACAATCATATTCTTGCTTCACAAAACAGCCTACACCGCCAGCTACGTAATTATCATTTGTATTGGCAAAAAAATTAAATCCAGGTAGGCAAACAAAGGATACGAAGTGAGATGCAAGAGAAGCAAAATTCTCTCTCAAACTTTTGATATTCTGGTGAATGAGGAAAAGTTTGTTTATACAAAATGAACTGGATATAAATACATTCTCACAATTATTAGAATTAGAATTAAGATCGGAGGTAGTAATAACATCATTAACTAGGTTAATTTCACAATTCATTTAGGAAATATTAATATTAAAAAGCAGAAATTAATCAAGAAGTTTAAGATCATTAAAAGACCTAATTGGGATGGCAATGCTACCTTCAACCTTTCTCATTAAAATGTTATTCTTTTTGTACCACACATATTTATAACATTTCTCCTCCATTACCGCCTTCGCCTGCATTAACAACGCTTGTGCGTATTTGGTTAGAACGTCGTTGATAAAAATATCGGAACGTTTGCCGCTACCGCTGCCACTGCTGCTGCTGCTGCTGCTGCTACCGTGTATGCTTGCGTTGACGATTTTCCTTTTCTTCATTTTCTCCTTCATTATTCGTTGCTTCAGAGACAACTCTGAAAATTATAGACAGATGATTCGTTTGCTTGAAGAGAGAGCATTCTCATCGTTTTTCTTTTTCTTTGTTTTTAGTTCTTTCAAATAGCATTTGGTAATTTGACTGTCTTCAACTTCCACTCCCAGTGCATCACGAAATATTTTAAGAGCAACACTTTTAGAGTTGCTTTCATCAACGTTAGGTACTCCAACAATTTCAATATTATTCAGCAGTCCACTTTGCTGTTGCCAATTTAACCTGCTTTCAAGGCTATGGATTTTTTCTTTGAGATCCGCATCCTCTTCAGGCAATAAGTTCAATGATTGTAGAAACTCTTTATTTAAGCTCTCAAAATTTGCTAGTTTCTCGTATATCATTTGCAGTGTGCAATCTCCTACTCCTTCACCAGAGACCGACTTAGAAACCATCGTAGACTGAGAGGTTTTCTGGACGAGTTTGTAGCAGATCCACTATGCTTCTTTACTTCTGGCTGCTTGTTCTTGATATGTAACGTATCAGGCAAATGGAAAGATTTTCGTCGCCTCAGAATATCGCACTTGTCACACCGAAAAGGTTTCCCATTTGTTTTCATAAATTCGGCATCTTGTGGCAAGATGTTGACGCATGCAAGATGAAGGAGACCATTACAGTCGCCATAATAAATTTTTAAGGTGTAATTCCTTTCAATTTTCTCAGAACATCCTGAACACATTGAACTCATTTTAGAAATTTAAATTAGAGTTTTCAAACGAGATGCGCACCCCACTACACTCACTGAATGACTGAATTCGCAGTGATGCGCACGGATTGCAGATTTCATACTGTTATACACAATTTTCTGGCAGAAAACCTTTTATTAGCACATCGCTTAATATCAACACCCGCTTAAAATCACACAAAAAATATAAAAATGAAGGAGGAGTTCATGCAATACTGCTCTCATAGTCACATCTCAGCTTCACATGTAAAAATATGGTACCTATGTACATGTGTACGTATGTATGCGCGTATTTTCTTCTGAAATTGCTTTAATTGTTACACTGTGTGAAGAATTGAACTTGTGTTTTACACGTTTCTCTTTTATATTATTGCTTCTACCCTTTTTCTCTTTTTTGTAAGAATATTAATTATGAATGAATACATATTTTTAAGTTCTTGTTTGATTAAATACATGTTTCTTAAAGTATACAACCATTGTATTAGTATCTTTCTCATTTTTACAATTTTTGTATGCAATATCGGATAAACACACATCCCCCTTAAAGCTAGATTTTTTTGCTGCCCGTTTGATGTGCCATTATGCGGGTTCGACTGTATTTACAATTTTGAAATATTTTATTCAAAATGTTTTTCGCGATAAAGAGGGATAAGGACGAATTTTGTACACATGTGCTGAAAGGATTTTTCACTTCAATTTTGGTATACACATTTCTGACAGTGAAATTTTTCTCGGACATTGCAAAAAGTTTTGCATTTGTAATTAAAACGAATTTTAAGGGAAATATTTAAAACTTTTTCATTTGCAGCAAAAACCACAGCTTACCCGTCCGAAGAGCCCTCATCCATTATGGAAACTATTGGACCGACGGTGGGCTTGCTGTTTCTCCACCGTTTTATTAGTATTTTAAATATTTTGTGCTTTACATTCGAAATATAAATATATATAAATTCATTAATAAAAATAACAATACAAGAAACAAAAAAAAAAGATTATAATTACGAATAGAAAAACAGCTAAATTATTTGTATTTTAAATCATCTAAATTACGTGTAGGTTTTAACAAAAGAAAAAATCTTGAGATTATCTTAATTTTTTATGTCGTTAGGTAGCGTGTTAAAAAGACAAAGACCCTTATAGATGAATGTGTTTTGACCTGTCGCTGTATTTTGAACAATTTGACGCTCTGAAATTGTTGGCATTGCGCAATGGGTATTGTTGTACCTCTTCGACGCGTATGACACCCCTTGTCAAAAACCCTGGCGCGGCTCCGTATTTAACCTTAAAGACAGCTAAAAGTGTATTAAGTTTAAGTTTTTGTTTTATACTTAACCATTTAACCCTTGTGTCTACAGCCAAAAAATTATACATAAACATACACCCAACATACCTGGGTGTCCCATACATTTTTGTATGTACACGGGCGTCGGAAGGAGTTGGTTGTGTTTCTGCCAATTATTGTGTCTAAGAATTGTTTGAAGTGTTTTCTCTTGTTACAACATTTGTTACGGCATTTGGATACAAAGACGCTTTTATTTTTCACGGAACGCATTTGAGAAACAATATTTCAAGAAGTAAGCATACATTTTTCTTAGTTATTTATATATTTTATATTTATTAATTTACAATTTACATACATTTTCTATGCACACCCGGGTGTGTTGGCTATAGATAAAAGGGGTAAATCGCAAAAACTACTTGTAAATTTTGACCCAAAAAGAAAAAATTAATTTTTTTCTTCGAATATGATAAAAAACAATATTTTAGTAGGCTTTTCAAAATTTAAAGTCGATACGGCACCCATCACTCAAAGTATATCAATCTGAAAATGAAAAACACACCTGGGTGTGTGGGTGTAGACACAAAGGTTAAGGGCATCTAGCATGCTTCTGATTGGTGTATATCTATCTATTACATTTTAAAATTCTTCTCACCGCTTTGTTTTGAAGCTTCTGGAGCGTTTCCAGCTGACCTTGATTGCAACATGCGTATAAAATTGTGCCAGAGTACTCAAAATGTGGTTTCACTATTGTGTTGTATACTATAACAGCTGTGATGTTATCCATCTTCTTTCTTATTCGTTTCAAAAAACATATTTTTTTGCAAATTTTCTTACATATGTAATCTACGTGTTCATTAAAGTTTAAATCTTTATCGATTATCATTCCTAAGTATTTAATGCTTCCGACGTTTTCGGTTGTTCTACCATTTATCTCAATGCAAGTATCGCTATTTAAATTCAGATTCATTAACTTTGTTTTTTGTTCATTCAATTTTAATTTGTTCATCTTTAGCCATACAGTTATGTGTTCAATGTCGCATGTTAATTCGTATTTACATTCTTCTGCGTCTTTCCTTCAGCGTATATCAGTGTGTCATCCGCGTAGAAGACAATCTTGCAGTTTCTCACTACATTTGGCATATCATTTATATATATGTATAATGAATAACAATGTCTTTAAACAATTTTTCGCAATTTTGATCCCAATCAAAGTTTTTGTCTTTTCTTAAAAGCTTACATAATGGAGCCAATCTAGCTGAGAGATTCGGTATAAATCTATTATAAAAATTTAGCTGCTTTTAAGGAAGTGACGTCCGTAGGAGCGGGAGCATCAACTATGGCCTTCATCATGTTTGCCTTCGGGCGAATACCTTCTCCATTTATTTCGTGTCCTAGGTACTCGACCGATGATTTGTAAAATTGACATTTGTCAATACGAACCTTTACATTTAATTGACTAAACCTTGTCAAAACTGTTATTAAATTGGCCTTACACTCATCGTATGTCCTACCACCAATAATTATGTCGTCAATGTACCCTCCTTAGACCCTTTAAAATGTTGTCTACGACATATTGAAAAATTGAAGGAGTACATTTTATTCCAAATGGAAGCCTAGTATACTGAAAAAGACCCTTTTCGGTGTTTATTGTAACGTACTTTTGAGACTGATCAGATAATGCAACCTGCTGGAATGCACCTGCCAAATCTAATATATAGAAATAAGAACATCCTTGAAAGGTATCATCAATCCTAAGTATAGGATAATGATCAGCCCGAACATATCTATTAATTGTTGCCTTACAGTCCATGCAAATTCGTATCGCTCCATCCTTCCTCTCGACAACCACAATTGGTGTGGCCCACTCACTGCGTCTGACAGGTTTTAAAATCCCTAAACCTACTAATCTATCCAGTTCCTTTTCTACCTTTTCACGTAACCCATACGGAACTGTGTATGGTTTATGGAATATTGGAGTTGCATTTTGATCAAGCACAATCTCAGCAATATGATCTTTAATCACAGCACTATACTTGTTGTTAAACACTTGTGGAAATGCTGCCATAAATAATATCGGCCTACATTTCATCACAAGACAAATCCACACGGTTCACCATGAAATTTGTTTTCCAACCCTTAAACAGTATGTTCAACCAATGTCTTCCTTAAAGAGGTGTAAATTCTTTTACCGTTCTCACAACTACCTAATCAAGGCAGTAGACTTTGTCATCCAAAAACCCATCCACTGCAACCTCTATCATTCCAACAACAACAACATGTTCACCTGTAATCAGATGAAGAGTTTTATCAAAGGTTTTTAGAACGCACCTTTTAAACAATTTTAAATACATGCTTTCCGAGAGAACAGAAAAACATGCACCTGAATCAATCTTCGTATTTATCTTAATATTATTGGCATGCAAAGAAATAACGAGAGGAGCTATATAATCATAATTTAAGGAATTAATTGAAATGTTACCCAAAGTTAAATTTGACAACTGTTGAGAATTATCGATATGATTTACGCTTTTATAGCTTTTATTTGTATATCTATTTCTATTACGCCTAAATTTATTTTGCTTGCAATCGTAAGCATAGTGGCCCTCCTGTTGACATCGAAAGCATGTGATCTTGTCATTCGGCTTTCTTCCACGTGGCGAAGCACCATGACCTTGATCATTACGACTTTTGCTTCTTGTACGTCGATGGTTAATATTTCCCGTTGGAAACCTACCGCGTCCGATCCAATTCTGATCAGCTTCCAAACTTAGGGATGGGAAAGATGATTGAATGTCCCTTACATCCTTTTGTGTGGACTCCATAGTAAGCGCAGCTTCGGAGATTTCATTGAATGATTTGTTGAGTGGTTCACTCAAAAGCCGCCGTTGAATATCCACATTTCTTTGAGACTAAATGAATTTATCGCATAGCGCCTGATCCAAAAATGTGTTGTATTCGCAGTTCTCGACTAATGATTTTAATTCCACGATAAAATCCTGCAAGCATTCAATATCATCAAGCTTTCGAGACACAAATTTGAACCGCTCTGCTCTCACATTCACTTTTGGTTTGAAATATTTCTTCAATGTCTTTATTAACTCTTCATATGTATAATCCCATTCTGATTTGGGAGTTATAAGAGTTCTTAAAATCTATATATGTATATAAAAATAAGTTGTATTTTCTTTGAAATTGATGTTCTCTGTAATTCGTGAACCGATTTTGTTTCTGAAAATTTCCCATGAAAGGTGACGACAATACCAAGGTTTTTATGTATATACGGATTTGTATGTGTACGAACAAGGACTCAAAAGTAAAGAAATGTAGTTTGAAAACGTTTTCTATCGACTGCTCAAAAACGGTTTAATAAATTTTGATGATTCTTTTTTTGTTGCATTCTTGAACGATTAATTCAAGGTATGAATCGGCTACCTGCGTTTCGTAGGAGCTCTGCATTAAAGAAAAATGTAAGTAGATCACCGCTCACAATTTTCCTTCAGTGGAGACCATTGCCAGCAGTCATGCAGCAGTGGCTATCGTTGCGATAGTGTGTGTGTGACTATATGGGTGCGCTCTAACGAAAACTAACTGTTTGCTACCCAACGAACAACAAAATAAGTTGTATTGTGTGTTTAGGTATACGGTCTTTGTATGTGTATAACGCAAAAAAGGCTTAAATTCTTTTCGTTATCGCGGATATTGATCTATCGGTATTTTTTATGCGAGGAAAATATTCGAAATTTTTCATATTGCCGGCATAGTGACTGAAATGAAATGGGGTTATAGGGTTGCTCCGATTTACCACACTTTTTATGATTAAGTTATAAAAATTAAATTATTGTAAATCAAACACGTCTGTTTTCGATGAGGTACAATTCGATTGTATTTTACGTATGATCTTTTAACAATGACTGAATATTCTTATTTGACATTTGTGCTATTGTTTAGAATTTAAGTCTTAAACACATTTTTCTTGTCGTTAATGTAGTGTTTACAAATTGAAATTATAATGTTTTACTAATCTTAAACATTGAAATTAAATATTGAAATTATAATGTTTTATTAATCTCAAACATCCTCCCCGGCCGTGAACAAAGTTCGCAATGTGAATTCACCCTTGAATTAGCATCCACATTGAAGTGTTGTGTTCGCCCTTCGATGATTGACGGCCATCATCCTTTTCTCCATCGCCATCATCGCCATTGTTGTTTTCTATCTCGAAGCGGTGTAGTGTGTAAATGTGTAGTGTGGTGTTTTTTAATTAGAGAACAAAAAAAAAACTTTAAATTAATAAATTTTGTGTGGAACGATCAGGTAAGTGATATTAAAGAATTATTATTATGAATCCAAATAAGATTTTATTTAGGGTGTGAGTCAATTAAGTGTGGGGTTGATTTCTGCAGCGAGTTTGTTTGTGCAATCCATTTCAGAATGGGAGCTGCGCGCCCATTCAAATTGTCTCCCTTCTTTGTTGTTAGTGCATTTCATATCGGAAATGTACGACTTCTGCGCGAAGTTGATGTGTCGTGTGGTGCTGTTCTTGACCTCCAATGGGTAGTGTACTTTATCTGGTACCTGGAGAGATAAAAAACTTAGAAAAAAGTGCATTAGAATTTTTTTTTTTTTTTATCAGTGAGAAAAATCAGTGCATAAAAAAAAAAAAAACAAAGTAAAGCCTCGACGACGCGTCTGTGTGTGTTAGTGGTTTTCGCTACGCGACGGATTGTTTACCATATATTACTGTGATGTGTGTATGGTTGACATGGCTGCACATGCGTGCATAAGAAAAGTGTGGTTGATGGAGAGTGAAGGGTGTACGCTTGTTTATTTGCAATTATGAGCAACTGTGTAAAATGGGAGTGTGTCGCATGATAGAAATTGTGTTTTGTGTGCGAGATATAGATTGATTGTGTGGTGTGCGAGAATCTGTTGCATGAGATTGAGTGCGTGTATGTTTCTATAATTTAATTAGTGTTTTAATTGATTTAATATTTTCAATAAGGTTTTGTTATTACGTATGAATATATATGTACGTGCTGAACAAATAATTGTTTTTGTTGAAAATCAATGAAATGTTTTTTATTAGAGTTAACTTATATTGAGTTTGCAAACAATAATGCTCTGGCTGGATTTGTTAGTTTTGCCGTCGGCATTTTGATTCGGGTTTGGTGTAGTTGCCGTCGGCATTTTCGATGTTTGATAAATTTATTTTGTTTTTAAGTTGAAGACTTGCGCGTTAAATTGATAGTATCCTACTTATTTTTCCTGGTATTTAGTGTGTTGGGTTACTTTCGTTGTACGATTCGTTGGATGGAAGCAGACAAATTTTTGTGATAGGCCGCTTGACTTCTCCGTTTGGTGTTTTTAACGTAACGACCCGAATTAATCTGTCCGTCCCGGGATGGGTATCGACGATGCGCGCTAAATTCCATTTTGCTGGTGGTAAGTTGTCCTCTTTGATCAAAACTAGATCTCCGATCTTGGGTTGAGTTTCGATCTTAAGCCATTTTGGGCGTTGTTGCAATCGCGTCAGATATTCTGATTTCCACTGCTTCCAGAATAGTTGCTGAAGTTTCTGGATCCGCTGCCATCGTTGTAGAGGTCCTATTTTGATGTCGGATAGATCAGCTTGTGGGATGCTGTTGAGAGCTCGTCCGATGAGGAAGTGTCCGGGGGTGAGTGCTTGGAAGTCGTGAGGATTGTCGGTCATTGGACATAGAGGCCTCGAATTTAAACAAGCTTCTATTTGATGCAGAAGCGTGGTGAGCTCCTCGAATGTGTATGTCTCGCCGCCGGCGATCCTTTTTAGGTGGTATTTTATTGATTTTACTCCGGCTTCCCATAGTCCGCCGAAATGGGGGGAAGATGGAGGAATAAAATGCCACTGCATACCTTCGTTGGAGATCGTTTCCGCAACACTCTTCCAGTCGAATTTGGCATCTTCGAACGACTTCTTCAACTCCTTGTTGGCTCCCACGAAGTTGGTCCCGTTATCGCTGAACATATGCGAACATAGTCCTCTTCTCGCAGTGAATCTTCGCCATGCTGCAATGAAAGCTTGCGTGGTTAGATCGCTTACCAGTTCAATATGTATGGCTTTGGTAGCCAGGCACACAAATATGGCGAAGTAGGCTTTGTATGTCTTAGCGCCGCGACCTTTCCATGCTTTAACGTCGATTGGACCTGCGTAGTCGACTCCGGTATTAGAAAAGGGTTGAGACACTCGGACGCGTGGAGCTGGTAGGTTACCCATGAGTTGGTGTGATGGTCTTGCCCTGTGCCGAAAACAAATGGTGCAGTTATTTATACAACCCTTAACACAATTTTTGAATTTCAGGATCCAATATCTGCTTCGTAGGTACATGGTGGTTTGTTGCAGTCCTCCATGTAATGTCTTGTGATGAGCGTCAGCTATCAAGAGCTTAGTAAAATGGTGATTGCCTTTGAGAATTATAGGATGGCGTTGCTCAAATTCCAGATCAGAGTGCTGCAACCTACCCCCGACTCGCAAGATACCGTCGGAATCAATGAAAGGGCAGAGAGAACTCAGAGCTTTGTCCTTTGTACCATATTCGTTGTGTAGTGTGGGGTTAATCTTGAACCGTCGTTCAAGCTGAGCAAACCTACGCAAGGCTACTTCCTTCGAGTGTCCAAGCCCAGGCCTGCTCCCGTTTCTAAATGGTAACGATACCTCGTATCGTCCGCTAGCCAGTCTGTGTGTCGTCGCCTTGAAAAATTCCTCACACACTTTGTCTTCTAATGTCTGGTGGGTCTTAAAGGGTGCTTCCTCCATCTCCCAAAATTGTTGCAGCTGTCGGTCGAGATCTAGCACCTGAAGGAAAGTTCTGATATTGCGACGTGGTTGTTGTACTTTCCCCATAACGATCCACCCGAGTAATGTCTTCTGTGCGATTGGCATCGTTTTTTCTGCACCGCGTATTATCTGAGGGAGTACGACTTCGGTGTAGATGTCATTTCCTAAAAGTAGATCCACTTCGTCTGGCGTGTGATAGGTCGGGTCAGCTAGGTCTAGTCCATTAATGTGGTTCCATCCCTTTTGTGTCAGTTGGTGGGCCGGAAGAAGCCCAGTCAACGAATTAAACACTAACGCTCGGGTGCAGGTCTCGTAGTCTGAGCGTAGAGAACTAAGTGTAAGATCCACGTAGCCGTGGCAGGTTCCGCTGCTGACCTTCCCCAGCCCTGAAACTTCGACGAATGTGCGTTTGCCCTTTAGACCTAATCGCTGTACTGCCCTAGAAGCAATAAAGGTTGCCTCTGACCCCGGATCTATCAAAGCTCGAAGTTTTAAATCTACTTTGCTAATGTGTTGAGTGGGTTGGAAGGGAGTAGCATTAGCATCAACTACCGCTAAATGTGATTGTGTAGGGTTGTATGTGTGGGTGGTAAATGAAGCTGGCGCTGTGTGTGTTGTGTTGTGTTGCGTATTTTGTGTGTGTGAACCTATTTGTGTATGTGTAGAGTGGTTAGGGTGTAGGAGGGAATGGTGTGGCTGCTGGCAGAAATAGCACCTAACTCTGCTTGGACAATGCTGGGTGGTGTGGCTGTATGCTAGACAATTTTCGCATACGCCAATCTTGTCTACCGTCCTCTTGCGTGAAGCAAAGTCCATTTTTAGAAATTTGCTGCAAGTTCGCAACGAATGTGCACCCTTATTGCAGACTTTGCAGCTAAACTGACCCCTTTTCCCTTCTTTAAGGTGGAATGTTTTTGTTGTTGACGCCCTAGTAAATTTGTTGGAACCCGTCTGCTGTGGTAGGCTAACTGCTTCCAGCGTTCTGAACCTAGCTTCTAAAAATTCACTGAAGGCTATGAATTCAGGTAATTCCTTATCCCTACCTAGCTTCTCTTCCCACAGCTGCTGTGTTATTGTGGGAAGCCTATTCACCATGCAGAAGATTAGGATTGTATCCCAGTGTTGCACAGGTAAACCTAGGTTCTTAAGAGCATGTCGACATTCCACTGATGTGTCTAACAATTTTTTCAGGGATGCAGCAGTCTCATGCAGAATTTGCTCTTGGCCGAAAAATATTTTGAGCTGCGCATTTACTAGGACGCGTTTGTGGTCATATCGGGAAGTGAGTATTTCCCACGCTGGCTTATAATTTCCACTATCTATCGATAAATGTTGCAGAAGACGCTCAGCTTCCTCTCGCAGACTGGACTTTAGATAATGCAACTTTTCTACCTCTGACAATGCCTTATTTGTGTGAATAAGCGAAACAAAAAGGTCGTGAAAGGATCTCCAGGATGTATAATCTCCAGTAAAGACCGGCAAATTTATTTTTGGCAGGCGTATAATGGGCTTATCACTAGAAGAACTTAACGTAGCACTTACCGGAGCTTCAACTGTTGCTTGAAATTTGTCCAGGCTGTCCAACAGTGCTGTTTTATATTCGAAGTAAGTCTCCTTTATTTTTTCGAAGATTTCTTCTAGCTCTTCTTCTTTTCCAGCTTCAACAGCGGATATTCCATCGTTGTTGTGTTGGGTGCTTGCCTTAAAATTTTCTTCCAGCGTGGAAATTCTATAGGAAATGTAGTTTTTCGACCTCTCCTTGGGTGATCGCTTGGCAAAATTATCAGCATCCCTTGTAATTTGCTTTAGCAAATTCCTCTGCAGCTTCAGAGCGGAGCTCATATTTGAAAAAAAAATACTCGTAAGAGAAAAAAAAAAAAGAAAGGGGGTGTATTTCAACTTACGTATTTTTTAAATCCCTATACTCGACGATCTGGAGCAGAAATTCGTAACAAATTCAATTTAAACGAATTAGCGGAGGGTCTGCAATTCAACGGACTCGACGCCCCGTATTAGCGGTCACACTAGCGGACACTGTACGGTTCCAACGGTGGATGTGCTGTTGTACGCGGATCCAACGGTGTGCAGTACGGCAATGAAGATTTTGCAGTTATTTAATTGCACTTTTTGTGTAAAAAATTACGCGACGCGAGAAACCGTTTTGCACTAGGAAAAAAAACTCACTAAATGTAAAATATTTTAATTGTTATTGTTTAATGTTAAATGTATTTTAATTTTTTGTTTTTTCTTTCCAGTTCACACACAGATTAATTACTATTAATCACTGAAGGCTTCGAAGGACCATGAAATGAAATGGGGTTATAGGGTTGCTCCGATTTACCACACTTTTTATGATTAAGTTATAAAAATTAAATTATTGTAAATCAAACACGTCTGTTTTCGATGAGGTACAATTCGATTGTATTTTACGTATGATCTTTTAACAATGACTGAATATTCTTATTTGACATTTGTGCTATTGTTTAGAATTTAAGTCTTAAACACATTTTTCTTGTCGTTAATGTAGTGTTTACAAATTGAAATTATAATGTTTTACTAATCTTAAACATTGAAATTAAATATTGAAATTATAATGTTTTATTAATCTCAAACAGTGACACAAGCTATTGGTTTGTCTTGCTGTTTTATCACAAGTACATATGTATGTATTTATCCAATTGAATTTTTTTTTTTACTTACGTTTGCTGTTAATAAACGTTCGTGGGCCAACATCATTTCGACAGTTAAGAACAGTCAATGGAGTATTGTGTATGACGTATCGACAAGCGTGTTAACAGCAAAATTAGTTGGAAAATGATGCTCATTGGGAACAAACACTTGCAGATGCAGCAGTTGTCGCTCATCCTTATCAAATTCGAACTTTGTTTGCGATTATTTTGTCTACCTGTTTTCCATCGAATCCATCTGAATTGTGGACAAAATTTCCAGACTATCTATCGGAAGATATTCTGTTTCGAGTACGTCAAGTAAACCGTAATCCTGCAATTCATTTCACTCCTGAAATTTACAATGAAGCATGATTTGTATTGAAGATTTCTGTTTATCGATTGCTAATAAAGCATTAGCACAGTTGGGAATGCCATCACCTAATCGTCCAATGCATGACATTTTTGAGCTAGAACTGCAACGTGAACAACAATACAATCGCAACGAATTAAATGCTTTTGTTCAAGCAAATCTTTCGACATTGAATGTGGAGCAAAAAACGGCGCACGATACTATTATGCAAGCTGTCAATAGTGGTGCCGGTGGATTTTATTTTCTGGATGCACCTGGAGGCACCGGAAAAACGTTTTTAATTTCATTGTTGTTGGCAACGATACGTTCCCAGAATAAAATTGCATTGGCATTGGCGTCTTCTGGCATTGCAGCCACTTTGTTAGATGGTGGTCGGACAGCACACTCAGCTTTGAAATTGCCATTGAATTACCAAATTCATGAAACCCCAACATGTAACATTTCAAAAACATCTGGAACGGCAAAATTATTGAAACGTTGCGGTATCATTATGTGGGATGAATGCACTATGGCGAATAAGAAATCTGTGAAAGCTTTGGAAAGAACAATGAAAGATGTTCGATATAATTCAGAGTTATTTGGTGATGCATTGATTTTATTGTCAGGCGATTTCAGACAAACATTGCCCGTCATTCCTAGATCGACAGCTGCCGATGAAATTAACGCTTGCTTAAAGTCTTCATATTTACGGAGATTTGTTAAAACATCGAACGTTCGTGTTCAGTTGCAGAATGATCCATCTGCTGATAAGTTCTCTAAGCAATTGCTGAAAATTGGAAATGGTGCGATGCCTGCTGATGAAGCTGATAACATTGCCAAATGATTTTTGCCGTTTTGTACAGTCAAAAGAGGAATTGATTGAAAGTGTTTTCCCTAACATAGCACAACAGTATAAATGCCATGCATGGTTGAGTGATAGAGCAATTTTAGCAGCTAAGAACAAAGATGTTAGTGAATTAAACATGCCTATACAATCCAAGATTCCTGGCGACTTGGTTTCGTACAAGTCTGTGGATACCGTTACCAATGAACAAAATGTTGTGAATTATCGAACTGAATTTTTGAATTCGTTAGATTTACCAGGATTGCCTCCGCATAATTAAAAGTTGGAGTTACTATCATTATGCTTCGCAATATTAATCAACCCCGTTTGTGTAATGGTACAAGACTTGCTGTTAAAAGATTGATGGCTTATGTAATTGAAGCTACTATTTTAGCTGGAAAATTCAAAGGCGAAAATGTATTCATTCCACGCATCCCAATGATTACATCTGATATGCCATGTGAATTTAAACGACTTCAGTTTCCTGTCCGCCTTGCGTTTGCGGTTACTATTAATAAGGCGCAATTTGTTAATTATTAATAAGGAAGTTGTGGAGTGAATTGAGAGTATCCAGTTTTCTCACATGGACAGTTGTATGTAGCCTGTTCCCGTGTTAGCAAACCATCGGTTTTGTATATTTACACCGAAAAGGGAAAAACAAAAAATTTTGTGTACCACAGAGCATTACAATAATTTTTTTTATTTTTCTCTATCTCTCTCCCTCTCTCTCTCTCTATCCTTTCCAAAGCCCGCACTGTGTGTAAAACATCTAGGGTATTAATAATAAAAAAAAATAGGTAAATAAAAGACATTGAATTTATTTGAATTTCCAACGAGTTTCATTTAATCACCAAACGAAATTCAAACGGTCTCAATGAAAAGTAGTTAGAAGGTTGATTGGGTTATTTTTCTCTATCTCTCTCCCTCTTTCTCTCTCTATCCTTTCCAAAGCCCGCACTGTGTGTAAAACATCTAGGGTATTAATAATAAAAAAAAATAGGTAAATAAAAGACATTGAATTTATTTGAATTTCCAACGAGTTTCATTTAATCGCCAAACGAAATTCAAACGGTACACAGTGCGGCCAATATCGTCGATCTCAACGAATTGTAGTTGGAAGGTTGATCGGGATTCATAATCGCTTGTGAAATAACTCCCAACGTCCATACACATTTTGGGGAGTTGTTTCACTTTTCGTTTGACGTGTTTTTTTTATTAAGGGGTTATTTCACGGAGCCGTCATTAGAATATCACGAGCGAAGCCGGGACGGGACAGCTAGTTTTATATAAATCTGCCCCCACAAACGGCACGAAAATTGAAACCTTTTACTTTTCTTCGCTTGCTAGTTTTATATAAATCTGCCCCCACAAACGGCACGAAAATTGGAACCTTTTACTTTTCTTCGCTTGCAGTAGAACCAATCCCGTTCAACACAAAAATGTGATTCAAGTGATAGGCGTACTGTTGAAAGTCGTCTTTGTCCATTATAAATGGATCAATATTTCCCCGAAAATTACCGATACTTATTTTATTGACTATGTCACTTATTTTTCGTCATTCGACGTCATAAGTCTTTGATTTATATTAATTAGTTTTTCTATTTTCTTTTATGTTTTACAGCACTGAAACACTCGCGTTGTGTACGGGTTTTTTTTTGGTTACTGCTAATCTATCATACGACCATCCTCGTCGACAAAATGTTATGTACTTCACGTACGCGATGGGTCATGTAATCAAACACGAGAGCAACTTTTAATGTTTAGAGAGTTCTTACATGACTGACTTAAACATAATAACTAATAGACTATTTATAACGACTATGTATATGTGTTAAGATCTAGGGTTAAGCATGAGGCACTTTAATACATTACAACAAGTTGTCACACCTGACAATGCCCAGCCCAAGTCTTTATGAAATTTCACATTTCACGAAATAGTATCACAAGAAGGTGAGAGGTTTAAAATAAAATTTTTAAAACTTTACGTCTACATACTTAATTAGTAATGAGTTAGAAGATGACGAAAGAAATTACAGCTTTGTGTAAATTTTTTTCCATCAATTGAAGTAATGCACAAGCACTTTTGGGCCACAAATAACGTTTAAATTTAAAGATTTTCGTACATAGCTTAGGTTAGGTTGGCTTGGCTGTCCGCACGGGAGTGCAGACACACTTAGACCAATAAAGGTCCTTTGTGATACCATGGATCAAAACCAATTCGCCACTCATGGACAAACAGAACCAACCGGAGCTTTTGATAAAGCGATAGATGTGCATGACGTCTAAGGACGCTATGTTACCAAGGACTTCAAGGAAGGGGGACCCTAAATGGAGCATTCTTTTATGCGACAGAGCTGGGCAGTTACGTAGGAGGTGAGGGATACTTTCCTCCTCCTCCTCGTCCCTGCAGCTTCTGCAGAAGTCGTTTGAAAAGAGGCCAAGTCTTTTGGTATGTCGGCCTAGAAGGCAGTGTCCAGTGTGGTATCGTGGCAGATAAAGAATAAAACACATGCGCTGTGTACTTTACATTTATTAGGTTAGGCGGCAACTACATGCGCCTAAGCCAAATGCTATTACAATGAGTACCTGTCATGTACAGTGTTGCCATAAGGAAATGCATATTAATTTGGGTTCCGATTGCATTTATACAACATCTCCCCTTTGACTGGTAAAAATTCGTTGGCCTTATTTCCCGGCCGTATCTTGTGCTGTAGTGACTTTGCGGTGATGATTTTAACTGTGGTTGTGAAGATCCTTCGCGCATTTCATTTGCGCCCTTAACTATACCATCTCCTACTATTGCTCTATCAATAACTTTCCTACTACTCGTTGTGCTACTATGTGAGGGTACCGCAATTGCATGGTTCTCTATATCGTCCCCTTTGGCTTGAGGAGGGTTCACTGACCTTCTAATCTGCTCAGTATTCCGACGTACTACTTCCTTATTTCCATTTCTCAGATAATACGATCTTGGTACATCTGATCTAGCCTCTACTATTGCTCGTTCCCATTTATCCCCTTTCCTATACATCACGTATTGGCCAATTTCAAGATCTAGTTCTTTACGACGAGCATTCCTATCATAATACAACTTTTGCCTTTCCTTTGCATTTTCCATTTTTAACTGGGCTTCATTGTTGACGTTTTTTGGAATAAGCAAACTTTTCGAAACTGGGTGCTTAGTTCTAAATAATCTACTCGACAAGAGCTGGGATGGAAAAAAAATCTTTTTTCCCTACTTCCGATTTCTTAAGCATGTTTTTTATTATATGTACCCCTTTTTCTGCCAGGCCGTTGGATTTTGGGTAATATGGGCTGCTGTGAGTAAACTTAAATTCCCAATCTCTAGCAAACTCATGACACTTAAAAGAATTGAACGGCTGGTTGTCACATGTGACCTCCTCTGGTATTCCATTGGACGAAAATATTTCTTTAAGTGCACCGACAACACTAGGTGCTGATTTGTTTTCAAGCTTCTTAACGTCTATCCATCTAGAATGGTAGTCAACGACAATCAAAAAAGAACCGCCTTTAAAATCAAATATATCACTGGCCACTTTTTGATAAGGGTATTCTGGAATAGATCGCAGTATCATTGGATGTTTATTTTTGGCACAACTCTAATTTTCACAAATTGGGCATCTGCTAATGAAGTTCTGAATATCTCTACCCATGCATGGCCAATAAAAGAGAGTCTTGGCTCTTAAAATGGTTTTGGTTATTCCAAAATGGTTATCATGCAATTTGTACAAAGCTTCCTTTCTAAGCGTTTGGGTTACAAATACCCTGCCTTCATAAAAAACTAATCCCTCCTCTGCATACAAGGCATCCTTTATGCTCCAGTAGAACTTCAGGTGGTCCGGTAACTTGCTTTTCGAATTTGGCCGCCCTTCTTCATATAACTCTTTTAGCTCAATAAGAATTTTGACTTTACTTGTTTCTAATACGTATTTATCCTTAGCTCTATCGCTCATGCTTATACTATGAACTACCTCTTTCAACATGCCTTCCAACTCTACCGTTCTGTCCTGTGCTGGGTTACGTGACAACAAATCGGCAATATGTAAGTCTTTGCCGGGAACATAATCAATAGTTAGATCATACTTCAACAATTTAATCCTCATTCGCTGTATTCTGACTGAATAATTTGAACTGAGTGATTTTGCTAAGATCGATAACAATGGCTGGTGATCAGTTTGAATCGTAATTTTTTTCCCGTAGATAAATTCACTAAACTTTGTGCACGCGTAAACTATAGCTAACAATTCTTTCTCTATTTGTGCGTAGTGAATCTCAGCGTCAGTCAAGCTTTTAGACGCGTAACACACCGGCTTGCCATCTTGCAAGAGGCAACAACCTAGCCCATACTTTGAAGCATCCGATTGGATCACGATAGGTATATCTGGGTTGAACGTATGTAAGATGCTGGAGTTTTGTATGGCGTCTTTAATTTTATCCAATGCCTTTGTCTGTGTGTCCGTCCATTCAAAGCATGTATTTTTCCGCAGCAATTCCCTTAATGGCTGTGTAAGTTCTGCCAAACGTGGAATAAAGTTTCTCAAATAGTTAATGGTTCCTAAGTTTTTTTGTAGATCTTTGGTATTCCTCGGTACGGCGATTGTTTTAATAGCTTGCACCCGTTCAGGGTCTGGCCTTACCCCTAAGGCAGAAAAAATATGCCCCAGATATTTCACTTCCTGAGTTTGATATTGCACTTTTCGAGGGTTAAATTTGATATTGAAACATTTTGCTCTGTCTATCACTTTTGCTAAATTATTGTCATGCTCCTTTATCGTTTTTCCTCCTACTATAATGTCATCGATATAAACAAAAGTTTCTTATAAGTCTCCAAAATATTTTGTGTTTAACTTCTGAAACTTTTCTGGGGCTACCTTTATTCCAAATGGCAGGACATTAAAACGATAACAGCCGAATGGAGTCGTAAAGACTGTGAGTTTTTTGGACTCCTCCGTGAGTTGAACCTGCCAGAACCCTTCGACTAAATCCAGCACCGTGAAATATTTCATCCCTCTCATTTCCGTTCTAAAATCCTCAAACTTTGGTATTATAAAATGCTCATCCTTAATGCACTCATTCAACTCCCTGGGATCTAAGCAGATCCTCAACGATTTATACTTTTTCTCGACCACAACCATGTTGTGACCCCAATCAGATGGTACGTCTACTTTAGAAATTATGCCCCTTTCTTCCATTTGCCTCAATGTGTTTTGAACTTTGCTCCTGATACTCAACGGTAACCTTCTTGGCGGCTTGCTGGCTGGCTTAGCTCCGTCTTTTAGTTCTATGCTACATTTGTCAGGAAATCGCCCATAGCCTGAGAATACTTCTTTATTTCTTCTGTTCAACCGAATTGATTCTCTCAAGTAAACGAAGTTCTACGCATGCTTTGAGACCTAACAATGGCTGTGACAAAACGTCAGCCACAACAAAACTCAGCGAATATGACTTAGATTTATAGCTAACACTCAGAGTAATCCTACCTAGTACATGCAAATTAAATCCCCCATATGCTTGTAACCTAACCTCACATGCGCTCATTACTGGGTAATGACACATTTTTGGGTAAAATGTTAACTTGTGAGCCGGTGTCAAGTTTAAATTCAATCATCGTGTTCTGAACGATAAATTTTTCTGTCCATGATGAAACGCTAATGTCTACACTACTTAATGAATCCACGAATAGCACATCATCATCACTTCCACAGTCCAAATCATATTTTACCGCAAGATCACTAACCTGTTTTATTTGCTGACATGCCGCAGCGAAATGATTGAATTTACCGCAAGCTGCGCATTTTTTGCCGAACGCGGGACATCTTCCTTTCTGGTGAACATAATTGCAGTACGCACATGGTCTTTTAACCCCATATCCCTGACTGTTTAATTTGCTGTTATTTCCAAATGAAAGTGCATTCCCTTTTACATATCTGGAATTAAAATTTTGATTTCGGTTTTTATTTACAATAGCTTTGTTCAATGAGGCTGTCCAGCTCAGTCCAGTACATGTAAATTACAGGTTTTCGTGTTCAATGAGAAAAATTTTGGTCCAGCTCATGTTCGCTTTTTGTCCAATGACTCTGCCTGAACTCTGCTCTGAGCAGAATTTCTGCACTTATTTTTGAGGTAGAACAGATTTGTGAGAAACGTCAAAATCAGCTGTGATTGCAAATTAATTGTTTTCTCCTCGAAGTGAAAAGTTGTTACTTTCTGAATTCATCGCCTCTAATACCATTTGTTCCAACAAATTAAGTTCCATTATTTTATTGCTTTTATTTCACAATTTATACTAAACTTGTAAATTCAAATAATTATCCAAGAGTCGAAAATGAAGTTGTCATTTTTGACAACTAACATATGGCTGTATTTTTCTGTTCTACCTTTGATCTGACATATTTCACAAATCTGTTCTGCTCTGCCTTGCCTTTTTTCTCATTGAACAAAGCTAATATTTTTTTCTAAATTTTGATTGGCACTACTACTTCCCCCTGTTTTGTTCACTCCATGCACCATCTCCTGTTGTCTGGATTGAGTTGATCCGTCTCCCTGCATCATCTTAATCTGGACTCCAGTAATTTCTGCAACTCGACAAATTTCAATGGATTTCGCCAATGTTAGGTCGCTTTGCTTCAATAGTTGTGTTTGCACAGATCCATCCGCAATCCCAAGAACTATTCGGTCTCTCACCATAGAATCTTTCTCTGCCCAAAGCTGCAGCTATCCACCAGTGCTGATATGTCCATTAGGAAATGGTCAAAAGGTTCGCCTTCGTTTTGATTCCCCGAATAAGATAAGAACCTTTCATAGATTATGTTCGACGTTCTCGGATTGCAGTATTGCTCAAACTTCTCCAGAACTTTATTTAAGTTCTTGTTTTCGTTTGCCGCAAAGTCGAATGTATGGTACAGCTCTATGGCCTCACTCCCGGCACAACTCAGAAATCTCGCTACCTAAATTGACTGCTCCTCCTTATCCGTTTTCGTTGCGGTCACATATATCGCAAAGTACGTCTTAAATTTCTTCCAATTATCCCGCAAATTACCATCCAGGCACAATTGTTAGGATTTCGGAAAATCCATATTGGCTCACTTGTTAATTTACCTGCTTTATGCTGCTTCTATTTTAAAATTTTTGTTTGCCGGCTGCGCCATGTGGTATCGTGGCAGATAAAAAATAAAACACATGCGCTGTGTACTTTACATTTATTAGGTTAGGCGGCAACTGCATGCGCCTAAGCCAAATGCTATTACAATGAGTACCTGTCATGTACAGTGTTGCCATAAGGAAATGCATATTAATTTGGGTTCCGATTGCATTTATACAACATTTATAGAACACCAACAACGCAGCTGATTTGTGATCGCTTTAGTTTGACCAACTCGGTAATGCGTTTATGATCCAGCCTGGGCCAGATCTGTCTCGAGATGAGACACGTTGACACGTTTTCCCATCTGAGGTTGGTCTTGCTAGTAGCATTCAGCTTTAGTAGATGCTTACATGTAGCTAGGGGCATACCCAGAGAACTGCCTATCAGACAGAATCCTTAGAGTAGTGCCTTGTCTGGCGAGTTCGTCTGCCCTGCAGTTTCCTGGCCTGGCACCCAGCATAGGTGAATATTGAACTGCTCTGTCATCTCCATAAGAGATAAACGGCAGTTGAGAGCGGCCTTTGAAGTAAACGAGCACGATTCCAGAGACTTGATTGCCGCTTGGCTGTCAGTGAGAATGGTAATATCCCTGACAGATAGTACATTGCACTTCAGCCAGGACAGGGCTTCCTTAATCGCCATGATTTCCGCCTGAAAAACGCTACAATGATCAGGGACGCGGAACGCGGGACACCACATCCCACCCCGCCTTCGGTCTTAGAACCATCTGTGAAAAAGTGTAGCGAGTTTTCGTACATAAGATCTTACAAAAAAACCGAGCCTTAAGTTAGATAGGAAAAATAAAAGAAAGAAAGGACATATAGACCAAGCTTTGCAAAAAAAAAGTTATTATGTAAATTTTTGTAGCTCTAGTGTTACAGGGTGTAATTTTAACATTTATTGTATGAAAGGTTGGGATTTGTACATATGTGTGTTCATCCATAGATGACCTGCTCCTATATTTTTATTTGGAAAATCGAATGCACTAACATTAGTTGGCTTCAAAGTCTTAAAAGATTTTTCTGAATCTAAAGTCTTTAAGGACTTAAATGACTTTTAAAGATTTTAATGGTTTTGAAAGACTTCATTTAATTCAATGGCTTCACAAACTTTAATGACTTGACGGACCTATATGACTCAACGTCTTACCTTCAAAGATGACAGTGACTTTAGCGACTTTAATGACTTCAAAGACCTTAAAGACTTCAAAACCTTGATTGAATACTACTGAACGCATGGCAATTAAAAGCAAATTGAAGTCTTTTTATCATTGTAAAAAATTATTGACCTAGCCATGGACTTGAAAGGACGATTGTATACGATGTTTGGTACGAATAACTTAAAAATAAATTCAAATTAAAAATAACTAACTTTGGAAAGCAAATCTCAATCTTAAATTTTTTTTAAAAAGACCAAAAAATTATATTTGTTACGTACTACCAAAAACAAAAATATAGTGAACTCTCCCTAAGTCGAATTTCTCTCTAACTCGATTTTTTTCGCCATATTTTAGCATTCCTAGCTTTTATTTATTTTTTTTGTTAACTTTTTAACTTCGCAGTGGGAAGTTATTGTAATGGTCACCTGAATCCAAATCCAACGTTTTTACAGAGATGTCTGTGTGTGTGTATGTACATATGTACGTATATGCGTATGTTCCTATGTGCGTTCGGAATTATCTTTCGCCTCGATTATCTCGAGAACCAAAGATGATATGGACATGGGACCGGGTTCATTTGACGCGTAATTACGTAACTTAGAACTGATTAAGTTTCTAGAAAAATCGGGCCATTAGTTTTTTGTTAGTAATTTAATAACTAAAATAAAGGCAAACTAGCTGAATTTTGAAATTGATGGTTTCTACTATTCATTCGTGCAGATTCTAAATACCGTCGTAGTGATTTTTTTTTAATATTATAATTGTATGTTTTAGCAAAATTTTTATGAATGTCGTAGCAATTATTTTAAAAAAAATGTTATTAAAAAATATACTTATGAACAAAAACTAGATTAATGTGTATAATTTTAAATTTATATTATCAGGCCAGGAGAATAATGAGATTTCGAACTAGCCAACTCGTAACAATTAGTTATAATAAAAAAAATTACGTTGATAACAATAATAAAAAGTGGTCTGGGTGCGACCCGCAACGTCCACAGGACTAACTTCCCAATGGGAAGAAATAAAAAAATAATATTAATTTTTTAATTAATAAGTATTATTTTTATTTATTTTTTATTATTTATTTTCGTCGCTAACAATTATTCATGTACCAATGTTGTTATTTTATTTTTATAAGTCTTCTGTTTATGTCAATTAACTTTGAAATATTATTTTCACATGTTCAAGATCTTTGCGCATACGAAAAGGTTTAATGAAGCTCAATCCCAAACACTAATGGCCTACACATAAACACTTGCTTCTACAATTACTACGATGTTTGATGAACAATGAAATTTTCTTCTTCACGTTATCAAGAAACCATCAACTTGGAGATATCTTATCAATAAAACTCATCAACTAAGAATGCTGAATTAACATTTCTTTACTTACAAGTAACTAAACAACAATATTGATAACAGACTACGCAGCTGACAGCACAATACAATTTACTTTCTTCATGAATTGTTCAAGACTGACATCACAAAACTACTGCTTTTCACCATGAACCGTTCAAAAATCATCAGTAGGAGATTATTAACCATATCCTCAAGAATTTTATCATCTTCAACAAACATTTCCATATTGGCTTGTCACAAAAAAATAATAACTATCAGAAATTGATGAAGCTCTCATAACATCAATCAGCCCATACACAACATATGCAATTAAATCGGATTTAAAATGGAAGAAATCGACTTTACATAAGACTTATCAAAATATGAAATAACAATATTTTTTCATAAATACTATTTATATGTATGTACTTATAGAAATGAAAAAAAGGATTGTTTCATCGAAAATAAGTTTTACGGTTAATAACTTCTACTTACAACCATGTTCCACATCATAATTTATTTTTTAAATGTTAAATGTACATCATACTATTACCTCTAAATGTTTTCTCAAACATAATATTCTTGTATTAATTGCATATTAATAAAGCAACCTTCAATTGCAAAAAGATTGTTGGTTTTTTTATATCGAAGAATATATTCACATCCCATTTTTATGAAAAAATATTGTTATTTCATATTTTGATAAGTCTTATGTAAAGTCGATTTCTTTCATTTTAAATCCGATTTATTTCCAGATTAATTTATTCACATGGATCCTCAAAGTAAGTTAAATTTCGTTTTGTGCATGAATAACAATAATCAATAGATTATCATACGTACATGATAATTGTTATTTTTGCACAACAAAAAATTAACTTTCTTTGAGGATCCATTTTTATAATTGTATTTTTTTTTTAAGGAATCATTGCGATGTTGAGGGAGAAAATGGGAGAGAAGGAGGGAGGGAGTGCCCTCATCGACGCCATGACTAGGCGAATGCTCCAAAGTGAGCTCGAAATGACGTCTGAGGAGCCTCCCTCTGAAAAGATCCCCTTGAAAGAGGATAAAAGTGAGTATTATAATAATCATAATAATAATAATAATAAAATAAATAAAAATAATACTTATTAATTAAAAAATTAATATTGTTTTTTTATTTCTTCCCACTAGGAAGTTAGTCGTGTGGACCTTGCGGGTCGCAACCAGACCAATTTTTTAAATTATGCTAACCTTTTTTTTTTTATTAAATAAACGCTTTCGAACAAAAAAAAAATGTTTCTCTCTCAAGCTCGAATTTTTCCAAAACTCGCTCTAACTCCAACAAATCATGGTACCCCGTGAAAATTCGACTTAGGGGGAGTTCACTGTATAAGTACTTGGCGCAACAGACCGTATGTGGTCCAAGCCTAGCTTGTATCGTGCGTGTTATTAGTGTTTTAGAAACTTTCTCATGACAATCATTACTCTCGGACGTTTGTCAGGCATTCCCAAGAGGTGGGCCCGTAAAAAAATATTTTAATGATTTCTAGAACTCGAACCCCGAGCCTCCAGTTCGTTCCATCACCGCGAGTTTTTCACGTTCCATCATTGTAAAAAAAAGTAGAGAGTCGAAAGTACAGACCCCTACCTCCCAATTAAATAATAAAAAAAAAAAATCTGCGAGAAAAAGATAAAGCCCTTTAAGTAACATCTTTGGTCGTTTTAACCCCATATCCGTTTTATTTCATTTATAGTGTATACACCACGATATTATAACTGAAAAGTACAAAAAATATATGACAACTACCACCAACAGTTTAAACCACGATGCAAGTATCGATTATTCCCAAAATTTAGATAGATAGATAGATACTTTTAATTCAATTACAAGAGATATTTACAACGAATTACTTAAGTACAAAAAGAAAAATTATGATGACATTTTATATTTTAACGAAAAATAGAATTAAATGCCACTTCAAAAGGCATAACATTAGATATAATAAATAATGGGTGGGGTAACCCTAAATATGTAATTTACACTATTTAAAAGTAAAAAAAAATTGAGGAAAATACAAATTTAAAAGAAATTGTCTAACCAGAATAATTAATTCAAAAAATTTAAAAAAAAAAAAAAAAACAACGAAAATGAAAATTCATTTAACCAATACATCGGAGTGGACTAAGTTTGAACGCTAAGAAGAAATTCCATATTTGCTAGACTTATGTTTAGCCAATGTTTTGGATGTCTTGTAAACGCAGCTGGTAGTCTTATTGTCCTGATTGAATAAGGACGCTTGTTAAATAAACGACATGAAACCACAGTGTAAGAATTGCGAAAGGCTGTTCTTCTAAAGTTTGGCACAGAGATAAGATTCATGGCATCACCACGCAAATTGTAATTATCAAGTACTCTAAAATTTAAATTTCCTGATCTATTGAAAAATACCTTTAGCATCTTGAAACAGTACAAATGACGTACAGGAAGAATTTTCAATTTTTGAAATAAAGGAAAACTATGATGCATACGATTTTTTCTGTAAATTTTTCTTAAAATATATTTTTGTAATATAAGTATCGGCTCAATTTTATTGAAAGAAATACCTCCCCAGCAGCAAATTCCATACTGCAATTTAGAGTCAAAGATTCCATAATAAATTATCTTTAAGAGATCTTTGTGACCCCAATCAGATGGTACGTCTACTTTAGAAATTATGCCCCTTTCTTCCATTTGCCTCAATGTGTTTTGAACTTTGCTCCTGATACTCAACGGTAACCTTCTTGGCGGCTTGCTGGCTGGCTTAGCTCCGTCTTTTAGTTCTATGCTACATTTGTCAGGAAATCGCCCATAGCCTGAGAATACTTCTTTATTTCTTCTGTTCAACCGAATTGATTCTCTCAAGTAAACGAAGTTCTACGCATGCTTTGAGACCTAACAATGGCTGTGACAAAACGTCAGCCACAACAAAACTCAGCGAATATGACTTAGATTTATAGCTAACACTCAGAGTAATCCTACCTAGTACATGCAAATTAAATCCCCCATATGCTTGTAACCTAACCTCACATGCGCTCATTACTGGGTAATGACACATTTTTGGGTAAAATGTTAACTTGTGAGCCGGTGTCAAGTTTAAATTCAATCATCGTGTTCTGAACGATAAATTTTTCTGTCCATGATGAAACGCTAATGTCTACACTACTTAATGAATCCACGAATAGCACATCATCATCACTTCCACAGTCCAAATCATATTTTACCGCAAGATCACTAACCTGTTTTATTTGCTGACATGCCGCAGCGAAATGATTGAATTTACCGCAAGCTGCGCATTTTTTGCCGAACGCGGGACATCTTCCTTTCTGGTGAACATAATTGCAGTACACACATGGTCTTTTAACCCCATATCCCTGACTGTTTAATTTGCAGTTATTTCCAAATGAAAGTGCATTCCCTTTTACATATCTGGAATTAAAATTTTGATTTCGGTTTTTATTTACAATAGCTTTGTTCAATGAGGCTGTCCAGCTCAGTCCAGTACATGTAAATTACAGGTTTTCGTGTTCAATGAGAAAAATTTTGGTCCAGCTCATGTTCGCTTTTTGTTCAATGACTCTGCCTGAACTCTGCTCTGAGCAGAATTTCTGCACTTACTTTTGAGGTAGAACAGATTTGTGAGAAACGTCAAAATCAGCTGTGATTGCAAATTAATTGTTTTCTCCTCGAAGTGAAAAGTTGTTACTTTCTGAATTCATCGCCTCTAATACCATTTGTTCCAACAAATTAAGTTCCATTATTTTATTGCTTTTATTTCACAATTTATACTAAACTTGTAAATTCAAATAATTATCCAAGAGTCGAAAATGAAGTTGTCATTTTTGACAACTAACATATGGCTGTATTTTTCTGTTCTACCTTTGATCTGACATATTTCACAAATCTGTTCTGCTCTGCCTTGCCTTTTTTCTCATTGAACAAAGCTAATATTTTTTTCTAAATTTTGATTGGCACTACTACTTCCCCCTGTTTTGTTCACTCCATGCACCATCTCCTGTTGTCTGGATTGAGTTGATCCGTCTCCCTGCATCATCTTAATCTGGACTCCAGTAATTTCTGCAACTCGACAAATTTCAATGGATTTCGCCAATGTTAGGTCGCTTTGCTTCAATAGTTGTGTTTGCACAGATCCATCCGCAATCCCAAGAACTATTCGGTCTCTCACCATAGAATCTTTCTCTGCCCAAAGCTGCAGCTATCCACCAGTGCTGATATGTCCATTAGGAAATGGTCAAAAGGTTCGCCTTCGTTTTGATTCCCCGAATAAGATAAGAACCTTTCATAGATTATGTTCGACGTTCTCGGATTGCAGTATTGCTCAAACTTCTCCAGAACTTTATTTAAGTTCTTGTTTTCGTTTGCCGCAAAGTCGAATGTATGGTACAGCTCTATGGCCCACTCCCGGCACAACTCAGAAATCTCGCTACCTGAATTGACTGCTCCTCCTTATCCGTTTTCGTTGCGGTCACATATATCGCAAAGTACGTCTTAAATTTCTTCCAATTATCCCGCAAATTACCATCCAGGCACAATTGTTAGGATTTCGGAAAATCCATATTGGCTCACTTGTTAATTTACCTGCTTTATGCTGCTTCTATTTTAAAATTTTTGTTTGCCGGCTGCGCCATGTGGTATCGTGGCAGATAAAAAATAAAACACATGCGCTGTGTACTTTACATTTATTAGGTTAGGCGGCAACTGCATGCGCCTAAGCCAAATGCTATTACAATGAGTACCTGTCATGTACAGTGTTGCCATAAAGAAATGCATATTAATTTGGGTTCCGATTGCATTTATACAACATTTATAGAACACCAACAACGCAGCTCATTTGTGATCGCTTTAGTTTGACCAACTCGGTAATGCGTTTATGATCCAGCCTGGGCCAGATCTGTCTCGAGATGAGACACGTTGACACGTTTTCCCATCTGAGGTTGGTCTTGCTAGTAGCATTCAGCTTTAGTAGATGCTTACATGTAGCTAGGGGCATACCCAGAGAACTGCCTATCAGACAGAATCCTTAGAGTAGTGCCTTGTCTGGCGAGTTCGTCTGCCCTGCAGTTTCCTGGCCTGGCACCCAGCATAGGTGAATATTGAACTGCTCTGTCATCTCCATAAGAGATAAACGGCAGTTGAGAGCGGCCTTTGAAGTAAACGAGCACGATTCCAGAGACTTGATTGCCGCTTGGCTGTCAGTGAGAATGGTAATATCCCTGACAGATAGTACATTGCACTTCAGCCAGGACAGGGCTTCCTTAATCGCCATGATTTCCGCCTGAAAAAAGGCTACAATGATCAGGGACGCGGAACGCGGGACACCACATCCCACCCCGCCTTCGGTCTTAGAACCATCTGTGAAAAAGTGTAGCGAGTTTTCGTACATAAGATCTTACAAAAAAACCGAGCCTTAAGTTAGATAGGAAAAATAAAAGAAAGAAAGGACATATAGACCAAGCTTTGCAAAAAAAAAGTTATTATGTAAATTTTTGTAGCTCTAGTGTTACAGGGTGTAATTTTAACATTTATTGTATGAAAGGTTGGGATTTGTACATATGTGTGTTCATCCATAGATGACCTGCTCCTATATTTTTATTTGGAAAATGGAATGCACTAACATTAGTTGGCTTCAAAGTCTTAAAAGATTTTTCTGAATCTAAAGTCTTTAAGGACTTAAATGACTTTTAAAGATTTTAATGGTTTTGAAAGACTTCATTTAATTCAATGGCTTCACAAACTTTAATGACTTGACGGACCTATATGACTCAACGTCTTACCTTCAAAGATGACAGTGACTTTAGCGACTTTAATGACTTCAAAGACCTTAAAGACTTCAAAACCTTGATTGAATACTACTGAACGCATGGCAATTAAAAGCAAATTGAAGTCTTTTTATCATTGTAAAAAATTATTGACCTAGCCATGGACTTGAAAGGACGATTGTATACGATGTTTGGTACGAATAACTTAAAAATAAATTCAAATTAAAAAATAACTAACTTTGGAAAGCAAATCTCAATCTTAAAATTTTTTTAAAAAGACCACAAAATTATATTTGTTACGTACTACCAAAAACAAAAATATAGTGAACTCTCCCTAAGTCGAATTTCTCTCTAACTCGATTTTTTTCGCCATATTTTAGCATTCCTAGCTTTTATTTATTTTTTTTGTTAACTTTTTAACTTCGCAGTGGGAAGCTGTTGTAATGGGGCCGATTTTGTGAATCGAGGATTTTGACATATCTCCACGTTTTAAGGTCACCTGAATCCAAATCCAACGTTTTTACAGAGATGTCTGTGTGTGTGTATGTACATATGTACGTATATGCGTATGTTCCTATGTGCGTTCGGAATTATCTTTCGCCTCGATTATCTCGAGAACCAAAGATGATATGGACATGGGACCGGGTTCATTTGACGCGTAATTACGTAACTTAGAACTGATTAAGTTTCTAGAAAAATCGGGCCATTAGTTTTTTGTTAGTAATTTAATAACTAAAATAAAGGCAAACTAGCTGAATTTTGAAATTGATGGTTTCTACTATTCATTCGTGCAGATTCTAAATACCGTCGTAGTTATTTTTTTTTTAATATTATAATTGTATGTTTTAGCAAAATTTTTATGAATGTCGTAGCAATTATTTTAAAAAAAATGTTATTAAAAAATATACTTATGAACAAAAACTAGATTAATGTGTATAATTTTAAATTTATATTATCAGGCCAGGAGAATAATGAGATTTCGAACTAGCCAACTCGTAACAATTAGTTATAATAAAAAAAATTACGTTGATAACAATAATAAAAAGTGGTCTGGGTGCGACCCGCAACGTCCACAGGACTAACTTCCCAGTGGGAAGAAATAAAAAAATAATATTAATTTTTTAATTAATAAGTATTATTTTTATTTATTTTTTATTATTTATTTTCGTCGCTAACAATTATTCATGTACCAATGTTGTTATTTTATTTTTATAAGTCTTCTGTTTATGTCAATTAACTTTGAAATATTATTTTCACATGTTCAAGATCTTTGCGCATACGAAAAGGTTTAATGAAGCTCAATCCCAAACACTAATGGCCTAAACATAAACACTTGCTTCTACAATTACTACGATGTTTGATGAACAATGAAATTTTCTTCTTCACGTTATCAAGAAACCATCAACTTGGAGATATCTCATCAATACCACTCATCAACTAAGAATGCTGAATTAACATTTCTTTACTTACAAGTAACTAAACAACAATATTGATAACAGACTACGCAGCTGACAGCACAATACAATTTACTTTCTTCATGAATTGTTCAAGACTGACATCACAAAACTACTGCTTTTCACCATGAACCGTTCAAAAATCATCAGTAGGAGATTATTAACCATATCCTCAAGAATTTTATCATCTTCAACAAACATTTCCATATTGGCTTGTCACAAAAAAATAATAACTAGCAGAAATTGATGAAGCTCTCATAACATCAATCAGCCCATACACAACATATGCAATTAAATCGGATTTAAAATGGAAGAAATCGACTTTACATAAGACTTATCAAAATATGAAATAACAATATTTTTTCATAAATACTATTTATATGTATGTACTTATAGAAATGAAAAAAAGGATTGTTTCATCGAAAATAAGTTTTACGGTTAATAACTTCTACTTACAATCATGTTCCACATCATAATTTATTTTTTAAATGTTAAATGTACATCATACTATTACCTCTAAATGTTTTCCAAACATAATATTCTTGTATTAATTGCATATTAATAAAGCAACCTTCAATTGCAAAAAGATTGTTGGTTTTTTTATATCGAAGAATATATTCACATCCCATTTTTATGAAAAAATATTGTTATTTCATATTTTGATAAGTCTTATGTAAAGTCGATTTCTTTCATTTTAAATCCGATTTATTTCCAGATCAATTTATTCAGATGGATCCTCAAAGTAAGTTAAATTTCGTTTTGTGCATGAATAACAATAATCAATAGATTATCATACGTACATGATAATTGTTATTTTTGCACAACAAAAAATTAACTTTCTTTGAGGATCCATTTTTATAATTGTATTTTTTTTTTAAGGAATCATTGCGATGTTGAGGGAGGAAATGGGAGAGAAGGAGGGAGGGAGTGCCCTCATCGACGCCATGACTAGGCGAATGCTCCAAAGTGAGCTCGAAATGACGTCTGAGGAGCCTCCCTCTGAAAAGATCCCCTTGAAAGAGGATAAAAGTGAGTATTATAATAATCATAATAATAATAATAATAAAATAAATAAAAATAATACTCATTAATTAAAAAATTAATATTGTTTTTTTATTTCTTCCCACTAGGAAGTTAGTCGTGTGGACCTTGCGGGTCGCAACCAGACCAATTTTTTAAATTATGCTAACCTTTTTTTTTTTATTAAATAAACGCTTTCGAACAAAAAAAAAATGTTTCTCTCTCAAGCTCGAATTTTTCCAAAACTCGCTCTAACTCCAACAAATCATGGTACCCCGTGAAAATTCGACTTAGGGGGAGTTCACTGTATAAGTACTTGGCGCAACAGACCGTATGTGGTCCACGCCTAGTTTGTATCGTGCGTGTTATTAGTGTTTTAGAAACTTTCTCATGACAATCATTACTCTCGGACGTTTGTCAGGCATTCCCAAGAGGTGGGCCCGTAAAAAAATATTTTAATGATTTCTAGAACTCGAACCACGAGCCTCCAGTTCGTTCCATCACCGCGAGTTTTTCACGTTCCATCATTGTAAAAAAAGTAGAGAGTCGAAAGTACAGACCCCTACCTCCCAATTAAATAATAAAAAAAAAAAATCTGCGAGAAAAAGATAAAGCCCTTTAAGTAACATCTTTGGTCGTTTTAACCCCATATCCGTTTTATTTCATTTATATTGTATACACCACGATATTATAACTGAAAAGTACAAAAAATATATGACAACTACCACCAACAGTTTAAACCACGATGCAAGTATCGATTATTCCCAAAATTTAGATAGATAGATAGATACTTTTAATTCAATTACAAGAGATATTTACAACGAATTACTTAAGTACAAAAAGAGAAATTATGATGACATTTTATATTTTAACGAAAAATAGAATTAAATGCCACTTCAAAAGGCATAACATTAGATATAATAAATAATGGGTGGGGTAACCCTAAATATGTAATTTACACTATTTAAAAGTAAAAAAAAATTGAGGAAAATACAAATTTAAAAGAAATTGTCTAACCAGAATAATTAATTCAAAAAATTTAAAAAAAAAAAAAAAACAACGAAAATGAAAATTCATTTAACCAATACATCGGAGTGGACTAAGTTTGAACGCTAAGAAGAAATTCCATATTTGCTAGACTTATGTTTAGCCAATGTTTTGGATGTCTTGTAAACGCAGCTGGTAGTCTTATTGTCCTGATTGAATAAGGACGCTTGTTAAATAAACGACATGAAACCACAGTGTAAGAATTGCGAAAGGCTGTTCTTCTAAAGTTTGGCACAGAGATAAGATTCATGGCATCACCACGCAAATTGTAATTATCAAGTACTCTAAAATTTAAATTTCCTGATCTATTGAAAAATACCTTTAGCATCTTGAAACAGTACAAATGACGTACAGGAAGAATTTTCAATTTTTGAAATAAAGGAAAACTATGATGCATACGATTTTTTCTGTAAATTTATCTTAAAATATATTTTTGTAATATAAGTATCGGCTCAATTTTATTGAAAGAAATACCTCCCCAGCAGCAAATTCCATACTGCAATTTAGAGTCAAAGATTCCATAATAAATTATCTTTAAGAGATCTTTGTGACCCCAATCAGATGGTACGTCTACTTTAGAAATTATGCCCCTTTCTTCCATTTGCCTCAATGTGTTTTGAACTTTGCTCCTGATACTCAACGGTAACGTTCTTGGCGGCTTGCTGGCTGGCTTAGCTCCGTCTTTTAGTTCTATGCTACATTTGTCAGGAAATCGCCCATAGCCTGAGAATACTTCTTTATTTCTTCTGTTCAACCGAATTGATTCTCTCAAGTAAACGAAGTTCTACGCATGCTTTGAGACCTAACAATGGCTGTGACAAAACATCAGCCACAACAAAACTCAGCGAATATGACTTAGATTTATAGCTAACACTCAGAGTAATCCTACCTAGTACATGCAAATTAAATCCCCCATATGCTTGTAACCTAACCTCACATGCGCTCATTACTGGGTAATGACACATTTTTGGGTAAAATGTTAACTTGTGAGCCGGTGTCAAGTTTAAATTCAATCATCGTGTTCTGAACGATAAATTTTTCTGTCCATGATGAAACGCTAATGTCTACACTACTTAATGAATCCACGAATAGCACATCATCATCACTTCCACAGTCCAAATCATATTTTACCGCAAGATCACTAACCTGTTTTATTTGCTGACATGCCGCAGCGAAATGATTGAATTTACCGCAAGCTGCGCATTTTTTGCCGAACGCGGGACATCTTCCTTTCTGGTGAACATAATTGCAGTACGCACATGGTCTTTTAACCCCATATCCCTGACTGTTTAATTTGCTGTTATTTCCAAATGAAAGTGCATTCCCTTTTACATATCTGGAATTAAAATTTTGATTTCGGTTTTTATTTACAATAGCTTTGTTCAATGAGGCTGTCCAGCTCAGTCCAGTACATGTAAATTACAGGTTTTCGTGTTCAATGAGAAAAATTTTGGTCCAGCTCATGTTCGCTTTTTGTTCAATGACTCTGCCTGAACTCTGCTCTGAGCAGAATTTCTGCACTTACTTTTGAGGTAGAACAGATTTGTGAGAAACGTCAAAATCAGCTGTGATTGCAAATTAATTGTTTTCTCCTCGAAGTGAAAAGTTGTTACTTTCTGAATTCATCGCCTCTAATACCATTTGTTCCAACAAATTAAGTTCCATTATTTTATTGCTTTTATTTCACAATTTATACTAAACTTGTAAATTCAAATAATTATCCAAGAGTCGAAAATGAAGTTGTCATTTTTGACAACTAACATATGGCTGTATTTTTCTGTTCTACCTTTGATCTGACATATTTCACAAATCTGTTCTGCTCTGCCTTGCCTTTTTTCTCATTGAACAAAGCTAATATTTTTTTCTAAATTTTGATTGGCACTACTACTTCCCCCTGTTTTGTTCACTCCATGCACCATCTCCTGTTGTCTGGATTGAGTTGATCCGTCTCCCTGCATCATCTTAATCTGGACTCCAGTAATTTCTGCAACTCGACAAATTTCAATGGATTTCGCCAATGTTAGGTCGCTTTGCTTCAATAGTTGTGTTTGCACAGATCCATCCGCAATCCCAAGAACTATTCGGTCTCTCACCATAGAATCTTTCTCTGTCCAAAGCTGCAGCTATCCACCACTGCTGATATGTCCATTAGGAAATGGTCAAAAGGTTCGCCTTCGTTTTGATTCCCCGAATAAGATAAGAACCTTTCATAGATTATGTTCGACGTTCTCGGATTGCAGTATTGCTCAAACTTCTCCAGAACTTTATTTAAGTTCTTGTTTTCGTTTGCCGCAAAGTCGAATGTATGGTACAGCTCTATGGCCCACTCCCGGCACAACTCAGAAATCTCGCTACCTGAATTGACTGCTCCTCCTTATCCGTTTTCGTTGCGGTCACATATATCGCAAAGTACGTCTTAAATTTCTTCCAATTATCCCGCAAATTACCATCCAGGCACAATTGTTAGGATTTCGGAAAATCCATATTGGCTCACTTGTTAATTTACCTGCTTTATGCTGCTTCTATTTTAAAATTTTTGTTTGCCGGCTGCGCCATGTGGTATCGTGGCAGATAAAAAATAAAACACATGCGCTGTGTACTTTACATTTATTAGGTTAGGCGGCAACTGCATGCGCCTAAGCCAAATGCTATTACAATGAGTACCTGTCATGTACAGTGTTGCCATAAGGAAATGCATATTAATTTGGGTTCCGATTGCATTTATACAACATTTATAGAACACCAACAACGCAGCTGATTTGTGATCGCTTTAGTTTGACCAACTCGGTAATGCGTTTATGATCCAGCCTGGGCCAGATCTGTCTCGAGATGAGACACGTTGACACGTTTTCCCATCTGAGGTTGGTCTTGCTAGTAGCATTCAGCTTTAGTAGATGCTTACATGTAGCTAGGGGCATACCCAGAGAACTGCCTATCAGACAGAATCCTTAGAGTAGTGCCTTGTCTGGCGAGTTCGTCTGCCCTGCAGTTTCCTGGCCTGGCACCCAGCATAGGTGAATATTGAACTGCTCTGTCATCTCCATAAGAGATAAACGGCAGTTGAGAGCGGCCTTTGAAGTAAACGAGCACGATTCCAGAGACTTGATTGCCGCTTGGCTGTCAGTGAGAATGGTAATATCCCTGACAGATAGTACATTGCACTTCAGCCAGGACAGGGCTTCCTTAATCGCCATGATTTCCGCCTGAAAAACGCTACAATGATCAGGGACGCGGAACGCGGGACACCACATCCCACCCCGCCTTCGGTCTTAGAACCATCTGTGAAAAAGTGTAGCGAGTTTTCGTACATAAGATCTTACAAAAAAACCGAGCCTTAAGTTAGATAGGAAAAATAAAAGAAAGAAAGGACATATAGACCAAGCTTTGCAAAAAAAAAGTTATTATGTAAATTTTTGTAGCTCTAGTGTTACAGGGTGTAATTTTAACATTTATTGTATGAAAGGTTGGGATTTGTACATATGTGTGTTCATCCATAGATGACCTGCTCCTATATTTTTATTTGGAAAATCGAATGCACTAACATTAGTTGGCTTCAAAGTCTTAAAAGATTTTTCTGAATCTAAAGTCTTTAAGGACTTAAATGACTTTTAAAGATTTTAATGGTTTTGAAAGACTTCATTTAATTCAATGGCTTCACAAACTTTAATGACTTGACGGACCTATATGACTCAACGTCTTACCTTCAAAGATGACAGTGACTTTAGCGACTTTAATGACTTCAAAGACCTTAAAGACTTCAAAACCTTGATTGAATACTACTGAACGCATGGCAATTAAAAGCAAATTGAAGTCTTTTTATCATTGTAAAAAATTATTGACCTAGCCATGGACTTGAAAGGACGATTGTATACGATGTTTGGTACGAATAACTTAAAAATAAATTCAAATTAAAAAATAACTAACTTTGGAAAGCAAATCTCAATCTTAAATTTTTTTTAAAAAGACCAAAAAATTATATTTGTTACGTACTACCAAAAACAAAAATATAGTGAACTCTCCCTAAGTCGAATTTCTCTCTAACTCGATTTTTTTCGCCATATTTTAGCATTCCTAGCTTTTATTTATTTTTTTTGTTAACTTTTTAACTTCGCAGTGGGAAGTTGTTGTAATGGGGCCGATTTTGTGAATCGAGGATTTTGACATATCTCCACGTTTTAAGGTCACCTGAATCCAAATCCAACGTTTTTACAGAGATGTCTGTGTGTGTGTATGTACATATGTATGTACGTATATGCGTATGTTCCTATGTGCGTTCGGAATTATCTTTCGCCTCGATTATCTCGAGAACCAAAGATGATATGGACATGGGACCGGGTTCATTTGACGCGTAATTACGTAACTTAGAACTGATTAAGTTTCTAGAAAAATCGGGCCATTAGTTTTTTGTTAGTAATTTAATAACTAAAATAAAGGCAAACTAGCTGAATTTTGAAATTGATGGTTTCTACTATTCATTCGTGCAGATTCTAAATACCGTCGTAGTGATTTTTTTTTAATATTATAATTGTATGTTTTAGCAAAATTTTTATGAATGTCGTAGCAATTATTTTAAAAAAAAATGTTATTAAAAAATATACTTATGAACAAAAACTAGATTAATGTGTATAATTTTAAATTTATATTATCAGGCCAGGAGAATAATGAGATTTCGAACTAGCCAACTCGTAACAATTAGTTATAATAAAAAAAATTACGTTGATAACAATAATAAAAAGTGGTCTGGGTGCGACCCGCAACGTCCACACGACTAACTTCCCAATGGGAAGAAATAAAAAAATAATATTAATTTTTTAATTAATAAGTATTATTTTTATTTATTTTTTATTATTTATTTTCGTCGCTAACAATTATTCATGTACCAATGTTGTTATTTTATTTTTATAAGTCTTCTGTTTATGTCAATTAACTTTGAAATATTATTTTCACATGTTCAAGATCTTTGCGCATACGAAAAGGTTTAATGAAGCTCAATCCCAAACACTAATGGCCTACACATAAACACTTGCTTCTACAATTACTACGATGTTTGATGAACAATGAAATTTTCTTCTTCACGTTATCAAGAAACCATCAACTTGGAGATATCTTATCAATAAAACTCATCAACTAAGAATGCTGAATTAACATTTCTTTACTTACAAGTAACTAAACAACAATATTGATAACAGACTACGCAGCTGACAGCACAATACAATTTACTTTCTTCATGAATTGTTCAAGACTGACATCACAAAACTACTGCTTTTCACCATGAACCGTTCAAAAATCATCAGTAGGAGATTATTAACCATATCCTCAAGAATTTTATCATCTTCAACAAACATTTCCATATTGGCTTGTCACAAAAAAATAATAACTAGCAGAAATTGATGAAGCTCTCATAACATCAATCAGCCCATACACAACATATGCAATTAAATCGGATTTAAAATGGAAGAAATCGACTTTACATAAGACTTATCAAAATATGAAATAACAATATTTTTTCATAAATACTATTTATATGTATGTACTTATAGAAATGAAAAAAAGGATTGTTTCATCGAAAATAAGTTTTACGGTTAATAACTTCTACTTACAACCATGTTCCACATCATAATTTATTTTTTAAATGTTAAATGTACATCATACTATTACCTCTAAATGTTTTCTCAAACATAATATTCTTGTATTAATTGCATATTAATAAAGCAACCTTCAATTGCAAAAAGATTGTTGGTTTTTTTATATCGAAGAATATATTCACATCCCATTTTTATGAAAAAATATTGTTATTTCATATTTTGATAAGTCTTATGTAAAGTCGATTTCTTTCATTTTAAATCCGATTTATTTCCAGATCAATTTATTCACATGGATCCTCAAAGTAAGTTAAATTTCGTTTTGTGCATGAATAACAATAATCAATAGATTATCATACGTACATGATAATTGTTATTTTTGCACAACAAAAAATTAACTTTCTTTGAGGATCCATTTTTATAATTGTATTTTTTTTTAAGGAATCATTGCGATGTTGAGGGAGGAAATGGGAGAGAAGGAGGGAGGGAGTGCCCTCATCGACGCCATGACTAGGCGAATGCTCCAAAGTGAGCTCGAAATGACGTCTGAGGAGCCTCCCTCTGAAAAGATCCCCTTGAAAGAGGATAAAAGTGAGTATTATAATAATCATAATAATAATAATAATAAAATAAATAAAAATAATACTCATTAATTAAAAAATTAATATTGTTTTTTTATTTCTTCCCACTAGGAAGTTAGTCGTGTGGACCTTGCGGGTCGCAACCAGACCAATTTTTTAAATTATGCTAACCTTTTTTTTTTTATTAAATAAACGCTTTCGAACAAAAAAAAAATGTTTCTCTCTCAAGCACGAATTTTTCCAAAACTCGCTCTAACTCCAACAAATCATGGTACCCCGTGAAAATTCGACTTAGGGGGAGTTCACTGTATAAGTACTTGGCGCAACAGACCGTATGTGGTCCACGCCTAGTTTGTATCGTGCGTGTTATTAGTGTTTTAGAAACTTTCTCATGACAATCATTACTCTCGGACGTTTGTCAGGCATTCCCAAGAGGTGGGCCCGTAAAAAAATATTTTAATGATTTCTAGAACTCGAACCCCGAGCCTCCAGTTCGTTCCATCACCGTGAGTTTTTCACGTTCCATCATTGTAAAAAAAGTAGAGAGTCGAAAGTACAGACCCCTACCTCCCAATTAAATAATAAAAAAAAAAAATCTGCGAGAAAAAGATAAAGCCCTTTAAGTAACATCTTTGGTCGTTTTAACCCCATATCCGTTTTATTTCTTTTATATTGTATACACCACGATATTATAACTGAAAAGTACAAAAAATATATGACAACTACCACCAACAGTTTAAACCACGATGCAAGTATCGATTATTCCCAAAATTTAGATAGATAGATAGATACTTTTAATTCAATTACAAGAGATATTTACAACGAATTACTTAAGTACAAAAAGAGAAATTATGATGACATTTTATATTTTAACGAAAAATAGAATTAAATGCCACTTCAAAAGGCATAACATTAGATATAATAAATAATGGGTGGGGTAACCCTAAATATGTAATTTACACTATTTAAAAGTAAAAAAAAATTGAGGAAAATACAAATTTAAAAGAAATTGTCTAACCAGAATAATTAATTCAAAAAATTAAAAAAAAAAAAAAAACAACGAAAATGAAAATTCATTTAACCAATACATCGGAGTGGACTAAGTTTGAACGCTAAGAAGAAATTCCATATTTGCTAGACTTATGTTTAGCCAATGTTTTGGATGTCTTGTAAACGCAGCTGGTAGTCTTATTGTCCTGATTGAATAAGGACGCTTGTTAAATAAACGACATGAAACCACAGTGTAAGAATTGCGAAAGGCTGTTCTTCTAAAGTTTGGCACAGAGATAAGATTCATGGCATCACCACGCAAATTGTAATTATCAAGTACTCTAAAATTTAAATTTCCTGATCTATTGAAAAATACCTTTAGCATCTTGAAACAGTACAAATGACGTACAGGAAGAATTTTCAATTTTTGAAATAAAGGAAAACTATGATGCATACGATTTTTTCTGTAAATTTTTCTTAAAATATATTTTTGTAATATAAGTATCGGCTCAATTTTATTGAAAGAAATACCTCCCCAGCAGCAAATTCCATACTGCAATTTAGAGTCAAAGATTCCATAATAAATTATCTTTAAGAGATCTGAAGAGTAACCGTTACGCAACTAGAAAAAATTTCTGAGCGTAGCATGTAAATATTGTCTCAATGCATTGGTGTGGTTAGCAAAACACATCCTAGAGTCAATGATGATCCCCAAATATTTTAACTCATCGACTTTCTCAATTTGAAAGCATTTTTCGTTGCATTCTAGAGTGCTACAAAAGTGTTTGAAGGAAAACTGGAGTAACAAGAGCAGCTCGACAGTTTAAAGTTTTGGCATTATGCATGGTCGAAAAAAATCCTCATCAAATCTACTTTGAGCTGACAAATTGAAAAACATAATTTTTGTTTTGGAACTAAGACTGTCTGAGCCATAGGCACAACCGACATCATCTGTAAAAGCAGTAAGAGTACTTCTGAAACTTAGTTTAAAAAGAGAGTTAATGTACATTAAAAACAGAATGGGTCCCAAAACAGATCCTTGGGGAACTTGGGGAATTAATAAACTTAGTTTCACTTCTGATCTCATCAATCTTAACTCTTTGGGGTCTGTTAATCAGGTAAGATCTGAACCAGTTTAACATGAAGCCTCGAAAACCAGCTTAATCAATCTTTCTCAGCAAAATTTCATGGTCCACCATATCAAATGCTTTAGTTATATCGACAAATAACCCAGCCGTCAACTTTTTTCTATCTAGGTTATTAAGTATTTGGGAACAAAAATGTAAAAGAGCATTTTCCGTAGATTTTCCGTTCTGAAATCCGTATTGAGCTAAACTGAAAAAGTTAGTATTATGTAAAAATAATACTACTCTATTTTTTACTGCTTTTTCAAAAATTTTGCTAAAAGAAGGAAGGAGTGAAATGGGTCTATAATTGGTTATATCATCAGCAGCCCCTTTTTTAAAAAGTGGCATGATATCCGCACATTTTAGTGCTTCAGGAAACTCCACAGATAAAATACTTTTATTGAATATATGTGCTAGGATATCGACTATAAAGCATGCAATACTTTTTATCGTACGACTTGATACGCCATCAATACCTCGAGAGTTTGAATTTTTCAATTTACCAATAATTTTTAAGAGCTCAAAAGCAGTTATATTAGTGAAAAAAAAGAACTTTCCTGAGAAGATTCTCTCACATTTTCCAAACAACTACAAAGTCTACAAATCGGCATGGTGGAATGGGGCTTCAAGGATTCAGCAATAGTAGCAAAGTAGGTATTAAATTTGTCAGCTATGACTTTTTTATCGGTAATCACAGTATTATCAACATTAATATTAAAACTCTTTTTAGACAAAGAAGATTTATGAAGTATGCTATTTAATACCTGCCATTCACCTTTAAGATTACCTTTGACTAAACTAAATTTATTCCGGAAAAAACTGTCACGGCATAATGGAATTGCCCTACGAACACAGTTTCTTATATCTTTTTTTTAAGTTAAGATTATGAGAATGTACTAGACATTTTACTCTAAGCTAATTTTTTGTAATAACTTTATTTAATAAAAAGGTAGAAATCTAAGGCTTTAGCCTCTTTATTGGTTTTGTTAAGAATAGCTTGTTACTAGATTTCTCAATATGTTTAGAAAGTGTTGCTATGAAAAGATCATATGATTTAGAAACATTGTTTTCAGAATAAACGTCTACCCAAAGTTCAAAATAAAGAAAAGTTTTGAGTTTAGAGAAGTCAATTTTAATTACCATGTTGAGGGAACTAGAATCAACTACTTTTGTAATCAAAGAAGTGTTCACCAATAAACCGATCATAGCGTGGTCAGTGATACTCAAATCAAAAATGCACTTTTGACAAGAACTTAAGGAAACATGAGTAAACCGCACATAAATATGGTTTAAGCATTTACCAGAAATCAGTCTAGTTGGTTCATTAATTAACGAGGCTAATCCATGAGAAGTCAACAGAGATAAGTAAGTAGAATTAAAATCACTACTTTCTAAAATATCTAAATTCAAATCACCCAAAATTATAAATTTTTTTGATTTTTCATTGAAAATTGAAAAGTGAAAATTCTTCCATGAAAACAGAAACATTGTATCTATGAAGACGATAGATACATAATATAACAAAAACTTCATTATTATTCTTAAAAGGTTTCAAAATATCGGCACTCTTGAAATCTAATCGTGAGCTAACACAATCATATTCTTGCTTCACAAAACAGCCCACACCGCCAGCTACGTAGTTATCATTTGTATTGGCAAAAAAATTAAATCCAGGTAGGCAAACAAAGGATACGAAGTGAGATGCAAGAGAAGCAAAATTCTCTCTCAAACTTTTGATATTCTGGTGAATGAGGAAAAGTTTGTTTATACAAAATGAACTGGATATAAATACATTCTCACAATTATTAGAATTAGAATTGAGATCGGAGGTAGTAATAACATCATTAACTAGGTTAATTTCACAATTCATTTAGGAAATATTAATATTAAAAAGCAGAAATTAATCAAGAAGTTTAAGATCATTAAAAGACCTAATTGGGATGGCAATGCTACCTTCAACCTTTCTCATTAAAATGTTATTCTTTTTGTACCACACATACATATTTATAACATTTCTCCTCCATTACCGCCTTCGCCTGCATTTGGTTAGAGCGTCGTTGATAAAAATATCGGAACGTTTGCCGCTACCGCTGCCACTGCTGCTGCTGCTGCTGCTGCTACCGTGTATGCTTGCGTTGACGATTTTCCTTTTCTTCATTTTCTCCTTCATTATTCGTTGCTTCAGAGACAACTCTGAAAATTATAGACAGATGATTCGTTTGCTTGAAGAGAGAGCATTCTCATCGTTTTTCTTTTTCTTTGTTTTTAGTTCTTTCAAATAGCATTTGGTAATTTGACTGTCTTCAACTTCCACTCCCAGTGCATCACGAAATATTTTAAGAGCAACACTTTTAGAGTTGCTTTCATCAACGTTAGGTACTCCAACAATTTCAATATCATTCAGCAGTCCACTTTGCTGTTGCCAATTTAACCTGCTTTCAAGGCTATGGATTTTTTCTTTGAGATCCGCATCCTCTTCAGGCAATAAGTTCAATGATTGTAGAAACTCTTTATTTAAGCTCTCAAAATTTGCTAGTTTCTCGTATATCATTTGCAGTGTGCAATCTCCTACTCCTTCACCAGAGACCGACTTAGAAACCATCGTAGACTGAGAGGTTTTCTGGACGAGTTTGTAGCAGATCCACTATGCTTCTTTACTTCTGGCTGCTTGTTCTTGATATGTAACGTATCAGGCAAATGGAAAGATTTTCGTCGCCTCAGAATATCGCACTTGTCACACCGAAAAGGTTTCCCATTTGTTTTCATAAATTCGGCATCTTGTGGCAAGATGTTGACGCATGCAAGATGAAGGAGACCATTACAGTCGCCATAATAAATTTTTAAGGTGTAATTCCTTTCAATTTTCTCAGAACATCCTGAACACATTGAACTCATTTTAGAAATTTAAATTAGAGTTTTCAAACGAGATGCGCACCCCACTACACTCACTGAATGACTGAATTCGCAGTGATGCGCACGGATTGCAGATTTCATACTGTTATACACAATTTTCTGGCAGAAAACCTTTTATTAGCACATCGCTTAATATCAACACCCGCTTAAAATCACACAAAAAATATAAAAATGAAGGAAGAGTTCATACAATACTGCTCTCATAGAGTCACATCTCAGCTTCACATGTAATAATATGGTACCTATGTACATGTGTACGAATGTACATACATATGCGCGTATTTTCTTCTGAAATTGCTTTAATTGTTACACTGCGTGAAGAATTGAACTTGTGTTCTACACGTTTCTCTTTTATATTATTGCTTCTACCCTTTTTCTCTTTTTTGTAAGAATATTAATTATGAATGAATACATATTTTTAAGTTCTTGTTTTCAGTTTCCTCTTGTTTGATTAAATACATGTTTCTTAAAGTATACAACCATTGTATTAGCATCTTTCTCATTTTTACAATTTTTGTATGCAATATCGGATAAACACACATCCCCCTTAAAGCTAGATTTTTTTGCTGCCCGTTTGATGTGCCATTATCCGGGTTCGACTGTATTTACAATTTTGAAATATTTTATTCAAAATGTTTTTCGCGATAAAGAGGGATAAGGACGAATTTTGTACACATGTGCTGAAAGGATTTTTCACTTCAATTTTGGTATACACATTTCTCACAGTGAAATTTTTCTCGGACATTGCAAAAAGTTTTGCATTTGTAATTAAAACGAATTTTAAGGGAAATATTTAAAACTTTTTCATTTGCAGCAAAAACCACAGCTTACCCGTCCGAAGAGCCCTCATCCATTATGGAAACTATTGGACCGACGGTGGGCTTGCTGTTTCTCCACCGTTTTATTAGTATTTTAAATATTTTGTGCTTTACATTCGAAATATAAATATATATAAATTCATTAATAAAAATAACAATACAAGAAACAAAAAAAAAAGATTATAATTACGAATAGAAAAACAGCTAAATTATTTGTATTTTAAATCATCTAAATTACGTGTAGGTTTTAACAAAAGAAAAAATCTTGAGATTATCTTAATTTTTTATGTCGTTAGGTAGCGTGTTAAAAAGACAAAGACCCTTATAGATGAATGTGTTTTGACCTGTCGCTGTATTTTGAACAATTTGACACTGAAATTGTTGGCATTGCGCAATGGGTATTGTTGTACCTCTTCGACGCGTATGACACCCCTTGTCAAAAACCCTGGCGCGGCTCCGTATTTAACCTTAAAGACAGCTAAAAGTGTATTAAGTTTAAGTTTTTGTTTTATACTTAACCATTTAACCCTTGTGTCTACAGCCAAAAAATTATACATAAACATACACCCAACATACCTGGGTGTCCCATACATTTTTGTATGTACACGGGCGTCGGAAGGAGTTGGTTGTGTTTCTGCCAATTATTGTGTCTAAGAATTGTTTGAAGTGTTTTCTCTTGTTACAACATTTACAGCATTTGGATACAAAGACGCTTTTATTTTTCACGGAACGCATTTGAGAAACAATATTTCAAGAAGTAAGCATACATTTTTCTTAGTTATTTATATATTTTATATTTATTAATTTACAATTTACATACATTTTCTATGCACACCCGGGTGTGTTGGCTATAGATAGAAGGGGTAAATCGCAAAAACTACTTGTAAATTTTGACCCAAAAAGAAAAAATTAATTTTTTTCTTCGAATATGATAAAAAACAATATTTTAGTAGGCTTTTCAAAATTTAAAGTCGATACGGCACCCATCACTCAAAGTATATCAATCTGGAAATGAAAAACACACCTGGGTGTGTGGGTGTAGACACAAAGGTTAAGGGCATCTAGCATGCTTCTGATTGGTGTATATCTATTACATTTTAAAATTCTTCTCACCGCTTTGTTTTGAAGCTTCTGGAGCCTTTCCAGCTGACCTTGATTGCAACATGCGTATAAAATTGTGCCAGAGTACTCAAAATGTGGTTTCACTATTGTGTTGTATACTATAACAGCTGTGATGTTATCCATCTTCTTTCTTATTCGTTTCAAAAAACATATTTTTTTGCAAATTTTCTTACATATGTAATCTACGTGTTCATTAAAGTTTAAATCTTCATCGATTATCATTCCTAAGTATTTAATGCTTCCGACGTTTTCGGTTGTTCGACCATTTATCTCAATGCAAGTATCGCTATTTAAATTCAGATTCATTAACTTTGTTTTTTGTTCATTCAATTTTAATTTGTTCATCTTTAGCCATACAGTTATGTGTTCAATGTCGCATGTTAATTTGTATTTACATTCTTCTGCGTCTTTCCTTCAGCGTATATCAGTGTGTCATCCGCGTAGAAGACAATCTTGCAGTTTCTCACTACATTTGGCATATCATTTATATATATGTATAATGAATAACAATGTCTTTAAACAATTTTTCGCAATTTTGATCCCAATCAAAGTTTTTGTCTTTTCTTAAAAGCTTACATAATGGAGCCAATCTAGCTGAGAGATTCGGTATAAATCTATTATAAAAATTTAGCTGCTTTTAAGGAAGTGACGTCCGTAGGAGCGGGAGCATCAACTATGGCCTTCATCATGTTTGCCTTCGGGCGAATACCTTCTCCATTTATTTCGTGTCCTAGGTACTCGACCGATGATTTGTAAAATTGACATTTGTCAATACGAACCTTTACATTTAATTGACTAAACCTTGTCAAAACTGTTATTAAATTGGCCTTACACTCATCGTATGTCCTACCACCAATAATTATGTCGTCAATGTACCCTCCTTAGACCCTTTAAAATGTTGTCTACGACATATTGAAAAATTGAAGGAGTACATTTTATTCCAAATGGAAGCCTAGTATACTGAAAAAGACCCTTTTCGGTGTTTATTGTAACGTACTTTTGAGACTGATCAGATAATGCAACCTGCTGGAATGCACCTGCCAAATCTAATATATAGAAATAAGAACATCCTTGAAAGGTATCATCAATCCTAAGTATAGGATAATGATCAGCCCGAACATATCTATTAATTGTTGCCTTACAGTCCATGCAAATTCGTATCGCTCCATCCTTCCTCTCGACAACCACAATTGGTGTGGCCCACTCACTGCGTCTGACAGGTTTTAAAATCCCTAAACCTACTAATCTATCCAGTTCCTTTTCTACCTTTTCACGTAACCCATACGGAACTGTGTATGGTTTATGGAATATTGGAGTTGCATTTTGATCAAGCACAATCTCAGCAATATGATCTTTAATCACAGCACTATACTTGTTGTTAAACACTTGTGGAAATGCTGCCATAAATAATATCGGCCTACATTTCATCACAAGACAAATCCACACGGTTCACCATGAAATTTGTTTTCCAACCCTTAAACAGTATGTTCAACCAATGTCTTCCTTAAAGAGGTGTAAATTCTTTTACCGTTCTCACAACTACCTAATCAAGGCAATAGACTTTGTCATCCAAAAACCCATCCACTGCAACCTCTATCATTCCAACAACAACAACATGTTCACCTGTAATCAGATGAAGAGTTTTATCAAAGGTTTTTAGAACGCACCTTTTAAACAATTTTAAATACATGCTTTCCGAGAGAACAGAGAAACATGCACCTGAATCAATCTTCGTATTTATCTTAATATTATTGGCATGCAAAGAAATAACGAGAGGAGCTATATAATCATAATTTAAGGAATTAATTGAAATGTTACCCAAAGTTAAATTTGACAACTGTTGAGAATTATCGATATGATTTACGCTTTTATAGCTTTTATTTGTATATCTATTTCTACTACGCCTAAATTTATTTTGCTTGCAATCGTAAGCATAGTGGCCCTCCTGTTGACATCGAAAGCATGTGATCTTGTCATTCGGCTTTCTTCCACGTGGCGAAGCACCATGACCTTGATCATTACGACTTTTGCTTCTTGTACGTCGATGGTTAATATTTCCCGTTGGAAACCTACCGCGTCCGATCCAATTCTGATCAGCTTCCAAACTTAGGGATGGGAAAGATGATTGAATGTCAATTACATCCATTTGTGTGGACTCCATAGTAAGCGCAGCTTCGGAGATTTCATTGAATGATTTGTTGAGTGGTTCACTCAAAAGCCGCCGTTGAATATCCACATTTCTTTGCGACCAAATGAATTTATCGCATAGCGCCTGATGCAAAAATGTGTTGTATTCGCAGTTCTCGACTAATGATTTTAATTCCACGATAAAATCCTGCAAGCATTCAATATCATCAAGCCTTCGAAACACAAATTTGAACCGCTCTGCTCTCACATTCACTTTTGGTTTGAAATATTTCTTCAATGTCTTTATTAACTCTTCATATGTATAATCCCATTCTGATTTGGGAGTTATAAGAGTTCTTAAAATCTATATATGTATATAAAAATAAGTTGTATTTTCTTTGAAATTGATGTTCTCTGTAATTCGTGAACCGATTTTGTTTCTGAAAATTTCCCATGAAAGGTGACGACAATACCAAGGTTTTTATGTATATACGGATTTGTATGTGTACGAACAAGGACTCAAAAGTAAAGAAATGTAGTTTGAAAACGTTTTCTATCGACTGCTCAAAAACGGTTTAATCAATTTTGATGATTCTTTTTTTGTTGCATTCTTGAACTTCCCACGATTAATTCAAGGTATGAATCGGCTACCTGCGTTTCGTAGGAGCTCTGCATTAAAGAAAAATGTAAGTAGATCACCGCTCACAATTTTCCTTCAGTGGAGACCATTGCCAGCAGTCATGCAGCAGTGGCTATCGTTGCGATAGTGTGTGTGTGACTATATGGGTGCGCTCTAACGAAAACTAACTGATTGCTACCCAACGAACAACAAAATAAGTTGTATTGTGTGTTTAGGTATACGGTCTTTGTATGTGTATAACGCAAAAAAGGCTTAAATTCTTTTCGTTATCGCGGATATTGATCTATCGGTATTTTTTATGCGAGGAAAATAGTCGAGATTTTTCATATTTCCGGCATAGTGACACAAGCTATTGGTTTGTCTTGCTGTTTTATCACAAGTACATATGTATGTATTTATCCAATTGAATTTTTTTTTTTTTTTTGGGACGTATTTATACTGTTCAACCAAATAATGCTGAGTGTTTTTACTTACGTTTGCTGTTAATAAACGTTCGTGGGCCAACATCATTTCGACAGTTAAGAACAGTCAATGGAGTATTGTGTATGACGTATCGACAAGCGTGTTAACAGCAAAATTAGTTGGAAAATGATGCTCATTGGGAACAAACACTTGCAGATGCAGCAGTTGTCGCTCATCCTTATCAAATTCGAACTTTGTTTGCGATTATTTTGTCTACCTGTTTTCCATCGAATCCATCTGAATTGTGGACAAAATTTCCAGACTATCTATCGGAAGATATTCTGTTTCGAGTACGTCAAGTAAACCGTAATCCTGCAATTCATTTCACTCCTGAAATTTACAATGAAGCATGATTTGTATTGAAGATTTCTGTTTATCGATTGCTAATAAAGCATTAGCACAGTTGGGAATGCCATCACCTAATCGTGCAATGCATGACATTTTTGAGCTAGAACTGCAACGCGAACAACAATACAATCGCAACGAATTAAATGCTTTTGTTCAAGCAAATTTTTCGACATTGAATGTGGAGCAAAAAACGGCGCACGATACTATTATGCAAGCTGTCAATAGTGATGCCGGTGGATTTTATTTTCTGGATGCACCTGGAAGCACCGGAAAAACGTTTTTAATTTCATTGTTGTTGGAAACGATACGTTCCCAGAATAAAATTGCATTGGCATTGGCGTCTTCTGGCATTGCAGCCACTTTGTTAGATGGTGGTCGGACAGCACACTCAGCTTTGAAATTGCCATTGAATTACCAAATTCATGAAACCCCAACATGTAACATTTCAAAAACATCTGGAACGGCAAAATTATTGAAACGTTGCGGTATCATTATGTGGGATGAATGCACTATGGCGAATAAGAAATCTGTGAAAGCTTTGGAAAGAACAATGAAAGATGTTCGATATAATTCAGAGTTATTTGGTGATGCATTGATTTTATTGTCAGGCGATTTCAGACAAACATTGCCCGTCATTCCTAGATCGACAGCTGCCGATGAAATTAACGCTTGCTTAAAGTCTTCATATTTACGGAGATTTGTTAAAACATCGAACGTTCGTGTTCAGTTGCAGAATGATCCATCTGCTGATAAGTTCTCTAAGCAATTGCTGAAAATTGGAAATGGTGCGATGCCTGCTGATGAAGCTGATAACATTGCCAAATGATTTTTGCCGTTTTGTACAGTCAAAAGAGGAATTGATTGAAAGTGTTTTCCCTAACATAGCACAACAGTATAAATGCCATGCATGGTTGAGTGATAGAGCAATTTTAGCAGCTAAGAACAAAGATGTTAGTGAATTAAACATGCCTATACAATCCAAGATTCCTGGCGACTTGGTTTCGTACAAGTCTGTGGATACCGTTACCAATGAACAAAATGTTGTGAATTATCCAACTGAATTTTTGAATTCGTTAGATTTACCAGGATTGCCTCCGCATAATTAAAAGTTGGAGTCACTATCATTATGCTTCGCAATATTAATCAACCCCGTTTGTGTAATGGTACAAGACTTGCTGTTAAAAGATTGATGGCTTATGTAATTGAAGCTACTATTTTAGCTGGAAAATTCAAAGGCGAAAATGTAGTCATTCCACGCATCCCAATGATTACATCTGATATGCCATGTGAATTTAAACGACTTCAGTTTCCTGTCCGCCTTGCGTTTGCGGTTACTATTAATAAGGCGCAATTTGTTAATTATTAATAAGGAAGTTGTGGAGTGAATTGAGAGTATCCAGTTTTCTCACAAGGACAGTTGTATGTAGCCTGTTCCCGTGTTGGCAAACCATCGGTTTTGTATATTTACACCGAAAAGGGAAAAACAAAAAATGTTGTGTACCACAGAGCATTACAATAATTTTTTTTATTTTTCTCTATCTCTCTCCCTCTCTCTCTCTCTATCCTTTCCAAAGCCCGCACTGTGTGTAAAACATCTAGGGTATTAATAATAAAAAAAAATAGGTAAATAAAAGACATTGAATTTATTCGAATTTCCAACGAGTTTCATTTAATCGCCAAACGAAATTCAAACGGTACACAGTGCGGCCAATATCGTCGATCTCAACGAATTGTAGTTGGAAGGTTGATCGGGATTCATAATCGCTTGTGAAATAACTCCCAACGTCCATACACATTTTGGGGAGTTGTTTCACTTTTCGTTTGACGTGTTTTTTTTATTAAGGGGTTATTTCACGGAGCCGTCATTAGAATATCACGAGCGAAGCCGGGACGGGACAGCTAGTTTTATATAAAACTGCCCCCACAAACGGCACGAAAATTGAAACCTTTTACTTTTCTTCGCTTGCTAGTTTTATATAAATCTGCCCCCACAAACGGCACGAAAATTGAAACCTTTCACTTTTCTTCGCTTGCAGTAGAACCAATCCCGTTCAACACAAAAATGTGATTCAAGCGATAGGCGTACTGTTGAAAGTCGTCTTTGTCCATTATAAATGGATCAATATTTCCCCGAAAATTACCGATACTTATTTTATTGACTATGTCACTTATTTTTCGTCATTCGACGTCATAAGTCTTTGATTTATATTAATTAGTTTTTCTATTTTCTTTTATGTTTTACAGCACTGAAACACTCGCGTTGTGTACGGGTTTTTTTTTGGTTACTGCTAATCTATCATACGACCATCCTCGTCGACAAAATGTTATGTACTTCACGTACGCGATGGGTCATGTAATCAAACACGAGAGCAACTTTTAATGTTTATTAATAGAGAGTTCTTACATGACTGACTTAAACATAATAACTAATAGACTATTTATAACGACTATGTATATGTGTTAAGATCTAGGGTTAAGCATGAGGCACTTTAATACATTACAACAAGTTGTCACACCTGACAATGCCCAGCCCAAGTCTTTATGAAATTTCACATTTCACGAAATAGTATCACAAGAAGCTGAGAGGTTTAAAATAAAATTTTTAAAACTTTACGTCTACATACTTAATTAGTAATGAGTTAGAAGATGACGAAAGAAATTACAGCTTTGTGTAAATTATTTTTCATTAATTGAAGTAATGCACAAGCACTTTTGGGCCACAAATAACGTTTAAATTTAAAGATTTTCGTACATAGCTTAGGTTAGGTTGGCTTGGATGACCAATAAAGGTCCTTTGTGATACCACGGATCAAAACCAATTCGCCACTCATGGACAAACAGAACCAACCGGAGCTTTTGATAAAGCGATAGATGCGCATGACGTCTAAGGACGCTATGTTACCAAGGACTTCAAGGAAGGGGGACCCTAAATGGAGCATTCTTTTATGCGACAGAGCTGGGCAGTTACGTAGGAGGTGAGGGATACTTTCCTCCTCCTCCTCGTCCCTGCAGCTTCTGCAGAAGTCGTTTGAAAAGAGGCCAAGTCTTTTGGCATGTCGGCCTAGAAGGCAGTGTCCAGTGTGGTATCGTGGCAGATAAAGAATAAAACACATGCGCAGTGTACTTTACATTTATTAGGTTAGGCGGCAACTACATGCGCCTAAGCCAAATGCTATTACAATGAGTACCTGTCATGTACAGTGTTGCCATAAGGAAATGCATATTAATTTGGGTTCCGATTGCATTTATACAACATCTCCCCTTTGACTGGTAAAAATTCGTTGGCCTTATTTCCCGGCCGTATCTTGTCCTGTAGTGACTTTGCGGTGATGATTTTAACTGTGGTTGTGAAGATCCTTCGCGCATTTCATTTGCGCCCTTAACTATACCATCTCCTACTATTGCTCTGTCAATATCTTTCCTACTACTCGTTGTGCTACTATGTGAGGGTACCGCAATTGCATGGTTCTCTATATCGTCCCCTTTGGCTTGAGGAGGGTTCACTGACCTTCTAATCTGCTCAGTATTCCGACGTACTACTTCCTTATTTCCATTTCTCAGAAAATACGATCTTGGTACATCTGATCTAGCCTCGACTATTGCTCGTTCCCATTTATCCCCTTTCCTATACATCACGTATTGGCCAATTTCAAGATCTAGTTCTTTACGACGAGCATTCCTATCATAATAATACAACTTTTGCCTTTCCTTTGCACTTTCCATTTTTAACTGGGCTTCATTGTTGACGTTTTTTGGAATAAGCAAACTTTTCGAAACTGGGTGCTTAGTTCTAAATAATCTACTCGACAAGAGCTGGGATGGTGTATATCCGATACTCGGTATTATAGTGTTACGGTACTCCAAAAGGGAGTGAAAAAAATCTTTTTTCCCTACTTCCGATTTCTTAAGCATGTTTTTTATTATATGTACCCCTTTTTCTGCCAGGCCGTTGGATTTTGGGTAATATGGGCTGCTGTGAGTAAACTTAAATTCCCAATCTCTAGCAAACTCATGACACTTAAAAGAATTGAACGGCTGGTTGTCACATGTGACCTCCTCTGGTATTCCATTGGACGAAAATATTTCTTTAAGTGCACCGACAACACTAGGTGCTGATTTGTTTTCAAGCTTCTTAACGTCTATCCATCTAGAATGGTAGTCAACGACAATCAAAAAAGAACCGCCTTTAAAATCAAATATATCACTGGCCACTTTTTGATAAGGGTATTCTGGAATAGATCGCAGTATCATTGGATGTTTATTTTTGGCACAACTCTAATTTTCACAAATTGGGCATCTGCTAATGAAGTTCTGAATATCTCTACCCATGCATGGCCAATAAAAGAGAGTCTTGGCTCTTAAAATGGTTTTGGTTATTCCAAAATGGTTATCATGCAATTTGTTCAAAGCTTCCTTTCTAAGCGTTTGGGTTACAAATACCCTGCCTTCATAAAAAACTAGTCCCTCCTCTGCATACAAGGCATCCTTTATGCTCCAGTAGAACTTCAGGTGGTCCGGTAACTTGCTTTTCGAATTTGGCCGCCCTTCTTCATATAACTCTTTTAGCTCAATAAGAATTTTGACTTTACTTGTTTCTAATACGTATTTATCCGTAGCTCTATCGCTCATGCTTATACTATGAACTACCTCCTTCAACATGCCTTCCAACTCTACCGTTCTGTCCTGTGCTGGGTTACGTGACAACAAATCGGCAATATGTAAGTCTTTGCCGGGAACATAATCAATAGTTAGATCATACTTCAACAATTTAATCCTCATTCGCTGTATTCTGACTGAATAATTTGAACTGAGTGATTTTGCTAAGATCGATAACAATGGCTTGTGATCAGTTTGAATCGTAATTTTTTTCCCGTAGATAAATTCACTAAACTTTGTGCACGCGTAAACTATAGCTAACAATTCTTTCTCTATTTGTGCGTAGTGAATCTCAGCGTCAGTCAAGCTTTTAGACGCGTAACACACCGGCTTGCCATCTTGCAAGAGGCAACAACCTAGCCCATACTTTGAAGCATCCGATTGGATCACGATAGGTACATCTGGGTTGAACGTATGTAAGATGCTGGAGTTTTCTATGGCGTCTTTAATTTTATCCAATGCCTTTGTCTGTGTGTCCGTCCATTCAAAGCATGTATTTTTCCGCAGCAATTCCCTTAATGGCTGTGTAAGTTCTGCCAAACGTGGAATAAAGTTTCTCAAATAGTTAATGGTTCCTAAGTTTTTTTGCAGATCTTTGGTATTCCTCGGTACGGCGATTGTTTTAATAGCTTGCACCCGTTCAGGGTCTGGCCTTACCCCTAAGGCAGAAAAAATATGCCCCAGATATTTCACTTCCTGAGTTTGATATTGCACTTTTCGAGGGTTAAATTTGATATTGAAACATTTTGCTCTGTCTATCACTTTTGCTAAATTATTGTCATGCTCCTTTATCGTTTTTCCTCCTACTATAATGTCATCGATATAAACAAAAGTTTCTTATAAGTCTCCAAAATATTTTGTGTTTAACTTCTGAAACTTTTCAGGGGCTACCTTTATTCCAAATGGCAGGACATTAAAACGATAACAGCCGAATGGAGTCGTAAAGACTGTGAGTTTTTTGGACTCCTCCGTGAGTTGAACCTGCCAGAACCCTTCGACTAAATCCAGCACCGTGAAATATTTCATCCCTCTCATTTCCGTTCTAAAATCCTCAAACTTTGGTATTATAAAATGCTCATCCTTAATGCACTCATTCAACTCCCTGGGATCTAAGCAGATCCTCAACGATTTATACTTTTTCTCGACCACAACCATGTTGTGACCCCAATCAGATGGTACGTCTACTTTAGAAATTATGCCCCTTTCTTCCATTTGCCTCAATGTGTTTTGAACTTTGCTCCTGATACTCAACGGTAACCTTCTTGGCGGCTTGCTGGCTGGCTTAGCTCCGTCTTTTAGTTCTATGCTACATTTGTCAGGAAATCGCCCATAGCCTGAGAATACTTCTTTATTTCTTCTGTTCAACCGAATTGATTCTCTCAAGTAAACGAAGTTCTACGCATGCTTTGAGACCTAACAATGGCTGTGACAAAACGTCAGCCACAACAAAACTCAGCGAATATGACTTAGATTTATAGCTAACACTCAGAGTAATCCTACCTAGTACATGCAAATTAAATCCCCCATATGCTTGTAACCTAACCTCACATGCGCTCATTACTGGGTAATGACACATTTTTGGGTAAAATGTTAACTTGTGAGCCGGTGTCAAGTTTAAATTCAATCATCGTGTTCTGAACGATAAATTTTTCTGTCCATGATGAAACGCTAATGTCTACACTACTTAATGAATCCACGAATAGCACATCATCATCACTTCCACAGTCCAAATCATATTTTACCGCAAGATCACTAACCTGTTTTATTTGCTGACATGCCGCAGCGAAATGATTGAATTTACCGCAAGCTGCGCATTTTTTGCCGAACGCGGGACATCTTCCTTTCTGGTGAACATAATTGCAGTACGCACATGGTCTTTTAACCCCATATCCCTGACTGTTTAATTTGCTGTTATTTTCAAATGAAAGTGCATTCCCTTTTACATATCTGGAATTAAAATTTTGATTTCGGTTTTTATTTACAATAGCTTTGTTCAATGAGGCTGTCCAGCTCAGTCCAGTACATGTAAATTACAGGTTTTCGTGTTCAATGAGAAAAATTTTGGTCCAGCTCATGTTCGCTTTTTGTTCAATGACTCTGCCTGAACTCTGCTCTGAGCAGAATTTCTGCACTTACTTTTGAGGTAGAACAGATTTGTGAGAAACGTCAAAATCAGCTGTGATTGCAAATTAATTGTTTTCTCCTCGAAGTGAAAAGTTGTTACTTTCTGAATTCATCGCCTCTAATACCATTTGTTCCAACAAATTAAGTTCCATTATTTTATTGCTTTTATTTCACAATTTATACTAAACTTGTAAATTCAAATAATTATCCAAGAGTCGAAAATGAAGTTGTCATTTTTGACAACTAACATATGGCTGTATTTTTCTGTTCTACCTTTGATCTGACATATTTCACAAATCTGTTCTGCTCTGCCTTGCCTTTTTTCTCATTGAACAAAGCTAATATTTTTTTCTAAATTTTGATTGGCACTACTACTTCCCCCTGTTTTGTTCACCCCATGCACCATCTCCTGTTGTCTGGATTGAGTTGATCCGTCTCCCTGCATCATCTTAATCTGGACTCCAGTAATTTCTGCAACTCGACAAATTTCAATGGATTTCGCCAATGTTAGGTCGCTTTGCTTCAATAGTTGTGTTTGCACAGATCCATCCGCAATCCCAAGAACTATTCGGTCTCTCACCATAGAATCTTTCTCTGCCCAAAGCTGCAGCTATCCACCAGTGCTGATATGTCCATTAGGAAATGGTCAAAAGGTTCGCCTTCGTTTTGATTCCCCGCATAAGATAAGAACCTTTCATAGATTATGTTCGACGTTCTCGGATTGCAGTATTGCTCAAACTTCTCCAGAACTTTATTTAAGTTCTTGTTTTCGTTTGCCGCAAAGTCGAATGTATGGTACAGCTCTATGGCCCACTCCCGGCACAACTCAGAAATCTCGCTACCTGAATTGACTGCTCCTCCTTATCCGTTTTCGTTGCGGTCACATATATCGCAAAGTACGTCTTAAATTTCTTCCAATTATCCCGCAAATTACCATCCAGGCACAATTGTTAGGATTTCGGAAAATCCATATTGGCTCAGTTGTTAATTTACCTGCTTTATGCTGCTTCTATTTTAAAATTTTTGTTTGCCGGCTGCGCCATGTGGTATCGTGGCAGATAAAAAATAAAACACATGCGCTGTGTACTTTACATTTATTAGGTTAGGCGGCAACTGCATGCGCCTAAGCCAAATGCTATTACAATGAGTACCTGTCATGTACAGTGTTGCCATAAGGAAATGCATATTAATTTGGGTTCCGATTGCATTTATACAACATTTATAGAACACCAACAACGCAGCTGATTTGTGATCGCTTTAGTTTGACCAACTCGGTAATGCGTTTATGATCCAGCCTGGGCCAGATCTGTCTCGAGATGAGACACGTTGACACGTTTTCCCATCTGAGGTTGGTCTTGCTAGTAGCATTCAGCTTTAGTAGATGCTTACATGTAGCTAGGGGCATACCCAGAGAACTGCCTATCAGACAGAATCCTTAGAGTAGTGCCTTGTCTGGCGAGTTCGTCTGCCCTGCAGTTTCCTGGCCTGGCACCCAGCATAGGTGAATATTGAACTGCTCTGTCATCTCCATAAGAGATAAACGGCAGTTGAGAGCGGCCTTTGAAGTAAACGAGCACGATTCCAGAGACTTGATTGCCGCTTGGCTGTCAGTGAGAATGGTAATATCCCTGACAGATAGTACATTGCACTTCAGCCAGGACAGGGCTTCCTTAATCGCCATGATTTCCGCCTGAAAAACGCTACAATGATCAGGGACGCGGAACGCGGGACACCACATCCCACCCCGCCTTCGGTCTTAGAACCATCTATGAAAAAGTGTAGCGAGTTTTCGTACATAAGATCTTACAAAAAAACCGAGCCTTAAGTTAGATAGGAAAAATAAAAGAAAGAAAGGACATATAGACCAAGCTTTGCAAAAAAAAAGTTATTATGTAAATTTTTGTAGCTCTAGTGTTACAGGGTGTAATTTTAACATTTATTGTATGAAAGGTTGGGATTTGTACATATGTGTGTTCATCCATAGATGACCTGCTCCTATATTTTTATTTGGAAAATCGAATGCACTAACATTAGTTGGCTTCAAAGTCTTAAAAGATTTTTCTGAATCTAAAGTCTTTAAGGACTTAAATGACTTTTAAAGATTTTAATGGTTTTGAAAGAGTTCATTTAATTCAATGGCTTCACAAACTTTAATGACTTGACGGACCTATAACAACGTCTTACCTTCAAAGATGACAGTGACTTTAGCGACTTTAATGACTTCAAAGACCTTAAAGACTTCAAAACCTTGATTGAATACTACTGAACGCATGGCAATTAAAAGCAAATTGAAGTCTTTTTATCATTGTAAAAAATTATTGACCTAGCCATGGACTTGAAAGGACGATTGTATACGATGTTTGGTACGAATAACTTAAAAATAAATTCAAATTAAAAAATAACTAACTTTGGAAAGCAAATCTCAATCTTAAATTTTTTTTAAAAAGACCAAAAAATTATATTTGTTACGTACTACCAAAAACAAAAATATAGTGAACTCTCCCTAAGTCGAATTTCTCTCTAACTCGATTTTTTTCGCCATATTTTAGCATTCCTAGCTTTTATTTATTTTTTTTGTTAACTTTTTAACTTCGCAGTGGGAAGTTGTTGTAATGGGGCCGATTTTGTGAATCGAGGATTTTGACATATCTCCACGTTTTAAGGTCACCTGAATCCAAATCCAACGTTTTTACAGAGATGTCTGTGTGTGTGTATGTACATATGTACGTATATGCGTATGTTCCTATGTGCGTTCGGAATTATCTTTCGCCTCGATTATCTCGAGAACCAAATATGATATGGACATGGGACCGGGTTCATTTGACGCGTAATTACGTAACTTAGAACTGATTAAGTTTCTAGAAAAATCGGGCCATTAGTTTTTTGTTAGTAATTTAATAACTAAAATAAAGGCAAACTAGCTGAATTTTGAAATTGATGGTTTCTACTATTCATTCGTGCAGATTCTAAATACCGTCGTAGTGATTTTTTTTTTATATTATAATTGTATGTTTTAGCAAAATTTTTATGAATGTCGTAGCAATTATTTTAAAAAAAATGTTATTAAAAAATATACTTATGAACAAAAACTAGATTAATGTGTATAATTTTAAATTTATATTATCAGGCCAGGAGAATAATGAGATTTCGAACTAGCCAACTCGTAACAATTAGTTATAATAAAAAAAATTACGTTGATAACAATAATAAAAAGTGGTCTGGGTGCGACCCGCAACGTCCACACGACTAACTTCCCAGTGGGAAGAAATAAAAAAATAATATTAATTTTTTAATTAATAAGTATTATGTTTATTTATTTTTTATTATTTATTTTCGTCGCTAACAATTATTCATGTACCAATGTTGTTATTTTATTTGTATAAGTCTTCTGTTTATGTCAATTAACTTTGAAATATTATTTTCACATGATCAAGATCTTTGCGCATACGAAAAGGTTTAATGAAACTCAATCCCAAACACTAATGGCCTACACATAAACACTTGCTTCTACAATTACTACGATGTTTGATGAACAATGAAATTTTCTTCTTCACGTTATCAAGAAACCATCAACTTGGAGATATCTCATCAATACCACTCATCAACTAAGAATGCTGAATTAACATTTCTTTACTTACAAGTAACTAAACAACAATATTGATAACAGACTACGCAGCTGACAGCACAATACAATTTACTTTCTTCATGAATTGTTCAAGACTGACATCACAAAACTACTGCTTTTCACCATGAACCGTTCAAAAATCATCAGTAGGAGATTATTAACCATATCCTCAAGAATTTTATCATCTTCAACAAACATTTCCATATTGGCTTGTCACAAAAAAATAATAACTAGCAGAAATTGATGAAGCTCTCATAACATCAATCAGCCCATACACAACATATGCAATTAAATCGACTTTACATAAGACTTATCAAAATATGAAATAACAATATTTTTTCATAAATACTATTTATATGTATGTACTTATAGAAATGAAAAAAAGCATTGTTTCATCAAAAATAAGTTTTACGGTTAATAACTTCTACTTACAACCATGTTCCACATCATAATTTATTTTTTAAATGTTAAATGTACATCATACTATTACCTCTAAATGTTTTCTCAAACATAATATTCTTGTATTAATTGCATATTAATAAAGCAACCTTGAATTGCAAAAAGATTGTTGTTTTTTTTATACCGAAGAATATATTCACATCCCATTTTTATGAAAAAATATTGTTATTTCATATTTTGATAAGTCCTATGTAAAGTCGATTTCTTCCATTTTAAATCCGATTTCTTTTCGATGACGGCACTCCCTCCCTCCTTCTCTCCCATTTCCTCCTTCAACATCGCAATGATTCCTGGAAAAAAAAATTCAATTATAAAAATGGATCCTCAAAGTAAGTTAAATTTCGTTTTGTGCATGAATAACAATTATCAATAGATTATCATACGTACATGATAATTGTTATTTCTGCACAACAAAAAATTAACTTACTTTGAGGATCCATTTTTATAATTGAATTTTTTTTTCCAGGAATCATTGCGATGTTGAAGGAGGAAATGGGAGAGAAGGAGGGAGGGAGTGCCGTCATCGACGCCATGACTAGGCGAATGCTCCAAAGTGAGCTCGCTAGTCATGACGTCGAAATGGCGTCTGAGGAGCGTCCCTCCGAAAAGATCCCCTTGAAAGAGAGTATTATAATAATCATAATAATTATAATAATAAAATAAATAAAAATAATAAATAAAAATAATACTTATTAATTAAAAAATTAATATTGTTTTTTTATTCCTTCCCACAACCAGACCAATTTTTTAAATTATGCTAACCTTTTTTTTTTTATTAAATAAACGCTTTCGAACAAAAAAAAATGTTTCTTTCTCAAACTCGAATTTTTCCAAAACTCGCTCTAACTCCAACAAATCATGGTACCCCGTGAAAATTCGACTTAGGGGGAGTCCACTGTATAAGTACTTGGCGCAACAGACCGTATGTGGTCCAAGCCTAGCTTGTATCGTGCGTGTTATTAGTGTTTTAGAAACTTTCTCATGACAATCATTACTCTCGGACGTTTGCAAGGCATTCCCAAGAGGTGGGCCCGTAAAAAAATATTTCAATGATTTCTAGAACTCGAACCTCGAGCCTCCAGTTCGTTCCATCACCTCGAGTTTTTCACGTTCCATCATTGTAAAAAAAGTAGAGAGTCGAAAGTACAGACCCCTACCTCCCAATTAAATCATAAAAAAAAAATTAATTAAATCATAAAAAAAAAATCTGCGAGAAAAAGGTAAAGCCCTTTAAGTAACATCTTTGGTCGTTTCAACCCCATATCCGTTTTATTTCATTTATAGTGTATACACCACGATATTATAACTGAAAAGTACAAAAAAGATATGACAACTACCTCCAACAGTTTAATCCACGATGCAAGTATCGATTATTCCCAAAATTTAGATAGATAGATAGATACTTTTAATTCAATTACAAGAGATATTTACAACGAATTACTTAAGTACAAAAAGAGAAATTATGATGACATTTTATATTTTAACGAAAAATAGAATTAAATGCCACTTCAAAAGGCTTAACATTAGATATAACAAAGAGTGGGTGGGGTAACCTTAAATATGTAATTTACGCTATTTAAAAGTAAAAAAAATTTGAGGAAAATACAAATTTAAAAGAAATTGTCTATCCAGAATAATTAATTCAAAAAATTTAAAAAAAAAAAAAAAATAACGAAAATGAAAATTCATTTAACCAGTATATCGGAGTTGACTAAGTTTGAACGCTAAGAAGAAATTCCATATTTTCTATATCTATGTTTAGAAGCCAATGTTTTGGATGTCTTGTGAACGCAGCTCGTAGTCTTATTGTCCTGATTGAATAAGGAAGCTTGTTAAATAAACGACATGAAACCACAGTGTAAGAATTGCGAAAGGCTGTTCTTCTAAAGTTTGGCACAGAGATAAGATTCATGGCATCACCACGCAAATTGTAATTATCAAGTACTCTAAAATTTAAATTTCCTGATCTATTGAAAAATACCTTTAGCATCTTGAAACAGTACAAATGACGTACAGGAAGAATTTTCAATTTTTGAAATAAAGGAAAACTATGATGCATACGATTTTTTCTGTAAATTTTTCTTAAAATATATTTTTGTAATATAAGTATCGGCTCAATTTTATTGAAAGAAATACCTCCCCAGCAGCAAATTCCATACTGCAATTTAGAGTCAAAGATTCCATAATAAATTATCTTTAAGAGATCTTTGTGACCCCAATCAGATGGTACGTCTACTTTAGAAATTATGCCACTTTCTTCCATTTGCCTCAATGTGTTTTGAACTTTGCTCCTGATACTCAACGGTAACCTTCTTGGCGGCTTGCTGGCTGGCTTAGCTCCGTCTTTTAGTTCTATGCTACATTTGTCAGGAAATCGCCCATAGCCTGAGAATACTTCTTTATTTCTTCTGTTCAACCGAATTGATTCTCTCAAGTAAACGAAGTTCTACGCATGCTTTGAGACCTAACAATGGCTGTGACAAAACGTCAGCCACAACAAAACTCAGCGAATATGACTTAGATTTATAGCTAACACTCAGAGTAATCCTACCTAGTACATGCAAATTAAATCCCCCATATGCTTGTAACCTAACCTCACATGCGCTCATTACTGGGTAATGACACATTTTTGGGTAAAATGTTAACTTGTGAGCCGGTGTCAAGTTTAAATTCAATCATCGTGTTCTGAACGATAAATTTTTCTGTCCATGATGAAACGCTAATGTCTACACTACTTAATGAATCCACGAATAGCACATCATCATCACTTCCACAGTCCAAATCATATTTTACCGCAAGATCACTAACCTGTTTTATTTGCTGACATGCCGTAGCGAAATGATTGAATTTACCGCAAGCTGCGCATTTTTTGCCGAACGCGGGACATCTTCCTTTCTGGTGAACATAATTGCAGTACGCACATGGTCTTTTAACCCCATATCCCTGACTGTTTAATTTGCAGTTATTTCCAAATGAAAGTGCATTCCCTTTTACATATCTGGAATTAAAATTTTGATTTCGGTTTTTATTTACAATAGCTTTGTTCAATGAGGCTGTCCAGCTCAGTCCAGTACATGTAAATTACAGGTTTTCGTGTTCAATGAGAAAAATTTTGGTCCAGCTCATGTTCGCTTTTTGTTCAATGACTCTGCCTGAACTCTGCTCTGAGCAGAATTTCTGCACTTACTTTTGAGGTAGAACAGATTTGTGAGAAACGTCAAAATCAGCTGTGATTGCAAATTAATTGTTTTCTCCTCGAAGTGAAAAGTTGTTACTTTCTGAATTCATCGCCTCTAATACCATTTGTTCCAACAAATTAAGTTCCATTATTTTATTGCTTTTATTTCACAATTTATACTAAACTTGTAAATTCAAATAATTATCCAAGAGTCGAAAATGAAGTTGTCATTTTTGACAACTAACATATGGCTGTATTTTTCTGTTCTACATTTGATCTAACATATTTCACAAATCTGTTCTGCTCTGCCTTGCCTTTTTTCTCATTGAACAAAGCTAATATTTTTTTCTAAATTTTGATTGGCACTACTACTTCCCCCTGTTTTGTTCACTCCATGCACCATCTCCTGTTGTCTGGATTGAGTTGATCCGTCTCCCTGCATCATCTTAATCTGGACTCCAGTAATTTCTGCAACTCGACAAATTTCAATGGATTTCGCCAATGTTAGGTCGCTTTGCTTCAATAGTTGTGTTTGCACAGATCCATCCGCAATCCCAAGAACTATTCGGTCTCTCACCATAGAATCTTTCTCTGTCCAAAGCTGCAGCTATCCACCAGTGCTGATATGTCCATTAGGAAATGGTCACAAGGTTCGCCTTCGTTTTGATTCCCCGAATAAGATAAGAACCTTTCATAGATTATGTTCGACGTTCTCGGATTGCAGTATTGCTCAAACTTCTCCAGAACTTTATTTAAGTTCTTGTTTTCGTTTGCCGCAAAGTCGAATGTATGGTACAGCTCTATGGCCCACTCCCGGCACAACTCAGAAATCTCGCTACCTGAATTGACTGCTCCTCCTTATCCGTTTTCGTTGCGGTCACATATATCGCAAAGTACGTCTTAAATTTCTTCCAATTATCCCGCAAATTACCATCCAGGCACAATTGTTAGGATTTCGGAAAATCCATATTGGCTCACTTGTTAATTTACCTGCTTTATGCTGCTTCTATTTTAAAATTTTTGTTTGCCGGCTGCGCCATGTGGTATCGTGGCAGATAAAAAATAAAACACATGCGCTGTGTACTTTACATTTATTAGGTTAGGCGGCAACTGCATGCGCCTAAGCCAAATGCTATTACAATGAGTACCTGTCATGTACAGTGTTGCCATAAGGAAATGCATATTAATTTGGGTTCCGATTGCATTTATACAACATTTATAGAACACCAACAACGCAGCTGATTTGTGATCGCTTTAGTTTGACCAACTCGGTAATGCGTTTATGATCCAGCCTGGGCCAGATCTGTCTCGAGATGAGACACGTTGACACGTTTTCCCATCTGAGGTTGGTCTTGCTAGTAGCATTCAGCTTTAGTAGATGCTTACATGTAGCTAGGGGCATACCCAGAGAACTGCCTATCAGACAGAATCCTTAGAGTAGTGCCTTGTCTGGCGAGTTCGTCTGCCCTGCAGTTTCCTGGCCTGGCACCCAGCATAGGTGAATATTGAACTGCTCTGTCATCTCCATAAGAGATAAACGGCAGTTGAGAGCGGCCTTTGAAGTAAACGAGCACGATTCCAGAGACTTGATTGCCGCTTGGCTGTCAGTGAGAATGGTAATATCCCTGACAGATAGTACATTGCACTTCAGCCAGGACAGGGCTTCCTTAATCGCCATGATTTCCGCCTGAAAAACGCTACAATGATCAGGGACGCGGAACGCGGGACACCACATCCCACCCCGCCTTCGGTCTTAGAACCATCTGTGAAAAAGTGTAGCGAGTTTTCGTACATAAGATCTTACAAAAAAAACCGAGCCTTAAGTTAGATAGGAAAAATAAAAGAAAGAAAGGACATATAGACCAAGCTTTGCAAAAAAAAAGTTATTATGTAAATTTTTGTAGCTCTAGTGTTACAGGGTGTAATTTTAACATTTATTGTATGAAAGGTTGGGATTTGTACATATGTGTGTTCATCCATAGATGACCTGCTCCTATATTTTTATTTGGAAAATCGAATGCACTAACATTAGTTGGCTTCAAAGTCTTAAAAGATTTTTCTGAATCTAAAGTCTTTAAGGACTTAAATGACTTTTAAAGATTTTAATGGTTTTGAAAGACTTCATTTAATTCAATGGCTTCACAAACTTTAATGACTTGACGGACCTATATGACTCAACGTCTTACCTTCAAAGATGACAGTGACTTTAGCGACTTTAATGACTTCAAAGACCTTAAAGACTTCAAAACCTTGATTGAATACTACTGAACGCATGGCAATTAAAAGCAAATTGAAGTCCTTTTATCATTGTAAACAATTATTGACCTAGCCATGGACTTGAAAGGACGATTGTATACGATGTTTGGTACGAATAACTTAAAAATAAATTCAAATTAAAAAATAACTAACTTTGGAAAGCAAATCTCAATCTTAAAATTTTTTTAAAAAGACCAAAAAATTATATTTGTGAACTCTCCCTAAGTCGAATTTCTCTCTAACTCGATTTTTTTCGCCATATTTTAGCATTCCTAGCTTTTATTTATTTTTTTTGTTAACTTTTTAACTTCGCAGTGGGAAGCTGTTGTAATGGGGCCGATTTTGTGAATCGAGGATTTTGACATATCTCCACGTTTTAAGGTCACCTGAATCCAAATCCAACGTTTTTACAGAGATGTCTGTGTGTGTGTATGTACATATGTACGTATATGCGTATGTTCCTATGTGCGTTCGGAATTATCTTTCGCCTCGATTATCTCGAGAACCAAAGATGATATGGACATGGGACCGGGTTCATTTGACGGGCCATTAGTTTTTTGTTAGTAATTTAATAACTAAAATAAAGGCAAACTAGCTGAATTTTGAAATTGATGGTTTCTACTATTCATTCGTGCAGATTCTAAATACCGTCGTAGTGATTTTTTTTTAATATTATAATTGTATGTTTTAGCAAAATTTTTATGAATGTCGTAGCAATTATTTTAAAAAAAATTTTATTAAAAAATATACTTATGAACAAAAACTAGATTAATGTGTATAATTTTAAATTTATATTATCAGGCCAGGAGAATAATGAGATTTCGAACTAGCCAACTCGTAATAATTAGTTATAATAAAAAAAATTACGTTGATAACAATAATAAAAAGTGGTCTGGGTGCGACCCGCAACGTCCACAGGACTAACTTCCCAGTGGGAAGAAATAAAAAAATAATATTAATTTTTTAATTAATAAGTATTATTTTTATTTATTTTTTATTATTTATTTTCGTCGCTAACAATTATTCATGTACCAATGTTGTTATTTTATTTTTATAAGTCTTCTGTTTATGTCAATTAACTTTGAAATATTATTTTCACATGTTCAAGATCTTTGCGCATACGAAAAGGTTTAATGAAGCTCAATCCCAAACACTAATGGCCTACACATAAACACTTGCTTCTACAATTACTACGATGTTTGATGAACAATGAAATTTTCTTCTTCACGTTATCAAGAAACCATCAACTTGGAGATATCTCATCAATACCACTCATCAACTAAGAATGCTGAATTAACATTTCTTTACTTACAAGTAACTAAACAACAATATTGATAACAGACTACGCAGCTGACAGCACAATACAATTTACTTTCTTCATGAATTGTTCAAGACTGACATCACAAAACTACTGCTTTTCACCATGAACCGTTCAAAAATCATCAGTAGGAGATTATTAACCATATCCTCAAGAATTTTATCATCTTCAACAAACATTTCCATATTGGCTTGTCACAAAAAAATAATAACTAGCAGAAATTGATGAAGCTCTCATAACATCAATCAGCCCATACACAACATATGCAATTAAATCGGATTTAAAATGGAAGAAATCGACTTTACATAAGACTTATCAAAATATGAAATAACAATATTTTTTCATAAATACTATTTATATGTATGTACTTATAGAAATGAAAAAAAGGATTGTTTCATCGAAAATAAGTTTTACGGTTAATAACTTCTACTTACAATCATGTTCCACATCATAATTTATTTTTTAAATGTTAAATGTACATCATACTATTACCTCTAAATGTTTTCTCAAACATAATATTCTTGTATTAATTGCATATTAATAAAGCAACCTTCAATTGCAAAAAGATTGTTGGTTTTTTTATATCGAAGAATATATTCACATCCCATTTTTATGAAAAAATATTGTTATTTCATATTTTGATAAGTCTTATGTAAAGTCGATTTCTTTCATTTTAAATCCGATTTATTTCCAGATCAATTTATTCACATGGATCCTCAAAGTAAGTTAAATTTCGTTTTGTGCATGAATAACAATAATCAATAGATTATCATACGTACATGATAATTGTTATTTTTGCACAACAAAAAATTAACTTTCTTTGAGGATCCATTTTTATAATTGTATTTTTTTTTTAAGGAATCATTGCGATGTTTAGGGAGGAAATGGGAGAGAAGGAGGGAGGGAGTGCCCTCATCGACGCCATGACTAGGCGAATGCTCCAAAGTGAGCTCGAAATGACGTCTGAATAGCCTCCCTCTGAAAAGATCCCCTTGAAAGAGGATAAAAGTGAGTATTATAATAATCATAATAATAATAATAATAAAATAAATAAAAATAATACTTATTAATTAAAAAATTAATATTGTTTTTTTATTTCTTCCCACTAGGAAGTTAGTCGTGTGGACCTTGCGGGTCGCAACCAGACCAATTTTTTAAATTATGCTAACCTTTTTTTTTTTATTAAATAAACGCTTTCGAACAAAAAAAAAATGTTTCTCTCTCAAGCTCGAATTTTTCCAAAACTCGCTCTAACTCCAACAAATCATGGTACCCCGTGAAAATTCGACTTAGGGGGAGTTCACTGTATAAGTACTTGGCGCAACAGACCGTATGTGGTCCACGCCTAGTTTGTATCGTGCGTGTTATTAGTGTTTTAGAAACTTTCTCATGACAATCATTACTCTCGGACGTTTGTCAGGCATTCCCAAGAGGTGGGCCCGTAAAAAAATATTTTAATGATTTCTAGAACTCGAACCCCGAGCCTCCAGTTCGTTCCATCACCGCGAGTTTTTCACGTTCCATCATTGTAAAAAAAGTAGAGAGTCGAAAGTACAGACCCCTACCTCCCAATTAAATAATAAAAAAAAAAAATCTGCGAGAAAAAGATAAAGCCCTTTAAGTAACATCTTTGGTCGTTTTAACCCCATATCCGTTTTATTTCATTTATAGTGTATACACCACGATATTATAACTGAAAAGTACAAAAAATATATGACAACTACCACCAACAGTTTAAACCACGATGCAAGTATCGATTATTCCCAAAATTTAGATAGATAGATAGATACTTTTAATTCAATTACAAGAGATATTTACAACGAATTACTTAAGTACAAAAAGAGAAATTATGATGACATTTTATATTTTAACGAAAAATAGAATTAAATGCCACTTCAAAAGGCATAACATTAGATATAATAAATAATGGGTGGGGTAACCCTAAATATGTAATTTACACTATTTAAAAGTAAAAAAAAATTGAGGAAAATACAAATTTAAAAGAAATTGTCTAACCAGAATAATTAATTCAAAAAATTAAAAAAAAAAAAAAAACAACGAAAATGAAAATTCATTTAACCAATACATCGGAGTGGACTAAGTTTGAACGCTAAGAAGAAATTCCATATTTGCTAGACTTATGTTTAGCCAATGTTTTGGATGTCTTGTAAACGCAGCTGGTAGTCTTATTGTCCTGATTGAATAAGGACGCTTGTTAAATAAACGACATGAAACCACAGTGTAAGAATTGCGAAAGGCTGTTCTTCTAAAGTTTGGCACAGAGATAAGATTCATGGCATCACCACGCAAATTGTAATTATCAAGTACTCTAAAATTTAAATTTCCTGATCTATTGAAAAATACCTTTAGCATCTTGAAACAGTACAAATGACGTACAGGAAGAATTTTCAATTTTTGAAATAAAGGAAAACTATGATGCATACGATTTTTTCTGTAAATTTTTCTTAAAATATATTTTTGTAATATAAGTATCGGCTCAATTTTATTGAAAGAAATACCTCCCCAGTAGCAAATTCCATACTGCAATTTAGAGTCAAAGATTCCATAATAAATTATCTTTAAGAGATCTGAAGAGCAACCGTTACGCAACTAGAAAAAATTTCTGAGCGTAGCACGTAAATATTGTCTCAATGCATTGGTGTGGTTAGCAAAACACATCCTAGAGTCAATGATGATCCCCAAATATTTTAACTCATCGACTTTCTCAATTTGAAAGCATTTTTCGTTGCATTCTAGAGTGCTACAAAAGTGTTTGAAGGAAAACTGGAGTAACAAGAGCAGCTCGACAGTTTAAAGTTTTGGCATTCAGGTGCATGGTAGAAAAAAATCCTCATCAAATGTACTTTGAGCTGACAAATTGAAAAACATAATTTTTGTTTTGGAACTAAGACTGTCTGAGCCATAGGCACAACCGACATCATCTGCAAAAGCAGTAAGAGTACTTCCGAAATTTAGTTTAAAAAGAGAGTTAATGTACATTAAAAACAGAATGGGTCCCAAAACAGATCCTTGGGGAACTCCGAGATTAATAAACTTAGTTTCACTTCTGATCTCATCAATCTTAACTCTTTGGGGTCTGTTAATCCGGTAAGAATTGAACCAGTTTAACATGAAGCCTCGAAAACCAGCTTTATCAATCTTTCTCAGCAAAATTTCATGGTTCACCATATCAAATGCTTTAGTTATATCGACAAATAACGCAGCCGTCAACTTTTTTCTATCTAGGTTATTAAGTATTTGGGAACAAAAATGTAAAAGAGCATTTTCCGTAGATTTTCCTTTCTGAAATCCGTATTGAGCTAAACTGAAAAAGTTAGTATTATGTAAAAATAATACTACTCTATTTTTTACTGCTTTTTCAAAAATTTTGCTGAAAGAAGGAAGGAGTGAAATGGATCTATAATTGGTTATATCATCAGCAGCCCCTTTTTTAAAAAGTGGCATGATATCCGCACATTTTAGTGCTTCAGGAAACTCCACAGATAAAATACTTTTATTGAATATATGTGCTAGGATATCGACTATAAAGCATGCAATACTTTTTATCGTACGACTTGATACGCCATCAATACCTCGAGAGTTTGAATTTTTCAATTTACCAATAATTTTTAAGAGCTCAAAAGCAGTTATATTAGTGAAAAAAAAGAACTTTCCTGAGAAGATTCTCTCACATTTTCCAAACAACTACAAAGTCTACAAATCGGCATGGTGGAATGGGGCTTCAAGGATTCAGCAATAGTAGCAAAGTAGGTATTAAATTTGTCAGCTATGACTTTTTTATCGGTAATCACAGTATTATCAACATTAATATTAAAACTCTTTTTAGACAAAGAAGATTTATGAAGTATGCTATTTAATACCTGCCATTCACCTTTAAGATTACCTTTGACTAAACTAAATTTATTCCGGAAAAAACTGTTACGGAACACAGTTTCTTATATCTTTTTTTTAAGTTAAGATTATGAGAATGTACTAGACATTTTACTCTAAGCTAATTTTTTGTAATAACTTTATTTAATAAAAAGGTAGAAATCTAAGGCTTTAGCCTCTTTATTGGTTTTGTTAAGAATAGCTTGTTACTAGATTTCCCAATATGTTTAGAAAGTGTTGCTATGAAAAGATCATATGATTTAAAAACATTGTTTTCAGAATAAACGTCTACCCAAAGTTCAAAATAAAGAAAAGTTTTGAGTTTAGAGAAGTCAATTTTAATTACCATGTTGAGAGAACTAGAATCAACTACTTTTGTAATCAAAGAAGTGTTCACCAATAAACCGATCATAGCGTGGTCAGTGATACTCAAATCAAAAATGCACTTTTGACAAGAACTTAAGGAAACATGAGTAAACCGGACATAAATATGGTCTAAGCATTTACCAGAAATCAGTCTAGTTGGTTCATTAATTAACGAGGCTAATCCATGAGAAGTCAACAGAGATAAGTAAGTAGAATTAAAATCACTACTATCTAAAATATCTAAATTCAAATCACCCAAAATTATAAAATTTTTTGATTTTTCATTATCTAAAAAATTTGAAAATTCTTCCATGAAAACAGAAACATTGTATCTATGAAGACGATAGATACATAGTATAACAAAAATTTCATTATTATTCTTAAAAGGTTTCAAAATATCGGCACTCTTGAAATCTAATCGTGAGCTAACACAATCATATTCTTGCTTCACAAAACAGCCTACACCACCAGCTACGTAGTTATCATTTGTATTGGCAAAAAAATTAAATCCAGGTAGGCAAACAAAGGATACCAAGTGAGATGCAAGAGAAGCAAAATTCTCTCTCAAACTTCTGATATTCTGGTGAATGAGGAAAAGTTTGTTTATACAAAATGAACTGGATATAAATACATTCTCAAAATTATTAGAATTAGAATTGAGATCGGAAGTAGTAATATCATCATTAACTAGGTTAATTTCACAATTCATTTAGGAAATATTAATATTAAAAAGCAGAAATTAATCAAGAAGTTTAAGATCATTAAAAGACCTAATTGGGATGGCAATGTTACCTTCAACCTTTCTCATTAAAATGTTATTCTTTTTGTACCACACATATTTATAACATTTCTCCTCCATTACCGCCTTCACCTGCATTAACAACGCTTGTGCGTATTTGGTTAGAGCGTCGTTGATAAAAATATCGGAACGTTTGCCGCTACCGCTGCCACTGCTGCTGCTGCTGCTGCTGCTACCATGTATGCTTGCGTTGACGATTTTCCTTTTCTTCATTTTCTCCTTCATTATTCGTTGCTTCAGAGACAACTCTGAAAATTATAGACAGATGATCCGTTTGCTTGAAGAGAGAGCATTCTCATCGTTTTTCTTTTTCTTTGTTTTTAGTTCTTTCAAATAGCATTTGGTAATTTGACTGTCTTCAACTTCCACTCCCAGTGCATCACGAAATATTTTAAGAGCAACACTTTTAGAGTTGCTTTCATCAACGTTAGGTACTCCAACAATTTCAATATTATTCAGCAGTCCACTTTGCTGTTGCCAATTTAACCTGCTTTCAAGGCTATGGATTTTTTCTTTGAGATCCGCATCCTCTTCAGGCAATAAGTTCAATGATTGTAGAAACTCTTTATTAAAGCTCTCAAAATTTGCTAGTTTCTCGTATATCATTTGCAGTGTGCAATCTCCTACTCCTTCACCAGAGACCGACTTAGAAATTATCGTAGACTGAGAGGTTTTCTGGACGAGTTTGTAGCAGATCCACTATGCTTCTTTACTTCTGGCTGCTTGTTCTTGATATGTAACGTATCAGGCAAATGGAAAGATTTTCGTCGCCTCAGAATATCGCACTTGTCACACCGAAAAGGTTTCCCATTTGTTTTCATAAATTCGGCATCTTGTGGCAAGATGTTGACGCATGCAAGATGAAGGAGACCATTACAGTCGCCATAATAAATTTTTAAGGTGTAATTCCTTTCAATTTTCTCAGAACATCCTGAACACATTGAACTCATTTTAGAAATTTAAATTAGAGTTTTCAAACGAGATGCGCACCCCACTACACTCACTGAATGACTGAATTCGCAGTGATGCGCACGGATTGCAGATTTCATACTGTTATACACAATTTTCTGGCAGAAAACCTTTTATTAGCACATCGCTTAATATCAACACCCGCTTAAAATCACACAAAAAATATAAAAATGAAGGAAGAGTTCATAGAATACTGCTCTCATAGAGTCACATCTCAGCTTCACATGTAATAATATGGTACCTATGTACATGTGTACGAATGTACATACATATGCGCGTATTTTCTTCTGAAATTGCTTTAATTGTTACACTGCGTGAAGAATTGAACTTGTGTTCTACACGTTTCTCTTTTATATTATTGCTTCTACCCTTTTTCTCTTTTTTTGTAAGAATATTTATTATGAATGAATACAGATTTTTAAGTTCTTGTTTTCAGTTTCCTCTTGTTTGATTAAATACATGTTTCTTAAAGTATACAACCATTGTATTAGTATCTTTCTCATTTTTACAATTTTTGTATGCAATATCGGATAAACACACATCCCGCTTAAAGCTAGATTTTTTGCTGCCCGTTTGATGTGTCTTTATCCGGGTTCGACTGTATTTACAATTTTGAAATATTTCATTCAAAATGTTTTTTCGCGATAATGAGGGATAAGGACGAATTTTGTACACATGTGCTGAAAGGATTTTTCACTTCAATTTTGGTATACACATTTCTCACAGCGAAATTTTTCTCGGACATTGCAAAAAATTTTGCATTTGTAATTAAAACGAATTTTAAGGGAAATATTTAAAACTTTTTCATTTGCGGCTGAAACCACAGCTTACGCGTCCGAAGAGCCCTCAGCCATAATGGAAGCTATTGGACCGACGGTGGGCTTGCTGTTTCTCCACCGTTTTATTAGTATTTTAAATATTTTGTGCTTTACATTCGAAATATAAATATATATAAATTCATTTGAATTTTATAAGAATTGTACATGGGAATTCTTATCAGCGCTAGTAGCAGAATTAAACCGAATTTTCGAAAATGCGGATATACCAAGATGCTTTCAAAAATCGATTATATTTCCATTGCACAAGAAAGGCGACTACAATGACCCGACAAACTATAGAGGTATATCTTTTTTAAATTCTTCGGCCAAGCTATTTGGCGCAGTCATCTTTAAAAGACTTACTCAGTGGGTCAGTAAGAAGAAAATCATCCACGAATTTCAAGCGGGCTTCAAGCAGAGCTACTCAACGATCGATAATGTATTTGTACTTGCGAACATTGCTGAAATTTACAAGAGGAACCTCAAAAAGCTTTACACATTTTTTGTAGATTTCCAAGCAGCTTTTGACTCTGTTTCTCGAGAGGCACTTTTCTATAAGCTTTATAGATGTGGAATATCTACAAAAATAATAAAAGTTTTGCGAGCAATGTACGAAAATAACGTAGCCTTCGTTTGGGATGGAAATTACTTGTCCGAAGGTTTCGAAACGACAATGGGCGTGAAACAAGGCTGTGTATTAAGTACGTTACTGTTCATTTTATACATAAATGATATAACGGACGTTGTTAAAGGTGGGATTGAGCTAAACAGAACAAAAATTCCTGCCCTGATGTTTGCGGACGATATTGTTCTCCTCGCTGATACGGTGGATAACATGCAGTTAATGATAAACAGGCTTGATAAGTACTGCAAAACCTGGAATCTATCCGTAAATCTAAGTAAGTCTAAGATGATGATACTTAGAAACGGTGGTGGAAGGTATTGTAGAAATGAAAAGTGGATGTTTCAAGGTGAGGCTGTTGAAATTGTACGAGAATACAAGTACCTTGGAGTTTTGATCACGCCTAACTTAAGCTTGAATAAACACCTTGAAAACAAATTGGCGGAAGCTAAACGCGCAATCTGTTCAGTTTGGGGTAAATGCATCAGTAATAAACATGTAAGCCATAGTACAAAGTAAAAATTATTCCAGTCAACTGCAGCCTCGATTCTCTTATATGGAGCACAAGTTTGGGGATACTGTTCTTTTACAGCCGTTGAGAAGTTCCTTCGATACTTTTTAAAGCGAATATTTAGATTGCCTAGTAGTACACCTAACTATATGCTGCACTTAGAAACGGGGACACCCCCCATGTTTTTGAACTCATTAAAGATGCCTTTTAACTATATAGTAAAAGTGATTGCGCTGGAGGAAGAAAGGCTACCAAAAAAAGTACTTACGCACATCATAAGAACAAGAGGAAATCTAGTACAAGAATGGGAGCGTCTTGCGTCAGAATGTGGAGTAAGCCTTAACATCACACCAGACTTGCAGCCTGCTTCTCTAAGAAGGCAATTTGATATACTATTAAAACAAACTGGCAATATTATGTTTCAGAAATATATTAATGAAGCCCAATCTTCTCAATATATGTAGGTCGTACTATAGGAAAATGAAATACCAACTTGGAGAAAAAACATACTTTCTAAATTACTTCACGACAGATAAAATCAGCACCATTTTCAAAATGAGAGGAGAGTTGGTTCCCTTAAACTTCATACCACACCGACCAGATCTACCAATCTTGTGTAATATCTGCAACATGAAAGTAATAGAAGATGTACTGCACTTTCTAGCAATATGTCCAATTTTAAGGGAGTTCCGCGTACGATTTTTCGGATCATATGTTCTGGACGAGGATGTTGCAATCAGTATCTTAAACGGAGAACAAGGCTGGGACCTGTAAATCCGTATTTAACCTTTAACCTTAAAGACAGCTAAAAGTGTATTAAGTTTTTGTTTTATACTTAACCATTTAAGGGCATCCAGCATGCTTCTGATTGGTGTATATCTATTACATTTTAAAATTCTTCTTACCGCTTTGTTTTGAAGCTTCTGGAGCCTTTCCAGCTGACCTTGATTGCAACATGCGTATAAATTTGTGCCAGAGTACTCAAAATTTGGTTTCACTATTGTGTTGTATACTATAACAGCTGTGATGTTATCCATCTTCTTTCTTATTCGTTTGAAAAATCAAATTTTTTTGCAAATTTTCTTACATATGTAATCTACGTGTTCATTAAAGTTTAAATCTTTGTCGATTATCATTCCTAAGTATTTAATGCTTTCGACGTTTTCGATTGTTCTACCATTTATCTCAATGCAAGTTTCGCTATTTAAATTCAGATTCATTAACTTTGTTTTTTGTTCATTCAATTTTAATTTGTTCATCTTTAGCCATACTGTTATGTGTTCAATGTCGCATGTTAATTTGTATTTACATTCATCTGCGTCTTTCCTTCAGCGTATATCAGTGTGTCATCCGCGTAGAAGACAATCTTGCAGTTTCTCACTACATTTGGCATATCATTTATATATATAATGAATAACAATGCACCTAATATCGACACTTGCGGTACACCCAGTTCCACCTCGGAAAAATCCGACACACTGTTATTTACCTTAGTTCGCTGTGTTATTTGACGAAATTTGAATTTGGATGCTTTAGGAATAACGTAATTCACATACTCTAGATCTTCTATCGATTGTCTTATTTCTTTCACACTTTCAATAAAATATTCGTTAAATTTCTTTGCAATTTTTGGCTCATCTTTGTAGTCCTTCCCGTTGAAGGCAACACTTTTAATACTGCTTTTGTGCTCTCTGAGGACTAAATTTTTAATTTTTTCCATATTGTTTTTGTCCAACCGCTTGGCTAATTTTATTGTTTATATATTGGTATTTAGCGTTATTAATTTTCACTTTATAAAGCTTTCTTAAAGCTTTGTGTTTCTGCTAGCTTTGGTTATTGTTGACCATTCTTGCTATTTGATACTTTTCGATCTTATTACTTTTCAGGATTCTAAGTTCATTGTTAAACCATCGATTTGTTTTATTGTGTAAATTAATCTTTTTTCTACTGATAAATTTCGAGGCAGTGTTTTTTCGAGTTCTGTTAATTTTTTTCGCGTTTTCGTGTACATTCGTCGCCATATTGTATGATATATTTGCCTTTCTGAGTTCTCTTGTAAATGAATATTTGAAAGATTTCTCATCCATCTTCATATTAGTTCTCGTGCTTATTATTATTTCGATACTCTCATGATCAGTCATTTTTGCGTTTGGCTTTGCTCTTACAGTAGTATTCTGCATATTCGTTACAACATAATCAACTATAGTATTCGATGTACATGTTATTCTTAGACAGTTATCATTTATTAATCTTTTTATCTCCCGTTTGTATGTATCGTTTTTGCACCAGTCAATGTTTAGGTCTCCTGTTATTAATATATTAATTGTTGGTTTTCTTCAAAGAATTCACAGAAACTTCTTTTAGAGTGGTTTGGGGATCTATATATCACAACAATTACTATTTCTAAATTTATGCATTTAATGTTGCATGCTAATAACCACATTTTCCAATCAATCGATTTTCTCGTTATTTTTTTTTATATTCCAACTTTTTCGAATATATATTGTTGTGCCACCTGTTCTAGTTGAATTAGATAAACATGGTACGTCATTAAATCCATTAATTCTAATTTAATTTTCATAAGTTTCATCTGTAAGATGCGTTTCTGACAGAAATATGAAACATATTCATGTGTGTCTGCTAGTATTTCCAATTCTTTAAAATTATTTGTAGGACCTTTAATATTGTCATAAATTCCTTTTATTGTGTTTGATTGCTAATATCCAATTCTTTTCTTTCTGGTTTCGAGCTTATTAAGGTATACCGGGCACCACTTACTTAGTATCGAGTGATTCTCATCAAGTCCTAAGCAAAGTTTTTCATTAATACGCACACAGTTTATACATTTATTCATTGCTTCGCTGCTTCGCTAGTTTTATGTTTCTTATGACATTTTAAACATATTTCTTCATTCTTGCATTCATTTGCTATATGGTTGAATCCCTTACATTTAAAACACCTAGAAACTTCCATACCGTCGAAAAGCTTGCATCGATCCCAACCGACAGTGATTTTGTCCGCTCAGCGTCTATTTCCAGAATTGCGCTTGAGTAATCTTTGTTGTTTCGTCTAATTTCGTATTGCCTGATCAATTTTATGTCACTATTTGCTATCACCTTATTTTGTTTTTTTTAATTTCTCTATAAGTTCTATGTCACTGTGTTTAAATTTCATGTTTGCCACTAAAATTCGTGATTTTATTTTATTTGGAACCTTAATTTCATAATGTCCACTCATATTTTCTTCTATTGCTTTTTTTTCCCCCTCTTTTCATTATTTTCACTCTCTATAGTTAAGGTCCCTCCACGTGTGCTCTCAATGTTTGATATTTTCAGATTTTTAGGATCTACCTTTTATTTAGATCTTCACGTCTTTCAATACTTTTTTGCTTTTCCTTGGTTTTACAATAAGTGGTAACTCCTTCCGAATTTGCGGAATTGGCATCACTTGTCCCTTGTCACTCATGTTTTTGACAATGTCAGAGAATGACAATTGTCCACCACTTTGTTTGTTTGTAACTGTTTTTTTCATTTCAATATGTGCGACCGTATTATTTTTCAGTTCATGGCGGGTTTGATTATTTTCTTCGTTAAAATTTTCCGTAATTGTTTTCAATTCTCCAACACTTTTTTCATATTTATCTTGCACCATTTTTATCTCAAGAATTCTTTCGGTATATCGTAGTTCTATTGCTTCTAATAGTGCTTTTATTTCACTTTAATTTTTCCTCAGTGATTCTCAAACTCCTCTTTGTAATACTTTAAATGGGTCGTATTTTTATTGACACTATCTTGTATATCCTTCACAACAAATTCTATGTTCTGGATATACATTATACAGTCATCACAAATAAATCTTACCATATTGTTGTTTTCAATGATACCACTGCTATAGCTGTCCAGACCAGAGCATTTGATTGCAGCGTGAAACACCCTTTTGCACACTCCATCGGAGCTAATGCCAGTTTCTCCACGAATTGCCAATTTACATTTGTGGCATTCCCGCATTTATATTCGGTTGAATTTCTATACACGTATGCTAGCACCACGTTCATTCGCTGTTATACCACGAAATTCACTTTAAAAACGCTTTTTTATTATTTAAACTTACTTTTATTACTCCGCTGATATCAACTGTGACCAACTCCTCGATAACGGTTATCTGTCCATTTGCCTATTTACAGCATTGAGATATATATATATATACATACATATATGTATGATCCAGGGTACCCAGCAGTTTAAGGACAAAAGAAGTGAATTTATTTAATTTAGGAAGGAAATGTATTCAAACTTTTCAACAAATTTAGGGCCGTTTTCTTCACTCGAAGTTGAACACAACTTGGGGATTTTTATTGTCAACTTGAGAAATTGCTTTTATTCACTCAAAGTTAACTCTCTCAACTTTCGATATTCAAAAGTTGAGAAAATCTGAAGTTAGTCAACTTTTCTCAACTCCCCGAAATAGTAGAAGTTATCCGAGCAAACTTGGGATTTTGTTTAATTTCTGTTTATTCACTCTAATTGTTGACTGTTCGCTCTTGACATCGGAGGTCGAAAATAAATTTCTGATATAAACATATTCAAATGTTTCGTCCAAATTATTTCTGGGAGAATTGGCCAACATCTTCTTCAAGCAGCGAAGATGAAGAAGACGAAGTAAATTTGTCTCTTGAAAGACGGCAATATAAGATGCTTCCACGTGTTGAATTCAACAAATGGGACAACAGCGACTTCATCTATCGTTTTCGTCTCTCAAAGCGGACGACAATGATGGTGCTTGAATTAATAAAGAATTCGTTGCCGTACGACAAGAGACGGTAGTGGACATTGCGAATTGGTTCGAATTTATTTGTATTTGTTTCTTGATTCTTGTTGTTTTTCTTGTTGCTAGATCAACAACTGCCAATTCGTTCGACAAAATTGAATCTGCGGTGTGGTGTTTTGTCCTTTTAAATTCGTCAGTTGGAGTTTCAACAGGCTGCATTTGAATAGTTGTCAGTGCCTCACTGCTTGAACACAGGTAATCATTAATATTTGACACCACTTTTCCATGAGCCTCATCGAAAAATGTGACATTTAGGTCTCCATCATCTAAATGGAATGCCATATCCCCATCATCGAAGACGATTTCTTCAATAGAAATCGATTGCATCTGGTCAGAAGATGAAGCTATTTTCCGGCCAGTATATTGCAGTGCTGACTTGTTGGCAGTTGAATGGTCGCTATCGCCAGATATTGCAGCAAGACCCAAGGTAGAAGGCGTCAAAAGCACCGCCAATTGTTGCAGTGGTTCGCCCAGTGCTGGTAGTTCCTTTTTGGGCGGACCATTAACGGTCTTTTTGGCGCCTCTTAAAAAGTAAAGCGCACGATCCTTCAACGTCTACTTAATTTTTCAATATTTTGGTATTCTTTTTTTGTTCCCCTTACTTTTTTCCATTGCTTCACTTTCTTCACTTTTTTTAATTATTTTTTTGATTTTTTTGAAACTTAACAAGTTTCGAATAACACTCAGCAATCATAAATGTCAAATCCCAAGTTGAGACTGACATACTATGTGTCATCTGTCACAAATATCCCAGGGAATTTCTCCAAAGAGCAAGTACGCCAACTTGCTGATTACAACTTCCAAACCGGGTGTTGAAATAGTAAAAAAAACTTTTTTCAACTTGCCGTTTAACTCTCGAGTTGAACTCCGGAGTTAGCTAACTTGAGATTTTTCGGCAAGTTTAACAATAGTGAATAAAACGGCCCTTAGTTTCTTGAATCAAGTAAAAATAAATAAAACGAATTGAAACTATTTTGTTTTTAATTTTTTAAAATACAAAGTCAAATGAAACTTACGCAACGAGTTATGTGTAATGCCGAAGCCTTTGAATCCGGGCCGACTAGAAAGCTCCCTTCTATGCGCAAAATTACAAGGTGTACCACCAAAGCAATAAGCCGTTTTGTTTCCCACGAATCTAAATTCAATCTAAAGGGATCGGATGGTTTTCGTCGTGTTCGCAGGCCAAAACACGAAGCTCTTAATCGATATTCAAAGGGGACGGTTAAACATGGAGGAGGAGCAAATCATGGTATGGGGATGCTTTTCTGGAAATGGAGTTGGTGCGATCCATAAAATAGGCGGAATTATGGACCGATTCGTGTACAAGGACGTACTCGAAAACGTTATGCTGACACATGCTGAGGAGGATTTGCACCTGAAATGGACATTTCAGCAGGACAATGATCCGAAGCATACTTCAAAAGTCGTTAAGAAATGATTTCAAGATATAAAAGAATTAAAGTTATGGAATGGTCAGCGCAGTCCCATATCTAAATCCCATAGAAAATCTGTGGGAAATTGTAGATCGAAGTATTATGCGAGATAAATGCAGAAACAGGGACGACCTTTCCATTTAAGTCAATGAGGCTTGGAATAATATACCAAGTTCCATCATTTCGAATCTTTTTGAGAGCATGCCTAGAAGGTGCACAGCTATCATAAAGAAACAAAGGTTTTACAACAAAATATTAAACTTAGAACGGAAAATATAAACGAATGTGTTAATTTATTTAGTTTTGACCAGCTAGAAACCGACATGTTTTCAGTATTATTTGATTGTATTTTGTCTTGGTTATAAATAAATGAATTTGTTTCTTATATTAAGTTTTTGAGAGCTATTACTACATTTGTGAAGAAAAAGATAGTGAAATATATTTTAATTTAAGCAGTTTTACCCATGAGCTTTGCGCCTGTTTAAAAGTTGCTTTAGTTTTGGTCAACACAGTGCATAGGTAGACTGATGCAATACATTGAGTCTGTTGGTGTAAGGCTTTGTAAAAAAAAACATTTGCTTCAACATGTCAAGCTGTAGAGAATAGAAGGGAAAAGGACTACTGTCACATTCACCTTTACTCGACTCTCAATCCGAAGCTGCAAATTTAAAATTCCAGCGATGCCAAACCTATTTATGAGGTTAGAATGCTGAGGGCTTCATAAACCACCATTTTGTATACTAAGTAACACAGACGGACGTGCAGATGCAGGATTTAATTCACTATAAACGAAATATACAGATGACGTTTAACACAAGTTGTCACACCTGACAATGCCAGCCCAAGTCTTTATGAAATTTCACATTTCACGAAATATTATCGAAAGAAGCTGGGAGGTTTAAAATAAAAATTTTAAAACTTTACGTCTTCATACTTAGTTAGAAGTTAGAAGATGACGAAAGAAACTACAGCTTTGGGTAAAATTTTTTCCGTCAAATGAAGTAATGCACAAGCACCTTTCGGCCACAAATAACGTTTAAATTTAAAGATTTTCGTACATAAGATTTCACAAAAAAACGCGCCTTAAGTTAGATAGGGAAAATAAAAGAAAAATGGACGTATAGACCAAGCTTTACAAAAAAAAAAAGTTATTATGTAAATTTTTGTAGCTCTAGTGTTACAGGATGTAATTTTAACATTTATTGTATGAAAGGCTGGGATTTGTACATACGTATGTAGGATCGATGTGGCAGCACCATTAAAACTGGCAGCACTTACTTCGATCGTGACCAACTTCACTGACAGTGAAGTACGGACAGAGCCAGCGAGAGAATTTGGCGCATTCATTGGATCGCCGTGCAAGTAGTAACATCGTCTATCAACCATTTTTCCATTTTTCCCATTTAATTAAAGAAATTAAAATAAAGGTTGTAACGTTTAAATCCCACAAATTGGGGGCTCAACCGGGATCGCGCAATCAAATTAATTCTGTTAATTAAAGTGGTGATTGATGGAGACGTATCGAGAGGGGAGGAAGAATCGCTGCCTGCCTCCTTGTCGCTGAAGGTGCCGTTCCTGTTTTGGTTTCATCCAAAGTGTGCTGTAAAGAAAAGTGCTGCAATTTGCTGTTTTGTAGCGGAATTGGAAAAGTGCTGTGGATAACCGGCATACAAAGTACAGTACTCACTGTATGCATGCTTTTGCTAAGAAGTGCCGCTTGAAAAAAAAAAACTGTCGAGACACGCGTTGAAATAAACAACCGTTATTATGGTACATTCGCAACCCGCTAGAGAGTGGTCTGATTTCTAACCAAAAGTACAGCAGGTGCATTCTCATTTCAACAACTTTTCGAAGGGATTTTGCATTTCAATAATTTTTTGCGGTAAAATGGGTAGACGCGATAGAAATAGTACGGCACTGAATAATGATAGATCGATGGATATTTCCGTGGCCATGAGAGATTTAGAGAGTCGAGCAAAAGAACTGGAAACCAGAGAGCAGACGATAGTAGCGAAAGAAAAGGAGTTAGCAAAGGACGTGGAGATTTCCATTCTACAATCAGAATTAGAATTTTTAAAGATTAGGAATCGCGTGTAGCTTCCTTTCAAGATGTATCAAGTGCATTGCAAGAATTTAGTGGCGACGACGATTACAATATTAAGTGCTGGATAGACGATATTGAAAGCGCGGCAAAGCTGATGAAATGGTCCCCGTTGGAATATATCCTGTTTGCTAAAAGAATGCTAGTAGGGTCGGCTAGATTAGCAGTTCGTTCCGAAAAAGTCCTGACGACATGAGAAAACTTGGGCGAGTTTTTGTTGCAAGAATTTTTCCAAAGGTATTCGAGTGCAGAAATACGCCAATAGTTGTCGAATAGGAAGCAGAAAAGGATTGAGAATGAAAGTTCACGTTATCTCAGGAAACTACAATGATAATAGGTCGAAATGTCCTTAAGCACACAGAGTTAGTAGTAACTGCCAACCATATAGAGATTAAAAGAAAGAGAAGAAAAGAAAGATTAAAAGAAGTAGAAAGTTTATAGATTGTTTTCAAGTTCAGCGCGGAGCAGAGGTAAACCTGGCCATTGGAAACAAGTAGTATGTATTGGAGGTAGAAAGGATGGTGAAGAATTATCAAATCAACGAAAGCGTTTCAGCGAATTATGAAATAAGCACAATATTGAAAACCGATAAACCTATGTTTCAAAAACCTAGGAGGCTGGCACCCTTAGAGAAAAATATTGTAGAAACTCAAATTACCGAGTGGATAGAAAAGGGAATAGTTCGCCCGAGCACTTCGGAGTTCGCTAGCTCCATTGTATTAGTTAATAAAAAAGATGGCAGCAAAAGATTAAGCGTTGATTTCAGGAAGCTGAACAAGGAGGTAGTTAGGGATCGTTTTCCTCTTCCACTCATAGAAGAACAATGGGATCAGCTTTGCGGAATATACGTGTTTAGTACACTCGATCTTGAGAACGGTTTTTTCCATGTGTCTGTGGCAGAAACAGTATACTTCCTTTGTAACACCACTGGGACAATATGAATTCATGAGAATACCGTTCGGGTTGTGCACGTCTCCAATCGTGTTTCAAAAGTACATCGACAAAATCTTGCAACTCTTGATAACGGAAGGGATTATTCTGGTGCACATGGACGATATAGTCGTACTAGCTAAAACCTATGAGGAAGGTTTGCAAAATTTGCGAAAAGTTTTCGCATTATCAAGCAAACATGGCGCAAGTGCAAGTTTCTCAGTACCAAAATTGAATATTTGGCGTACGTTATAGAAAGAAATCGATTACGACCATCAGACACCAAGATAAAGGCTGTAAACAATTTTCCAGAGCCTCACACCGTAAAAGATGATCAAAGCTTTTTAGGACTAGCATGATACTTTAGATGATAAATTGCTGCGTATACCCAAGGGTTTACAAAAAGAGCTTATCAAAAACGTGCACGACAATGGTAACTTTGCTGCCCGGAAGATAGAAGAAATAATAAGAAGAGAGTACTCGATCAATAACTTAAGAGAGAAAGCAGAAAACTGTCGACGCAATTGCATAGAATTCATTTTATCGGAAAGGAAATTTGTAAAACCGGAGGGATACCTAAACCCCATCTTCAAAGAAAATCGACCGTTGCATGATCTGGATCATGTTGGTCCACTTACGACAACGGCAAAACAGTATAAGTATATCTTGACGCTAATTGATGGATTCAGTAAGTTTGTTTGGATATATCCAGTTAAAACATTGTCAACTTCAGAAGTATTGCAGAAATTAGAGTCACAAAGCGCTATTTTTGGCAGGCCACGAAGGTTTATTACAGACCGGGGCACGGCACACTTTAATCACTACAGGTGTTCCGCGTGGTAACGGTCAAGTTGAGAGGATTCACAGAAGCATTATTCCCATATTAAGAAAACTTTCATTAAGCAAACCCGATAACTGGTTTACCTTTACTAATAAAATCCAAACTTTTCTCAACAGCACACTCAGCCGAAGTATAGGAAGAAGTCCTTTTGAGATAATGTTCGGAGTCAAGATGCGCAATAAAGAAGACGTGCGTATCGGCGAAGACGTGCGAATTAATTGACATATTCGACGAAGAAAGGGACCAGATGAGAGAAAAAGCCAGAAAGCAAATTGAAATAGTCCAACGCGAAAATCGACGAACTTTTAATAAAAGTAGAAAATCAGCTGTATCCTATCAAGTAGGAGACTTAGTAGCAATCAAACGAACACAGTTTGGACGCCACAAAGATTTTGAGTAAGTTTTTAGGTCCTTTTAAGATAACAAACGTAGGATTAAACAACCGGCACGAGGTGGAAAAAGTAGGGGAAACCCAGGGCCCACGAAGAACCAGCACGGGGTCTGATAATATGAAACCCTGGTTGGGCTTCGAAGACAGTTCTGACGACGAAAATATTTAAAAAACCAAGGCATTAACGAATATCTTTCCAGATGTTTTGACCTGAGATGTCGTACTGAGACGTACCTACCTAGATGTTCCACCCAGATGTTCTTACCTGTGATGTCGCACTGAGACGTACCTACATGCATAGATGTTCCACCCGCATTTACTTACCTGAGATGTCGCACCGAGACGTACCTACCCAGATGTTCCACCCGCATGTACTCACCTGAGATGTTGCACCGAAACGTACCTAAGGGAGATGTTCCACCCAGATGTACTTACCTGAGATGTCAAAATAAGACGTACTTACCTGAGATGTTGCACCGAGACGTACTTATCTAAGACGCTCCCTAGTCATAAATCACAGAAGCATATCTGCAATGACCACCAGCCTAGACAAAAGATGTTCCGTTGGGATGTACGTTGGATCAAAACGTTCACCAAGACGTTGATTTGCAGGATGACCGAGTTGTAGGATCGATGGGGCAGCACCATTAAATCTGGCAGCACTTAATTCGATCGTGACCAACTTCACTGACACTGAAGTACGGACAGAGAGAGAGCGAGAGAATTCATTGGATCGCCGTGCAAGTAATAACAACGTCTATCAAACATTTTTCCCATTTAATTAAAGAAATTAAAATAAAGATTGCAACGTTTAAATCCCACATGTATGTACATCCATAGATGACCTGCTTTTATACTTTTATTTGGAAAATCGATGCATCTAATGTTAGCTGGCTTCAAAGTCTTCAAAGATTTTTCTGAATTCAAAGGCTTTAAGGACTTAAAAGACTTTTAAACATTTTAATGGTTTTAAAAGACTCAATTTAATTCAATGGCTTCACAAACTTGAATAACTTGACGGACCTAAATGAATTCGACGTCTTACCTTCAAAGATGACAGTGACTTTAGCGACTTTAAAAACTTCAAAAACTTTAAAGACTTGATTGAATACTACTGAACGCAAGGCAATTAAAAGCAAATTGCAATCTTTCTATCTTTGTAAAAAATTAATGATCTAGCCATGGAATTGAAAGGGTGATTGTATACGTTGTTTGGTACGAATAACTTAAAAATAAATTCAAATTAAAAAATAAATAACTTTGGAAAGCAAATCACAACCTTAAAATTTAAAAAAAAAAAATAAAAATTATATTTGTTACGTACTACAGAAAACAAAAATACAGTCGAACTCTCCCTAAGTCGAATTTCTCTCTAACTCGAATTTTTTCGCCTTATTTTAGCATTCCTTTTTGTTATTTTTGTTAACTTTTCAAATTATGTTAACCTTTATATTAAATAAACTCTTTAAAACAAAAAAAAATGTTTCTCTCTCTAACTCGAATTTTTCCAAAACCCCTCTAACTCGAACAAATCATGGTATCCCGTGAAAATTCGACGTAGGGGGAGTCCACTGTATAAGTACATATGTACTTGGCGCAACAGACCGTTTGTGGCCCAGGCCTAGCTTGTATCGTGCGTGTTATTAGTGTTTTTAGAAACTTTCTCATGACAATCATTACTCGCGGACGTTTGTCAGGCATTCCCAAGAGGTGGGACCGTAAAAAAATATTTTAATGTTTTTTAGAACTCGAACCTCGAGCCTCCAGTTCGTTCCATCCCCGCGAGTTTTTCACGTTCCATCATTGCTAAAAAAGAAGAGAGTCGAAAATACAGACCCCTACCTCCCAATTAAATAATAAAAAAAAAATAAAATGGGGTAAAAAGGCAAAACAATGTAAGTAACATCTTTGGTCGTTTCAACCCCATATCCGATTCATTTCATTTATAGTCTTACTAGCTGTCCCGTCCCGGCTTCGCTCGTGATATTCTAATGACGGCTCCGTGAAATAACCCCTTAATAAAAAAAAACACGTTATTTCACAAGCGATTATGAATCCCAATCAACCTTCCAACTACAATTCGTTGAGATCGACGATATTGGCCGCACTGTGTACCGTTTGAATTTCGTTTGGCGATTAAATGAAACTCGTTGGAAATTCAAATAAATTCAATGTCTTTTATTTACCTATTTTTTTTTATTATTAATACCCTAGATGTTTTACACACAGTGCGGGCTTTGGAAAGGATAGAGAGAGAGAGGGAGAGAGATAGAGAAAAATAAAAAAAATTATTGGAATGCTCTGTGGTACACAAAATTTTTTGTTTTTCCCTTTTCGGTGTAAATATACAAAACCGATGGTTTGCCAACACGGGAACAGGCTACATACAACTGTCCATGTGAGAAAACTGGATACTCTCAATTCACTCCACAACTTCCTTATTAATAATTAACAAATTGCGCCTTATTAATAGTAACCGCAAACGCAAGGCGGACAGGAAACTGAAGTCGTTTAAATTCACATGGCATATCAGATGTAATCATTGGGATGCGTGGAATGAATACACCTTCGCCTTTGAATTTTATAGCTAAAATAGTAGCTTCAATTACATAAGCCATCAATCTTTTAACAGCAAGTCTTGTACCATTACACAAACGGGGTTGATTAATATTGCGAAGCATAATGATAGTAACTCCAACTTTTAATTATGCGGAGGCAATCCTGGTAAATCTAACGAATTCAAAAATTCAGTTGGATAATTCACAACATTTTGTTCATTGGTAACGGTATCCACAGACTTGTACGAAACCAAGTCGCCAGGAATCTTGGATTGTATAGGCATGTTTAATTCACTAACATCTTTGTTCTTAGCTGCTAAAATTGCTCTATCACTCAACCATGCATGGCATTTATACTGTTGTGCTATGTTAGGGAAAACACTTTCAATCAATTCCTCTTTTGACTGTACAAAACGGCAAAAATCATTTGGCAATGTTATCAGCTTCATCAGCAGGCATCGCACCATTTCCAATTTTCAGCAATTGCTTAAGCCCGTATGACACTACATTTTTTTCTCATTTTTAATGCATTAAATCATGTCTGAGTGTCAGCCTTGCATAAAAGAGACAACACGATTTTTTAAGAAAGGGAAAGCAATTATTTTGCAGGAAAATAATAAACTGTCAGCTTTTGTTTTTGTATTGAGCCGAACAGAATCACAAACGGCAAAAATTAATTGGGAATTTAGGTTTTTGTTTCTCTTTGAACATTTCCAAAACGGTTGCAATTAATAAATTTATATTTAAAACACACAAAATAAGTACATCTGGATCCATTTCGCAAATTCAAAACAATTTAGTTTTGCAATGAACCAATTTAATGCAGAAATGTCAAAAAACAAGCTGCCAGCGGCTGAAAAATGTAGTTTGGGTTACATTTTTAATGCATTTTTTCTGACATTTTCACATTTATTAGGTTAGTGTGTACGCACTCACACTTAATGGAAATTTCAGTAGTGAATTTTTCGTACTGCTCTAATTTCATTTTCAGAACATTAAAAATGAGAAAAAAATATAGTGTCATACGGGCTTTAGAGAACTTATCAGCAGATGGATCATTCTGCAACTGAACACGAACGTTCGATGTTTTAACAAATCTCCGTAAATATGAAGACTTTAAGCAAGCGTTAATTTCATCGGCAGCTGTCGATCTAGGAATGACGGGCAATGTTTGTCTGAAATCGCCTGACAATAAAATCAATGCATCACCAAATAACTCTGAATTATATCGAACATCTTTCATTGTTCTTTCCAAAGCTTTCACAGATTTCTTATTCGCCATAGTGCATTCATCCCACATAATGATACCGCAACGTTTCAATAATTTTGCCGTTCCAGATGTTTTTGAAATGTTACATGTTGGGGTTTCATGAATTTGGTAATTCAATGCCAGAAGACGCCAATGCCAATGCAATTTTATTCTGGGAACGTATCGTTGCCAACAACAATGAAATTAAAAACGTTTTTCCGGTGCTTCCAGGTGCATCCAGAAAATAAAATCCACCGGCATCACTATTGACAGCTTGCATAATAGTATCGTGCGCCTTTTTGTGCTCCACATTCAATGTCGAAAAATTTGCTTGAACAAAAGCATTTAATTCGTTGCGATTGTATTGTTGTTCGCGTTGCAGTTCTAGCTCAAAAATGTCATGCATTGCACGATTAGGTGATGGCATTCCCAACTGTGCTAATGCTTTATTAGCAATCGATAAACAGAAATCTTCAATACAAATCATGCTTCATTGTAAATTTCAGGAGTGAAATGAATTGCAGGATTACGGTTTACTTGACGCACTCGAAACAGAATATCTTCCGATAGATAGTCTGGAAATTTTGTCCACAATTCAGATGGATTCGATGGAAAACAGGTAGACAAAATAATCGCAAACAAAGTTCGAATTTGATAAGGATGAGCGACAACTGCTGTATCTGCAAGTGTTTGTTCCCAATGAGCATCATTTTCCAACTAATTTTGCTGTTGACACGCTTGTCGATACGTCATACACAATACTCCATTGACTGTTCTTAACTGTCGAAATGATGTTGGCCCACGAACGTTTATTAACAGCAAACGTAAGTAAAAACACTCAGCATTATTTGGTTGAACAGTATAAATACGTCCCAAAAAAAAAAAAAAAATTCAATTGGATAAATACATACATATGTACTTGTGATAAAACAGCAAGACAAACCAATAGCTTGTGTCACTATGCCGGCAATATGAAAAATCTCGACTATTTTCCTCGCATAAAAAATACCGATAGATCAATATCCGCGATAACGAAAAGAATTTAAGCCTTTTTTGCGTTATACACATACAAAGACCGTATACCTAAACACACAATACAACTTATTTTGTTGTTCGTTGGGTAGCAAACAGTTAGTTCTCGTTAGAGCGCACCCATATAGTCACACACACACTATCGCAACGATAGCCACTGCTGCATGACTGCTGGCAATGGTCTCCACTGAAGGAAAATTGTGAGCGGTGATCTACTTACATTTTTCTTTAATGCAGAGCTCCTACGAAACGCAGGTAGCCGATTCATACCTTGAATTAATCGTGGGAAGTTCAAAATTGATTAAACCGTTTTTGAGCAGTCGATAGAAAACGTTTTCAAACTACATTTATTTACTTTTGAGTCCTTGTTCGTACACATACCAATCCGTATATACATAAAAACCTTGGTATTGTCGTCACCTTTCATGGGAAATTTCCAGAAATAAAATCGGTTCACGAATTACAGAGAACATCAATTTCAAAGAAAATACAAGATATTTTTATATATATAGATATACACCACGATATTATAACTGAAAAGGACAAAAAAGGATATGACAACTACCACCAACAGTTTAATCCACAATGCAAGTATCGATTATTCCCAAAATGCGCAGAGATGCGCACTGATTGCAGATTTCTTACTGTAATACACAATTTTCTGGCAGAAAACCTTGTATTAGCACATCGCTTAATATGAAAACCCGCTTAAAATCACACAAAAAATATGAAAATGAAGGAAGAGTTCATGCAATACTGCTCGCTTAGAGTCACATCGCACAGATCCATAATTCATGTCATCTTCACATGCAAAATTGTGGTACCTACATGTGTATGCATGTATGCACATATGTATGCGCGTATTTTCTTCTGAAATTGCCTTAATTGATTCACTGTGTGAAGAATTGAACTTGTGTTTTAATCGTTTCTCTTTTATATTATTGCTTCTATCCTTTCTCTCTCTTTTTGTAAGACTATTAATTATTATGAATGAATACATATTTTTAAGTTCTTGTTTTCAGTTTCCTCCTGTTTCATTAAATACATGTTTCTTAAAGTAAAATTGATAGACGCTAATAACTGATGGACTGTACGCCATGTTTTTTCGCTACGATGAAGAGGGATAAAGACGAATTTTGTACGCATATGCTGAAAGGATTTTTCACTTTAATTTTGGTATACACATTTCTCACTGTGAAATTTTTCTCGGACATTGCAAAAAATTTTGGATTAATAATTAAAATGAATTTTAAGGGAAATATTTAACAAGAAATGCTCAAGCCTTTCAAACTATTTGCAGCAGGGAGATATATGTATATATACATATACATATATGTATGATCCAGGGTTCCCAGCAGTTTAAGGACAAAAGAAGTGAATTTATTTAATTTAGGAAGGAAACGTATTCCAATTTTTCAACAAAATTTAGTTTCTTGAATCAAGTAAAAAGAATTAAAAGAATAAAAACTATTTTCTTTTTAAATTTTCTAAAACATGTAATTTGAACCGAAAGACAAATGAAACTTACACGGCGAATTATGTGTAATGCTGAAAGCCTTTGTATCCGGGAATAAGCCGTTTTGTTTCCCACGAATGTAAATTCAATCGAATGGTTTTCGTCGTGTTCGCAGGCCAAAACACGAAGCTCTTAATCCTCGATATTCGAACGGGACGGTTAAACATGGAGGAGGAGCATATCATGGTATGGGGATGCTTTTTGGAGTTGGACCGATCCATAAAATAATTAAATTTAAATTATGGACCGTACAAGGACGTACTCGAAAACGTTATGCTGCCACATGCTGAGGAGGATTTGCACCTGAAATGGACATTTCAGCAGGACAATGATCCGAAGCATACTTCAAAAGTCGTCAAGAAATGATTTCAAGATAAAAAAAAATTTAAGTTATGGAATGGTCAGCGCAGTCCCATATCTAAATCGCATAGAAAATCTGTGGGAAATTGTCGATCGGAGTATTATGCGAGATAAATACAGAAACAGGGACGACCTTTACATTACCAGCCTCGAAATAATATACCAAGTTCCATCATTTCGAATCTTTTTGAGAGCATGCCTAGAAGGTGCTCAGCTGTCATAAAAAACAAAGGTTTTACAACAAAATATTAAACTTAAAACGGAAAATATAAACAAATGTGTTAATTTATTATGAAGTTACTTTAGTTTTGACCAGCTAGAAATCGACATGTTTTCAGTATTATTTGATTATATTTTGTTTTGGTTATGAATACATAAATTTGTTACTTTGTATTAAGTGGTAAATAGACACTTTGACGGTCTGTGAAAGTTCCCAGGGCTTATGTTAGTTAAGGATAGGGTATTTGATGCATTTTATAAGGACATTTTTATATATTGTGTGGTATTGCTAGTGTATTTGGTGACAAATTCTTGGGATTTATCACTATTTTCACAATTTAGAGAGTGAACACAAAGAAGGGAAAGCATCTTCGAAGATGTGAAACATGTCCTATAACTTGAGGCTTTATTTTGAAAATTTCACTGTACCTACATTGTGGCAGCACAATGGACCTAATTTGGTCTAAGTGTACCCCATCGAGAGCCACATCAACCCGTCAAACAAGAATGATTCTGGCAAGCATGGAAGCAGTGAATAACAATTGATTTTGTAAACAGAAAAAAATTTAAGTCTTTAGGTTGACAGCTACGGCTGAATGTATTTGTCATTTCTAATTCTCTTTCCCCGCACTAACTAATTGCCACTATTACGAGAAAACTGCAGAAGTTCGTCTTAGAGACATACTGAGAATTTTCTGAGCCAATCACACTTCCAATGACCAGCTCCATGACCGAAATTGCCAGGAGCCCATAGACATCACTATTCGACGACAAAAATGACAGTGGAATCGACACGTTTTCAAATATTTTTCAACAGTTAGTTACGCGATGCAAAAGACCCCGTCAACAAAGGTTTTCAGAAGAGCGCGTCGGCCGAAAAATACAAGACGCAGAACGATTGAGAAGAGAAGTAATCACTGTAAGTGGAGAAGAATTGGGGCGAACTGTGTCAAAAACTATACACTATAACGCTAAGGCGTAGTTAAGACTCTTTTATTAAAAAATTATTGGCGACTAGCCCCAATTAATAGTAATCGTTAGTTGGTAGTTGCAAAAAAATTTAAAATTTTGTTTACGGAAACTAAATTGCAGAATCTGATCCGTTATCCTACCAGCACCAGTGGTCGGAGGAACTTCAGATTTAAATTGTGACTGATTTGAACTCGGTGGTTACATTTGCTTTGCACAAAATATTAAACACACCGTGGCCACTACGAGAAACCGTCTTACATACGTATTTCCTTCTAAATCCAAAATGTCTGCACGGATTTAATTCAATATAAACGAAATATATAGATGACGTTTAACACAAGTTGGCACACCTGACAATGCCCAGCCCAAGTCTTTATGAAATTTCACATTTCACGAAATAGTATCACAAGAAGCTGAGAGGTTTAAAATAATAATTTTAAAACTTTACGTCTACATACTTTATTAGGATTGAGTTAGAAGATGACGAAAGAAATTACAGCCTTGTGTAAAATTTTTTCGTGAATTGAAGTAAGCACTTTTGGGCCAAAAATAACTTTTAAATTTAAAGATTTACGTACATAAAATCTCGCAAAAATGCATTTAATATTAGGTGGCTTCAAAGTCTTCAAAGATTTTTCTGATTTCAAAGACTTTAAGGACTTAAATGACTTTTAAAGATTTTAATGGTTTTAAAAGACTTCATTTAATTCAATGGCTTCACAAACTTTAATCACTTGACGGATCTAAATGAATTCAACTTCATACCTTCACAGATGACAGTGACTTTAGCGACTTTAATGGCTTCAAAAACTTTAAAAACTTGATCGAATACTACTGAACGCAAGGCAAATTGCAATATTTTTACCTTTGTAAAAAATTTTTGACCTAGCCATGGACTTGAAAGGATGATTGTATACGTTGTTTGGTACGAAAACTTAAAAATAAATTCAAATTAGAAAATAACTAACTTTGGAAAACAAATCTCAATCTTAAAATTTTTTTAAAAAGACCGAAAGATTATATTTTTTACGTACTACAAAAAAAAAATACAAGTACTTGGCGCAACAGACCGTATGTGGTCCAGGCCTAGCTTGTATCGTGCGTGTTATTAGTGTTTTTAGAAACTTTCTCATGACAATAATTATTCTCGAACGTTTGTCAGGCATTCCCAAGAGGTGGGACCGTAAAAAACTATTTTAATGTTTTCCAGAACTCGAACCTCGAGCCTCCAGTTCGTTTCATCCCCGCCAGTTTTCACATTCCATCATTGTTAAAAAAGTAGAAAGTCGAAAGTACGGACCCCTACCTCCCAATTAAATAATAAAAAAAAAATTGCGATAAAAAGGTAACACCCTGAAAGTAACATCTTTGGTTGTTTCAACCCCATATCCGTTTTATTTCATTTATAGTGTACTAGCTGTTTGCCCGCGGCTCCGCTCGCGTGGGCTACAAAATTAATGTTATTTTTTTTTTTTTTTTTTTAACAAAAGCTAAAACTAACATTGTATTAATTATAATAAAATAAAATATATTTTATTCAAACAAAGCAATTATTAAATGTTCACGTTGAAAAGCACAGTTACGGAGATCGCACTAAAAATTGTTTTACTTTTGCTATCTGGAGCATCGCGAATAACTCGATCTTATTGACCCGTTCACGCAAAACTATTAAGCTAACGTTAGTCAAATGGAGTTTTAATAATTCCATTCACACAATCACAAACAAATATACCTACCTGCTTAATTTTTCACAGAGAGATTTAGCGCACAGTCTTCTCACTCTATTCAATAACATTTTTTTCTCACTCTCACACAATATCTACGTACAGAAGTGTGAATGAACGATCGAGAGTAATAACCAATAACAATCAATCCAACCCAAATACAAACGCACATTATTGCAACGATACCCACTGTTGCTTGACTGCTGGCAGTGGTCTCCACTGAAGTAAATTGTGGGCGATGATTTAAATAATTGTTTTGAAGATTGCTCAGCTTCAGGACAACCTAGGAGGATGTTTTATATCTCAATTGAATCAGGGGCGAATTTACTATTTTGACCTGTTTTTTTGTTTTAAAATATAATACGCCATTATTGAGTTAGAGCTGTAAAATTGAACTTTTTCCCCACTTAATTCACTATTATCGTTACTCCTTATTCGTTATTTTACCTAACGCAACAAAACATATCCTATAACCTCTATGTTAGTGAACATATCTATGAAGAAAAAAAAAATCACGTAAATCGGATAAGTGGTTCTCCGGCTAGGAGGGAACTAACAGAAAATAATTTTGGTTTTTATAAGTACAGTGGACTCTCCCTAAGTCGAACTCTCCCTAAGTCGAATTCCTCTCTAACTCGAATTTGTTCGAAATATTTAAGCTCTCCTATTTTTTATTTTTTTTTTTTGTTAACTTTTTTAAATTATGTTAACCTTATTTTTTCATTAAATAAACGCTTTAAAACAAAAAAAAATTGTTTTTCTCTCTAACTCGAACAAATCATGGTATCCCGTGAAAATTCTACTTAGGGGGAGTCCACTGTATTAGGGATTAGGGATACACCACGGTATTATAACTGAAAAGGATATGACAACTACCACCAACAGTTTAATCCACGATGCAAGTATCGATTATTCCCAAAATGCGCAGAGATGCGCACTGATTGCAGATTTCTTACTTTTATACACAATTTTCTGGCAGAAAACCTTTTATTAGCACATCGCTTAATATCAAAACCCGCTTAAAATCACACAAAAAATATAAAAATGAAGGAAGACTTCATGCAGTACTGCTCGCTTAGAGTCACGTCTCACAGATCCATAATTCATGTCATCTTCACATGTAAAAATATGGTACCTACATGTGTATGAACATATGTACATATGTATGCGAGTATTTTCTACTGAAATTGCTTTAATTGTTACACTGTGTGAGGAATTGAACTTGTGTTTTAATCGTTCCTCCTTTATATTATTGCTTCTATCGTTTTTCCCCTTTTTTGTAAGAATATTTATTAAGAATGAATACATATTTTTAAGTTCTTGTTTTCAGTTTCCTCTTGTTTGATTAAATACATGTTTCTTAAAGTATAAAACCATTTCTCATTTTTAAAATTTTTGTATGCAATATCGGATAAAGTCACAGCCCGCTTAAAGTCGGATTTTTGCTGCCCGTTTGATGTGACATTATCCGGGTTCGACTGTATTCACAATTTTGAAACATTATTCACTTCAGAAAAGACATGATCAAGAAGAACAGAGGAAGGCATGATCATTTGCGTTTTAGAAAATTGATAGACGCTAATAAAATGATGGACTGTACGCCATGTTTTTTTCGCGACGATGAAGAGGGATAAGGACGAATTTTGTACGCAAGTGCTTAAAGGACTTTTCACTTCAATTTTGGTATACACATTTCTCACAGTGAAATTTTTCTCGGACATTGCAAAAAATTTTGGATTCATAATTTAAACCAATTTTGAGGGAAATATTTAACAAGAAATGCTCAATATTTGCAGCAGGGAGATATATATATACATATATATGTATGATCCAGGGTACCCAGCAGTTTAAGGACAAAAGAAGTGAATTTACTTAATTTAGGAAGGAAACGTATTCCAATTTTTCAACAAAATTTAGTTTCTTGAATCAAGTAAAAAGAATTAAAAGAATAAAAACTATTTTCTTTTTAAATTTTCTAAAACATGTAATTTGAACCGAAAGACAAATGAAACTTACACGGCGAATTATGTGTAATGCTGAAAGCCTTTGTATCCGGGAATAAGCCGTTTTGTTTCCCACGAATGTAAATTCAATCGAATGGTTTTCGTCGTGTTCGCAGGCCAAAACACGAAGCTCTTAATCCTCGATATTCGAACGGGACGGTTAAACATGGAGGAGGAGCATATCATGGTATGGGGATGCTTTTTGGAGTTGGACCGATCCATAAAATAATTAAATTTAAATTATGGACCGTACAAGGACGTACTCGAAAACGTTATGCTGCCACATGCTGAGGAGGATTTGCACCTGAAATGGACATTTCAGCAGGACAATGATCCGAAGCATACTTCAAAAGTCGTCAAGAAATGATTTCAAGATAAAAAAAAATTTAAGTTATGGAATGGTCAGCGCAGTCCCATATCTAAATCGCATAGAAAATCTGTGGGAAATTGTCGATCGGAGTATTATGCGAGATAAATACAGAAACAGGGACGACCTTTACATTACCAGCCTCGGAATAATATACCAAGTTCCATCATTTCGAATCTTTTTGAGAGCATGCCTAGAAGGTGCTCAGCTGTCATAAAAAACAAAGGTTTTACAACAAAATATTAAACTTAAAACGGAAAATATAAACAAATGTGTTAATTTATTATGAAGTTACTTTAGTTTTGACCAGCTAGAAATCGACATGTTTTCAGTATTATTTGATTATATTTTGTTTTGGTTATGAATACATAAATTTGTTACTTTGTATTAAGTGGTAAATAGACACTTTGACGGTCTGTGAAAGTTCCCAGGGCTTATGTTAGTTAAGGATAGGGTATTTGATGCATTTTATAAGGACATTTTTATATATTGTGTGGTATTGCTAGTGTATTTGGTGACAAATTCTTGGGATTTATCACTATTTTCACAATTTAGAGAGTGAACACAAAGAAGGGAAAGCATCTTCGAAGATGTGAAACATGTCCTATAACTTGAGGCTTTATTTTGAAAATTTCACTGTACCTACATTGTGGCAGCACAATGGACCTAATTTGGTCTAAGTGTACCCCATCGAGAGCCACATCAACCCGCCAAACAAGAATGATTCTGGCAAGCATGGAAGCAGTGAATAACAATTGATTTTGTAAACAGAAAAAAATTTAAGTCTTTAGGTTGACAGCTACGGCTGAATGTATTTGTCATTTCTAATTCTCTTTCCCCGCACTAACTAATTGCCACTATTACGAGAAAACTGCAGAAGTTCGTCTTAGAGACATACTGAGAATTTTCTGAGCCAATCACACTTCCAATGACCAGCTCCATGACCGAAATTGCCAGGAGCCCATAGACATCACTATTCGACGACAAAAATGACAGTGGAATCGACACGTTTTCAAATATTTTTCAACAGTTAGTTACGCGATGCAAAAGACCCCGTCAACAAAGGTTTTCAGAAGAGCGCGTCGGCCGAAAAATTCAAGACGCAGAACGATTGAGAAGAGAAGTAATCACTGTAAGTGGAGAAGAATTGGGGCGAACTGTGTCAAAAACTATACACTATAACGCTAAGGCGTAGTTAAGACTCTTTTATTAAAAAATTATTGGCGACTAGCCCCAATTAATAGTAATCGTTAGTTGGTAGTTGCAAAAAATTTAAAATTTTGTTTACGGAAACTAAATTTCAGAATCTGATCCGTTATCCTACCAGCACCAGTGGTCGGAGGAACTTCAGATTTAAATTGTGACTGATTTGAACTCGGTGGTTACATTTGCTTTGCACAAAATATTAAACACACCGTGGCCACTACGAGAAACCGTCTTACATACGTATTTCCTTCTAAATCCAAAATGTCTGCACGGATTTAATTCAATATAAACGAAATATATAGATGACGTTTAACACAAGTTGGCACACCTGACAATGCCCAGCCCAAGTCTTTATGAAATTTCACATTTCACGAAATAGTATCACAAGAAGCTGGGAGGTTTAAAATAATAATTTTAAAACTTTACGTCTACATACTTTATTAGGATTGAGTTAGAAGATGACGAAAGAAATTACAGCCTTGTGTAAAATTTTTTCGTGAATTGAAGTAAGCACTTTTGGGCCAAAAATAACTTTTAAATTTAAAGATTTACGTACATAAAATCTCGCAAAAATGCATTTAATATTAGTTGGCTTCAAAGTCTTCAAAGATTTTTCTGATTTCAAAGACTTTAAGGACTTAAATGACTTTTAAAGATTTTAATGGTTTTAAAAGACTTCATTTAATTCAATGGCTTCACAAACTTTAATCACTTGACGGATCTAAATGAATTCAACTTCATACCTTCACAGATGACAGTGACTTTAGCGACTTTAATGGCTTCAAAAACTTTAAAAACTTGATCGAATACTACTGAACGCAAGGCAAATTGCAATATTTTTACCTTTGTAAAAAATTTTTGACCTAGCCATGGACTTGAAAGGATGATTGTATACGTTGTTTGGTACGAAAACTTAAAAATAAATTCAAATTAGAAAATAACTAACTTTGGAAAACAAATCTCAATCTTAAAATTTTTTTAAAAAGACCGAAAGATTATATTTTTTACGTACTACAAAAAAAAAATACAAGTACTTGGCGCAACAGACCGTATGTGGTCCAGGCCTAGCTTGTATCGTGCGTGTTATTAGTGTTTTTAGAAACTTTCTCATGACAATAATTATTCTCGAACGTTTGTCAGGCATTCCCAAGAGGTGGGACCGTAAAAAACTATTTTAATGTTTTCCAGGACTCGAACCTCGAGCCTCCAGTTCGTTTCATCCCCGCCAGTTTTCACATTCCATCATTGTTAAAAAAGTAGAAAGTCGAAAGTACGGACCCCTACCTCCCAATTAAATAATAAAAAAAAAATTGCGATAAAAAGGTAACACCCTGAAAGTAACATCTTTGGTTGTTTCAACCCCATATCCGTTTTATTTCATTTATAGTGTACTAGCTGTTTGCCCGCGGCTCCGCTCGCGTGGGCTACAAAATTAATGTTATTTTTTTTTTTTTTTTTTTAACAAAAGCTAAAACTAACATTGTATTAATTATAATAAAATAAAATATATTTTATTCAAACAAAGCAATTATTAAATGTTCACGTTGAAAAGCACAGTTACGGAGATCGCACTAAAAATTGTTTTACTTTTGCTATCTGGAGCATCGCGAATAACTCGATCTTATTGACCCGTTCACGCAAAACTATTAAGCTAACGTTAGTCAAATGGAGTTTTAATAATTCCATTCACACAATCACAAACAAATATACCTACCTGCTTAATTTTTCACAGAGAGATTTAGCGCACAGTCTTCTCACTCTATTCAATAACATTTTTTTCTCACTCTCACACAATATCTACGTACAGAAGTGTGAATGAACGATCGAGAGTAATAACCAATAACAATCAATCCAACCCAAATACAAACGCACATTATTGCAACGATACCCACTGTTGCTTGACTGCTGGCAGTGGTCTCCACTGAAGTAAATTGTGGGCGATGATTTAAATAATTGTTTTGAAGATTGCTCAGCTTCAGGACAACCTAGGAGGATGTTTTATATCTCAATTGAATCAGGGGCGAATTTACTATTTTGACCTGTTTTTTTGTTTTAAAATATAATACGCCATTATTGAGTTAGAGCTGTAAAATTGAACTTTTTCCCCACTTAATTCACTATTATCGTTACTCCTTATTCGTTATTTTACCTAACGCAACAAAACATATCCTATAACCTCTATGTTAGTGAACATATCTATGAAGAAAAAAAAAATCACGTAAATCGGATAAGTGGTTCTCCGGCTAGGAGGGAACTAACAGAAAATAATTTTGGTTTTTATAAGTACAGTGGACTCTCCCTAAGTCGAACTCTCCCTAAGTCGAATTCCTCTCTAACTCGAATTTGTTCGAAATATTTAAGCTCTCCTATTTTTTATTTTTTTTTTTGTTAACTTTTTTAAATTATGTTAACCTTATTTTTTCATTAAATAAACGCTTTAAAACAAAAAAAAATTGTTTTTCTCTCTAACTCGAACAAATCATGGTATCCCGTGAAAATTCTACTTAGGGGGAGTCCACTGTATTAGGGATTAGGGATACACCACGGTATTATAACTGAAAAGGATATGACAACTACCACCAACAGTTTAATCCACGATGCAAGTATCGATTATTCCCAAAATGCGCAGAGATGCGCACTGATTGCAGATTTCTTACTTTTATACACAATTTTCTGGCAGAAAACCTTTTATTAGCACATCGCTTAATATCAAAACCCGCTTAAAATCACACAAAAAATATAAAAATGAAGGAAGACTTCATGCAGTACTGCTCGCTTAGAGTCACGTCTCACAGATCCATAATTCATGTCATCTTCACATGTAAAAATATGGTACCTACATGTGTATGAACATATGTACATATGTATGCGAGTATTTTCTACTGAAATTGCTTTAATTGTTACACTGTGTGAGGAATTGAACTTGTGTTTTAATCGTTCCTCCTTTATATTATTGCTTCTATCGTTTTTCCCTTTTTTTGTAAGAATATTTATTAAGAATGAATACATATTTTTAAGTTCTTGTTTTCAGTTTCCTCTTGTTTGATTAAATACATGTTTCTTAAAGTATAAAACCATTTCTCATTTTTAAAATTTTTGTATGCAATATCGGATAAAGTCACAGCCCGCTTAAAGTCGGATTTTTGCTGCCCGTTTGATGTGACATTATCCGGGTTCGACTGTATTCACAATTTTGAAACATTATTCACTTCAGAAAAGACATGATCAAGAAGAACAGAGGAAGGCATGATCATTTGCGTTTTAGAAAATTGATAGACGCTAATAAAATGATGGACTGTACGCCATGTTTTTTTCGCGACGATGAAGAGGGATAAGGACGAATTTTGTACGCAAGTGCTTAAAGGACTTTTCACTTCAATTTTGGTATACACATTTCTCACAGTGAAATTTTTCTCGGACATTGCAAAAAATTTTGGATTCATAATTTAAACCAATTTTGAGGGAAATATTTAACAAGAAATGCTCAATATTTGCAGCAGGGAGATATATATATACATATATATGTATGATCCAGGGTACCCAGCAGTTTAAGGACAAAAGAAGTGAATTTACTTAATTTAGGAAGGAAACGTATTCAAACTTTTAAGCAAATTTAGTTTCTTGAATCAAGTAAAGGGGACGGTTAAACATGGTTATCATGGTATGGGGATGCTTATCTGGAAATGGAGTTGGCCCGATCCATAAAATAGACGGAATTGTGGACCGATTCGTGTACAAGGACGTACTCGAAAACGTTATGCATTTTGCATAATTTGCACCTGAAATGGACATTTCAGCAGGACAATGATCCGAAGCATACTTCAAAAGTCGTCATGAAATGATTTCAAGATAAAAAAAAATTTAAGTTATGGAATGGTCAGCGCAGTCCCATATCTAAATCGCATAGAAAATCTGTGGGAAATTGTCGATCGGAGTATTATGCGAGATAAATACAGAAACAGGGACGACCTTTACATTACCAGCCTCGGAATAATATACCAAGTTCCATCATTTCGAATCTTTTTGAGAGCATGCCTAGAAGGTGCTCAGCTGTCATAAAAAACAAAGGTTTTACAACAAAATATTAAACTTAAAACGGAAAATATAAACAAATGTGTTAATTTATTATGAAGTTACTTTAGTTTTGACCAGCTAGAAATCGACATGTTTTCAGTATTATTTGATTATATTTTGTTTTGGTTATGAATACATAAATTTGTTACTTTGTATTAAGTGGTAAATAGACACTTTGACGGTCTGTGAAAGTTCCCAGGGCTTATGTTAGTTAAGGATAGGGTATTTGATGCATTTTATAAGGACATTTTTATATATTGTGTGGTATTGCTAGTGTATTTGGTGACAAATTGTTTGCATTTATCACTATTTTCACAATTCAGAAAGTGTACACATCTTCGAAGGTGTGAAACATGTCCCACAACTTGAGGATATATTTTCAAAATTTCTCTGTACCTACAGTTTCGCAGCACAGAATACCTAATTTGGTCTAAGTGTACCCCATCGAGAGCCACATCAACCCGCCAAACAAGAACATGGAAGCAGTGAATAGCAATTGATTTTTAAACAGAAAATTAAAATTTAGGTCTTTAGGTTAACAACTACGGCTGAATGTAGTTGCCATTTCTAATTCTTCTTCTACTTCCTTTTGTACGGCGAGGTTATAATCAGGACTAAGGGAATCATAACCCTCCCACTTTACTGCATCCCTACTGGTCCACTTGTGTTGTTGTCATTTCTAATTCTCTTTTCAAAATTATTTGCTAACAATAACTAATTGCCACTATCACGAGAAAACTGCAGAAATTCGAATTCGAGACATACTGTGAATTTTCTGACTTAATCACACTTCTAATGACCAGCTCCATGACAGAAATTGCCAGGAGCCCATAGACATCACTAGTCGACGACAAAAGTGACAGTGGAATAGTTAGCTACGCGATGCAAAAGACCCCGTCAACCCAGGTTGTCAGAAGGACGCGTCGACCGAAAAATACAAAACGCAGAACGATTGAGAAGAGACGTAGTCACGGTAATTAGAGAAGAATTGCGGCGAACTGTGTCAGAAACTGTACACAATAACGCGAAGGCGTAGTTAAGACTCTTGTATTAAAAAATAAATAAGGAGTGACCACTCAATGATTGACGACTAGTCACAATTAATCGTAATCGTTAGTTGGTAGTTGTAAAAAATTTAAAATTTTGTTTGCGGAAACTAAATCAGAATCTGATCTGTTATCCTACCAGCACCAGTGGTCGGAGGAACTTCAGATTTTCAGGAACGTCTGATTTGAACTCGGTGGTTATAGTTGCTTTGCACAAAATATTAAACACACCGTGGCCACTACGAGAAACCGTCTTACGTATTTCCTTCTATATCCAAAATGTCTGCACGGATTTAATTCACTATAAACGAAATATACAGATGACGTTTAACACAAGTTGTCACACCTGACAATGCCCAGCCCAAGTCTTTATGAAATTTCACATTTCACGAACTAGTATCACAAGAAGCTGAGAGGTTTGAAATAAAAATTTAAAAACTTTACGTCTACATACTTAATTAGGAATGAGTTCCTTTTTTTGTTTTTAAATAGAACCCATGCCCATTTGGCAGACACTTCGACCTAAAAGATCTATTGTATCATAAGGCTATGGTTAGTCTAAGAGACGTACTACCTCCCTAATGAAGAATAGTACATCCTTAGTAGCAGAGTATTTTATTTCCGCTGGCGTACTTTCTTTCTTTCTTTCTTTACAGAAAATACGTGTCCTTAACCAATGTAAAGCTGGACAATTGCAGAGAATATGTTCGGATGATTCGTCCTCTTCCCAGCAGTACCTACATTCCGTCTCTGAGCTCAGGTTAAGTTTGTTAAGGTATTTTCTCAAGCCACAGTGGCCCGTAAGAAAGCCCACTAGCTTTCTGATACTTTCCTTATTAAGGTTAAGTATATCCTTATATTAGTAGGGTAGTCCTTATATTTTGGCATAAATGAGAGCACTCTCTCTGTCTTTGCCTATGCGTAAAGCATATTTAAGCCGCCTCCTTTCTGTTGAACTGAGTTTGACGAACCCACTCTTCTGATGCTGGATCTGTAGTCCGTCTAGCCTCTTCCCAATGGAAGAGCATCCGGATTTTTCCGAGACGACGCTACAGGCATCAACAAGAGTAAATTGGTCAGAATCTGAAGTGGCCGACTCCACTTCTTCAGTTCTGGGATCTTTGGAGGGTTCAGATGGGGCAAATATGGCATCGCCTTCTGAATTCCTGATGTTGTTCGGCTGCTCAACAGCAGACCGAGAACTAGAGGCCGTTGTATTATTAGCCGACGAGAGCACAATAGCTTCTCTAGATGCAACGGGTTGCTCAACAGCAGAACCCGAAGTTGATGCGATAAGAGATGCATCGGTCTTTCAGTTTTTTAGATTTAAATTATTAATATTGGACCCACGAGTCTCCGGGAAAGGACGTCGCCCATGACAGAGCCCGGCATGCTACTGGTTGGTTTGAAACCGAAGGTAGCCAGGTATCCTGAGTTCGCAGACTAATGACTAAACACCCTCTTAGCCATGCATCCCTCAGCGTATACTGTTCCACCTTGGATTAGGGATTTAATAGTGGGGTTTACTCCCCTCGTCGCTGACTTTAGCCGGCTTTCATGCCGTTGCTGCAACCGTTCAACCGGGGCGATAGGAGAGGCACATAAGCACAGTAACAAGTGCCTCGGCTGGACGGTAACTGCTACAGCATTGCCCGCTGGCTGCAACGAGAAGGCGGTGAGTGAAACGTTTGCTTGTAGGGATCATCCAGTAACTTTACCCTATAGGTACTTATCTGAGTAGAAGATGTAAATGACGAATGAAATTATAGTTTTGCGTAAATTTTTTTCGGTCAATTGAATTAATGCACAAGCACTTTTGGACCACAAATAACGTTTAAAATAAAAGATTTTCGTACGTACGATCTCACAAAAGACCGCGCCTTAAGTTAGATAGGAAAATAGGCAAAAATAAAAGAAAAAAAATACGTATAGACCAAGCTTTACAAAAAAAATTTACTTTTTGTAAATATTTGTAGTTCTAGTGTTACAGGGTGTAATAAATTTTAACATTTATTGTATGAAAGGTTGGGATTTGTAATTATGTATGTACGTCCATAGATAACCTGCTTCTATACAGTAGACGCTCAATATAGTGAACTAATAAAAACCGAGCCTGTTCACTGTAACGAGCGTGGACTCCTTGAAGCAAATTTCATCAATGTGTATGTTTTTACAAGCAATACATCGAAAATAGAATATAATTAAAATTTTTCTTTGCAATTACTAAAAAGCAAGCCAATATTTACTAAACAGAATAATTTATTTTAAACAAAAACAACTCATCTTTAAAAATATCGTAAAACGTAACAAAAATAATACATGTACTTAAAATACATCAATTACGAGACATGGTCACAAAGAAGATTGTTCACAAAATAAGAAAACAAGCAACAGGCAGTTTGCATTTGTACTACAAACAACCCTAAACTGCGTAGCATATAATCATGGAAGATACTCTCACAAAACGCTAAATTTGGACGATTGTGTATGAGTATGCATACATATCTAAGAGCGTATGTACCTCCCAGCGAGCCTAACTGACGACTGCAAGGGACTAATAAGTTTTAACTGTTTTTTGCATGTTGAGGTTCGAAAAAAATAAAAAAAACATAAGTTCACTGTTGCCAGATTTGTTCAGTATTTAGAATAGCCTGTATAAAATATTGTGTGTTCACTGTATTGGATTGTTCACTATATCGAGCGTCCACTGTACTTTTATTTAGAAAATCGAATGTTAGTTGGCTTCAAAGTCTTCAAAGATTTTTCTGAATTCAAAGACTTTAAGGACTTAAAGATTTTAATGGTTTTAAAAGACTTCATTTAATTCAATCGCTTCACAAACTTTAATGACTTGACGGACCTAAAGATTATATTTTTTACGTACTACAAAACAACAAATATACATAAGTACTTGGCGCAAAAGACCGTATGTGGTCCAGGTCTAGCTTGTTCTTAGTGTTTTTAGAAACTTTCTCATGACAATCATTACTCTCGAACGATTGCCAGGCATTCCCAAGAGGTGGGACCGTAAAAAAATATTTTAATGTTTTCTAGAACTCGAAGCCCGAGCCTCCAGTTCGTCCCATTCCCGCCAGTTTTCACGATCCATTATTGTTAAAAAAGTAGAGAGTCGAAAGTATAGACCCCTACCTCCCAATTGAATAATAAAAAAAAAATCTACGAGAAAAAGGTAAAACCCTGTAAGTAACATCTTTGGTCATTTCAACCCCATATCCGTTTTATTTCATTTATAGTGTATACTGTATATACCACGATATTATAACTGAAAAGGACAAAAAAGCCTATGACAACTACTACCAACAGTTTAATCCACGATGCAAGTATCGATTATTCCCAAATGCGCAGAGATGCGCACTGATTGCAGATTTCTTACTGTTACACACAATTTTCTAGCAGAAAAATTATAACCACATCGCTTAATATCAAAACCCGTTTAAAATCACACAAAAAATATAAAAATGAAGGAAGAGTTCATGCAATACTGCTCGCTTAGAGTCACGTCTCACAAATCCATAATTCATGTCATCTTCACATGTAAAAATATGGTACCTACATGTGTATGTACATATGTACATATGTATGCGGGTATTTTCTTCTGAAATTGCTTTAATTGTTACACTATGTGAGGAATTGAACTTGTGTTTTAATCGTTCCTCCTTTATATTATTGCTTCTATCCTTTTTCCCTTTTTTTGTAAGAATATTTATTATGAATGAATACATATTTTGAAGTTCTTGTTTTCAGTTTCCTCTTGTTTGATTAAATACATGTTTCTTAAAGTATAAAACCATTGTATTAGTATCTATCTCATTTTTACAATTTTTGTATGCAATATCGGATAAAGTCACAGCCCGCTTAAAGTCACAGCCCGTTTGATGTGACATTATCCGTATTCGACTGTATTTACAATTTTGAAATATTTCATTCAAAATGTTTTTTCGCGATAATGAGGGATAAGGACGAATTTTGTACGCATGTGCTGAAATAATTTTTCACTTCAATTTTGGTATACACATTTCTCACAGTGAAATTTTTCTCGGACAATACAACAAATTTTGGATTTATAATTAAAACGAATTTTAAGGGAAATATTTAACAAGAAATGCTCAAGTCTTTCAAACTATTTGCAGCAGGGAGATATATGTATACATATATACATATGTTAACGGTGAATCTATTTTGCCTCAACGACTGCAGCCAAGGTTCATGTACCCTGACTCTGTGAAGATAGCTGGTTCTTGTACCAGTAATCTGTTAAGCTTACCACGGGTGGGGGGCTAGCTAACTGTAATAAAGAAGACTCGTCGATGACGGTTCTACAAAAAGTATTTATTGTTCCCTCAAACGGGAATATTTATATGAACAATATTTCTTACTATGCTAAATTTACAAAGTGAATATCAAATAAGAATAAATCCAAAATATTGCTAATTATGTTAAATTAATAAATGAACACCATACTAACATTGTAGACAACCTTGAAAATTAACTCAGAGAGTCGAATTTCGGCTATACGAAACATATACCATTTACACTGCTGCACCTGTGTATTTGGTTGCTAGCATATGGTTCAAGGTGAACCTTGTTTTGGTTAGGTATAGGTTTCGCATATCCGGCATACTTGCCGTGTGTAATTGTTGTTTTTGTTAATATGGCATTCGTACAAAAAAAAAACTGCGAATAGAATTAGGTGAACTTATTTACATTGTTCGTGAACAACATATATATACATATGTATGATCCAGGGTACCCATCAGTTTAAGGACAAAAGAAGTGAATTTATTTAATTTAGGAAGGAAAAGTATTCAAAGTTTTCAACAAATTTAGTTTCTTGAATCAAGTAAAAAGAATTAAAAGAATAAAAACTATTTTCTTTTTAATTTTTTAAAACACTATATAACTTTAGGTAATTTGATCCGAAAAACAAATGAAACTTACACGCCGAGTTATGTGTAATGCTAAAGACTTTGTATTCGGGCCTACGAGAAAGCTCCCTTCTATGTGCAAAATTACAATGCGTACCACCAAAGGAATAAGCCGTTTTGTTTCCTATGGATAGTTTTTACGTGCGTTCGTGCTTGAAAGTTCAAAATTGACTGCGAATTAGACCACAGCAATAGTTTTATCGCTTTGTTTGTTGTGCTTGGAAGTTCATATTTCAATATTCTAAGTAAAGGATGTTTGGTCAATATGGATTAAAACCACAGAGCGCAGGAGCTGCTTCACTTCTTAATTGAAGCTTTTATGTGCTTTCGTGTTTGAAAGTTCAAAAAACACTACAAATTGGTTGACTGGCAAATTAAAACTGCAGAAATAGCTTCACCGCTTTTTAGTTCTAGGCTTTTAGAAAATGTCGCTGTCCGTTGTGCTTGGAATTTCATATTTCAATACAAAGTAAAGGGTGTTTAAGTCGAAACGAATAAAAAGCACAGAACGAAAAAGTTAATGATTTTTTATCTCTTCTAAATTATCTTGAAATTAGGAAACCTAAGACTTTTAGCAGTCTTTAAGGAAACCATTCACTTTGAGAGCGATAAAGAAAATTTTCTTTTTGTTTCACGATATACATTCATACATAGTAAATATATTCAAGACGGCTTCCCATTTGCGCTTGCGGTTTTTTTTTTCATTAAAATTTATTCATTTTGTTTTCTTATGAGAAAATCCTTTGTTGAAACCGAAACCATGGGTTGCATCCTGTATCCCAACCAAAGCTTCTTAGCGTAAGCTAATCAATTACAGTTGTAACAAGAAAAAAAGCTATGTGATACATAAAGGAAGGTTACGGTTTGAAGAGATGGCGCTTTACAGATGAAAAGGAATATCGCACTGAAAAAGTATTGCTTCCTTAAGTTCAGGAATTGAAATTGCAAAAACTAGCTAAAAAAAAATCCTGCTTCTAAGGAAATCTAAAGGAGCACCCTTTTCGAGAAAAAAATATTTTCCCAACTGCGAAAACAGCTAAAACATCGTGTTTCTATAGACAGCTGATGCGGAAAACGTTTTTGCAAGAAAAAATAAAAGGAACAAGCAGTTCCCTCCCTGACAGCGACAAACACCTGGAAACAAATCCTATTTCGAACGAAAGCTAATGAGGATGTGGTTTTAAAAATGCTTTCTAGGAAAACAAAGCTTTGCGAATGAAAAAGAACTTTGAGAGAAACAACTGACAAAGTCCTGAAAGTCAAAGCGAGAGAGTGCGCTATTTCTTTTTTTCTTTAAAGAAAAAAAAGCTACACCATTGAAAAAGGAATATTTCCCTGACTAGCTCAACAAAAGTTGCAAGAAACAGCTGAACAATTTTAGAAACAAACAAAAAAGAAAGCGGCACCCATCCTTCGAAATAATATGAGAAAGATATACAAACGAAGTGGGAATAGCAATAGTGGGAATAGCTGTGGTCACCATTACCACCGACAATTCCAATAAGTAGACGTAAATATCTTCTTGGATGCCGGGGGTGAAATGTGTTAACAGAAATTTCATGAACCAGGTAGAGAAAATCATGCCGGGTCGGAGGGAGTGAACTAATTGCAGGTAGAAACATGCAACTACGTGATGATAGGGAAGAAAAAGAACAAATGTGAGAAAGACAGCAACAAAGTGGAAACGAGAAAATACAATAAGGGATGATGGACTGACGCACATACAATGTAAAGTTTCACTCACAATTGAGACGAAAAATAACACCATGTTGTAAATGTATTCGCATCAGGTTGAAAGGGTGGTTGGTGGGGGGTAGTAAATTACTAGTAGACTGTTTGGCGGCAATAGATTCAATTATACACAGTCGTTGGGGGAGGTTGAAAATCATTGGTATACACAATTTTTCAGTGACAAATTTAACTTTAAAATTCCAGCGATACCAAACCTATTTATGAGGTTAGAAAGCTGAGTCTGGTTTCGTTAACCTCCATTTTGTATACTAAGTAACACAGACAGACGTGCAGATAGACACGAAGCAAAGCCAGAATTGCGAGAGCCACGAATAGTGATTTTGCCGAATACCGAATATTAGACTAGGCTCACGGCCGAAGGGGCGAATATTCGGCGACATTTAATCGATTTTGCGGGTGACATGATCCGACCTGCATCATTGAAGTGTATGCAGTAACTATGCCATGGGCATATTTGTTTCATTTGCGAGTAGGTCGTGTTACAACACGCATTATTTGTTGAGTGTGTCTAATTAATCAGGAAAAGCGCAATCGTTTGCTATCAACAAATGCTGAAAAAATTGCTTTCATTCATCATAATTTACCACTAACAAATTTTAAGTATTAAATATGCTGATTTTTTCTTTATATAAAATTTTTTGTCAATAATATTTATGCGTTTTTTTTCATGATTTGGTATTTGGTATTCGGCCACATATTGCAACTCATTCGCCGAATATTGCAGCTCATTCGGCCGAATATTGCAACTCATTATTAAATAAAAATTTTAAAACTTTACGTCTACATACTTAATTAATGAGTTAGAAGATGACGAAAGAAATTACGGCTTTGTGTAAAATTTTTTCCGTCTATTGAAGTAATGCACAAGCACTTTTGGGCCACAAATAACGTTTAAATTTAGAGATTTTAGTACATAAGATCTCACAAAAAACCGTGCCTTGAGTTAGATAGGAAAAAAAAAATAAAAAAAGGACGTATAGACCCAGCATTACACAAAAAAAGTTATTAAGTAAATTTTTGTAACTCTAGTGTTACAGGGTGTAATTTTAACATTTATTGTACGAAAGGTTGGGATTTGTACACATGGATGTACATCCATAGATGACCTGCTTCTATATTTTTATTTGGAAAATCGAATGCATTTAATGTTAGTTGGCTTCAAAGTCTTTAAGGACTTAGATGACTTTTAAACATTTTAATGGTTTTAAAAGCCTTCATTTAATTCAATGGCTTCACAACCTTTAATGACTTGACGGACCTAAATAAATTCAACGTCTTACCTTCAAAGATGACCGTGACCTTAGCGAATTTAATGACGTCAAAAACCTTAAAGACTTCAAAAACTTTAAAAACTTGATGGAATACTTCTGAACGCAAGGCAAATTAAAGCAAATTGCAATCTTTTTATCTTTGTAAAAAATTATTGACCTAGCCATGGACTTGAAAGGATGATTGTATACGTTGTTTGGTACGAATAACTTAAAAATAAATTCAATTTAAAAACTAACTAACTTTGGAAAGCAAATCTCAATCTTAAATTTTTTTTAAAAGGACCAAAAAATTATATATTTTACCTACTACAAAAAAATATAAGTACTATGGCGCAATAGACCGTATGTGGTCCAGGCCCAGCTTGTGTCGTGCGTGTTATTAGTGTTTTTAGAAACATTCTCATGACAAGCATTACTCTCGGACATTTGTTACGCATTCCCAAGAGGTGAGCCCGTAAAATTTTTTTTAATGTTTTCTAGAACTCGAAGCTCGAGCCTCCAGTTCGTCCCATCCCCGCAAGTTTTTCACGCCCCATCATTGTTAAAAAAGTAGAAAGTCGAAAGTACGGACCCCTACCTTCCAATTTAATAATTAAAAAAAAAAATCTGCGAGAAAAAGTTAAAACCCTGTAAGTAACATCTTTGGTCGCTTCAACCCCATATCCATTTTATTTCATTTATAGTCTTATATACACCACGATATTATAACTGAAAAGGACAAAAAAGGATACGACAACTACCAGCAACAGTTTAATCCACGATGCAAGTATCGATTATTCCCAAAATGCGCAGAGATGCGCACTGATTGCAGATTTCTTACTGTTATACGCAATTTTCTGGCAGAAAACCCTTTAGTACCACATTGCTTAATATCAAAACCCGCTTAAAATCACACAAAAAATATAATAATGAAGGAAGAGTTCATGCAATACTGCTCGCTTAGAGTCACATCTCACAGATCCATAATTCATGCAATCATCACATGCAAAAATATGGTACCTACATGTGTATGTATGTACATATGCGCGTATTTTCTTCTGAAATTGCCTTATCCGGGTTCGACTGTATTCACAATTTTGAAATATTATTCACTTCACAAAACACAAGATCAAGAAGCACTGATTTACGTCTTAGAAAATTCATATAAGCTAATTAAATGATGGACTGTACGCCATGTTTTTTCGCGACGATGAAGAGGAATTAGGACGAATTTTGTACGCATGTGCTGAAAGGATTTTTCACTACAATTTTGGTATACACATTTCTCACAGTGAAATTTTTCTCGGATATTTTTTTTGGATTTATAATTATAACGAATTTTAAGGGATATATTTAACAAGAAATGCTCAAGTCTTTCAAACTATTTGCTGCAGGGAGATATATGTATATGTACATATATATGTATGATCCAGGGTATCCATCAGTTTAAGGACAAAAGAAGTGAATTTATTTAATTGAGGAAGGAAAAGTATTCAAAGTTTTCAACAAATTTAGTTTCTTGAATCAAGTAAAAAGAATTAAAAGAATAAAAACTATTTTCTTTTTAATTTTTTAAAACACTATATAACTTTCGGTAATTTGATCCGAAAAACAAATGAAACTTACACGCCGAGTTATGTGTAATGCTGAAGCCTTTGTATCCGGGCCTACGAGAAAGCTCCCTTCTATGTGCAAAATTACAATGCGTACCACCAAAGGAATAAGCCGTTTTGTTTCCTATGGATAGTTTTTACGTGCGTTCGTGCTTGAAAGTTCAAAATTGACTGCGAATTAGACCACAGCAATAGTTTTATCGCTTTGTTTGTTGTGCTTGGAAGTTCATATTTCAATAGTCTAAGTAAAGGATGTTTGGTCTATATGAATTAAAACCACAGAGCGCAGGAGCTGCTTCACTTCTTAATTGAAGCTTTTGTGTGCTTTCGTGTTTGAAAGTTCAAAAAACACTACAAATTGGTTGACTGGCAAATTAAAACTGCAGAAATAGCTTTACCGCTTTTTAGTTCTAGGCTTTTAGAAAATGTCGCTGTCCGTTGTGCTTGGAATTTCATATTTCAATACAAAGTAAAGGGTGTTTAAGTCGAAACGAATAAAAAGCACAGAACGAAAAAGTTAATGATTTTTTATCTCTTCTAAATTATCTTGAAATTAGGAAACCTAAGACTTTTAGCAGTCTTTAAGGAAACCATTCACTTTGAGAGCGATAAAGTAAATTTTCTTTTTGTTTCACGATATACATTCATACATAGTAAATATATTCAAGACGACTTCCCATTTACGCTTACGGTTGTTTTTCATTAAAATTTATTCATTTTGTTTTCTTATGAGAAAATCCTTTGTTGAAACCGAAACCATGGGTTGCATCCTGTATCCCAACCAAAGCTTCTTAGCGTAAGCTATTCAATTACAGTTGTAACAAGAAAAAAAGCTATGTGATACATAAAGGAAGGTTACGGAAGCTGTGCTTTAATGAAAAGTTTTTGAAGAGATGGCGCTTTACAAATGAAAAGGAATATCGCACTGAAAAAGTATTGCTTCCTTAAGTTCAGCAATTGAAATTGCAAAAACTAGCTAAAAAAATCCTGCTTCTAAGGATATCTAAAGGAGCACCCTTTTCGAGAAAAAAATATTTTCCCCACTTCGAAAACAGCTAAAACATCGTGTTTCTATAGACAGCTGATGCGGAAAACGTTTTTGCAAGAAAAAATAAAAGGAACAAGCAGTTCCCTCCCTGACAGCGAGAAACACCTGGAAACAAATCCTATTTCGAACGAAAGCTAATGAGGATGTGGTTTTAAAAATGCTTTCTAGGAAAACAAAGCTTTGCGAATGAAAAAGAACTTTGAGAGAAACAACTGACAAAGTCCTGAAAGTCAAAGCGAGAGAGTGCGCTATTTCTTTTTTTCTTTAAAGAAAAAAAAGCTACACCATTGAAAAAGGAATATTTCCCTGACTAGCTCAACAAAAGTTGCAAGAAACAGCTGAACAATTTTAGAAACAAACAAAAAAGAAAGCGGCACCCATCCTTCGAGAAAGATATACAAACGAAGTGGGAATAGCAAAATACCAGAAAAGAGATGGTTTCTTACCAGCTGACACCATCAGCTGTGGTCACCATTACCACCAACAATTCCAATAAGTAGACGTAAATGTCTTCTTGAATGCCGGGGGTGAAATGGGTTAACAGAAATTTTATGAACCAGGTAGAGAAAATCATGCCGGGTCGGAGGGAGTGAACTAATAGCAGGTAGAAATATGCAACTACGTGATGATAGGGAAGAAAAGCAACAAATGTGAGAAAGACAGCAGCAAAGTGGAAACGAGAAAATGCAATAAGGGATGATGGACTGACGCACGTACAATGTAAAGTTTCACTCACAATTGAGACGAAAAATAACGCCATGTTGTAAATGTATTCGCATCAGGTTGAAGGGGTGGTTAGTGGGGAGTAGTAAATTACTAGTAGACTGTTTGGCGGCAATAGATTCAATTATACACAGTTGTTGGGGGAGGTTGGATTATCACTAGTATACACAATTTTTCAGTGACAAATTTAACTTGGATTGAAAATTCTCGAATTTCTTCCATAGGCAAAGAAAATTTTAATAAGTTTCAATCTGGAAATATGATGCCAACGATGCTGACTAGCAGTTTCTTTTTTTGAAAATACAATGAAAAACAGACAGACAAAGAAAGAGTGAAATATCTTAGAAATCTCTAGCATAAATTGAACTAAAACGATTGAAGAGAAAACTACGCAAGAAAAAAAAAACAAAAACTGTTTGATAAAGTGAAAGAAAAAGTACTATAAAGGGGAGTGAAGGTAATTAAGACTTTGAAATTGTGTTTTCTAAATTTAGTATTTGAATTTAATACTCACATTAATTTAATCTAGTTCTATGCCTCCTTCTTCTGAAGGGATAATTGAAAAATCTTGTTTTTATAACACAACACATTTTAAGGAGTTGAAACTTTTCACGTCTATTCACTAATAGCACCACTTCACAAATGATGTATCTGCTCTTCCTTTATAGACGATGTACCTTTGCTGCGATTTATAAAAAAGCTTTTAAGTAAAAAGACAAAAAAAAGGATTCCAGAACATGTCACTTTGGTTTCTTTTGTAGTAAGGATGTAGTTACGAAGGCACGGAAATTTTTACCAGTTTTCAAAATTGCGGCAAATTTTTGTAAATAAAAATGTGTATCTGTATTTACAAGCTATGCAAATTTTTCATTATGCCGGCAGTTTTTCACGATTTTTTTTTCCGCAAAAAAAAAAGGATTCTACAATTTTTCTCTTTTGTCGTTGGTTTTGCAAAAAAAAAACAAAAATTGAGTTCCACTTAAATTTTTAAGTTTTATTAATTTTTTTCTCTAGTTTCACTCAAAATTATCGAAAAATATTGACAATTTTAAGTGTTAAAGATAAATGATATACAAATGTTTCAAGACTCAATTTCACTAAATTTATGTCACAATTTCTTAACTAACTTACATATACATTTAATGCAAATGTTTTTTCATTTCTTGCACAACACAGATTGAATTTGTATATGTAAGAGTTCTTCAATAGAAAATCACTAAGGACGGACAAAATACGACCAGTCCGCACGAAGAGTACTTTTCTATTAACTTCGGAGAGCTCTAGCTTTTGCTGAGGATGTTAGGAAAGGCAATGAAATGACTGTACTTGCGCAGTACTATCTATCTGCGTGAGATCTTGGGATGGATTGAGAGCTTTTTGCTTAGGGAGAGAGGTGTTTTATGGGTGGTACACCCCCAAACACCTGGTAGGCTTATAGTCAACAGATTCAACAAAGCGAGGAAAAGGGAAGTGCAAACTGCGCCGTTTATTTATGGATGATATATAGAAAATCAATCTGGTTGCAAATATGTAGGTGTATTGGCGGGGAATAGGGCGGCTGGGCTGGCGCGTTGACTGTTGATTGTTTGCTGTTTGATGTTTTCCTTGGGAATGGGGGGATTTCCTCGTGGGTTGAGGAGATGAGAACAAAAGAGACCGCGGTTAAATGGAAATTGCCTACAAATCAGCGCAACAACTGAAAATCTCAACCCATGTCCTGGTAAATTATTACTGCCACCATATTTCCCCGCACCAGCCCTCCCCTTTAAGAGGAAAGACACTTGGAGAATTGGAACATTTTTACTCAATACCAAATTTGAAATTTCATCAGAAGAATATATATTGGTGGCATATATGTATGTACCTATGCGTTGAGGCAACTTCGTTCAGAGGCTTTCGAATTGAGAATCTAATTTCAATTCCACATGAAAACTTAAAGTCTAAGGAGGATTCATTCAGGTTTAGGTTTTCCCTAGAACTTACCCATAGAACTGAATTGAGTTCAATATGCAACATTGGTTGCACTCCATATCCATACAAGCATCCATAGCCAAAGTAAAGGAAGCATCCTTCCAATGGAGAGTGTTGGGTAAGAGGAAATGAAGATTTCTATCATTTGTGCGGAGTTATTTGACTGTGGAGGAACATCAAATTGCAAAATTATTGCATTCTGAGGCGTCAACCCTTTCGCCTGCTGGCAAACAGACAGACATATGCAACGAAAATGCGAAACGCATTAGACCAAATCCTGTCAGATAATTCAAATTATGAAAAAGGATATCAATTTCCTGTCCATTTATTCTCCCCTTCATTTTTTCAATTTCCTAACAGAATCAAAACCAGTAAAAATAGAAAAAAAAATCATAAAAAAAACAGCTTTTCCGCCTTCAATGGTATCAAATTAAGAGACAGAGTGGCAACAGTCCTAACCTAAAAAACGAAGATAATATAGACGGTGAGATGCATCTCACACCAAACGCTCACCATATTCGATGCACGATGTACGGAAAGCAAACAAACACCCAAACCGGGTAACTGGTATCGGATGGGTGGTGGATGGGCTAATGGCTGGAATGGCGTTCACACCTAGTAAACAAATTTGCCGGGAAGCAAATTGAAATATTTCAGTGAGGGGGAAGCAAAGAGAAACTCAATTCACATGCATGTAGTAGAGTTTCTTTATTACTGAGCTTCCGTTAGTGTGTAAGGTTTTCCACTGTCTGGGCTTCCTACCACCCCTCATGCGAATACGGTTACCACCGATTCCAAAGCAAAGGAACAAGAAAACAAAAAAGAACGCCGGCGCAGTAAATGCAAATAACAAACCACTCGTTGCAGTCATTGTAACCACGTGGCTGGCCATGTTTATATGTCCTGGTCGTGCCTCATCCCTTGGCAATTATTGTAAACAAACACCCAAACCGGGTAACAGGTATCGGATGGGTGGTGGATAGGTTAATGGCTGGAATGGCATTCACACCTAGTAAACACATTTGCCGGGAAGCAAATTGAAATATTTCTGTGAAGGGGAAGCGAAGAGATAACTCATTTTACATGCATGTAGTAGAGTTTCTTTATTACTGAGCTTCCGTTAGTGTGTAAGGTTTTCCACTGTCTGGGCTACACATAGTAAACACATTTGCCGGGAAGCAAATTGAAATATTTCTGTGAGGGGGAAGCAAAGAGATAACTCATTTTACATGCATGTGGTAGAGTTTCATTATTACTGAGCTTCCGTTAGTGTGTAAGGTTTTCCACTGTCTGGGATTCCTACCACCCCTCATGCGAATACAGTTACCTCCGATTCCAAAGCAAAGGAACAAGAAAACAAAAAAGAACGCCGGCGCAGTAAATGCAAATAACAAACCACTCGTTGCAGTCATTGTAACCACGTGGCTGGCCATGTTTATATGCCCTGGTCGTGCCTCATCCCTTGGCAATTATTGTAAACAAACACCCAAACCGGGTAACAGGTATCGGATGGGTGGTGGATGGGCTAATGGCTGGAATGGCGTACACACAATGTAAACACATTTGCCGGGAAGCAAATAGAAATATTTCTGTGAGAGGGAAGCAAAGAGATAACTCATTTTACATGCGTGTAGTAGTGTTTCTTTATTACTGACCTTCTGTTAGTGTGTAAGGTTTTCCACTGTCTGGGATTCCTACCACCCCTCATGCGAATACAGTTACCTCCGATTTCAAAGCAAAGGAACAAGAAAACAAAAAAGAACGCCGGCGCAGTAAATGTAAATATCAAACCACTCGTTGCAGTCATTGTAAGCACGTGGCTGGCCATGTTTATATGCACACATAGTAAACATATTTGCCAGGAAGCAAATTGAAATATTTCTGTGAAGGGGAAGCGAAGAGATAACTCATTTTACATGCATGTAGTAGAGTTTCTTTATTACTGAGCTTCCGTTAGTGTGTAAGGTTTTCCACTGTCTGGGCTACACATAGTAAACACATTTGCCGGGAAGCAAATTGAAATATTTCTGTGAGGGGGAAGCAAAGAGATAACTCATTTTACATGCATGTGGTAGAGTTTCATTATTACTGAGCTTCCGTTAGTGTGTAAGGTTTTCCACTGTCTGGGATTCCTACCACCCCTCATGCGAATACAGTTACCTCCGATTCCAAAGCAAAGGAACAAGAAAGCAAAAAAGAACGCCGGCGCAGTAAATGCAAATAACAAACCACTCGTTGCAGTCATTGTAACCACGTGGCTGGCCATGTTTATATGCCCTGGTCGTGCCTCATCCCTTATCAATTATTGTAAACAAACACCCAAACCGGGTAACAGGTATCGGATGGGTGGTGGATGGGTTAATGGCTGGAATGGCATTCACACCTAGTAAACACATTTGCCAGGAAGCAAATTGAAATATTTCTGTGAGGGGGAAGCAAAGAGATAACTCATTTTACATACATGTAGTAGAGTTTCATTATTACTGAGCTTCCGTTAGTGTGTAAGGTTTTCCACTGTCTGGGCTTCCTACCACCCCTCATGCGAATACGGTTACCTCCGATTCCAAAGCAAAGGAACAAGAAAACAAAAAAGAACGCCGGCGCAGTAAATGCAAATAACAAACCACTCGTTGCAGTCATTGTAACCCCGTGGCTGGCCATGTTTATATGCCCTGGTCGTGCCTCATCCCTTGGCAATTTTTGTAAACAAACACCCAAACCGGGTAACAGGTATCGGATGGGCTAATGGCTGGAATGGCGTACACACAATGTAAACACATTTGCCGGGAAGCAAATAGAAATATTTCTGTGAGAGGGAAGCAAAGAGATAACTCATTTTACATGCGTGTAGTAGTGTTTCTTTATTACTGACCTTCTGTTAGTGTGTAAGGTTTTCCACTGTCTGGGATTCCTACCACCCCTCATGCGAATACAGTTACCTCCGATTTCAAAGCAAAGGAACAAGAAAACAAAAAAGAACGCCGGCGCAGTAAATGTAAATATCAAACCACTCGTTGCAGTCATTGTAAGCACGTGGCTGGCCATGTTTATATGCACACATAGTAAACATATTTGCCAGGAAGCAAATTGAAATATTTCTGTGAAGGGGAAGCGAAGAGATAACTCATTTTACATGCATGTAGTAGAGTTTCTTTATTACTGAGCTTCCGTTAGTGTGTAAGGTTTTCCACTGTCTGGGCTACACATAGTAAACACATTTGCCGGGAAGCAAATTGAAATATTTCTGTGAGGGGGAAGCAAAGAGATAACTCATTTTACATGCATGTGGTAGAGTTTCATTATTACTGAGCTTCCGTTAGTGTGTAAGGTTTTCCACTGTCTGGGATTCCTACCACCCCTCATGCGAATACAGTTACCTCCGATTCCAAAGCAAAGGAACAAGAAAACAAAAAAGAACGCCGGCGCAGTAAATGCAAATAACAAACCACTCGTTGCAGTCATTGTAACCACGTGGCTGGCCATGTTTATATGCCCTGGTCGTGCCTCATCCCTTGGCAATTATTGTAAACAAACACCCAAACCGGGTAACAGGTATCGGATGGGTGGTGGATGGGTTAATGGCTGGAATGGCATTCACACCTAGTAAACACATTTGCCAGGAAGCAAATTGAAATATTTCTGTGAGGGGGAAGCAAAGAGATAACTCATTTTACATACATGTAGTAGAGTTTCATTATTACTGAGCTTCCGTTAGTGTGTAAGGTTTTCCACTGTCTGGGCTTCCTACCACCCCTCATGCGAATACGGTTACCTCCGATTCCAAAGCAAAGGAACAAGAAAACAAAAAAGAACGCCGGCGCAGTAAATGCAAATAACAAACCACTCGTTGCAGTCATTGTAACCCCGTGGCTGGCCATGTTTATATGCCCTGGTCGTGCCTCATCCCTTGGCAATTTTTGTAAACAAACACCCACACCGGGTAACAGGTATCGGATGGGCTAATGGCTGGAATGGCGTACACACAATGTAAACACATTTGCCGGGAAGCAAATAGAAATATTTCTGTGAGAGGGAAGCAAAGAGATAACTCATTTTACATGCATGTAGTAGTGTTTCTTTATTACTGACCTTCTGTTAGTGTGTAAGGTTTTCCACTGTCTGGGATTCCTACCACCCCTCATGCGAATACAGTTACCTCCGATTTCAAAGCAAAGGAACAAGAAAACAAAAAAGAACGCCGGCGCAGTAAATGTAAATATCAAACCACTCGTTGCAGTCATTGTAAGCACGTGGCTGGCCATGTTTATATGCACACATAGTAAACATATTTGCCAGGAAGCAAATTGAAATATTTCTGTGAAGGGGAAGCGAAGAGATAACTCATTTTACATGCATGTAGTAGAGTTTCTTTATTACTGAGCTTCCGTTAGTGTGTAAGGTTTTCCACTGTCTGGGCTTCCTACCACCCCTCATGCGAATACGGTTACCTCCGATTCCAAAGCAAAGGAACAAGAAAACAAAAAAGAACGCCGGCGCAGTAAATGTAAATATCAAACCACTCGTTGCAGTCATTGTAAGCACGTGGCTGGCCATGTTTATATGCACACATAAGTAAACATATTTGCCAGGAAGCAAATTGAAATATTTCTGTGAAGGGGAAGCGAAGAGATAACTCATTTTACATGCATGTAGTAGAGTTTCACTATTACTGAGCTTCCGTGAGTGTGTAAGGTTTTCCACTGTCTGGGCTTCCTACCACCCCTCATGCGAATACGGTTACCTCCGATTCCAAAGCAAAGGAACAAGAAAACAAAAAAGAACGCCGGCGCAGTAAATGTAAATATCAAACCACTCGTTGCAGTCATTGTAAGCACGTGGCTGGCCATGTTTATATGCACACATAAGTAAACATATTTGCCAGGAAGCAAATTGAAATATTTCTGTGAAGGGGAAGCGAAGAGATAACTCATTTTACATGCATGTAGTAGAGTTTCTTTATTACTGAGCTTCCGTTAGTGTGTAAGGTTTTCCACTGTCTGGGCTACACATAGTAAACACATTTGCCGGGAAGCAAATTGAAATATTTCTGTGAGGGGGAAGCAAAAAGATATGTAACTCATTTTACATGCATGTGGTAGAGTTTCATTATTACTGAGCTTCCGTTAGTGTGTAAGGTTTTCCACTGTCTGGGATTCCTACCACCCCTCATGCGAATACAGTTACCTCCGATTCCAAAGCAAAGGAACAAGAAAACAAAAAAGAACGCCGGCGCAGTAAATGCAAATAACAAACCACTCGTTGCAGTCATTGTAACCACGTGGCTGGCCATGTTTATATGCCCTGGTCGTGCCTCATCCCTTGGCAATTATTGTAAACAAACACCCAAACCGGGTAACAGGTATCGGATGGGTGGTGGATGGGTTAATGGCTGGAATGGCATTCACACCTAGTAAACACATTTGCCAGGAAGCAAATTGAAATATTTCTGTGAGGGGGAAGCAAAGAGATAACTCATTTTACATGCATGTGGTAGAGTTTCATTATTACTGAGCTTCCGTTAGTGTGTAAGGTTTTCCACTGTCTGGGATTCCTACCACCCCTCATGCGAATACAGTTACCTCCGATTCCAAAGCAAAGGAACAAGAAAACAAAAAAGAACGCCGGCGCAGTAAATGCAAATAACAAACCACTCGTTGCAGTCATTGTAACCACGTGGCTGGCCATGTTTATATGCCCTGGTCGTGCCTCATCCCTTGGCAATTATTGTAAACAAACACCCAAACCGGGTAACAGGTATCGGATGGGTGGTGGATGGGCTAATGGCTGGAATGGCGTACACACAATGTAAACACATTTGCCGGGAAGCAAATAGAAATATTTCTGTGAGAGGGAAGCAAAGAGATAACTCATTTTACATGCATGTAGTAGTGTTTCTTTATTACTGACCTTCCGTTAGTGTGTAAGGTTTTCCACTGTCTGGGATTCCTACCACCCCTCATGCGAATACAGTTACCTCCGATTCCAAAGCAAAGGAACAAGAAAACAAAAAAGAACGCCGGCGCAGTAAATGTAAATATCAAACCACTCGTTGCAGTCATTGTAAGCACGTGGGTGGCCATACTTTATATGCCCTGCTCGTGCCTCATCCCCTGGCGATTATTGATTTTCGGATGCCGTGTTAGTGTTTGTTGTTTTTGTGTTATGGGATGTTTTTCTGCGCGCGGCTGTTTGTTTGGGAAATATATATTGATTCGTACATGAAGGAGATGGAAGTCATGTTGGGAAATTCTAAATGGGACAAACGAAAGGGAGAATCACAGTGCGACGACGATTTTTCAACTACAGTGTCTCGACAAGAAAGGAACTCAATCGTGATACGATGAGATGTTGGTGGTGCGAGGAGAGAAGTCACTTATTGACTGGAAGGGTGGAGTTTGTCAGAGTACTAGAGTACGTTACTATGAAGGAGAATTTTTATTTTTTTTTGCTTTGTCCGGCCACACAGTTATTGTCTGCATTTAACCCTTATGAGGAGTTTTTATGCCCACAATCGAAAAATACGTAGAAGGCTTAAACCAAACCCTGCCACTGAATGTATGGAAGTTTATGCACTGCCTACTTTGTGTTGCAGCCCTACCCACAAAAGGCAAATTCATTACAGCCAGCTCGGAGTTAATATGTTCCTTCAATTGGTCAGCATTTAAGTTTGTTCCGCCCTATGCATTTTGATTCTCTGACGCACTCCAATCTGATGGACATTGCACTAAGCGAGAACATAATTAGGGCGGACCGAAACGTCCACAGCGACTAATCCCGGGAGTTTTATTCATTTGTATGAACACCGAGCCGATTTGCATTGTGGGCAGGACTATTCAATACAAAGTAGGAGGCGCATAAGTTTTAAAGAGTCCGTCGCAGCGTTTTTTCCGTCGTTCCGTCATTTTATTACTTACATGGCCAAGTCAGTCACATAACAACTATAGTTAAGGAGGTGTTGGGTGGTGACATACAGACAGACAGATTGTCAACCGATGAATCATAGGAAATGCGACGCTAAGAAACTAGTGAGCCCAAGATTTCTTAAAGAACTCGATAGTAGCTGAGCAAAGTATTCCTAAAAACACTAGAAATCGTGCGAGATGCAGGCACGGATATTAGAAATAGAACAGCTTTACTCAAGACAGTTAAACAGTTCTTCGGAATCTCAGTGGGAACAAAACACATCAGCCAAATTCAGATCTCAGACGCAATGAAGGCATAAGCACTACCAACCCCTTGAACCACCCCATTGAAGGCACCCATGACTGCATACCCATAGCCGGGGAAAATCGATTTTGAATTTACTGAGGTGTAGCAAATGTCGCCTAAATGCGATTTGCACCAAAACTCACATAGTTCAAGGCGGATGAGTTCTTTCTAAGACACTGTCCATGGGTAAAATATTCATATAGACCAAGAGCCCGCTGCAAAAATTTGCAAATAAATATAAACCTCTGAGATATGTAAAATCAAATATGACCGTCTGGCAGCATTTTGTTGGTGCTTATGTTAGTAATGTTATGTTATGTTCAAAAGGGGTTTATTTTCCAAAATGCGGATCGTTGATATAACCACTTGAATTCAGTATCAAACAAAAGAGCAGAACCGTTTGAATATAAATGTGTAGGTCCCAGACGATTCACATGGGGGGGTCTTTCTTCACCCCAGTTCGAGTTACAGCCCGTCAAAGTGGGACACTTCCGATTTGGAGGTACAATCACTTCAAATGGAATAACTTATGAATTTTTGTAGCTACAAAAACAGTTATATACATTTAGCTTCAGCTGCATCAAGAGCAGCGCCAGGTATGGTGTCTATGAAACTCAGTGGAAGAGGTAAAGCAGATCAAGTCGAAGGTTCAGCAAAACATCAAGAACACAGCCAGTCGTGCTGCCTATAAAACTCAGTGGAAGAGGCAGTGGTGCTTCAAGAGACGATAACTTTAGCTGCATCGATAGAAGAGCCAGGCGCCCCATTCTATGAAACTCTGTAGAAGAGGCAGTGATGCTTCAAGAGAAGATAACTTCAGCTGCATCGAGCAGAGCCAGGTATGCTGTCTATGAAACTCACAGGAGGAGGCAGTAGTGCCGGCAGCAGAACACACCCAGCAGTGCTGTCTCTGAAACCCAGTGGAAGAGGCAGTGGTGCCCCAAGAGATCATAGCTTCAGCTGCATCAAGAGCAGCGCCAGGTATGGTGTCTATGAAACTCAGTGGAAGAGGTAAAGCAGATCAAGTCGAAGGTTCAGCAAAACATCAAGAACACAGCCAGTCGTGCTGCCTATAAAACTCAGTGGAAGAGCCAGTGGTGCTTCAAGAGACGATAGCATTAGTTGCGTCGATAGAAGAGCCAGGCGCCCCGTTCTATGAAACTCTGTAGAAAAACAGTGACGCTTCAAGAGACGATAGCTTCAGCAATACATCGGTAGCACACCCAGACTTGGTGTCTCTGAAGAGGAAAAGTGGAAGTGGATCAAGAAGTGAAACGTTCAGGAATATATCGAAAGCAGAAGCATTTATCGATAAATTCAATCATTGCCATCAATTTGCGCACCTATCAGACCCATTAAATCGTCCTTGAGCAACCAAGATGCCACCAGTATGCAAACAAGCTCAGGCGTAGTTATTCAATTGATTTAAGGGGAGGCTTTGCATAAAAGCATCATCGGAAAAACAAATGTCAACGTGAACGAAACAACGATGGAAATATCTCAGCACAAGTCCTTGCAAATGGTGCCGCAAGTGTTATGGGAAAACCCCATCAAACTCCATCGGGAAAACTCTTTTCAAAGCGAAAACTTCATCAGGATGAGAGCGACGAATCCACTTGGAAAATAAAAGGACACAATAAACACTTATAACAACGGCAAAAGAATGGAGAATTCAACGGCAAAAGGAAGGCAAGCAACAAGCTGAAGTAATGCAGAAATAAATGTGCAAAAAAAACAAGCAAAGAAAGCCAAAGTTAATCCAACACAAATCCTTGCCGAAGCTGTAGCAATTACTACGAGTAAAGTGAAACCCCAACGGGTGTTGAATCGTTCCTTTTGACCACAACCAACACCAAAGAGGCACTAAATATCGTAAAAAATTACGAGATAAACACGGGGAAATATTTTGAACTTAAGAGCATTTGAAAGCAAAATCAATTGGATCACATGTGTATGGAAAGGGTGTTCCCAGTGCGTCCGTTTGTAGGCCAGAAAAGCTAGAAAATGAACTCCTGAAATCCACCGACGGAAGAAATGCCACTTTCAACTTTCAACGTAAGCCATATGACCATCCATTGCAACCACCTATTGCAAAATAATCCAAGTCTCATCTGCGCTTCTATTGCATCACAATCAAGAGCCGTTCTCAAGCCAGATCGTTATCGAAGATGAAAAATGGGTTCTTTACAATAACGGAGAACAGACCAGCACAACAATCCAGAGATCCGCTCAAGGCGTTACTGTCAGTATGGTAGGATGCTGAGGGAATAATCCATTCTGAGCTGTTGCCTCGTAACCATACTATCGCCGCAGAAGTCTACTGTCTTCCATACCGGTGCACAGTGGTTTCTCCCATAAGCCAATAGGTCAAACAAACTAATTTTTGTTAATGCAATTATTGTCTGTGATAGTTGGGCAACAAAATGATATTAAAGATTCTCTTCTAAAATAAGTTGTTGGCAGTCAGACGCGTCGCGAAGTTGAGTGTATTTCACAATTTTTTAAAATACGGAAATCTGAACATTTGACATTGCGGGTTAACCATTTTTGGTCTATTTTTTAAAGTTTATTCTAAAAAAAAGGGGATGGAAATATTAGAGCAATGTGTTAAAATAGTTTTTAAATAATTTTCTTCATTAAAAACATTACATTATTTATTAAAACCGCCATTGAAAGTGATGCATAATTTGTGTTTTTTTCTCATTTCGTGTATTTTTGAAAAGCCGAAAGTTGTGATTCTCGCATTTTCCCACAATAATTTGTATATAATAATTTAGGTTGATCTTTCCTCTTTAAGAATATATACGCTTATTTTTGCGCAAATTTGCGAAAATCATAAAATTTTGACCCGAAGTGAAACAATATTTTTTTTAGATTCAAGTAATATGATCAAGCGTATTGATATTTTTGATTTGTGGCATAGGGCGAAGCGGCCAAGATTAATGAAACATGAACAATTTTTAAGGAAACTTACAATTTTGAAAGTTTAGACGCACAGAAACGGATAGCTTCGCTATGCAAAACCTTTCTTAGGAAATGGAATTCATGTTCGCGAAAAGAAAACATGTTTTTATCTACGTATAGTGCTTGGCTGGATTACATCGAAGACTTCGGGTCTGTACAGAGCCCAATAGAAACAAATAATAATCAAGGTAGGACAAAGAAGCCATTTTTAGAAAGCTCGTGTCGAACTAGCACTAGCTAGCATTACTGCAATAGATAGCGATATTGCTTGTGCTTTGAAGCATTGTCAGTCAACAGACAATCTTCAAGCCAAACAACTTAATTCAAATGATGCTTTAAAGATTTTGGTTGAGGCAAAGTTGACAAAACATCAGTACCAAGTCATCAGGAACTTGGTAAATGAAAGCCCCGAAGTTGATATCTTTCCTAGCTATTATAAGGTTCTTAAAGCAAAACAAGATTGTTACCCGGAGCTTGACAAAATAACAATTTCCGATTCATCGGCCGAAGTTTCCCTTCAAGGACTTCTAAATCATACTGCCCAACGGATTGCAGAATCCCAACGAGAAGTTTTTGAAAATTTGGAGACTGATTTTGGTAATACGATAAACTAAAAATCTTTTACCGACCAAATTTTGTGTTTTATTGTTATGCTTATCCTTTCTTTCTCTTATGTCTGCGTGTATTGTTATAGTGTCTCTTGTTTGTTACAGCCAATAATCCAGTTGCCAGTGTAACAGTGTCTCTAGTTTGTATTTAACAACAGCAGGGGAGTAGAATTAATGTAATGTCCGAGTAATGTAATAAAAAATTTTCATTTTTTGTTAAACATACAATTTTGCCTATAGGCCAATTTACGGAAGAGGCTGCAGAAGCAAAAAACAAAGACGTTAAGTTTTTCAGATCGAACAATACTCGAAAAACATCTTGGCTATCAACAAATACAGATTTATTTAAGAGATTACTTCTAACGTCAGATCCGTTGCTTTCCAACAAAAGAAATTTGAAAAAAAAACAATGCCAACAAAAAAACGATTTTATCTAAAGATGTTTTGAATTTATTGCCATAAGCAATAAAAATATAAAATTAAAGACTTTTTGTCAGCATCTCTTTTATTTGCTATCGTTTAAAATTAAATTTCTAGTTTTGACCGCCCTTTCCATACAAATGAAACCAATGTGCGGTGCATTAAATATTTGTTTACCACATCACAAGATCATTGTGCAAAAATTTTTAACAAAAATGTATGCAGACGGGTGTGACTTTTGAATAATTAAAGATGTGCACGCCTGTACGAGGCATTTGCATGCAAAGAGACGCGCTAATATCCAGAAGTTAAGGCAGTTAAATTTAACATCATTTACACGTCTAGTAAATCTCATAAAATCTGATAAATTCAGGAAGGAAATAAAGAAATTTCGACCATCGAATGTTGAAGACGCGACATGGCTGAAATCGACGTCTGAACTGCCGCACCCTCTCTACCTCCCTTATCTGTCTCCGTGTGGCTTTTATTTGGGCTCCAACCCAAAGAAAATATTTAGAAGGACAAATATCTTCACGGAATAAAAAGGCTGAAGCTGCTCTGATGAAAGGTTTTGTTTTGAGAAGATAGTTTGTTCAGTGAATTAAAAGATCATTTCGACCATTTCGGTTATAACGACCTTTTCGTCGTGGTTTTTTGTCACGAAATTCGGATATAACGACCAAAAATAGAACAAAACGGGAGAATTGTCGCCTACTTTTGCTTTATTCCTGTGTTTACTGTCTAGACAGGAATCAGTTACATATATTTGGATGCATCTGGAGTTTATTTTCTTTGATTTTTGCGTCAGTTGTGCTAATTTGTCATTCAGAAGCGTTCAGAAGAAAAAAAAAATGTATCTGTACATACAAATATACTTGTAAGAATTTGAGTTAAATGAAATAAACACATAACATATAAAAAAAAAAAAAATAGAAGATTTTTTTTTCATTCTGATATAGCGACATCCGCTTGTAACGACGGAAAATTCGACTCCCATGAGTGGTCGTTATAACCGAATTCAACTGTATAGTATAAAAAAAAAAAAATATCCACCGTCGTTATGTGTATGAGACCACAAGACGAACTATGAAAGCCCCCGACGGCTCACGTAAAATAGTTTAAAATATACAAAAACAATAAACACAAAACCCACCACCAAATGAAACCAATAAGAAACAAATTTTAAAAAAATAAATAAATAAAACCAGAGATCACTTGCTTTTCACACACAAAAAATAAGGGAATAAGGACGAAGTGCACTTAAAATTTAATTAAAAATACACATGGAATATAATTCGTTGTCTCCACCGTGCTGTAAATTTCACTGACCACTGAGAGTTCATTAAGTTAAACAAAAAAAAAAACTTAAAAATATTATTTACAAAATGCACACAATTCAAAGTAACTCAACAAAAATTCTGTTCAGTGTACTGACGCATCAGCTGTATCAGAAGGACTTGCTGGCTGGATGACTTCTTAACTGAAACTGAATCCCAGTATTCTTACGATCGGATTTTGTAGTTTGGTTCCCTCCCATTTCTATGTGGTACCGCCACTCATGCCAAATGTGGAGAGTAACCCCACTAAAGTCACACAATGTCTATGTATGTATATGCCTGACTTGCACTCACCACTGTGCTTGAATTGCACGCATAAACAAGAGTAGTCAACAATATTGAGTGATGAGTGGGGGATAGCTGTAGGTACATAGTATGGGCACTGATTGGCTAAAAACTTTTGCAGTTTATTTGCATGTATCTATGCGCGTACAATTTACTGTGATTTCTGTCGTACCTTCCCGTTCCAACCCCCGCCCACAACTACCAATGCCCCGTGCATCCCATCCCAATGCCATTCGCAAAACACAAGTATAATCGAGGCATAAGTGCATACACATTGAAACACTAGTGAGGTGCGAGGACAAATATGAGGGGCGGTGTGAGGGGTACGCTATGCCTGGGCAATGATGATGGATGTGCGAGAGCTGTTGGTAGGTACGAGTATCGACGGGTGTTGCCAATTCACGACTTCAGCATTTGATTACATTTTCTTACGAATTATTGCAATGTGATACGATTGTAAATGATATGTTCGAGTTTCAAATATCTCCACACTTGCTGAAACTGGATTCGAAAAAAAGAAAGATTTTCTACGAAAGTCCCGTTGTTTTCACATGTGTTTATGGATTTTTATATCAATAACGACATGGCGCCACATATCCATGCGTCATTCTATTGCCGCTCTATTTCTACTCGCAATACAAACGCATATTAATGAACATGAATAATGAGTGAGGGCGAAGAAAACTATGTGTTATGAGTTCACATTTGGGCTTTCAAGCTTGAACCATCAAGAGATTGTCAATTTAGAGCTCTAAGTATATTGGTTATAGGGGTGCATTCGTGGCTCAGCGGCTGTTCAGTGGCTCAGCCGCTGGCTTAACAGTCGCTAAGCCAATAAGCAATCGCTAACCCACTGAACAGCTGCTGAGCCACTGAACAGGCGCATGGCCGCAGATCAGGCACTAAGTCACTGAACAGCCGCCAAACTACTGAACAGTTCCTAACCCACTGAACAGCCGCTAAGCCACTGTACAGATGATAAGCCACTGAACAGGCACTAAGCCGCTGAACAGCCTCTATGTCACTGAACAGCCGCTAAGCCATTGAGTAGCCGCTAATCCACTGAACAGTCTAAGCCACTCAACAGGCGCTAAACCGCTGAACAGACGCTAAGTCACTGAACAGCCGCCAAACTACTGAACAGTTCCTAACCCACTGAACAGCCGCTAAGCCACTGAACAGGCGCTAAGCCGCTGAACAGCCTCTATGTCACTGAACAGCCGCTAAGCCACTGAACAGCCGCTAAGCCACTGAACAGACGCTGAACCACTGAACAGTAGTTGCTAAGCTACTGAACAGATGCTTAGCCACTGAACAGTTGTCGCTAAGCCACTGTACAGATGCTAAGCCACTGAACAGACGCTAAGTCACTGAACAGCCGCCAAACTACTGAACAGTTCCTAACCCACTGTACAGATGCTAAGCCACTGAACAGGCGCTAAGCCGCAGAACAGCCTCTATGTCACAGAACAGCCGCTAAGACACTGAACAGCCGCTAAGCCACTGAACAGACGCTAAACCACTGAACCGCTGAGCAACTGAAAAACTGAAGCACTGAACTGCCGAAGTATTGAAACTTTTGAGGGCAACACTGCACAGCTATAACTCGTACATATGTACATCGACACAGGCAATATTACTTCAAAAGGGACGATTCGATAGACAAGGAAGGAGTAGTTTGGAATGGGTTGGAGAGGAGGGCGTGTAGGGGGTATATACTTTTTCAGATATGGAAGGACAAACTGTCTGGATGGACGATACTCCGTCCTACCATCATCTAAAAACCATTAAAAAAAATTCCACATGCATAGAAAACACATTAGAAACGAATGAAGGGGATGACAAAATCATAAACCAGCCCGGTAGAATGCGTTATGATGTGTTATAATTATGATTAGAGTATGAGCCGACGCCAATTTACTTCACTACGTCAATTTTAATGTACTCACACATCTGTACCTATGTAAGGACTTTGGTCAGTCCTGTTTTTTTGTTCTCCTTATTCACACATCGGCGTGTTATAATCCCAACACAAAAGGGGGGATAAAAAGGAAGATTAATAATCTATCAATGCCGTTGTTTATGCCCTTTAGATACCCAATCTTACATTCATCACCATATACGAGTACATACATATGAGCGACAAGGTAGGACAGAAGAAAAGAATATACCACAGTTGAAGCCCAAAGCATCATTTGCGGAAGAGGGGGGGGAGGGTGTGCATTTCCATTTCTCCAAGATGCTATATTGGCCTAGCACACATCTCACGCAGATTGAGATACAGCAAGTGCCAAAAACACAAAAAGAAACAACTTTAAAAAAAACTTGACATCTTCATCGTCAATCTGCTTTCATTGCCACATAAATCGCTAATTTCTTCATTAATATGATGCCGTAAGTTGGCTCTCAAAAAGCTTTCGACACATGCACTTCCTCTCTATGACGTCGAGCTACCACAGGTAGTTTTTCAAAGTACCACGCATACACTCGTTCATTTTTTTCAGGACTGAGCTTTTACCTTTGCGCGACTCTATGCAATTCCTGTCAGGTAATGAAAAAAAATAAGAATATATTGAAATTCTTGCAAATGAAAGAAGTCCTGAATGCCTAGTATTCATCACAAAAAAATAGAAATTATTGCAGGTTTCCTATTGTATATGGGTTATTTCATAATGGTGGGTAGGAATTCGCCTTGGTAAACCGATACCAAAATATCTTAAAAATGTGACAAATAATGATGGTTCGTAGCGACTCGGCGAACCAGTAGAGATGCAGAAAAGTGGGAGACTTATGATCCCTAAAATCCTGATCATAACCTCGCCGAACAAAAAGAAAGAAGAAGAAGCTCAGTCCCCTTCTCGAACACATGATCGAAAGAACTGAATCTGTGTTTTACTTTTGTACAAGACTTCGGCGAATTCAGAAAGCATTCGCAGCTCACATCTACTATCATGAACCCGAATCCAAAATGCAACCAAAAGAATAGCTTGCCAAGGGATTCTGAGTCTAGTTATGCCCATCGAATACTAAGATTCGAAAGAAAACATCGCGGCCGAGGAAAAGAGGCATACCAGTCACAGAATAAAGGACCTTTCATCGAACCAGTATCGAGATGTTTTCAGAGAATTTTACTGAAATTTCGTGCCCATCAGATGATTTTTCAAGACGCTAAACAGACCATTTAAAGAAGTTCTCCTTAAAGGAGGCTGACAGAGCGTCTAGAAAGGTATACCAAATGCATGCATACGTATGATGCCATTCAATTTAATAAGCCAGTACCATTCCCAAGCTAGTACCATTCCCAAGCTAGTACTATTCCCAAGCCAGTATGACTAATTAAAAGAAAGAAATGCTTTATACTCCCATACCTGCAAAATTGAACGCTAATTATTTTCATAGCCAGGCAATCACCCAAAACATCCGTTGTTAAAAATCTACAGCAAAACCCCTCAAATGACAAATTAAGTAGAAAACCGGAGAAATAAAGATGAATACATCACACACGCAAGAATGATTTTTAATTTGCCTCTTTGGTACATATTCGTACACCATCATCAGTCCGTTTCACACACATTCGGTAGCACCCGTACGATTGTTGTTTACCAAACCCATTGCTGCCACTGCCATCGCTCTCAAAAAAGGGGAACAAAACAAAAAATTCACTCTACCATAAGATAACTTCTAAGAAGAGTTTCCTTCCAGCCTCCTACATACGCACAGAAAATTAAAAAATACAGCAAAGGATCTCGACATCTACCAGTGGATATAGTAGTTTATGTGTGATTACCTGTCCCATTTTTTTCGGTCCTATTTTTTTATAAATTAATTTCGCATCAGCAAGAATTCACTCTTCTGATTCTCAGCATAAATATGGTTTGAGTACATTTGTCGGAACCTTCTTTTGAAGTTTCAGTCCTTTCATTAGACTCTCACCCCTTTTTGACAAAGCAAACACGAGACGAATATATAACAGTTGCAAGAAGAAAATCATTTGCTGCATAGAATTTGCAAATTTCTAAGCGTAAGGGTAATAAGTACATGAGTACATGGCACTAAAGGAAGATAAGGGATGTGTACTTCGAAGGGAAGGGGAAAGTAATTATGACCTAGGCACCCCTGATTAATTTCTGGTTAGCTCTGTTAATTAAGAGTTATACTCTGGTAAAATATAAATGGTCACGAAAGGAAGGAAGTGCTCATCCAACCTTGAAATGTGAGTATTTAGTGCTGCTTTCTTGTCTACAGTAGATAACAGGACAAAAGGACGGATATTTATTAGAAAACAATCGATAGTAATAAATACTTTTAATAAGGGGAAAATGCAATGTCAGTTAAAAACGTATTATTTAAGTGTGCTACGGAATTAAGCGAGCAGACTGCTATTCATAGGCATCGCCAGTTTGAGTAATGTTTCATGAATAAATCGAGTTTTATTGCTATCTGTGTACGGCAGTGAATAATCGGTGTAATTATCGTAAAATGCACTACATGACTTCGTACACGTGATGAGAGTATCATTGGTTTGGTATAGTTTTCCAATATTCTGTCATAATTGCACGTCGAATGTTATCTTTTATCTCTGCTGTGCTAACGTAAAGCGTTTTATTCTTAGCTTCTATACAAGCGCCAACTACTTGGAAACTCAACTGAAGTGAGAATGTTGCAAAGAAATTCCTGAGTGCGCTATATTCATTCAAGAAGGCAGTGGTAGGCTACACAAAGCTTATCTATTGGTTGTACATTAAGGTAGATCGTAAGATTCTCATGGTTTACTAGTGTGGGAGACCACCGTGGAGATATATTCCAACAAGTGAGCAAGTTTTCATAAACAATTGCGTTTTGACATCGTCCAGAGATTCCTAGCAATGAAAAGAACAACTTAACGTACTACTACCCGCAGCGTTGGCTATCGTACTGCAACGTAACAATGGAGGGATCAACACACTGGATACATTAGCATCCTATCGATACACTTTCATCCTGCAATTGTCACCGAGCACCTACGCACTGAAACGGAAGATTGGATGCTCCATTAACAACGGCACCACAGGCCATGTTGCATCATCTTCGAATCGACATCTTCCAGTAATCCTATCGATTAAATGTCATCCTGTAGTTGTCACCGACCACCGACCTCTTAATGGGCCAACGGCAGCGCTCGCATCCCCGAAGTGGCTTACTGCCATCGGTGTAACTGGCCTTTCGTCCTAGAGGTTGTATAAGGGGACCTGGCTATCCAGGTTGGGGATTGTAACTACTGTTGATCCGACCCGCAGTCTTTGTTACGCGATTTCTGAACAAAATTGATAGAAAGTGGGATGAAAAGCATTCGAATCTCCTTTCCATTCGATTTGACAATTGCAAGAAAAAAACTCCATCCAACTTGGCTTAAATTTTATCAAAATCAGTTGCATTTCAACAACATTGAGGGGGAAGGCCAATTTCGATAACGACTTGATGACAAATAAAACCCATTACAGCTAGGTCTACTGCAACCCCAAATGGAAACATTATCCAGTCCAACGCGCCCCTGCATTCAGTTTAGGCGTGACAGTCGATGATTCGAGTGCAAAACAAAGCTAATCCCCCACACACACCAAAAAAAATACGTCTGCTGTACCCCCACCTTCAGGTGAATATCCAGATAGTCAAATTCGACGAGTGGATGCATTGTGGTGTACCATGAAAAATCAGTGGTTATGACGGGGTGTTTCACATGGACTCAGCTCCTCTTTTATACAAATAAAACAAGGTAGAGCACTGGAGCATGGGTATTGCTTTTACGTTCGCAGATTAACTGCAAAACATTGTTTGAATCTGCTTGACAGGGCATCCAGAGACTTAATTAAAAGAGAATTAATTGAATTAATTGCCAATTATTGGCAAATCGAAGGCAACTTAACGAGCATATGCATTAATTTAATAGACATAACCACACGGTAGATGTTTCAAAGAACTTAGTGAAAAGAATCTCTCGATACATGGCAAATATAGCAGCCTCCATATTCACAAAAAAGAAGTTGAACGATGACATCTCTGCTGGTACCAAGAGAGAAGGGACGTCATAGTTCATCTTACGCAATTAAGTCATTTACTGTACTTCGAACAACAAAAACCATTTGAAAAGCCTAACCTAGATTCACTTGGGCCCAATCGCCCCATTCGCGTGTTGATGGACTAACCAGCAACATCACAACAAATCCGCAAATGAGATGATTGGTCACCTGAGGAACTGGCCCTTCTACACAGACGGCCATGAATTGGAAGAGTCCAATTAGTAGTAGTAGTAGCCTCTACGGTGACAAGGAAATTTATGAGGATCCACACCACTCTACAGAATTCGAATCTACCCGTCAGTTGCTTCCCTGACAAAACCACGACGCTCAGTTCTTCAAGTAGCTGGAGAAATTCAACTGAAAAGCCTTCTAAGATTCATATATTCATTTTGAAGGGTTCTGAATCTACGATTCTCACTTTACAGATTGCCAGAGCAATCAAAAATTCGCATAATGGTATCAACTTATGGAATACGTGAGTAGTGACTATCAGTACAGGGCATCTGTTCACCCTATCTACACCCAAAACATGTAATCTTTGTGAAACTAGAAGGGGAGGCGGGTAGGTGGCAGCCCACAACTACGTACCACACATATCACATTACATTCAGCTGCATTGAAACAAATGAATCATTTCCCCGGCAATTTAACTGAATTCCTATCAATATCTGGAAATATGAGACCGTAGTCTCAAATCAACCTTTATCATGACAAAATTTAAACACAGGTCAATGTTTACACATCCACCTTATGTGACAGAGGTAGCCAGCGTGCCTATCAGAATATATTTTTGCTCAGCACTGTACTAATGTTATTGTTTTTTTTCTGTTTCCTCTTCGGACGGCGTTCCTAAATACATATGTAGACATGTATGTGAATGCATGTGCCGAGCCGACGACGGTGGTGGCGCGACGATAATAAGAAATGTTCTCCTTCTCCCACTTAGATTTTCTTCTTTCCTTTCTTCCTTCCTCATTTTGAAGGAAATGTATTGTTTATGGACAAAACACAATGTGGCGCTCGCGCGGTCGTGCGTTTGACAGGCATTGTACCGACTTACGATAGTATTTGTCAAAACGCGCGACCTCAAAATTTGCAACACAAAATGTGGCTTCACGACGGTCGTGCGTTGAGAGGTTAGGAATATGGCAGAAATATGTTCTGTTCCCTCAAATTTCCCACACACTATTTCGCGGCAGAAAAAGGAGTAGAAATGTACTCATTTTATTTTCATGGTTTGATTAGGAAACACAAATATAAGAAATAACTTCGAAAACGAATGTGTATGAATACAAAAATAAAAAAATAAAAACCTCTGAATTCTCTAACATAATTAATTTTTGTTTAAAAAACATCAATTGGCAATTAAAAATGTTTACATATTAAATGCTAACAATTCGGAGTACATATACGACACAATGGTTTGCCTTTTTGCTAAAATCGAATAAGCCAAAGAATAATGTCGATCCAAAACAGCTGTGAGCTGTCAAAACGCGCGACCGTAGTAGAAAATAGAAGAGAGTAGCTCTACTTCGACGTTGAGGTCGCGCTTACGATATTTACGATCAAAAACCGACCAAACGTGTGAGGTCACATTTTGTGTTACCCCATAAGATCCCATTGTTTCTACTCAATCTGTCAACGCGCGACCGCGCGAACGCCACATTGTGTTTCTACTTTTAATAACAACTGAATTTCCCAACAAATAATAATCTGTTTCGGAATAAAATAGATCTCTTCTCTTACCCCCGAACAACGGCAGTTTCCGCCTTTTTGCAAAATTTATTTTCAGAGGAAAAATGAAAAAAAGAAAAACTTACAATTCGAATGCTTCCAGCAGACTTTGTACATCTTGAACACTTTTTGCACATTTCTAGGGCACATACCTAATAATTCAATATTTTTTTATACTCAATCGAATAAATAAGTTAAACAACTTATTAGCGCACAAAAATTAATAAGAAAAAGAGTAAGAAAGAAACACGAAACCACAAATAACTGCACAAACAACCGAGCCATTCGATTTGTCACTTGCTAATGAGAACGAAATTTCTGGTGTTGTTACTCATGCCAAAGTGTGGAATGGAACGAAGTCAGTAGTAGATCATTAGATTAGATTGAATAAATCAAAAAATTGTGTGAAAATTGAAAATAAAACAACACTTTAAAAACATTCTTAAATTTTAAGTAATTTTCAAAGACGCAATAAGAAAATCGATATTTTAAATATGTATTTATATGGCTTTAATGTATATATGTATCTTTATATACTGTCAGAGAATAGGGTGTGTGCACAATAATTTGTATACCTTAACGCAGTGTAATACGTCCTACGCAGTGTAATATGTCCTACACAGTGTAATACGTCCTACTTTGTTAAATCCATCCTTCAGGACGCACTGATATATGTCAAAGATACTGAGATATGATAATAAACTTTACATAGTTGGCAAGGACCCTTATTGAATCATCACCAAATGAAAGGTATCAGAAGTAACCATAGACCATAAAAATGGTCTAGAAATGCTGATTTTAAGGTTTCGCTACTATTCAGGTCGAGAAAAGTACACAGATAGGTAACTTACCCCTCTACCACTCACAGATTGTAGCGTTTCCTTTTAATATTTATGAAAATTTAATACGCATGTCCTTCCACGGTAGCGGCACGTGAATGATATTTAAGCGTCTTTATTCCTATTGGCCATCAACGTGAATCGTATTTAAAAATGAATTTGCAACGAAACCAGCTTCTAGAAATATAAAACGGTAGGAGGTTTGGGAAGAACTTTTTTCTATCAGACGCTGAAGACGTATTGAAATGGCGATGACAGTGACGTTGGTTACTTATTGAATCGTATTTGACTTGTATCCCCCGCAATGTCTTCTCAGGATTTTATAACGAAATATGGATATGAAAAAGCCAAGGAAATTGCATACGTTTCTAACGGTAAATTCACCAACACTAGTGTCATGTGCACTGTTATATATTCAATTCACAAACGTCATATTTAAAGCGTTTGTTCCTTTCTCGAATTTTAATAATGCACTTGTAACATTGTAAATCGATGTAACCTATCTACATTTACTAACTGGAAACTATGAAACTTTATTAAAACTATAGGCACATTGTTAAGCTGACAAATTACTTTAAAAATTAACCTTGGAGCCACGCTATTTTTTCAAGCGTGATGTTGTTTTGCCTAAGAGATCTTAAAGAAGAATAACTTTTGCCAACCGCTTTATCTTCGGACTGAGAAGGGAATTAAGTAGTAATGGCTTATCCCCCTAACTAAGGAAATTCTGTACAAACTTATAATCCTAGTCCTGCCTATTGACGCTGAAGCATGAACTCTGTCGAAAGCGGATGAATATATCGTCGGTCGTTGCGAGACAAAAATTCTTGGTAAAAACTTCGGTCCTATTTGCATTGATATTCTTTGAAGGAGAAAATTTAAAAGATGAAAAGACTCAAACGACGAACGAGTTGTACAGCAACATCTACTTAGTTAAAATACTGCATACCAGGCGCCTAGATATCTAGGTTATATAGAGTAAATAGACATAAATGCTCCGGCCCGCAGAGTCTTCACGTTTAACCTAGAAGGACAGCGTAGTATAGGACGACATCGCATAAGGTGATGCGTACAAGTAGAAGGGGACATCAACTGACTTGCAGTATGCAACTGGAGGCAGTTAACTAGGAACCGGGATATCTGGAGACTGGAGAGGCGTGTTTGCGATGAGATCCCTCTCCATCGGCTCAACATCTCCAATATCGCAGGCCAATATAGCCCTTCTGTCGATGGTGATGATGATGATGACGATGGGGGTGGATAACGTGTAATAGGATTGCTGAAATTCCAAATTATTCTTTTGTAATATGAAGAATACCTAAATATTTCATAATAAAGATAAAGATTTAGATTTCTTTTAAACCTCTTCCCTGGTGTGATTTTCCGATTTTTGAAATGAAGTTTGCGTCCAAAACTGTCAACTTTTAGTCGTCGCCTACTAATACATTTTTGTTTGAATTCTTTTTTTTTTGTCTGTGGCTATGCAGTTTTGAATTTTACGCAGGCTCTTACGCACAAATATTCACAGATACGAGGACAAGATTCCGTTGAACTTAGTTCTGAAAGCGAAGGTGAGCAAGGTGACGGTAGCAATAATGTTGGATATCCAATAAAACACGTTGACACTGCCAGTTCCTTAGCTAATGTGATACGATGGGGACAACAAGTTAATATTGATATGGCGACATGTTCACTTTGAGACAGTTTCAAGAAAAAGCTTTACAATTGAAATCTCAACTTGAAGTGAGACAAAGTCGTATAAGTGATTTTTTTTCCTCAAAATAATATTCAAAATATGTGTACTATAATGGCAGGACCATTCAATTTAACATGACCAATAAAAACACGTATGAATAAATAAATTTATTGATGACATATTTAAATTTTTTTTTATGAAAGTCGATCGATATAACGAACGCTCTCGATATAGAGAATGACCTCGAACATTATTTCATTCGTCCACTGTATCTCGTTATTTATTGATTGGGCGCTAGTGTAGAAGGTGGCCAAAACTCAAACCTTCTGAGAAGGTTTCAACTTTTACTAACTTTTTACTTTTACGGTTTGTGGGCTTGCTTTCCGTACACCCAAGTCACAAACCCAATAAGAGTGCCAGGAAGATGATGCAGAGGGAGTGGTGGTCATAGGCACAGGGTCATAAAATTAGGGCAAACGGGAGAAAGAGAAAACGATGGTCCAACGATTTGTACAGCCAAATGCTTTTACTTGGAAACTTCCAGTCAGCATTCTAAGCAAGAAAATCGAAGAACGATACGTGCTGGACACCTCTATCAGCTCCGAGACAACTAACTAGAAATCATCTTTGATGAGAGCAGTTCCAATACCTTTCTGAAATTTATTTCGTCGGAGAGATGCATGAATTGTCTTTGAAATCATTGCCATACTTTTAGCCATCAACATCCATGCAGAGTTCAAAGACTAAACCAGAAGCTGCTCGCGGGAGGAAAGAAGAAATCCACTCTCCCTTATTTCATAATCTCAAAACATGCGTCTGGAGTTATCCCCACTAAACTATTTTTTTTACAACTGCAGATACTTGCGGAGAATTGCAGGTTTAATATAGAAATACCCAGACTCACAGATGCAGTCATTCATGCGTTTAGCGTTTATCCTACCACATGTGGGATGTATTGTTCTGGCAAATCTACACGCGTTTAGCGTTTATCCTAACACATGTGGGATGTATTGTTCCGGCAAATCTACACGTTAATGAATATTCTTGTTGAACATTTTCGTTAATGAGATTAATGGATTTTCAGCTGTTTGCCAAATGCAACATGGATACAAGCGTGAATAACAATTGAATGCAAGGAGAGTGCATGCCAATTTACGACTCGTACGAGTAATTGTTTGTGGGGATTTCCCACACTCCATATGCTGAGCATCTGAGTGCCAGTATTAATCAGCACTTTATCCAGCGAAACACTCTTGAAATGTATATCCGTTAAATAGTATGCAGCTAGGTGACCACTCAACGTTTGATGTTAACATCCTCGGGTCAAAGAAAATAGATTACCATTAGAGCGAAGCTGGAAGCTATTTTTACAATACATAGGTTAACATGTACGGTGAAGAATCTTGTGAGGGTTTATTTTGCTTTGAGAACAGAATCAGTACTTATATCTTACATTGACCCTCGTCTCAGAAATGGATCTAGAAATGTATAACAGCGGCGTCTAATTGCAGCTATGTATGTACACTACATATATCGGCAGATGCCACGGAACAGATTTGCAGAACTGGTTTAAAGGTGGTGGAAAAAATTATTTGTATTCTACTTGGGGAATTTTATTCTCACTTTCAAGAGCAACTCGTGGTTGGTGTGGGAATAGAACCATAACAACGTTTTCCAGAAATGTTACGAACGCTGGTGGATGTCCGTTGCCGTCGTTAAACGTCTTCATCATGACTAGATACGCTTAATCGCATGAGTTGCTGTTGGTTTCACTGCAGAATTCGATGAAATACCTCTTTCTACTGCGTGGATAGTGTTTTTAAGATCATTTCATGTTGTTCTTAACGTTAGCTGACATTGGAGATCCTAATAATTGATTTGGTTTCTGGTGAGGGAATCTTTGTCTTACAAGGTGGTATTCTGCTCTTAGTCTCGCGATTTCTCGATGATGTTGCTCTTCGTTCACAACAGCATTGTATATGAAACTAATAGTACTATCACTTGAGGAAATCGATGGTGGCGCCCCTAGCGGCCCAAGTAAAGGACACGTCGCTGAGAACCACAAAAATCTTACGCTCTTCTGCCTCAACAATTTGCACATGCACTCATTGAATTTTGTATACCCCGCTCAAACATCATACTGCGTTGAGTGAATATATCTACTTTGCAATGTGAATAACTCGTCGGCCTACCCCCATTCAGTGACACACTGCCAGTTGCCATGGTAGGTGCACGCTCCTCGTGCATATGAATCCGAGTGATAATGGAAATAAAGCAAAAGGAATGTGCTCAAAAAAAAAAAGACACACACACAAAGCACATTAATTTTTGCTTACATAATATTTCCTCTTCACCTATGATCGTGAAGTCTGTGCGGAGTGTGTGTGTGTTTTTTTTTTCATTGCGAATAACTCATCGATCTGAGTTATTGGCAGTGCAAATGCACATTGGGGATGAATGAAAAAAAAGATTGTGTGTAAAGTTTTTTTTAAGTTGAAGTTTTTTCATTAAGAACAAAATGCACACACATACAGCACATTCATTTTTGCTTGTTTTTACTACAAACAAAATGTTTCTCTTCAGTCTTCACTTACGGCTGTGGAGTTTGTGTAAATAATTTCCTGCTAAACATTTTTGTTTGATTTCATTTGCACGCAATTGTATTTCGATTCAGTGGAAAATTATTATAGATTTTCAAAATGTCTAAATGTTCATATAAAGATTGTAACAATATCAGAAGAATATTTTTCTTGTCATTTTTTCAAGTCTCTAAAAATCGTAGAAGGGATGTTTGGGTAAAGCATGCTCAATGTAGTACATTGAAATAACATAGCATTTTCATAGCAAAGATGTAAAGATAGAAGCACATCGAAATTGCTAACTAAAAATGCCCTTCCAATGTCATCCATATCAGTGTGCAGTTGCTCTGATGTATCTATCGATGAGACTTGTTTTAAAATCATGGATAAAATCAGAGGCACAAAGCTTCCTTTAGTAGTCACTTCAGACAGTTCTAGTGCATCCAGCGTATTAAATATTAACCAAAACGAAAATGAAACGGGCAATACTGCGATTTGTCCAACCACACTTTCCGTTAATAGAGTGGCCGAACCTATGACATATTATTAGAGATTTTTCTCTACCTTGCGTTGAAAATAATAGTTTGCAAATTTTTCATTCACAGTTTCCTTCTCCCGAATCTCGTTTTCATAATGAGCGAATAGTAAATACCATACCTCGGTATATTTTCGATACGCCAAAGCGATTAAAGGTTGATAAGGACTATAATTTAGAAAAAAACGTTGACATGTAATTGCAAAATAAGCCAGTCGACGTAAACGCTTTTGTAAATATGCAACTTTTTCAAAACGCAAATGCACATTGGACGAATGACGAGAAAGATTCGTGTCTGAAGTTTTTGTATAAGTCTCCCACATTATATTCCCATTTGGTGAGCTCGGGATTTAGTTTACCAACTACAAGCACAATCTATCGATGACATTCTTCCTTAAGTTTACCGGCCGGTTTTTCAAACCAAATGATTCATTTTTTAAAGAGCAAGGCTCAAACTATGTCAAACTTAGAGAAAAGATGTACGTATGTATGTACATTAATTTTTGATGAAATGGCAATCAAACCCGGACCTGATTGCCATATTAAAAATGACATGGTATACGGCTTTTCTGACTTCGGGGAGCTGGGTAGACGCGCTACTGTAGCCTCCAAAGAAATGGTTTTTACTTTTAGATGGTTAAACAATAATTGGAAGCAAGCTACATCTTATTATGCGAGTCTACCGGTAAAATGAAAAAGTCATATTGCTTTGGTGGGTTACTACAAACTTTACTTGCTATAGAGTTAATATGGGAAAAACTTAAAAATGACCAGCAATCCCTTCTTATTGCATATCTGAATACTGATGTTGCAGAAAACTTATATTCAATGGCTCGTTCAAATAGGGGATCATACGAACGAAACCCTTCGGCTTACAGATTTAATAGAAATTTGAAGCAAATTATTTTCAAAAATTTAAAGTCATCAGAAAATGCAAGCTACGAAGATGCTGGGGCTGAATCTTTATTGCACGAAGCTGATTGTGACGATCTTAAGTGTGATGACAGTGAAGAATTTCATATTGAAGCTCCAGTAGGAGATCATCTCATGGCAACAGATATACTGAACAGTATCGAATACCATGTGAATAGTTGCGATGACGAGTTTGATGTTGATGCCAATGAGACAGAAACAGTTGTGTCCAAAGGATGTTCTCAGAAGCTGCAAGAAGCGGCTCTTACATTTTATGCCGGGTTTGCAGCTTTCAAGTTGCATAAGAAACTTAATTGTCAAAACTGCACTCTGTTCATGATAGATAAAACAGACAAATTCCGAGAACAAGCTCTGTTAACAAAATTGCGAACTTATAACACCTATGACACATTATCCGAATTTGGAAATTTAACTGTTCCTTCCTTGGAATTTGAAGCTTAGATATGTGAAAAGTATGCAAACACTTTTTGAAAGCCAGTTTGTAAAAATACGACACGAAGGACTCTTGGTTGAAGCTTTGCTAAAATTAAAAATGACAGCTTCCGCTAGTATGAAATGTGACGATGATGAGCACAGACACTCCATTTGCAAATTAATTTTAATTGGTCTAATCAAATTTTCGATTAAGAAAACCAATAATGATCTCTGTGGAGTTAAAAGTGTAAGGAATTGAAAACTTCAGTTTATTATACGTACATACATACATATGTGTACCTATATTAATCCTTTCTTTGTTTTGTTAAGATTTTTTTTTGCGAATTTTTGTTATATTTTCTTTTTTTTCACACTGTTTGTTAAGTTTTTCTAGTTATTCATTATTTTTTTAATTAATTGATATCTACTTTTTATTTTACAAACATTATTATTTCTTTAGTTCTTACTAAAGAGCGAGGACTATGCCTACAGGGGACACCTCGAAAAAAAAACGCGTTTAGTTTATAGTATTGGGTAACGTGGAAAAGAATATTTGAACTATTCAGCGCCCTTCGTTTGTCCGTGCAACAGAGGATAGGGTTTGATTCGAAAATTTTTCTGTATAATTTCATACAATTCAAACAAAAACAAACAAATCTATCCGTAGCCATGGGTCGGGTACAACCCATCCCAAGACAACTTGTTACGGGAGCTTTGTGTGAACCTGAAAATAAAAATAAAAAATTTTTAAATATATTTTTCCAAACACTCGAACAATACCCTATCCATACTCACTTAGATGCCCATATCCGAATCCCCATCAGCCCCGTGGCCTCATCCTGGCTCACAACAATGGCGCCCAACGGTATTTTTACCGAATTTAACCGGCTACATAGAAGCACATTGCGACTCCAAGGGGACGATTTTCACTTTCGAAGGTCGTCACCTTGGACTTGTAATAGCTTCAACCGCGATTAAGTTTTTTTCAATTTTACTTTCATTTTTTTTATTCTTTCCTATCACTTCTTTCTGTCCAAGGACTGGTCAAGCTCTTTGGTTAGTCACACGCTGAAGACAGCTGTCCAATCCACAGGCTTCGGCTAGTGGATCTCGTGAGGTAGTTGGAGGCGTGTGAATAAGCAAAGAGCGGGACAAGGTGGAAAGGCTAAACGCTTGATGCTACCAATTGGTTAAGGTTCTTGAACAGGCCATTTGTGAGGCGTAAGCGTGAGGTCGAGAAGCTTTGTCCGTGTGGAAGTTTATCTTGGAAGTCCTGGCTAGCCTTCTATTGGGTCTTACCTGATAGAAGTTGTGGTAAGGATGGAAGAGATAAACTGAAATACTCGTCAGGTATCCGAGGTATCAGTCACAACGAGACATGACTAGAACCTACGTTGTACAGTACGGATACAGACCGACGTATATCTACAGGATTGTTACTGGATAACCCGGTCAGAATTCCACACACCAACACACATATGCACATAAAAACATACACACACACTGGTTTTTTTTGGCATTTTTTTATTTATTTGGTTTTTTTTTCTTCTGAATTTTATTTTTTTTTTCAATCTTTTATATTTAAATTTTCTATCTATAGTTTTTTTTATCTTTTATCTTTTGTTTTAATTTTATCTTTTATTTATTTATTTATTTTTTTTATTTATATTTTTTTGAATTTTTTTTTTATTTTTTAATTTTTCTTCTACCTTTGAATATTGAGTTGACGTTTTAGTTTTAAGTGGGGTTTTTTTTGAATTTTTGAATTTTTGAATTTTTTTTTGTTTTTTAAATATACATACATATATATACATTATAAACATGGATAGGGTAAATAGGGAGTTAGGCGCGGTCCCAAGGGGTACCTCAACACAAGGGGTGAGCGCACCGGAGGTCTACATGACGCGTTCGAGGACCCGAATGGAGCAAGACCGACAGACGGAACAGGTCAATAGGCACCCTGCTACATTAACTGACGGACTACAAGACCTTAACTTGACGGGATACGAACTCCCCTACTGGGACTCTAACCTACGGACAGGACAACCGTACAAAGAAACTGACGAAACGTACTTAACAAACCAAACATATCCGAATACGACAACGCAGAAGAAAGCCATCCCACCCTCATTAACGGTGATTCAGGAAGAATCAGGGCGGGAACGACAGACTCTTCAATTCGGAGACAGACAGACCAACGTGACGACAACGCCACGTAGAGTCTCAGGAGGAACACTGGACCGAATGCCAACTGAAACAGACGAGGCAGAAGATATGGCAGGGGCAGCCGGTTGTAATGGCCAACGACGAAACGAAGACAGATACAAATTTACGGACGTACAGCAGGAGACACTGGAACACAACAGACAAATTTCGCAACATATACAGAAGGTGGTATCTCATGCAGTGAGAGAGAACCAGTTGAGATTATGTCGGTGTTCACCCAGAGTATGAAGGACATGATGGCCACGTTCCAGGAGAACATCAGGGTGATCAACGACAAAATCTGCAATCTGGAACTCTCGGCGGCAGCACAGAGAGAACCACCGATGACTACAGACCGACGACCAACAAGACAAGAACAGTCAACTCCAACACAGACCCATAACTTTAGTGACCTGCTGCGACAGCCGACTCCAACGCTTCACAGACCTAGTCTTGTTCCACGGGTAGGAGAAAGACGAGAGACGATGACCCATTATGGGGATAGGAAGATAGAGGTGCACAAGTGGGGAGTTAAATTCGATGGCACACCTAAAACGATGTCGGTGGAGAGCTTTCTCTTCAGGATTGAGACCCTGCAAAGGTAAAATTGTCTGCCTGACGAGCAACTCCTCAATAACTTCCACCACCTAGTCAGCGGTCCCGCAGAGCGATGGTATTGACAGTTCCTCCAGGAGAATGAGGGAGATTCATATCTCAACTACCATGATCTCCGGAGAGAACTGCTAAGACAGTTCAAAAACAATATCAGGGACCACGAAATCTTAAGAAATATAATGGATAGGAGACAGTTACCCCAGGAGTCTTTCGACGACTTTTACGGTGACGTACGGACAATGGTACTTCAGATGACGAACAGACCTAACGAACTGGACCTAGTGGACATATTATGACACAACCTTAAGGATAGGGTAGCGACGCTAATCTTTGGGTGCACTATAAAGAGCATCCAAGGATTAAGAGAAGAATGTAGACGGGCCGAGAAACACTTGACAGCGAGAGAAATTAAGTTCAGGCGACACGTAAACGAGGTTGACGACCAAACTGGCTATAGGACGAAGGACACATTAGAGGACATAGGGGACGAAGAAGTGGAGATAGCCGCACTTCAACGACTGAGAACAGACAGACCGACGACTTACGTAAACACTGACAGAACAAGGACGAACAACAATTTAACGAACAGACCTGACACGACTAGGGGCACAGCTACCACTCCATCGGCATGTCAGTCAACGTTTCACACGTTGACCTGCTTTAGCTGCGGCAAGGGAAATTTAAGCTTCAACTGTGCACAGTGTCAGGGAAACTTGATGCTCGGCGGTGCGACCGGGACGAAACCGCCGACGAAGACGAATCTCCCGGAAAACAAGACCGACCTGTCCAGATCATGAAGCGGAATCCAATAGGGGATGGTACCGCAACGAAGCAGGAGATCCATCCTAGAAAAAGTCTCCATCAGAGACTGCAGGAGTACGCCGCAGCCAGAAGAAGAATCTTTGGAGAGGAAGTAACGCCGCCGATGGAAAGGACTAGGAAATATCTTAAAATTAGGAGGCTTAGGGAGAAAAGTGCAATAAATAGACGACGAGAGAGAGATATAGTAGCGACTGTGATAACATTGAATGACGATAATAGGCCCTATGCGAAGGTTAAGCTAGAAGGAGAAGAGATGATGGGCCTATTAGATAGCGGAGCTTCGATAAGCTGTTTAGGAAAAGGAGCTAAGGATTTATTACTAGACACGACATAAAGGTGACACAGATGACTAGCGATATACGAACGGCTGACGGGAACCACCAACGCATACTGGGACGCTTTAAGACAGTAATCTCCTGGGGTGGAAAGTCTCATGAAGTTGAGTTATTTGTGGTGCCAAACTTACAACAGGTCCTTTATTTAGGGGTTAACTTTTGGAGAACATTTAAGGTCGCTCCAGACATAATCAACGAACTGGACATCCCATCACCGATAGACGATCGACCTCCAGTCCAGGCACTCTCACCAGCGCAGACACAGGAACTGGAGCGAACCAAGCAGCTGTTTCCCTCTTTCGCGACGTTGGGATTGGGCAGAACCACCCTCGAGGAACACATAATTGAGATGGATGACGACAAAATTCCCATCAAGCAGAGGCACTACCCAGTCTCACCGGCCGTGCAGAAGCTCTTGTATGACGAGTTAGATCGGATGATTTCACTCGGGGTCATCGAAGAGAGCAATAGCGCGTGGAGCTCTCCAGTGGTGCTGGTGAGGAAACCCGGCAAAAATAGATTGTGCCTGGACTCAAGGAAAGTGAACGCTGTAACGAAGAAAGACGCTTACCCGCTTCCACACATAGAGGGATTGTTAAGCAGGCTCCAGGACACCAAGTTCATCTCGGGCATCGATCTCAAGGATGCATTCTGGCAGATTCCTTTGGAGCGCAAGTCAAGGGAGAAGAGAGCCTTCACAGTCCCTGGACGGCCGTTATATCAGTTCACGGTTATGCCGTTCGGGCTGTGTAACGCTGCCTAGAGAATGTGTCGGCTTATGGACAAAGTCATACCCTCTCGTTTGAAAGAGCATGTCTTTGTCTATCTCGCTGACCTCTTGGTTTGTTCTCCAAACTTCGAGTCGCACGTCAGGTTGCTCCAAGAGGTCGCAAAGTGTCTCAAGGAAGCCGGCTTAACAATCAACGTGGAAAAAAGCAAATTTTGTTACAGAGAGATCAAATACCTGGGGTATATCGTTGGTGATGGCTGCTTACGGACTGACAAGGACAAGGTATCGGCGGTCGAGAACTTCCCGATCCCGAAGACTCCGAAGCAACTTCGAAGGTTCCTAGGAATGACGGGATGGTATCGACGGTTCATCCCGAACTTCGCTACGTTAGCGGCTCCCATGACCGATTGCCTGAAGAAAGGAAAGACATTTGACATGACGGACGAAGCACTTAGCGCTTTTCAAAAGCTTAAGTCGACTTTGGTGACCGCACCAATCCAAACAAATCCGGACTTCAAGAAACACTTCTACATACAATGCGACGCCTCGACTTCTGGCGTAGGGAGTGTGCTCTTCCAAATGGACGCGGAGAATAACGAACGACCGATAGCATTCATGTCCCAGAAGCTTAATTCCGCCCAGCGTAATTATAGTGTGACGGAACTTGAATGCTATGCTGCCGTTTTGTCAGTGAAGAAGTTCAGGGCTTACGTGGAAGGATTACCCTTCACTATAATAACCGATCATGCAAGTCTGAAGTGGCTCATGACGCAGAAGGATCTATCTGGTCGTTTGGACAGGTGGAGCCTGAAGCTTCAAGGGTTCGACTTCATGATCGAACATAGGAAGGGTGTCCAAAATATAGTCCCTGATACTCTCTCACGAGTCCATATGGAGGAGCTCAAGACCGATAGAGTAATGCAGGAAGTTGACTTTAATTACCCATATTTTTCATCAGAAGAGTACGAGGAGTTAAAGAAGACAATCGACCAACACAAAGACAGACTGCCCGACACATGTGTTTCTGACGGATTTGTTTACAAACGGACCGACATACGAACTGGCGACGTACTTCAGGAGGATCGGGCATTTAAGCTCTGGGTACCGACGGAGTTGCGTCGAGGTCTGCTGGAATCGGCACATAACTCACCGGCTGCGGGGCATGGCGGAATCCACAAGACTCTAGCCAAGCTAAGGCAGAAGTATTTCTGGCCTGGGATGGTGGCCGATGTGCAAAGCTTGGTTGGATCTTGTGAGATCTGTAAAGCCAACAAGCCGCCAAATGTGGTTTCTAGGCCGCCGATGGGACAACAAACGATTACGAAGCGACCTTTCCAGAGACTATACATTGACTTCTTAGGACCTTATCCACGGACAAAGACCGGAAATACTCACATTTTTATAGTACTTGACCATTTTAGTAAATTCGTATTCTTAAGGCATATTCGTAAAGCAACGGCAGCTAATGTAGTTACATATTTAGAAGAGAGCGTGTTCCATATCTTTGGTGTACCCGAGTATATCCACTCTGACAATGGGAAACAATTCATCTCCGAATTATTTGCCAGCTTCCTAAATAAGTACAGGATCAAACATGTTCGCACCGCGTTCTACTCGCCACAAGCGAATGCATCGGAGAGAGTCAACCGTTCGGTGTTGACTAAGATACGGTCTTACATCGACGGTGACCAGAGAAATTGGGGTCGACACGTCAGCAACGCGGCATTTTCGTTGAGGAGTGTGGTTCACGATGCGACCATGTTTGAACCCTACTATGCGATATTCGGTACACCAATGATCCAGCACGCAGACACATACGAAGTACTGAGGAAGCTAGATTTAGTAAAAGAAACAACAATAGAAGTTGGAAATAGAAACGATTAGCTAGACCTCATTAGGAGAAAGATATTTGACAACCTAAAGATAGCCCATGAAAAAGCAACAAAAATATACAACACTAGGAGTAGGGACGTGCAATATAGTGTAGGCCAAGTAGTGTATAGGAGGAATTTTAAGCAAAGTAGTGTGGCGGAAATCTATAACGCTAAGTTAGGCCTCAAGTTTATCAAGTCTATCGTACTGAAGAGACTTGGGAATTCCCTCTACGAGGTTGGTAACTTGAGGGGAGAAAAGGTTGGCACTTTTCACGCGAAAGACCTCCATGCATGAAGATGAGACTGATATAAGACGCACTCTAGCCTGCCGTTGTTAGTCTATGTTAGTTACGTCTTTTACGTATCATCTACGTATATAGTTTATCTATAGAGTTTATTTATTTATTCATGTATATATGTCCATAGATAGAGATTTATTTATAGAGTTTATTTATATTTATTTTAGAGAGTTTATTTATTTATTTATTTATTTACACCATATTTATTTTAGGTTTAGGATTAGATGTAGATATATTTTTAGCTGTGATATAGGTTAAGAACTTGAGTAACTGCCCGGTTATGGTATAGCCATACCGTGTATTGACACATTTACAACCGCAGCATGGGCGTCAGTGATTTATACTGTGATATTAGGTTAGTTGAAAAAAAAAAAAAAAATATATATATATAAGCTAAGGCAGAAGTATACACACAGGCCCGGCGATGTAAGGCACGAGACTCCACAATTCAGGGCGTGGGCCCTTGCCACACGTTGGTAAAAAATTTTCGGCACTCAGGGCCACTACACTACCAAAACTCCCTTTTCTACGAGGCCGGTTGTCTCACGACCACTCGTCAACCGTCGTCGATCCTGTTACGGGAGCTTTGTGTGAACCTGAAAATAAAAATAAAATATTTTTAAATATATTTTTCCAAACACTCGAACAATACCCTATCCATACTCACTTAGATGCCCATATCCGAATCCCCATCAGCCCCGTGGCCTCATCCTGGCTCACAACAAACTCATACCGGGACACCTCATCCCAGGACACCTCATCCCAAGGGACAGCCCATCCCAGGACAACCCATCCCCGGACACCTCATACCAAGGGACAACTCATCCCGGGACAGCTCATCCCAAAAGAGAGAAAAATATGCTTTGGGTTACAGCATGGAGTTTTGGCGAATGAGTGAGGTTGTGGAAGAAGGGATAGTGATCACGTGGTCGATTGATAATATGTGATGTATGTGTTCATGTGCATATTATTGTTATGGAGGGTGACTTTTTTGTGTGTAGGATAGAAAGGAAATTGGAGAATGAGAGTATGGGCGTTTGTTTATGATTGCGCTTTGTATGCGAATATTTGTGTTCTCTTGTGTTGCGTGGCGTGAATGATCGAATCTGTATGATATACAGGTATCTTTTTATTCTAGACTTTAGAGGTTGGTTACATTTTTTTTGTTTGGCTATTCGATTAGAGGTTCGGTTCGGCGTATTCATGAAACGAATATGATATGTACATGTGTATGTGCATGCATAGTACGTTTTGTCTCCCCTGATTGGATGGCATATTTTCTTGTTTGGATCTGTTTCCATGATGTGAAGAAGAGAAGATGGCCAAGGAGCTTAAATAATAATAATGGAGCTTTTGCCCACTTTTGTGCACCACAAAAGCTACAAACCTCAGACATTGTTCTACAAACTGTTCTCATATCGGACACTGATTAAAAAATGATGCAGTAAATAGGCTTTATTGCAGCTGATTATCTCCTCAACTATGTATGTATTAGCAAGCGTAGCTAGCCCTCCCACCCCAACTTAGTATTGAAGTGACTAGCGGGCAAAAGCCTGAAAATCGGGGTGAGCGAGCTTGCTACGCTCGCTAAAAGAAAATACTATGGACATTTCCTCGACTCATACACTGCACGGCCTTCGGCCTCACACGCAGGTGCTCAAGGCGACGCTACGTGGCATATTGTTAGGTATCTTTTTATTTATGTACATACATACATATGTACATACATATACACAATCCCCATATTTAGATCAACAATTTTATTTTATAATCCTATCAATCGCCTTAGCTGCCTTTATTTTAAATTCCTAAGCACCATTCCATTTAAAATGAAATCATCCATTATTATTTAAGCTCCTTGGCCATCTTCTCTTCTTCACATCATGGAAACAGATCCAAACAAGAAAATATGCCATCCAATCAGGGGAGACAAAACGCACTATGCATGCACATACACATGTACATATCATATTCGTTTCATGAATACGCCGAGCCGAACCTCTAATCGAATAGCCAAAAAAAAAAAATATAACCAACCTCTAAAGTCTAGAATGGCATATCATACAGATTCGATCATTCACGCCACGCAACACAAGAGAACACAAATATTCGCATACAAAGCGCAATCATAAACAAACGCCCTTACTCTCATTCTCCAATTTCCTTTCTATCCTACACACAAAAAAGTCACCCTCCATAACAATAATATGCACATGAGCACATACATATAACGCCCAACGCATATCCACCAACCAACCCTTTAAGCATAAATACTTTTCAGGTATCTATCTATCAATCACATATTATCAATCGACCACGTGATCACTATCCCTTCTTCCACAACCTCACTCATTCGCCAAAACTCCATGCTGTAACCCAAAGCATATTTTTCTCTCTTTTGGGATGAGCTGTCCCGGGATGAGTTGTCCCTTGGTATGAGGTGTCCGGGGATGGGTTGTCCTGGGATGGGCTGTCCCTTGGGATGAGGTGTCCTGGGATGAGGTGTCCCGGTATGAGTTGTCTTGGGATGGGTTGCGATGACACCCGTAGCCATCATAAATTTCTGGCACTCCGTCCATCCACCACATAATCCCACCACCACCGCGCTGTGAAAATATGTTTTTTCATCCCTTAACCAGACCACCACTTGAACTAAAAACCTGACGCATAACGCATAATATGCATCACCACTCCACTCCCTAATCAGAAAAACATACATCTTTTCACTGAACAAGAAAAAAAATAATAATCTGCTTATATGTACCTTTTTTTCATTAGTTTCTTTACTCATTTTCTGGGCAAAGTCATTAACTCAGTTGCGTAACATGTGTGCAAAAATTCTGAATGGTAATGAAAACCCAAGAAAGATTTTGTTTACTTTGTTTCCACTCATCACTCACTCATTCTCTGATTATAACTCCATTCTCAGAGAGTAATAATATTTTACTTCGCTCTCGAAGAATGAGAAAACGCCACCTGAGCGGTTGGAGTAAATACTAAAAAATATTGCTTGATGATAGTACTATAAGTTTCGTATACAATGACAACAGTAATATTCGCCACCAAAAAGGGATTTACCACAATGTCAGCGTCTAATATTATTCAAGGCTGGACGGCGAATTGTCGTAATCTACATTTCTCAAAGACCATCTGAAAGATAAGGACATTTACCGACACTGAGGACGATTCCCACTAGGGATTGACCCACCCATACCGTGTTTACCACAAAGGCTTCGAAAATCTATGATGTCTCTCTAAAAACTGTTTCAACCATACACGTACCCACACCCCCCGAAAGGATATAGCCATTTCCTTCATTTATTGATTCCTCATTTTGTTTGTTCAATTTTTCTATAAAAAAAATTAAAATATATATTTACCCACAATTTCCACCCCCTATTTGCTCACCGCCCGAGAGGGGCGAATTTAGAAGAAAAGTCTTTTATACTTAAACAGGATTTTAGGGGGATGTTGGCTGTTGGGCCTTTTCGTTTTTGTATTTCACTCCTTCCACCCCAACTACTGAAGCGCGCCCGCCCCTATCTAAATCAAATACTTTGGCATCCTCTTAGGGAGTAAAGTTAAAAGCTTTTGTAGAGAGGAATAATTAAAATTTTCAACGAAAATTAAATGTTTGCTGTTTTCGAAAAAGTTCTTTTTTTTCTCTTTTCTCCTTTCGAAGGACATTTGAAAGCAAAAAAAAAAGTGAAAGAAGAGAAAAACTGCCCACAACAATCGAGAATATATTTTTCAATTAATATTCAACTTTTGCCAGCTATTTGTTATGGCTACTCAGCTAAAGGAGTCTAAAGGGTCTCCATGGATGCAAAGTTCATAACATTTCAACACAACAAACAGATAGATTAATATATAAATAAAGGGAAGGACGTCTTCGCGTAAACAACAGATAAAAAGGAAGCAAGTAACTTCCAGAAAAAAACAACAGGATAAAAAAACAAGCCCTAGGTACCGGAGAGTTGTTTAATTGAAAAAGTTTTCTACGAAGCTGAATCATTCGTTCTTTATTGGTGTTTTTAGGGTTAAATTTCTTTTTTATTTTACAATAATTTTTTTTATGAAAATTTTAAAGCAAACGGGTGGGGGAATGAATAAATATTGAATGAATTCTGAAAAGAAAAACGGAACCGTCTCTCTGGCAATGGTTTCATTGACACAAGTATCTTTGGCTAGAGACTAGAGCGCGTTTGGCCAAATTCCATATAAATTTCTTCCTTGTAGCATATCGAGACGTTTTACTTATCATGTTCAACATGACCGTAGATGATCTTGATGTCTTTTGCGTCTTTATAGAGTTCCTGGTCGCATTCCGTTCTGATATCTCTTGAGTATATATGTATGTCCTCCAGCATACCATTAGCTTCTCAGGAAGAGTTTCCAATGTAAGCTGGCTGTTTTATCTGAAATTAAGACAAGTTATATTCTAATTTAGAATGATTTGATTTAATGTGGTTTAGTGAAATCTCAATAAATTCTTGGCTTGACCTGCTGGGGGCGGTCTTTAAATTAGGATCTTTTCACTTTAAAGGCGGCGAAACACAAACAAGGTTTCCATAAAAATCTAAAGGAACCTCCGCCTCAGCGATCAATTTTCCTTTTAAAACCCTCAAATGCCATTTATTGCCAACCAAAAATATCCAAACCACATAAAACGACTTTAAAACAATTTATAAACAAATAGAACTATTACATTTTGTTTCAAATTCTCGGTGTCTCATCCCTGCACGTACCACTCTCCCAACTCCCATTAAATTTTCACTTGTTGCAGCCTACCCGATATGCAAGTGAGAGTCATTCAAATTGTTTCCTGTTCGTGTGTTCTGATCGTTGCAACCGCAAAAGAATTTAAAAAATTTATTGAAATCGTTTTTTCCGCTTTTCAGCTTAAAATTTAAAGTTTTCTTGTAAATTAATTCGTGTAGTTTAGAGTGAAGTGTGTTTTTCCTCGGCTGATTGCATAAAAAGTGTTAAATTTTTACGCCAAGTGTTTTGCAGCTGAAAATCTACGAATCCAGTTAGTGAGCGTTACTTTTCCACCCATGGATTTACATTTTCAAAATTTGGACTTATTTTCCACGGTGAGTGGTTTTTTCCGTTTCTTTATTGATTTTATTATATTATATTTATTATATTATTATATTATTTGCTTAAAATGTTAAATTTTCTTATTTGGTGGATTTGTTGCAAGCGGGAACCCATGAACCTGTTGCGTTTGCATAGCGGGGGTTGAATAGACTTTTCTTTTCTCCCTTGTAGTACGCTTTCCGTTGTGTTTTCCTGATGAGGTGCAAGAGTTGTAAGGCGAATTAGCCACAATCATATCCCCACAAGCATATACCCCTCATTTTATTTTTCTTACCGGGCCAAAAAATCTGTTCTGATTTCACCCGTTCCCACCGATTTTGAGACAGAGGGAGCAAATTGCTTGCGCAGTCCGTTAAAGTTGTTCAGTTCAGTTCGTGATGGCTTAGAAAAATTAATTGAAAATCGATATAAATTGTAATTTGTGCAGTTTCAACCTTTAATTTGTGATACTTTTGTACATTGATGTGCAGATTTTATTTGTTTTCGTGCTTTTTGTTGGAAATTGTTAAAATATCATGTGTTTTTTATGTGAAATGAAAATGGGCAAAAATTATTTTTGTTTCTTTATGTTTTGGTTGGTCATCGTGGACCGTTAGGAGCCGTTAGATATTTTGTGCATTTGAAAATTTAAATTTTCCGTTGGGTGAGTTTTTTTCAATTTTTTTTGTTTGTTTATTTAAATAATCAGTATTTGATATGAAAATAAGGGTTGATATGTCTATCCGTATGTCTTAAGGACCGGGACGAGGATTTTTGGGTGGTTTTAGTTATTTTGTAAACTGTGCATTGAGGATGGTTTTTTTGTTTTTAGGCGCGATTGATCTTTTTTTTTGCGAATTAGATGCGTCGCACAATTATATCACACTGCGCGTCATAGTTTTTTTTCCTTTTCCTGAGACTTTCTTGAATGAATTGGCTTTTCGGTTGTTTCCAGTCTCTTTTTTCCTGTACGCATGCTTAAATTTCGACTGCTTGCGACGATTTTGTCATCGTTGGATACCTCTTATACTGTACCCATTTCAAGGCAGACTATATTTATTGACAATCTCACCTTCACCTCTTCCGTAGAGAGCTAATGGTGTTGATATATTATTAGTTGAGTATAATTGTGCTGATTTGGGTTATCGTAGGAACAGAGAAATCTTTGGACAGCTCTGAAAGAGCAGAGTTTCAATATTTGTGGCCATCCAATCCCACCTTCACTCCGTATGGAGCTAAGAATGCGGTCAGCCTGTTGAAGTATCGTTAGGTGGATAGAAGCCCTTTGATATTTGTCGCATAGGTCCTTAGTTGACCCCATAACTCTAAGAACATGCAGGATAAATGTGTCTTTCTGTTTAGTTTTACGTTAGTTCTTCAACTTTTAGGAGTCCACATCATCCTGTCGCAGAGAGCTGATGACGGGCAGATAAATTTTTTCCGTCGTCCTGTAGTAATAGTTGGGAAATATATATTAGGACAACTGTGCCATGCCAGAAACGATCCTTATATTTACTAACCCTAACCTAACCACAGAAAGGTAGTCATTCTTCTTGTAGATCCGCCATAAGGTCCTAGCCCTTTCGTGTTTTTCGATTGTACTCTCATTTGCAGGCGTCATGGTAGAAAATCAGCGCCGATTGACTTTACTAGTAACGTCATCATGAGTGAACTTATTTAAAGAGCTCTTTGGAAGCTAATAGGAGGCCCATTGCATTTCAATTGGAGTTGCGATAAGCGATAAGAGCCGCGACTCTAGGGAAGAGGACAGCACAGCACAGAGGAAGCAGGGCTTCGAACAATAAGTAATCATGGGAGCATCGATAGTATTTTATCAGCTTTTATCGAGTATGGATGCTGATTTAGTAAGAATTGTCCGACTCACTTTGTGGCACCATCATCAATACAACAGTTTTTTGGACACATTGTAAAGTTTATCTGGAATTTTCGGTAAAATGTAGGCAAACTTTTCTGTTTTCCTTCACATACACCTCCTTAGGAAAAGAACAGAATCTTTCTCGGAAGAGTGCCAGCTGCTACGGCTATAATGGGGAATTCCAAGCTTGGCTGCGTGGTTTCCAATTTGCCAATGTCCTGTATTTATGGCTAGAATCCTGACAATATCTGGTGTTGATCTGCTCAATAGCTCATTTGACCTAAGTTCGTTATAGCTGGGCCATGTCTTTCCTTATAGAAAGCGTGTTCCACTCGAAGTTCGCCAGCTTTAAGAAGTGATTGTGAATGTTACCCTTAATGAAGATAGCAATATCGCGGTTGAGCGTTGGAGAGCGTGCAGTAAGTTGAAATACACCAGCAAAATTTGGTAAACGAAAGGATCTAGAAACGTTCAGCTTGTCCGAGAAAATGCCTGCACCGACTCCGCAGTCCATTTTCAATCCGTCCGAATAGATGGTTAAATCGAATTCTTTGATCAATTAACCGCTTTTCCATTCTGCTTTGGTAGGGAAAGAAAGCTGCGAAAAGTTTCCAGAAGTTTAAAGTTGGGGTTCAGTTATCAGTCTAAAGCGAAACCACATTGATTGGTACCGTCTCCAGTGCCGCAAGTTATAGCTGTCTAGCACCAAGATTCTCTGAGCAGGATTGTGCCACTATTACGGTAAGGGAATTCAACATAAGCCATATGACCATCCATTGCAGCCACCTACCGCCAAAAATCTTCAGCAAAGAATCGAAGTCTCCACATCGAAGGCAATTGCAAAGAATGTGTTCGGATGATTCGTCATCTTCCGAGCAGAACCTACATTCCGTGTCTGAGCTCAGGTTAAGTTTGTTAAGGTGGTATCTCAAGCCACAGTGGCCCGTGAGAAAGCCCACCAGCTTTCTGATACATTCCTTATTAAGGTTAAGTATATCCTTATAGGAGTAAGGTGTGATTAGTAATTTGGATTGTCTTAACCCTGGGACAATTTTCCAGTGGTCCAGGCAAAGTTTATGTTCCCAGTTACTAATCAGCGCTGTGGAGAAAGACCAGTTGATGCCACAGTAAGGTTCAGGTCCTATGAACGCAGATTCTGAGCCAGCACTAGTTAGTTCATCTACTAACTCGTTGCGTTCAATCCCTTGATGGCCGGGGACCCATCTTTACCTTGTTTATCTGCTTGGAGTCCACAAAATTGGACGACAGCGCTTTGAGTGCTGCCTGACTATCTGAAAATATATGTATATATTCTAGCGCCCTTAATACTCTTACTAAGGTTTAACCTAGCGCAGATTTCAATGGCATGGAGTTCAGCCTGAAATACAGTGGGACACATTCGCATAGGTATCGAGACTTTGGTGTTGGGTCCAAAGACACCAGCTCCAACTCCAGATTCCATTTTCGATCCGTCTGTGAACCAAACTAGACCTCTAGGGTCTAATGCCGGAACACCATTAGACCAATTTGCACGATCTTATATTTCTACCTCAAATAACCTACCGAAACAGTACTCCTTGACCATGGTGTCAGGGATGGTAGAAAACATGTCTGTTTTGGGGATTGAGTCAAGAATTTTCAGATGTCCCACATGGTCACCTGATTTATACTTGTATTCTATCTGCAACTTGATAGCACACCTAGCGGCTGTCTTCCTAATGAAGATATGAAGGGGTGAAAGCCCAACGATTGCTTCTCAATTCTTTGTAACTCCTAAAGTTTAGCAATTCACCAGATGATAGCCGCGTACGTGATAATAGGCCTCAGCATCATTGTATACATCCAATATATCATTTTTGGATTTAGACCCCAAGTTCTGCCGTACAGGCGCCTGCAGGCCCACATGGCCTTATTAGCACTCTCGTTGGCTAATAAGGTTTGCTGATTCCAGCTGAGCCGTTTGTCGAGGATGACCCCAAGGTATTTGACTTCACTGGAATAAGCTAGAGTAGTACCTTTGATAATGATAGGTCCTAGATTGACCAGTCTTTTCCTAGTAAAAGGCACTAGAACAGTTTTGCAGGGATTGATGGATAGTCCTTCTCTGGTGCACCATTCTAAAACATGTAGTAAAGCACCTTGCATGACACTAGAGATGGTTGCGCTGTACTTGCCACTAATAAGAATTGCCAAATCATCCGCATAACCAATGGCAATATAGGCTAATCTATGAAGATCGACTATAAGGTTGACTAGTGACCATAGAAGGAAAGAATAAAAAAAAAAAAGTGCTTCTGAGCACTTAAGCGGGTTTTTTATAAGTGCCTAACCCACTTAAATACCGCAGGTTTGAATATTTATGGAGAGGCACTTATCCGGGTATTGCTGTAATTGATTAATTTAAGCCAAAAACAAACAGCTGTCAAATCGCTTGTCACCGGTGACGACATGAGCCGAACAACCATTTTTGTACACCTAAGAGCGCAATCTCATATTCTGCCATTCGTGGTATGTATGTATCATTATATACTGTCAGAGAATAGGTGTGTGCACAATAATTTGTATACCTTGACACAGAGAGCCGTATTACACTGAAACACTAAAGAAAACCGACAGATTCATAGGAGATTTCTTAATATATTTTAAATTTATTTATAAAAGCAAAAGAAGAGTGGCTTAAAGCATTAGAAGGATATGATTTCAAATCCTAATTCATTAATCAACACAAAAAGGTGGCTACACAGGCATTTTGTTGGTCTTTTCTCATGCAAATCGTGAATAATTGAATCGATTTTGATGGAATCTTTTTCCTATCGTCCTACTTTGTTCAATCTATCCTTCAGGACGCACTGATATATGTCAAAGATACTGAGACATGATAATAAACTTTACATAGTTGGCAAGGACCCTTATTGAATCATCACAAAATGAAAGGTATCAGAAGTAACCATAATCACCCGACCAAGTGATAACGAGCTACAAACCAAAAGGTAACAGACCAATATTAGTTCCTAATAACATAAAATTACAAGCATGTATTAGGAAAAAATTGCTGATTAGTTTAACGACTAGGTGCGATTATTGGAAGGATGGTAACACCATGCTTTCTGTGGGTGTTTTTAGTGGGTGGGTCAAGTCCCACACTATCGCAAAGCTCGCATGCGATGTCTTTCAACGATTTTCACCCAGCTACACGCAAAAAAAAAAATGAAAATTTGCGTTGATATTCTTTGAAGGAGAAAATTTAAACGACGAAAAGACTCAAACGACAAACGAGTTATACAGCAACATCTACTTAGTAAAATTACTGCACACCAAGCGACTAAGATATCTAGGTTATATAGAGCAAATAGACACACAGTAGACTCTCGATAACGTGAACAATTAAAAACCAAGGGTGTTCACGTTTGCGGGAGAGTTCACGTTTGCGAAGGTCAAATCTTAATAAAAGAATAGGGCAATTCCACTGTAGATTTTCATTTTAAAACGTCTTATCTTTAACAAATTAATAATAATGGCGCAAATTCATAGTCAGCCTTTGATTAGGGTATAAAATCGATTCTATTTAAAACGGGTTTTAAATTTAAAACCATATTTTAAGTTTTGTTATTCATAGACACGTTTTTCCCATCCTCTAACGAGTTCCTACTTTAAAACGTATTTTAAACGTATTTGATCAAACAAAGCCAAACGGCAACATACTTTGACAGAAATCTATTAAATTCACATAAAAAAATAATTCAAACTTAAAAATGGAGTAAATATACAAAAATTAGGTGGATGTCTCGGCTGAGAAATGTGCAAAGTTCCACTGTTAATAGACTTGGTTCTGTTAGTGACGGTTTATTGTTATCGGTGAAAATGTTGGCCAGCCGTGGTGCCTAAAGAAAAATTCATATTTTCAATATGAACGTTTCATTTCATACCAAAAGGAGTTGCATGTAGGTATACAATGTCTGAGGTTTGTAGCTTTTGTGGTACACAAAAGTGGGCAAAAGAATCTGCTGGATTGCGTTGTTCAAGCCGAAAAGTTATGCTCAAAGATATCGGTGCACCGCCGGAACCACCAAAGAGCATTCTGCCTGACAGTAACGCTAATTCCAATTTCCTACAAATCTATTTCATGGGAAATTCAGAAGCTGAATACATTTCTGTTTTAAAACTGGAAGGGGGCGAAGCAAGGCGAGCACGGGTCAGCTAGTATATTTATTTATCTTACCAACATCACACTGATGAACATTTTCCCAAAAAGTGTAAAATCACTAGCACTTGTATATGTATTGGAATTGGTAGCACATGATTCGTTCGAGGATCTTTCATATCAAGGATATCATCAAAAATATAGCAGTTTTTTTGTCGAACCTATACCTCGAATAAAATTCTTTCTCATCTAACCCCTCAAATGGGTTCGATCGGGTTTTATACATTTTTGATTTGTTATTAATTTAACATCTTCGAAAATTTGGAAATCACGATCCTCCGGAATCATTTTAATAACTTTCTTCATTAATGAATGCTGAAAAAAGCTGTTTTTATTTACTTAAAATGACCTTTGACTTATTTTAAATTTAAAACGGCTTTCTAGGTTTAATATGGACTCTATGACAACTATGAATACCAAAAAACCGCTTAGCTTAACTAGATGATTAAATATTTTTAAAATGGGTTTTATCTGACTATGAATTTGCGCCAATGCGTTTTTACTATTACATAACAGTATATTTAATTCATTTATTTAATTTTAAACAAAAAGTTATTGCATAGGAACATATAAAATATAAGGTTATGGCATAAAAAGTAACATTTAATATTTACTGAGCACGGGCATTACCGATATGAAATTTAATGGAAAAAATCAGCCATTTGTTTTTGCATTTTTCTCCAAAAGCATACTCACTGTTTTTTCCCTAAGGGGCCTTAAGACACTAATGTCATTTTGGCTAAACAGCTCATCTTCAGCTCATTCCAAAGCCTTGTTAAAAATGGAAATAGCTTCCATTTCGAGCAGACGAGACAATCAAAAACAATTATTGTAAGGAAGAACGAGGAACAAACTGACACGAACTGACGTGCAACAAACCGGAAACTGTACAAGACGAAGTATTGTACCAAGAATAAGGAATTTCAAGCTAAAATACAGCCTGCTCAAACAGTTTACTGTTAACCTGAAGCAAAAATTGTTGTTCACGTTTTAGAGTGTTCATGATTTGTTCACGTTTTAGAGATGTCAAGCAAAAAAAAAATCTGTTCACGTTATCCGGTGTTCACACTATCCAGTGTTCACGCTAACGGGAGTCTACTGTAAATGCTCCGGCCGGTAATAGTACACCGTGATGAAATATTTTTTGTGAAGAGTATCCTGGTATTTATTGATTGGGCGTTAGTGTAGGCGGCCAAAACGTAAACCTTCGCAGAAGGTTTCGACATTTATAATATTTTTGGTTTTGTGGTTCGTGGGCTTGCTATCTGTACATCCAAGTCACAAACCTAAGAAGAGTACAGTGAACGTCCAGTATAACGAATACCCGATATAGCGAATTTGCGATATAACGAACGCTTTTTAAATTTACACTGACCTCTCTAAATAGCGAATGATGGTCACAATTTGCTATCCGATATAACGAACGCATTAATAATTAGAAATAAAATGACTGTATTCTTATTGACATTGTGATTTGTGCATCTGTTCTTATGTCAACATGAAAGTTCTCTCATATGTGTGTGGCCAGAAGGGTTTACAACTGTATCAAGTTTTGTTTCTCTTTCTCTTTTAGTCGTCGCCTAATAATACTTTTTTGTTTGAATTATTTTTTTGTTGCCTGTGGCTATGCAGTTTTGAATTTAACGCAGCCTCTTACGCATGTATCTGAGACCGTTTCGAATGGTGCACATCAGTACGATGTGCGGCTAATGGCGTCGTGAACTCAAAACATACGTCTGGATATGATTTTTTTACAACTGCATATATGTATACTCTGTAAACGCCCAACCAAAGAATACTAAGTTGAAATTTTTTCAACCCTATATTTGGAAACTAACGGAAATTGTGTTTTAAAAACAAGTTTGTCTAAGAGATGGCGCTGTGCAAATGAAAATAAGTACAGTCACTGTATATGAAACTAATAGTACTATCACTTGAGGAAATCGATGGTGGCACCCCTAGCGGCCCAAGTAAAGGACACGTCGCTGAGAACCACAAAAATCTTACGCTCTTCTGCCTCAACAATTTGCACATGCACTCATTGAATTTTGTATACCCCGCTCAAACATCATACTGTGTTGAGTGAATATATCTACTTTGCAATGTGAATAACTCGTCGGCCTACCCCCATTCAGTGACACACTGCCAGTTGCCATGGTAGGTGCACGCTCCTCGTGCATATGAATCCGAGTGATAATGGAAATAAAGCAAAAGGAATGTGCTCAAAAAAAAGACACACACACAAAGCACATTCATTTTTGCTTACATAATATTTCCTCTTCACCTATGATCGTGAAGTCTGTGCGGAGTGTGTGTATGTTTTTTTTTTTCATTGCGAATAACTCATCGATCTGAGATATTGGCAGTGCAAATGCACATTGGGGATGAATGAAAAAAAAGATTGTGTGTAAAGTTTTTTTAAGTTGAAGTTTTTTCATTAAGAACAAAATGCACACACATACAGCACATTCATTTTTGCTTGTTTTTACTACAAACAAAATGTTTCTCTTCAGTCTTCACTTACGGCTGTGGAGTTTGTGTAAATAATTTCCTGCTAAACATTTTTGTTTGATTTCATTTGCACGCAATTGTATTTCGATTCAGTGGAAAATTATTATAGATTTTCAAAATGTCTAAATGTTCATATAAAGATTGTAACAATATCAGAAGAATATTTTTCTTGTCATTTTTTCAAGTCTCTAAAAATCATAGAAGGGATGTTTGGGTAAAGCATGCTCAATGTAGTACATTGAAATAACATAGCATTTTCATAGCAAAGATGTAAAGATAGAAGCACATCAAAATTGCTAACTAAAAATGCCCTTCCAATGTCATCCATATCAGTGTGCAGTTGCTCTGATGTATCTATCGATGAGTCTTGTTTTAAAATCATGGATAACATCAGAGACACAAAGCTTCCTTTAGTAGTCACTTAGAGAGTTCTAGTGCATCCAGCGTATTAAATATTAACTAAAACGAAAATGAAACGGGTAACACTGTCCAACCACAAACTGCTATTCATTATGGGAGTCTACCGGTAAAATGAAAAAGTCATATTGCTTTGGTGGGTTACTACAAACTTTACTTGCTATAGAGTTAATATGGGAAAAACTTAAAAATCCGCAGCAATTCCTTCTTATTGCACATCTGAATACTGATGTTGCGGAAAACTTATTTTCAATGGCACGGTCAAATAGGGAATCATACGAACGAAACCCTTCGGCTTACAGATTTATTAGAAATTTGAAGTAAATTATTTTCAAAAATTTAAAGTCATCAGAAAATGCAAGTTACGAAGATGCTGGGTCTGAATCTTTATTGCACGAAGCTGATTGTGACGATCTTAAGTGTGATGACAGTGAAGAATTTCATATTGAAGCTCCAGTAGAAGATCATCTCATGGCAACAGATATTCGGAACAGTATCGAATACAATATGAATAGTTGCGATGACGAGTTTGATGTTGATGCCAATGAGACAGAAACAGTTGTGTCGAAAGGATGCCGGGTTTGCGGCTTTCAAATTGCATAAGAAACTTAATTGTCAAAACTGCACTCTGTTCATGGTAGATAAAACAGACAAATTCTGAGAACAAGCTCTGTTTATAAAATTGTGAGCTTATAACACCTATGACACATCATCCGAATTTGGAAAGTTAACTGTTCCTTCCTTGGAATTTGAAGCTTATGTGAAAAGTATGCAAACACTTTTTGAAAGCCAGTTTGTAAAAATACGACACGAAGAACACTTGGTTGAAGCTTTGCTAAAATCCGGACTAAAAATGACAGCTTTCGCGAGTATGAAATGTGACGTTTTAATTGGTCTAATCAAATTTTCGATAAGAAAACCAATAAGGATCTCTGTGGACTTAAAAGTGTAAGGAAATGAAAACTTCACTTTATTATACATACATATGTGTACCTAAATTAATCCTTTCTTTGTTTCGTTAAGTTTTTTTTTGCGCCCTTCGTTTGTCCGTGCAACAGAGGATAGGGTTTGATTCGAAAAATTTTCTGTATAATTTCATACAATTCAAACAAAACAAACAAATATATCCGTAGCCATCATAAATTTCTGGCACTCCGTCCATCCACCATATAATCCCACCACCACCCCGCTGTGAAAATATGTTTTTTCATCCCTTAACCAGACCACCACTTGAACTAAAAACCTGACGCATAACGCATAATATGCATCCACCACTCCACTCCCTATTCAATTTTTCATTCACAAAATGTACTACAGTGTACTCTCTTATAAGCGGACACCGACGGTTCCGAAAAATTTGTCTGCTTATGAGAGGTGTCCGGTTATGAGAAAACAAACAAAAGGACCTTTAAAAGAAAGGTTCTTTGAAATCTGTCCGGTTATGAGGAGAGTCCGCTTATGAGGGGTGTCCGTAATGAGAGAGTACACTGTATTAAAAAGTAAATCTCACGCATATAAGAAACATATATTTTTTTGATTGTTAAACATATGTACATACAATCAATAATATGTGATATGGAATACCTTTTTTATTTTCTTTATTTTTAAACTGAACTTTTTTTTAAGTTTGTCTAACAAATGATCTTTTTCTCTAAAGCCTTTCTGTTGGTGCATCGGTTCATTTCTCTTAAACATATTCGTTCTTTTCATATAGGAAACTTTGTTTCTTAGAAACTTAGAAACTTTGTTTCTTATATCAGTTGTTTTACCCCCTTCGGATAGGGGTAAGAATATATCCGAGGTATATCGTAAGAGGCGACTAAAATCCACAAAGCGGAGACGAAAACTTTGCAAAACTTGGAAATAAAAAAAACAAATGACCCTGTCCTCCTGAACATTTATTGCTACATAAACAAAACTCAAAAAGGAGTTCACTCACGCCGAGAACTCCACCAAAAATGATAACGTCAAAAAGCCTTAGAGTCGAAGATAGCGCTATAATTGTAAGAATACCGAAAATACAATAACAGAAATCTGGAACTGAAACCAGTATTATTGAAAGTGAACCTAAAATAGATTCACAAGCGAAAACAAAAACAAACAACTATTACAATGAATGGCAAGATGAATTTAAAACAAGGAAAAATCTTGAAGTAATAGTTGCAAGTTTGCGAAACCCAATAAGAGAGCTGGATAAAAAGGTCACCATCCTGGACTGCTTTAACAATTATCCGGCCCAACCTGCTCAGTCAAATAGAGAAAAGGAATACCCCACAGATGAAGAGGAGCTCGCACTGGAAACAGGCAGCCATCTAAAGAAAACAAAAGGCCTACGAAAAAACGCAAGGCAGAAGATAGTCCTGAATTATCTGCAAGAAGACAGGATGCTAAACAAGCAAATTTACAATGTAAGACAAGTGATAAAAGGCTTGGAAAGTTAACCACTGGTTTGAAAAAACAGCCATTACCACCACCAATAATGATCTCGGGAGTGGACAGATTTGGTGAGTTAAAAAAAGTAATAGAATAAAAAACGAAAAGGCTTGTTATTTCACATCCTATAATAACAATAAATGGAAAATAAATGTTGATGACAGTGACACATATAGAGAAATCACTGAAGAATTTACAAAAAGAAAGTGGCACTCATATGAAAATAAAGCTACTAGACCAGTTAGAGTAGTAGCCAGAGGCCTTCACTTCTCGTGTGAAGAACACGATATTGTCGAACACTTGAGTAATAAAAAATTTAGGATTTTGGAAGCCAAAAACCTAATTAAAAAAAAAACCACATAAGGTAGTGATGGGCAACCAATGACAAGAAACAGAAAATTATCTCTTTTTATGCTCTCTTTTCATAATCAAGAAGAAGTCGAAAAGATATAATATATAACATAAAATCAATAATGGGTATTGTTATTAAGATCGAGCCACTTCGAAAGAATTTAAACTCAATACCCCAATGCAAACGATGCAAAGCTTTCGGGCATACGCAAAGTTATTGTAAAAGAGATTTTGCTTGCGTTAAATGCGAAGAAAAACATATAATCACCCAGCAAACTATATCTAGAGGCTGTCCGATGGCAAAAGAACATCAAGAAAGGAAAGGTATTGATACTAAAATCAACCAACGAAATACATCCAATAATAAAAGCAAGCAACAAGTAAACGCTGAAAACAAGAAACAAGACAAAGTGCCGATTGCTGCTAAAACGAACATACCAACTGTAGAAAGTAAATCATATTCCCAAATTGTGAAAAATACATGAAAGGAAGGGGAAATATCGGTAAAGGAAATGCTTATTACTATTAGCCAAAGATTGGATAATCAGGATAAAATTAATAAACCTGCTGAACAATGAAGCAGGAAAAAAACAAGAAAATATTAATGATTAAAAATAATCTAAATATCGCAACGTGAAATGCAAATGGTTTACTCCAACACATCCGTGAATTTCAAGTTTTTCTATGAAACGAAGACATTGATGTTTGCCTGATTTCTGAAACTCATTTCAAACAGGGTGCTAAGATTAGAATTCCTAGGTATCTTTGTTTTCACTCTGTGGGGAGGGAGTGCTGTGATTGTGAAAAGTACCTTGGATCATTACGGTTGCCAAAAATAGCAAAACAAACAACAAAATGACAATAAACATAGAAACTAAAGGCAAGGAGTTTAAAATAGCTGCGATATACTGCCCACCCAAGCACTCGCCTACAGAGGAAGACCGAATTGATCTCTTTCAAATGTTAGGTAACAACTTCATCATCGGTGGTGATTTTAATGCAAAACATACATATTGGGGGTCAAGACTAATAACAACAAAAGGCAGGTAGCTCTACAAATCAGGGCGAAATTTTAATTGTGAATTTATATCGACTAGATCACCAACTAATTGGCTATCTGACCCAGCGAAAATACCAGACGTTATCGACTTCTTCATAACAAAAGGTATTAATAGAAAAGAAGTTAAAGTTAAAAGCAGTGATGATCTGTCATCGGATCGATCACCGGTAATCCTAACAGTCAATGGTTTATCGATAGAACAGATAAAAAACCTACGACTAACAAATCAAAGAAAGAACTGGTGTAAATTCAAAGAACTCATCGAAGGTGTCATTAACCTTAGGTCCTAACTAGTCACAACAAAATATATTGACATTGAAACAATTCATTGCCGATGTGCAACAGGCAGCAGAAGATAGTACACCGACTTATCAAAAAAAATAAATAGACTTAGAGAGATCTGAAGCGCAAGATCCACCGTTGAAACCTTCTGATGGGAAATGAATCGGCGATCCAAAGGAAAAGGTTAAACTCTTTTGCCAGCACCTTTCAAATGTTTTAAAACTGTCTCCATCTAGGGTAGCAAATGAAGATCTTGATTTCTATAACAGAGTAGACGAAAAGGAAATTATGTTTCGTTAAGAGAGATCGAGACATGTATTCAAAAACTAAATAATAGAAAATCACCAGGTCATAATCTTATACCTGCTCAAATCTTGAAGGAACTTCCTCCAACTGCATTGTTGAAACTCAAGCTTATAATTAATGCTTGCTTTAAACAAAGGTATGTCCCACATCACTGGAAGATAGCAAAAATTATTGTTATTCCTAAACAAGGCAAGCCTTTTTCAGAACTTATCTCATATAGGCCAATCTCACTTTTACCTCTATTTTCAAAACTTTTCGAGAAACTCCTTCTTAAAAGGTTAGATTCAATTCCACACAATTCTGTCTACCTAGATAGTTCTATGGGATCCTTAAATCTTATATAGGTAATAGATTCTTTAGAGTTCGTTATGGCTCAGTGTATTCTGAACTTAAAGAAATACAAGCAGGTGTTCCACAGGGAAGTGTTGTAGAACCCACCCTGTATTTATTATTTACGAGTGATATACCGCATGCGAGTGATACCATGATAGCCACATTTGCAGACGACACTGCTCTTCTATCAACAGATGGATGTGTGGCTAAAGCTACAGAAAAGCTACATTATTAACGAGATATGTGATTGGATGCAGCGATGGCGAATTAAACTTAATGAGTCAAAGTCCATCCATATTTACAAATTACAAATTTTACAAAAAAAAAAATAACGAATAACCCGTTTGGACATATGGTATCCAATTATGAGGTTGCACAAAGAAAACAAATGTACAAATGTTGCAAACATTTCAAAATAAGGTCCTTCGGGGAATAGTGAATGCCCCATGGTACATTAGAAATAGTGATTTGCATCGAGATTTGCAGATTGACCTCGTAGCAGATACAATTGAAAAGTACGCAATGCGTCACAACGAGCATTTGCGGATGCATATCAATCCTGAGATAGACTATGTCTTAAATGTATGAAATAATATTCGTAGGTTAAAAAGAACCAAGCCCCATGAACTTTTTTGACAATTACGAGAGCCCGTATTCCTTCTCAAATCCAACTTAACCCTTTCCTGTATAGCATATCATATATGATATCCTTTTTTCATCTCATGCTTACACTCGTTTTTTACGGTAAATATCCAATCAGTGAGTGCATATTCTCACAAACACAATGTAATTTGTTTCCACATCCAGGGTTGAGTGATTTTGTTCGGTCGCAACATTTAGTGCCACCTAAAATTTGCGAAAAGTGACGGTTTGTGTTCTTAGGCTCTTACGAAAAATTTTGTTTTGTGTCAATAATTAATAAACAAATTAGGTAAGTACCAATTTTTTTATATATTTTTATGAAAATATTATTATTACTTGATTTTTATAAAACTTTGAGCTGAAAAATTACATATTTACAAAGAAACATAAACATAAAGTCGCAGATATCATATTTGATATTTCATGCAACAACGAAGTTCAAAATTCAATTATCATATATGGTATATACATATGTCATATATGATAGTCCATGCAGTAAAGACGATTGATTATACATACATAGTTTTTTTAGATTTCAATGGGGTCAAAAATTATAACTGATGAAGAAATTTTTAAATTGATAAGCAATTGGGATGAGAGTGAGGATGAATGTGAAGTTGGGAATGATTTGGATAATGCTGATTTTGATGTAGAGTCGCAAAGTTTAATGAAAGCAAGAAACGAGGAGCCAGAACGTTTAAATTCTGCTGAAGATATCGAGATCCTGGAAGATGTTCAAATTGACATTGAGTCTTTGCCGATTATAATTGCAGAAAACCTAGCTGTGGTGACTGCACAACCGTCACCAGCTGAAGAACTAAAGACCATTAAGGCCCATTATTCCGAAATGATTTGGAAAAAAGTTGAATTTCGTGGCGAAAATTTAGAATTCAAGGGTAGTGCGGAATTATCCACTAATATTATGGAACTAAGCACACCCTATGCGTTCTTCAATTTCCTTTTTGATAAAGATATCATTGAATCAATCGTAGCTGAGTCCAATTTGTATGCTTGCCAATGTGATCCAGGCAAACAGTTCGCTGTAACGGCAGTTGAGATTCAAAAATACATTGGTATTTGCATGCTTATGTCAATTCTGCAGACCCCTGACATACGACGTTCTTGGAAGCCACTTATAGGCAATGAACTTATTCGGAGTACAATGTCTGTAAATAAATTCGAGCAAATTCGCCAATTTCTTCATTTTAAATACAACGCACAAATGGTCCCAAAATCGAACATTGCTCATGATAGCATCCATAAAATTCGTCCTCTCATAAACAAAAAACTTCCAGAAAGTTCCCTTTGAAGAGTTTTTATGTGTGGATGAACAAATGTGCTCAACAAAAGCGAGAAACTACATTAAACAGTATCTTCCAGCGATGCCTCATAAATGGGGTTACAAGTTTTTTGTTTTGTGTGGAGCATTTGGGTATGCTTACAACTTTGAGCTCTACACTGGTCAGGAAAATGATGATCGATTTCGCTTGCCCACTGAAGTTAACTTAGGCGCTAGTTCCAATGTCGTAATTCGTTTGATTCGAAATGTTTCCCAAGACATGTATTTCAAAATATATTTCGATAATTATTACACTTCGATACCATTAATTTCTCAGCTTTATAGAAAAGATATGTAGCCAGTATCTAACGTAAGGGGTTTTTTACATTATGTACTTTTATTTTTATGTTGAAGAAATTCTAAGTCTGGGAACCGTTCGAAGAAATCGTTTACCAAACTGTAAGCTTCCGGACGACAAATACTGGAAAAGTAAAGAGCGTGGTGTTTCTTATGAAGTAGTAGGCAGCATTGATGGCATGGATCTGGCTGTAGTTGCTTGGAAGGACACAAACGTAGTTACAATCACTTCTAATTTCATTGGAGAGAAGCCAATTTCTAAATCTCAGAGGCATGAAAAAAACCAAGGAATCAAAGAAGTAGATTGTCCGGCTATTATCAAGAACTACAACAAGTTTATGGGAGGTGTGGACTTCTCAGATTCCTTGCTTGGAAGATATAAAATTAAAATCAGGTCTAAGAAATGGTACCACAGAATATTTTACCATTTACTGGATGTAACAGTTTGCAACGCGTGACTTTTGTACAGGTAAGTTTAGGTTTAGTCTAACATTCATATTAAAGATATAATTAAAAACTAGGCGTGTCGAAACACAAAAAAAACTAAAGAAAAAATCATGTCCCTAGCCGATTTCAAGATTTCGGTGTCGGAAACCCTTTTTCGTTTGGGTGGTGAAGTGTCAAAGCTTGGAAGGCCATCGACCGAATTAGGTAGGCAAATTGAGGAAAAACGAAGAAAAGCAACTTCAGCACCTGTTCCGTCAAAAGAAGTAAATCTAGATGGTTTTAACCATTTTTGTTAGTGGAAAATTAACATTTGCAAAATGTTCAAAATATGAAACTGCGCTTTGCTTCAACAAAGACAGAAATTGTTTCCAAGACTTCCACACCAAATGAATTTACTCCGCTGGAACATCTAAAATTTTATTTATTTATGTTCAAATATTTTATTTTCATGCAATAACATAATTTTGAATTTTTAAAGTTTTTTAGTTACACACTTTGTTTTACTTTTGCTACAAGAGTTAGCATACAAATATTTATAGAATAGAATAGTGAAATAAAATTAATTTTGAGACACCAATAAAGTGTATTTTATCTGCATGATATATCATATATGATATGTATACAAATTGAGCAAAATCTCAAAAACGGCTCAATATTTTAACATATTATTATCATTTTCGTAATCAGGTCGATGAAATACATATAACAATATATTTTTTTTTTACGAAAAAATAAATCTGCAGTAAAGGATTAATGCTGAAAATAAAATCTTTGTCGATCTCTAGTTGATGGTCATGATCAGGGAGGTGCTTTTAGTGCGGTTAGAGTCCCACACTACTTTATGTTTCTAACCCCACTGTGTCTTTCGAGATTTTCACTTTCATCAACAAAAAAAATTAATAAATAAAAAGTTATTTTCATATAAGAAACTTTGTTTCTTGTCTTGTCTTGTTTCTAGGAAATATAAAAAGAAATAATAGTCCTTTCTGGGGCTAAGTCCAGAAATAAATATTGTTAGACGTATTAAAAAAATCTCATTTATAACAAAAGCAAAAGAAGATGTTTTTCCAACAAAAAAAGCGAAGAAATATATTTACAACTTCCAAAATAGCTTTAAAGATATAGTGTTTATAAAGAAGACTGATAAAGAAACGTTTTTCCATACAAGAGAAGGAACACACGGTCAAGGGACTGGGGTTAACTCCAGCAATAGAAATAGCTAGAAGTAGCTAAAAAAAATTCTGCTTCTAACGAAAGCTAAAATAGACGCGTTGGCACAATTGTTTTTGAGTTGATTGGAAATTATTTCAGTTTTTTATGTCAATTGTTAAAAAAAGTTTGTTTCATAGGCCTTAGAGTTGTAAAAAAAACCTACCACATCGAATTAAAGTCTACCGACCTACCAAATCTGGTAAAACATACCAAGTTTGGTAGGAATCCATCAAAATGACAACCGCGATTGTATTCTGTTTAACCAAAACAGTTGGTAATTGTATATCAACGAGTGTGTGGCGTCAACTAAAATGAGTAAGAGATATGTATTTAAAGACTTATATTGGGCGAAGGAGTAAACCTACAAAAATTATGCGGATGTCTCGGCTGAGAAATGTGCAAAGTTCCACTGTTAATAGACTTGGTTCTGTTAGTGAACGGTTTATTGTTAAAAAAATAATGTCCGTGGAGCCTAAAGAAAAATTAATGTTTCCATTTCATACGAAAAGGAGTCGCATTTAGATACAATGTCTGAGGTTTGTAGCTTATTGGGGGGAGAAGTTGTTTGAAAGGGATATTTGCCGCGCGCACTTCTGGGAAATTATTCAAAAATTCTATGACACCACTCAATGTGTTTACCACGTCCTCGTCGTCCGCGAACAAGATCAACGCAAACATTAACACTCCTTAGCAGTATCTCTCATTAGACTTGCTGTTAAAAAAAGAAAAAAAGTTAAAAAAAAAATAGTAATTTTCCAAATTTAAAAAAAAACCAAAAAAAAATTTTTTTTACTTTGAAATTCTTCCTCGATTGTTGTGCATTGTGTTGCGTATGTGTAAAAATGCGTCAACAGTACAACGTCCGACAGCACAGAAACACTTGAACGGAGTCTCTTCTTCTTCGTCGTTGTCGCGTTGTTGTTGTCGCATTGTTGTCGTCGCTATCGTCGCTATCGTTAGCAATGATCGTGAAAGGCTGCATAGCATGGCACACAAATTCGCCGGCCGATGAACTCTCCATGAGCCTTCTAAATTAAAATTCTAAAATTCTAAAGTTCTAAAATTATTAATTTTTCTCACAACACAATCCCGATCAGCGTTTGGATCGATTTTTTTAAGCTTTTGTACAAGCTTTTCATAAGCATCTGCTTTCAACACGCGATTACAATATTCGGCACTTTTTACGCACCACAGCACCGGTAAACTTTTATACATTTCGAGGAACTCAATCCAAAATTGCCTATCACTCTCTTTGTTCATGTTGCCTCATCGAATTTTCACGCCGGTATGCCAAAATTCGCCATACACTACACAAACATGTTTGCACAGACCAAGAAAATTTCAAAATATTTTGTATTTGCTCAGACCGTCGTTGAAAAACAAACAATATCAGAAGAATATTTTTCTTGTCATTTTTTCAAGTCTCTAAAAATCATAGAAGGGATGTTTGGGTAAAGCATGCTCAATGTAGTACATTGAAATAACATAGCATTTTCATAGCAAAGATGTAAAGATAGAAGCACATCGAAATTGCTAACTAAAAATGCCCTTCCAATGTCATCCATATCAGTGTGCAGTTGCTCTGATGTATCTATCGATGAGTCTTGTTTTAAAATCATGGATAACATCAGAGACACAAAGCTTCCTTTAGTAGTCACTTAGAGAGTTCTAGTGCATCCAGCGTATTAAATATTAACTAAAACGAAAATGAAACGGGTAACACTGTCCAACCACAAACTGCTATTCATTATGGGAGTCTACCGGTAAAATGAAAAAGTCATATTGCTTTGGTGGGTTACTACAAACTTTACTTGCTATAGAGTTAATATGGGAAAAACTTAAAAATCCGCAGCAATTCCTTCTTATTGCACATCTGAATACTGATGTTGCGGAAAACTTATTTTCAATGGCACGGTCAAATAGGGAATCATACGAACGAAACCCTTCGGCTTACAGATTTATTAGAAATTTGAAGTAAATTATTTTCAAAAATTTAAAGTCATCAGAAAATGCAAGTTACGAAGATGCTGGGGCTGAATCTTTATTGCACGAAGCTGATTGTGACGATCTTAAGTGTGATGACAGTGAAGAATTTCATATTGAAGCTCCAGTAGAAGATCATCTCATGGCAACAGATATTCGGAACAGTATCGAATACAATATGAATAGTTGCGATGACGAGTTTGATGTTGATGCCAATGAGACAGAAACAGTTGTGTCCAAAGGATGCCGGGTTTGCGGCTTTCAAATTGCATAAGAAACTTAATTGTCAAAACTGCACTCTGTTCATGGTAGATAAAACAGACAAATTCTGAGAACAAGCTCTGTTTATAAAATTGTGAGCTTATAACACCTATGACACATCATCCGAATTTGGAAAGTTAACTGTTCCTTCCTTGGAATTTGAAGCTTATGTGAAAAGTATGCAAACACTTTTTGAAAGCCAGTTTGTAAAAATACGACACGAAGAACACTTGGTTGAAGCTTTGCTAAAATCCGGACTAAAAATGACAGCTTTCGCGAGTATGAAATGTGACGTTTTAATTGGTCTAATCAAATTTTCGATAAGAAAACCAATAAGGATCTCTGTGGACTTAAAAGTGTAAGGAAATGAAAACTTCACTTTATTATACATACATATGTGTACCTAAATTAATCCTTTCTTTGTTTCGTTAAGTTTTTTTTTGCGAATTTTTGATATATTTTCTTTTTTTTCCCTCTTGTTTGTTAAGTTTTTCCAGTTATTCATTATTTTTTTAATTAATGGATATGTATTTCTTAGGACTATATTTCTGGTACTATGCGTACAGGGGACACCTCGAAAAAAAAGGGCGTTTAATATTCTACCTCATTGGGTAACGTGGAAAAGAATATTTGAACTATTCAGCGCCCTTCGTTTGTCCGTGCAACAGAGGATAGGGTTTGATTCGAAAAATTTTCTGTATAATTTCATACAATTCAAACAAAACAAACAAATCTATCCGTAGCCATCATAAATTTCTGGCACTCCGTCCATCCACCATATAATCCCACCACCACCCCGCTGTGAAAATATGTTTTTTCATCCCTTAACCAGACCACCACTTGAACTAAAAACCTGACGCATAACGCATAATATGCATCCACCACTCCACTCCCTATTCAATTTTTCATTCACAAAATGTACTACAGTGTACTCTCTTATAAGCGGACACCGACGGTTCCGAAAAATTTGTCTGCTTATGAGAGGTGTCCGGTTATGAGAAAACAAACAAAAGGACCTTTAAAAGAAAGGTTCTTTGAAATCTGTCCGGTTATGAGGAGAGTCCGCTTATGAGGGGTGTCCGTAATGAGAGAGTACACTGTATTAAAAAGTAAATCTCACGCATATAAGAAACATATATTTTTTTGATTGTTAAACATATGTACATACAATCAATAATATGTGATATGGAATACCTTTTTTATTTTCTTTATTTTTAAACTGAACTTTTTTTTAAGTTTGTCTAACAAATGATCTTTTTCTCTAAAGCCTTTCTGTTGGTGCATCGGTTCATTTCTCTTAAACATATTCGTTCTTTTCATATAGGAAACTTTGTTTCTTAGAAACTTAGAAACTTTGTTTCTTATATCAGTTGTTTTACCCCCTTCGGATAGGGGTAAGAATATATCCGAGGTATATCGTAAGAGGCGACTAAAATCCACAAAGCGGAGACGAAAACTTTGCAAAACTTGGAAATAAAAAAAACAAATGACCCTGTCCTCCTGAACATTTATTGCTACATAAACAAAACTCAAAAAGGAGTTCACTCACGCCGAGAACTCCACCAAAAATGATAACGTCAAAAAGCCTTAGAGTCGAAGATAGCGCTATAATTGTAAGAATACCGAAAATACAATAACAGAAATCTGGAACTGAAACCAGTATTATTGAAAGTGAACCTAAAATAGATTCACAAGCGAAAACAAAAACAAACAACTATTACAATGAATGGCAAGATGAATTTAAAACAAGGAAAAATCTTGAAGTAATAGTTGCAAGTTTGCGAAACCCAATAAGAGAGCTGGATAAAAAGGTCACCATCCTGGACTGCTTTAACAATTATCCGGCCCAACCTGCTCAGTCAAATAGAGAAAAGGAATACCCCGCAGATGAAGAGGAGCTCGCACTGGAAACAGGCAGCCATCTAAAGAAAACAAAAGGCCTACGAAAAAACGCAAGGCAGAAGATAGTCCTGAATTATCTGCAAGAAGACAGGATGCTAAACAAGCAAATTTACAATGTAAGACAAGTGATAAAAGGCTTGGAAAGTTAACCACTGGTTTGAAAAAACAGCCATTACCACCACCAATAATGATCTCGGGAGTGGACAGATTTGGTGAGTTAAAAAAAGTAATAGAATAAAAAACGAAAAGGCTTGTTATTTCACATCCTATAATAACAATAAATGGAAAATAAATGTTGATGACAGTGACACATATAGAGAAATCACTGAAGAATTTACAAAAAGAAAGTGGCACTCATATGAAAATAAAGCTACTAGACCAGTTAGAGTAGTAGCCAGAGGCCTTCACTTCTCGTGTGAAGAACACGATATTGTCGAACACTTGAGTAATAAAAAATTTAGGATTTTGGAAGCCAAAAACCTAATTAAAAAAAAAACCACATAAGGTAGTGATGGGCAACCAATGACAAGAAAAAGAAAATTATCTCTTTTTATGCTCTCTTTTCATAATCAAGAAGAAGTCGAAAAGATATAATATATAACATAAAATCAATAATGGGTATTGTTATTAAGATCGAGCCACTTCGAAAGAATTTAAACTCAATACCCCAATGCAAACGATGCAAAGCTTTCGGGCATACGCAAAGTTATTGTAAAAGAGATTTTGCTTGCGTTAAATGCGAAGAAAAACATATAATCACCCAGCAAACTATATCTAGAGGCTGTCCGATGGCAAAAGAACATCAAGAAAGGAAAAGTATTGATACTAAAATCAACCAACGAAATACATCCAATAATAAAAGCAAGCAACAAGTAAACGCTGAAAACAAGAAACAAGACAAAGTGCCGATTGCTGCTAAAACGAACATACCAACTGTAGAAAGTAAATCATATTCCCAAATTGTGAAAAATACATGAAAGGAAGGGGAAATATCGGTAAAGGAAATGCTTATTACTATTAGCCAAAGATTGGATAATCAGGATAAAATTAATAAACCTGCTGAACAATGAAGCAGGAAAAAAACAAGAAAATATTAATGATTAAAAATAATCTAAATATCGCAACGTGAAATGCAAATGGTTTACTCCAACACATCCGTGAATTTCAAGTTTTTCTATGAAACGAAGACATTGATGTTTGCCTGATTTCTGAAACTCATTTCAAACAGGGTGCTAAGATTAGAATTCCTAGGTATCTTTGTTTTCACTCTGTGGGGAGGGAGTGCTGTGATTGTGAAAAGTACCTTGGATCATTACGGTTGCCAAAAATAGCAAAACAAACAACAAAATGACAATAAACATAGAAACTAAAGGCAAGGAGTTTAAAATAGCTGCGATATACTGCCCACCCAAGCACTCGCCTACAGAGGAAGACCGAATTGATCTCTTTCAAATGTTAGGTAACAACTTCATCATCGGTGGTGATTTTAATGCAAAACATACATATTGGGGGTCAAGACTAATAACAACAAAAGGCAGGTAGCTCTACAAATCAGGGCGAAATTTTAATTGTGAATTTATATCGACTAGATCACCAACTAATTGGCTATCTGACCCAGCGAAAATACCAGACGTTATCGACTTCTTCATAACAAAAGGTATTAATAGAAAAGAAGTTAAAGTTAAAAGCAGTGATGATCTGTCATCGGATCGATCACCGGTAATCCTAACAGTCAATGGTTTATCGATAGAACAGATAAAAAACCTACGACTAACAAATCAAAGAAAGAACTGGTGTAAATTCAAAGAACTCATCGAAGGTGTCATTAACCTTAGGTCCTAACTAGTCACAACAAAATATATTGACATTGAAACAATTCATTGCCGATGTGCAACAGGCAGCAGAAGATAGTACACCGACTTATCAAAAAAAATAAATAGACTTAGAGAGATCTGAAGCGCAAGATCCACCGTTGAAACCTTCTGATGGGAAATGAATCGGCGATCCAAAGGAAAAGGTTAAACTCTTTTGCCAGCACCTTTCAAATGTTTTAAAACTGTCTCCATCTAGGGTAGCAAATGAAGATCTTGATTTCTATAACAGAGTAGACGAAAAGGAAATTATGTTTCGTTAAGAGAGATCGAGACATGTATTCAAAAACTAAATAATAGAAAATCACCAGGTCATAATCTTATACCTGCTCAAATCTTGAAGGAACTTCCTCCAACTGCATTGTTGAAACTCAAGCTTATAATTAATGCTTGCTTTAAACAAAGGTATGTCCCACATCACTGGAAGATAGCAAAAATTATTGTTATTCCTAAACAAGGCAAGCCTTTTTCAGAACTTATCTCATATAGGCCAATCTCACTTTTACCTCTATTTTCAAAACTTTTCGAGAAACTCCTTCTTAAAAGGTTAGATTCAATTCCACACAATTCTGTCTACCTAGATAGTTCTATGGGATCCTTAAATCTTATATAGGTAATAGATTCTTTAGAGTTCGTTATGGCTCAGTGTATTCTGAACTTAAAGAAATACAAGCAGGTGTTCCACAGGGAAGTGTTGTAGAACCCACCCTGTATTTATTATTTACGAGTGATATACCGCATGCGAGTGATACCATGATAGCCACATTTGCAGACGACACTGCTCTTCTATCAACAGATGGATGTGTGGCTAAAGCTACAGAAAAGCTACATTATTAACGAGATATGTGATTGGATGCAGCGATGGCGAATTAAACTTAATGAGTCAAAGTCCATCCATATTTACAAATTACAAATTTTACAAAAAAAAAAATAACGAATAACCCGTTTGGACATATGGTATCCAATTATGAGGTTGCACAAAGAAAACAAATGTACAAATGTTGCAAACATTTCAAAATAAGGTCCTTCGGGGAATAGTGAATGCCCCATGGTACATTAGAAATAGTGATTTGCATCGAGATTTGCAGATTGACCTCGTAGCAGATACAATTGAAAAGTACGCAATGCGTCACAACGAGCATTTGCGGATGCATATCAATCCTGAGATAGACTATGTCTTAAATGTATGAAATAATATTCGTAGGTTAAAAAGAACCAAGCCCCATGAACTTTTTTGACAATTACGAGAGCCCGTATTCCTTCTCAAATCCAACTTAACCCTTTCCTGTATAGCATATCATATATGATATCCTTTTTTCATCTCATGCTTACACTCGTTTTTTACGGTAAATATCCAATCAGTGAGTGCATATTCTCACAAACACAATGTAATTTGTTTCCACATCCAGGGTTGAGTGATTTTGTTCGGTCGCAACATTTAGTGCCACCTAAAATTTGCGAAAAGTGACGGTTTGTGTTCTTAGGCTCTTACGAAAAATTTTGTTTTGTGTCAATAATTAATAAACAAATTAGGTAAGTACCAATTTTTTTATATATTTTTATGAAAATATTATTATTACTTGATTTTTATAAAACTTTGAGCTGAAAAATTACATATTTACAAAGAAACATAAACATAAAGTCGCAGATATCATATTTGATATTTCATGCAACAACGAAGTTCAAAATTCAATTATCATATATGGTATATACATATGTCATATATGATAGTCCATGCAGTAAAGACGATTGATTATACATACATAGTTTTTTTAGATTTCAATGGGGTCAAAAATTATAACTGATGAAGAAATTTTTAAATTGATAAGCAATTGGGATGAGAGTGAGGATGAATGTGAAGTTGGGAATGATTTGGATAATGCTGATTTTGATGTAGAGTCGCAAAGTTTAATGAAAGCAAGAAACGAGGAGCCAGAACGTTTAAATTCTGCTGAAGATATCGAGATCCTGGAAGATGTTCAAATTGACATTGAGTCTTTGCCGATTATAATTGCAGAAAACCTAGCTGTGGTGACTGCACAACCGTCACCAGCTGAAGAACTAAAGACCATTAAGGCCCATTATTCCGAAATGATTTGGAAAAAAGTTGAATTTCGTGGCGAAAATTTAGAATTCAAGGGTAGTGCGGAATTATCCACTAATATTATGGAACTAAGCACACCCTATGCGTTCTTCAATTTCCTTTTTGATAAAGATATCATTGAATCAATCGTAGCTGAGTCCAATTTGTATGCTTGCCAATGTGATCCAGGCAAACAGTTCGCTGTAACGGCAGTTGAGATTCAAAAATACATTGGTATTTGCATGCTTATGTCAATTCTGCAGACCCCTGACATACGACGTTCTTGGAAGCCACTTATAGGCAATGAACTTATTCGGAGTACAATGTCTGTAAATAAATTCGAGCAAATTCGCCAATTTCTTCATTTTAAATACAACGCACAAATGGTCCCAAAATCGAACATTGCTCATGATAGCATCCATAAAATTCGTCCTCTCATAAACAAAAAACTTCCAGAAAGTTCCCTTTGAAGAGTTTTTATGTGTGGATGAACAAATGTGCTCAACAAAAGCGAGAAACTACATTAAACAGTATCTTCCAGCGATGCCTCATAAATGGGGTTACAAGTTTTTTGTTTTGTGTGGAGCATTTGGGTATGCTTACAACTTTGAGCTCTACACTGGTCAGGAAAATGATGATCGATTTCGCTTGCCCACTGAAGTTAACTTAGGCGCTAGTTCCAATGTCGTAATTCGTTTGATTCGAAATGTTTCCCAAGACATGTATTTCAAAATATATTTCGATAATTATTACACTTCGATACCATTAATTTCTCAGCTTTATAGAAAAGATATGTAGCCAGTATCTAACGTAAGGGGTTTTTTACATTATGTACTTTTATTTTTATGTTGAAGAAATTCTAAGTCTGGGAACCGTTCGAAGAAATCGTTTACCAAACTGTAAGCTTCCGGACGACAAATACTGGAAAAGTAAAGAGCGTGGTGTTTCTTATGAAGTAGTAGGCAGCATTGATGGCATGGATCTGGCTGTAGTTGCTTGGAAGGACACAAACGTAGTTACAATCACTTCTAATTTCATTGGAGAGAAGCCAATTTCTAAATCTCAGAGGCATGAAAAAAACCAAGGAATCAAAGAAGTAGATTGTCCGGCTATTATCAAGAACTACAACAAGTTTATGGGAGGTGTGGACTTCTCAGATTCCTTGCTTGGAAGATATAAAATTAAAATCAGGTCTAAGAAATGGTACCACAGAATATTTTACCATTTACTGGATGTAACAGTTTGCAACGCGTGACTTTTGTACAGGTAAGTTTAGGTTTAGTCTAACATTCATATTAAAGATATAATTAAAAACTAGGCGTGTCGAAACACAAAAAAAACTAAAGAAAAAATCATGTCCCTAGCCGATTTCAAGATTTCGGTGTCGGAAACCCTTTTTCGTTTGGGTGGTGAAGTGTCAAAGCTTGGAAGGCCATCGACCGAATTAGGTAGGCAAATTGAGGAAAAACGAAGAAAAGCAACTTCAGCACCTGTTCCGTCAAAAGAAGTAAGGCTAGATGGTTTTAACCATTTTTGTTAGTGGAAAATTAACATTTGCAAAATGTTCAAAATATGAAACTGCGCTTTGCTTCAACAAAGACAGAAATTGTTTCCAAGACTTCCACACCAAATGAATTTACTCCGCTGGAACATCTAAAATTTTATTTATTTATGTTCAAATATTTTATTTTCATGCAATAACATAATTTTGAATTTTTAAAGTTTTTTAGTTACACACTTTGTTTTACTTTTGCTACAAGAGTTAGCATACAAATATTTATAGAATAGAATAGTGAAATAAAATTAATTTTGAGACACCAATAAAGTGTATTTTATCTGCATGATATATCATATATGATATGTATACAAATTGAGCAAAATCTCAAAAACGGCTCAATATTTTAACATATTATTATCATTTTCGTAATCAGGTCGATGAAATACATATAACAATATATTTTTTTTTTACGAAAAAATAAATCTGCAGTAAAGGATTAATGCTGAAAATAAAATCTTTGTCGATCTCTAGTTGATGGTCATGATCAGGGAGGTGTTTTTAGTGCGGTTAGAGTCCCACACTACTTTATGTTTCTAACCCCACTGTGTCTTTCGAGATTTTCACTTTCATCAACAAAAAAAATTAATAAATAAAAAGTTATTTTCATATAAGAAACTTTGTTTCTTGTCTTGTCTTGTTTCTAGGAAATATAAAAAGAAATAATAGTCCTTTCTGGGGCTAAGTCCAGAAATAAATATTGTTAGACGTATTAAAAAAATCTCATTTATAACAAAAGCAAAAGAAGATGTTTTTCCAACAAAAAAAGCGAAGAAATATATTTACAACTTCCAAAATAGCTTTAAAGATATAGTGTTTATACAGAAGACTGATAAAGAAACGTTTTTCCATACAAGAGAAGGAACACACGGTCAAGGGACTGGGGTTAACTCCAGCAATAGAAATAGCTAGAAGTAGCTAAAAAAAATTCTGCTTCTAACGAAAGCTAAAATAGACGCGTTGGCACAATTGTTTTTGAGTTGATTGGAAATTATTTCAGTTTTTTATGTCAATTGTTAAAAAAAGTTTGTTTCATAGGCCTTAGAGTTGTAAAAAAAACCTACCACATCGAATTAAAGTCTACCGACCTACCAAATCTGGTAAAACATACCAAGTTTGGTAGGAATCCATCAAAATGACAACCGCGATTGTATTCTGTTTAACCAAAACAGTTGGTAATTGTATATCAACGAGTGTGTGGCGTCAACTAAAATGAGTAAGAGATATGTATTTAAAGACTTATATTGGGCGAAGGAGTAAACCTACAAAAATTATGCGGATGTCTCGGCTGAGAAATGTGCAAAGTTCCACTGTTAATAGACTTGGTTCTGTTAGTGAACGGTTTATTGTTAAAAAAATAATGTCCGTGGAGCCTAAAGAAAAATTAATGTTTCCATTTCATACGAAAAGGAGTCGCATTTAGATACAGTGTCTGAGGTTTGTAGCTTATTGGGGGGAGAAGTTGTTTGAAAGGGATATTTGCCGCGCGCACTTCTGGGAAATTATTCAAAAATTCTATGACACCACTCAATGTGTTTACCACGTCCTCGTCGTCCGCGAACAAGATCAACGCAAACATTAACACTCCTTAGCAGTATCTCTCATTAGACTTGCTGTTAAAAAAAGAAAAAAAGTTAAAAAAAAAATAGTAATTTTCCAAATTTAAAAAAAAACCAAAAAAAAAATTTTTTTACTTTGAAATTCTTCCTCGATTGTTGTGCATTGTGTTGCGTATGTGTAAAAATGCGTCAACAGTACAACGTCCGACAGCACAGAAACACTTGAACGGAGTCTCTTCTTCTTCGTCGTTGTCGCGTTGTTGTTGTCGCATTGTTGTCGTCGCTATCGTCGCTATCGTTAGCAATGATCGTGAAAGGCTGCATAGCATGGCACACAAATTCGCCGGCCGATGAACTCTCCATGAGCCTTCTAAATTAAAATTCTAAAATTCTAAAGTTCTAAAATTATTAATTTTTCTCACAACACAATCCCGATCAGCGTTTGGATCGATTTTTTTAAGCTTTTGTACAAGCTTTTCATAAGCATCTGCTTTCAACACGCGATTACAATATTCGGCACTTTTTACGCACCACAGCACCGGTAAACTTTTATACATTTCGAGGAACTCAATCCAAAATTGCCTATCACTCTCTTTGTTCATGTTGCCTCATCGAATTTTCACGCCGGTATGCCAAAATTCGCCATACACTACACAAACATGTTTGCACAGACCAAGAAAATTTCAAAATATTTTGTATTTGCTCAGACCGTCGTTGCAAACAAACGACATGGATATACACTGCACAGACAGTCAGTACAGACATTTTTGCAACAACAAAATATATATGTCTGCAGCGACAGTTTGTGTAGTGTATGGGCCCTATTAGCCTCATCATTATCATCGCCAAAACACCAGAGTATCCGTTCGTAACATAGCCAATATCATTCAGCCAACAGCAGAGCAGCGGCAGCATCTCTCAGTTCTCATCTCTCGCTGCTGCTGCTGCGGCAAATGAATCTTCTACTCTACCACACATAGAGAGTGAGGGCGAGAGAGAAAGAGAGACCAAGAATAATGCATGTGACATGCGTCAAATGTTGCTGTTTGGTTGGTTGGCTGCAAGCGCTTAGCGTAGGCGGTGTTTGTTTTGTGTTTTTGTGGTTTTTTTTCTTTCCTTTACCGCTGTCGACACACAGGTGCAACAATGAATTTTGAGTTTATTTGTTCGCTGGACGGAAAAATAAATTCACTAAAATTCATCGGGAGTTCATGATCTCGAATGATCATCCTTCGTAAAAAATTTTTTTAGAGAGTCCTAGAAAGTTAAACTCTCTAAAAAAGTTTTATACGAAGGATGACCATTCGTAAAAAACTTTTTTAGAGAGTCCTAGAAAGTTAAACTTTTTTAGAGAGTCCTAGAAAGTTAAACTCTCTAAAAAAGCTTTTTACGAAGGATGATCATTAGAGAGTCCTAGAAAGTTAAACTCTCTAAAAAAGTTTTTTACGAAGGATGATCATCCAATAGAAAGCTCTTTGGTGGTTCCGGCGGTGCACCTATTTCTCTGAGTATTACTTCCGCTTGAACAACACAATCCAGCAGATTCTTTTGCCCACTTTTGTGCACCACAGAAGCTACGAACCTCAGACATTGTTCTACAAACTGTTCTCATATCGGACACTGATTAAAAAATGATGCAGTAAATAGGCTTTATTGCAGCTGATTATCTCCTCAACTATGTATGTATTAGCGAGCGTAGCTAGCCCTCCCACCCCAACTTAGTATTGAAGTGACTAGCGGGTAAAAGCCTGAAAATCGGGGTGAGCGAGCTTGCTACGCTCGCTAAAAGAAAATACTATGGACATTTCCTCGACTCATACACTGCACGGCCTTCGGCCTCACACGCAGGTGCTCAGGGCGACGCTACGCGGCATATTGTTAGGTATCTTTTTATTTATGTACATACATACATATGTACATACATATACACAATCCCCATCTTTAGATCAACAATTTTATTTTATATTCCTATCAATCGCCGTAGCTGCCTTTATTTTAAATTCCTACGCACCATTCCATTTCAAATGAAATCATCCACTATTATTTAAACTCCTTGGCCATCCTCTCTGCTTCCCATCATGGAAACAGATACGAACAAGAAAATATGCCATCCAATCAGGGGAGACAAAACATACTATGCATGCACATACACATGTACATATCATATTCGTTCCATGCATACGCCGGATCGAACCTCTAATCGAATAGCCAAACAAAAAAAAAATTAACCAACCTCTAAAGTCTAGAACAACACAAATTTTCGCACACAAAACGCAATCATAAACAAACGCCCATACTCTCATTCTCCAATTTCCTTTATATCCTACACACAAAAAAGTCACCCTCCGTAACAATAATATGCACATGAACACATACATATATCGCTCAACGCGTATCCACAAACCAACCCTTTAAGCATAAATACTTTTCAGGTATCTATCTACAATCAAATATTATCAATCGACCACGTGATCATCAATCCCTTCTTCCACAACCTCACTCATTCGCCAAAACTCCATGCTGTGCTGTAACCCAAAGGGTATTTTTCTCTCTTTTGGGATGAGCTGTCCCGGTATGAGTTGTCCCTTGGTATGAGCTGTCCGGGGATGGGTTATCCTGGGATGAGCTGTCTCTTGGGATGAGGTGTCCTGGTAAGAGGTGTCCGGGTATGAGGTGTCCGGGTATGAGTTGTCTTGGGATGAGTTGTACCCGACCCGAAAAAGCTTTTAGGCTAAATTGCGTTAGTATGTGTTAAAAAAGTTCCCTTACTTTTTTCCTCTCTCTCTCTCGCTGAAGTCTCTCCGGTTTTCGACAAAAGTTCTCTCGGGATAGCGTTTATGAGTGTCAGAGTATCTAAAGGAAGATAGAGGGAGACAGTTAAAAGTTAATAAAAAATTGAAAAACTTTCAGGCTAAATTGCGTTAGTATGTGTTAAAAAAGCTTGGTAAATTTTTCGTCCTCTCTCTCTATAGTCCTTCCGATTTTAGACAACCGTTCTCGTGTAAAGCGTTTAAGAGTGTCGGAGTATCTAAAGGAAGGAAGTGAGAGACAGTTAATAATGTTGATGGGCACATGCTTATAAAAAAACTTACTGTGGACTTGGTGCATAAAATAAGTTATGTTGCAGCAATAGGAAACCTGGTAGCGGGGCGTAAACCATTGCCGAGCAATGGCTAAACAATATTTGTGCCCTGATCACTCAGCACAATCCCTTAGGAATCGTTATCAGCATCTTCGTCATACACCCTAGCTACCGATTATAAAACAAACCAAAAATATTCAAAGATCTCTTATATCAAAACGATGATAACACTTCATCATAAACATGTGCATAATATATCCAATATCTCCCAATGCTAAAAATATTTTTTTTTATTTTCAAACAGCAACGTGTTATCGGAACTCCATGGTATGCAGATGAGCTCTACGTTGTAGTGGAGGTTAGTATTGTACAATTGTTTTTTTACTATTTGAAATCTTTGTCTTCCTCACCTGTTCTGTACCCCGCTCAAACAAATTATACTCTTTGCTGATAAATATGAAAATATTTCAAAGGAATATTGAAGACGAAGGTTGTTAGGTAGACCAAAAGATAGCAGTAAATAACAGCACAAGCTAGAACCACAAGAGATAAATATGAAAATATTTCAAGAGAATATTGAAGATTGCTATGTCCGCCAAAAGAGGGCACTTGATAACAGCACACGCTAGAACTACATACACGAGATAAAAATCATCGAATAATATCATCGCATTATCAGACACCAGAACCAGATATGTTATAATATTATCATAGCATTATCAGACACCAGAACCATTATCCGAGGCATGTTGGGTCTCTCTCACAACTATAGTTTTTTACGTGGTATGATTGCATATGAAACTTATAGTACTATCATCAAGCAATATTTTTTAGTATTTGCTCCAACCGCTCAGGTGGCGTTTGCTCATTCTTCGAGAGCGAAGTGGATAATCTCTGAAAATGGAGTTATAATCAGAGAATGAGTGAGTGATGAGTGGAAACAAAGTAAACAAAATCTTTCTTGGGTTTTCATTTCCATTCAGAATTTTTGCACACATGTTACGCAACTGAGTGAATGACTTTACCAAGAAAATGAGTAAAGAAACTGATGAAAAAAAGGTATAAGCAGCTTATTATTTTTTTTCTTGTTCAGTGAAAAGGTGTATGTATGTTTTTCTGATTAGGGAGTGGAGTGGTGGATGCATATAATACGTTATGCCTCACGATTTTAGTTCAAGTGGTGGTCTGGTTAAGGGATGAAAAAACATATTTTCACAGCGGGTGGAGGAAGTTTTCAATTCCTTACACTTTTAATTTCACAGAGATCATTATTGGTTTTCTTAATCGAAAATTTGATTAGACCAATTAAAATTAATTTGCAAATGGAGTGTCTGTGCTCATCATCGTCACATTTCATACTAGCGGAAGCTGTCATTTTTAATTTTAGCAAAGCTTCAACCAAGAGTTCTTCGTGTCTTTTAACATATCTATGCTTCAAATTCCAAAGAAGGATCAGTTAACTTTCCAAATTCGGATAGTGTGTCATAGGTGTTATAAGCTCGCAATTTTATTAACAGAGCTTGTTCTCGGAATTTGTCTGTTTTATCTATCATGAACAGAGTGCAGTTTTGACATTAAAGTTTCTTATGCAACCCGAAAGCTGCAAACCCAGCATGAAATGTAAGAGCAGCTTCTTGCAGCTTCTGAGAACATCCTTTGAACACAACTGTTTCTGTCTCATTGGCATCAACATCAAACTCGTCATCGCAACTATTCATATTGTATTCGATACTGTTCCGAATATCTGTTGCCATGAGATGATCTTCTACTGGAGCTTCAATATGAAATTCTTCACTGTCATCACACTTAAGATCGTCACAATCAGCTTCGCGCAATAAAGATTCAGCCACAGCATCTTCGTAGCTTGCATTTTCTGATGACTTTAAATTTTTGAAAATAATTTGCTTCAAATTTCTAATAAATCAGTTTCGTTCGTATGATCCCCTATTTGAACGAGCCATTGAAAATAAGTTTACTGCAACATCAGTATTCAGATGTGCAATAAGAAGGAATTGCGGGTCATTGTTAAGTTTTTCCCATATTAACTCTATAGCAAGTAAAGTTTTTAGTAACCCACCAAAGCAATTTGACTTTTTCATTTTACCGGTAGGCTCGCATAATAAGATGTAGCTTGCTTCCAATTTTTGTTTAATCCACTAAGAGTAAAAACCATTTCTTTGGAGGCTACAGTAGCGCGTCTACCCAGCTCCTCGAAGTTAGAAAAGCCGTATACCATGTAATTTTTAATGTTGCAATCAGGTTCGGGTTTGATTGCCATTTCATCAAAAATTAATGTACATATGTACATCTTATCTCTAAGTTTGACATAGTTTGAGCCTTGCTCTTTAAAAGATGAATCACTTGGTTTGAAAAACCGGCCTGTAAACTTAAGGAAGAATGTCAACGGTAGATTGTGCTTGTAGATGGTAAACTAAATCCCGAGCTCACCAAATGGGAATATAATGTGGGAGACTTATACAAAAACTTCAGACACGAATCTTTTTCGTCATTCGTCCAATGTGCATTTGCCTTTTGAAAAAGTTGCATATTTACAAAAGTGTTTACGTCGACTGGCTTATTTTGCAATTGCATGTCAACGTTTTTTCTAAATTATAGTCCTATAGTCCTAAATTATATACCGCGGTATGGTATTTACTGTTCGCTCATTACGAAAACGAGATTCGGGAGAAGGAAACTGTGAATGAAAAATTTGCAAACTATTATTTTCAACGCTAGGTAGAGAAAAATCTCTAATAATATGTCATAGGTCCGGCAACTCTATTAACGGAAAGTGTGGTTGGACAGTATTGCCCGTCTCATTTTCGTTTTGGTTTTGGTGACTACTAAAGGAAGCTTTGTGTCTCTGATGTTATCCATGATTTTAAAACAAGACTCATCGATAGATACATCAGAGCAACTGCACACTGATATGGATGACATTGGAAGGGCATTTTTAGTTAGCAATTTTCGATGTGCCTCTATCTTTACATCTTTGCTATGTAAATGGGTTTCACAAATAAAAAATTGTTTTTTTCAATGTACTACATTGACCATGCTTTACCCAAACACCCCTTCTATGATTTTTAGGGACTTGAAAAAATGACAAGAAAAATGTTGTTTTGATATTTTTACAATCTTTATATGAACATTTAGACATTTTGAAAATCTATAATAATTTTCTAATAAAATCGAAATACAATTGCGTGCAAATGAAATGAAACAAAAATGTTTACCAAGAAATTATTTACACAAACTCCACAGCCATAAGTGAAGACTGAAGAGAAACATTATGTTTGCAGTAAAAACAAGCAAAATTAATGTGCTGTATGTGTGTGCATTTTGTCCTCAATGAAAAAACTTCAACTTGAAAAACTTTACACACAATCTTTTTTTTCATTCATCCCCAATGTGCATTTGCACTGCCAATAACTCAGATCGATGAGTTATTCGCAATGAAAAAAAAAACACACACACACTCCGCACAGACTTCACGATCATAGGTGAAGAGGAAATATTATGTAAGCAAAAAGGAATGTGCTTTGTGTGTGTCTTTTTTTTTTTAGCACATTCCTTTTGCTTTATTTCCATTATCACTCGGATTCATATGCACGAGGAGCGTGCACCTACCATGGCAACTGGCAGTGTGGCACTGAATGGGGGTAGGCCGACGAGTTATTCACATTGCAAACTGTTAGTGCTACCAAAGTAAACTCACAAAAACTTACAAGAAATATTCAGATACACGCGTGCAATTAAATGTGTATGCAATTTTTGTTTTTTTCGTTTTCCATTATTGCGTCGTTATAATCGACGGCAGCGATTATTCATTTTCAAAAATAGGTCTTTATATCCGACACCCCAGAATATACGGAATCGTTATAGCAGACGGTAGAATGGTTTATAATATAAAGAAACCAACCAAAGGTAAGGAAAGTGGTCATTAAGCGTCTTACACTGCAATTCCAAAAACACCCTTTATATGAATGGAACGTGTGGTTTGTTATTCTTTCCTACATTGCACCATTGTATATGAAACTAATAGTACTATCACTTGAGGAAATCGATGGTGGCGCCCATAGCGGCGCGAGTAAAGTATACGTCGCTGAGAATCACAAAAATCTTACGCTCTTCTGCCTCAGCAATTAGCACATGCACTCATTGAATTTTGTATACCCCGCTCAAACATCATACTGTGTTGAGTGAATATATCTACTTTGCAATGAGAAAACTCGTCTTTTTGCTTACATAATATTTCCTCTTCACCTATGATCGTGAAGTCTGTGCGGAGTGTGTGTGCGTGTTTTTTTTCATTGCGAATAACTCATCGATCTGAGTTATTGGCAGTGCAAATGCACATTGGGGATGAATGAAAAAAAGATTGTGTGTAAAGTTTTTTTAAGTTGAAGTTTTTTCATTGAGGACAATCGGGTATGGTACAAATCGATGATTTTTCACGCATTTTGTTGCGATGCTTTCATTTCGTTCATTATTATTTCTTATTTCAACAACTCGCATTTTATTGTTTGGCAGTTTTTATTTGGCAAATTTTTATTTAGGATTGTAAATATTTGACCTTGAGATATTATGCATTCATTATTTCGCGTAGCGGCGCCCTGAGCACCTGCCTGTGAGGCCGAAGGCCATCCAGTCGAGCATATGTCCATATTTTTTTCTTTTTTTTTGGTCACTGAAAGTAGCTAGGTCTTCTTTTACTTGACATTTTACATTCTGAAAAATTGTGGACTTACATATATCTCCCGATGGGATGGGACATAAGACCATAATGGAATTATGGCTAATGGGCCGTTTGAAATTTGATTAGGTATGTGAAAAAATCCATTCGAAAGTGACATAAAGCCATAATGGCCCTATAACGCTTTCACAGAACGAATCGCCATCGAATGAAGGAGTAGGCAGCGTTGATGTAATGTTTGACAATTCATACGCGTCTACTGAGACCGGGAAGGTATCAAACCGGGAAACGATGACTATCGAAACTAAGCCTCTTGATTTTTCTGCGCAGGTTGCATCAATCCCTTTTACGGGTATACGGGCATTTGTTCGCCTAAGTCCAAGTCGCTGGACACAAGATTCGGTGACGAAAGAGCAAAGCTTTTTCAATTTTACCAAATCTCTCCTTGCGGTAACATTCATTTTAAGGAATTCCGCACATTGAATTAGCGGATGTGCAGCACCGCATTTTGGGCATTGGGTTAAAGACGACATGTGCATACTTCTTAAAGGAGCAGGTTTATTTTTATTCAAGCCATGAACATACCTTCGCCTCGACTCAAGAGCCTAACAATGATATTCTATGAAAGTTAAAAATGATTTGTTATGAACCGAACTTGCAAACATGTCCAGAAACGGGGGCCAATCACGATAACTACCCGAGAAAGGTTCGATATGAATCTTGGGAAGAAAGTTCACTAACGATTGAGATAGAAGTATTCAACTGTTGGACTACAGGGGCCGGCGATCGATTATCCGGGGACTTAGATGCTTCGAACTTATTTCTATCCCCAATCAAAAATGGATGCCAAGTGTAACGCAAATAACCGCCAGCTATGCTAGGCAACACAATACATTTTCTCTAACCACTGCTTGCTACCAGTTTGATTGCCTCATCAATAAAAAAAAAAAAAAATTTAAAATTGAAAAAAAAACATTCCTACTTCACGTACTCATGTTTTAACTGCCATCGATTCGCATTAGTACACTCGTACAACAACAAAATGTTAACTGCGTCAACAAAAAATATAAAAAAAAAATCATTTTCAAATAAGTATCCACCATTGTGTCGCTCATTGAACAAAGTTTCGAAAACTCTTCTCTCAAAAGCCTATACAAAGTCTATCTTAACCTAACCTACCCCTATAAAAAGCTACGTAACACTCGCGCATACCCACTTGAACTATTTGAAAAAATAAAAAATTAGTTTAAATCCAGAAATGACATTTTCAAACAATGAACAGTTTTAGATACATTGCCTTCCCCCCCACCTCACATACCACTTAACCTATACACACCGACTGCAGTTCGCTGATTCGTTCAATAGTCACCCCTAAAAAAAAGAGAAAAACAGCAAAAAAAAACATAAGAAAACCACCAAACAATAGGCGAGAGAGATCTCGGCAGCCTTCGAGTTGAAATCCAAAAAAAAAACGGAAAAAAATAACAATACCGCCCCAAATAGCCCACGCGGAAAACTTTTTCTCAGTGAACCTAAGGGGAGGAGGCGCGCATATGAAACAACTACTACACCGCATGCAGTTAGCAGAAGTAGCAGTAGTGGCACTAGTGTGTCTCAATTGTCGACACACAAACAATTGTTACAGCAGCAACAGCAGCACAGAGCAAGAGAGCAAGAAATGACAATAGAAGAGCGAAAGCACAGCGGTCGCCTCAAAAAGAAAAGCAACACACACACACCCAATTGGATGTGCACAACACTCAAAGTAGGCGTGGCCCCCCCAAAAACACAAGTCAGTAGGCGTTCCAAGAAAATCAAACACATCCCTTCCAATCGATGCGAATACTGAGCACAAACAGATATTCCCATTGGGTGAGCAGACACACAGAGAAAATCTCGGCGCACGCGAGAGCAACGCATAAACCCAACCGAACCGAGAATGAACTCCCGATGAATTTGATTGAATTTATTTTTCCTTCCAGCGAACAAATAAACTCAAAATTCATTGTTGCACCTGTGTGTTGACAGCGGTAAAGAAAAGAAAAAAAACACAAAACAGACACCGCCTACGCTAAGCGCTTGCAGCCAACCAACCAAACAGCAACATTTGACGCATGTCACATGCATTACTCTTGGTCTCTCTTTCTCTCTCGCCCTCACTCTCTATGTGTGGTAGAGTAGAAGATTCATTCGCTGCAGCAGCAGCGAGAGATGAGATCTGAGAGATGCTGCCGCTGCTGTGCTGTTGGCTGAGTGATATTGGCTATGTTACGAACGAATACTCTGGTGTTTGGCGATGAAATATTCTTTTGGAGAATAAATATTCCACTTTTATATGCGTTTATTTTTCGAAAAAAAATATATTCTCTTCAGCTCTAAATAATCCACTATGGTCACACTGTACATTACAAACTTATATTGTTGTTGCAATTTCAAAACCAAACAACGTGTGCGAATGCGAATAAGAGATAATTGAGATGATTTTCTCTGAATTCGCTGATGGATGGTAAAAAATTGGTATGAAATGTTTTGTAAGCGAACAATATTAAGTTCGATCTGTATTGCAGTGTATTGGTGCATACTTAAATGTTTGTTTGTTTGCTTGATAATAGAAAAAGAAAGATTGATAAAAAGATAGAAAATGTATGTCTTAAAAAGGAAAAATTATGAAACTAATTCGCTCTAAGTCTGAAAGTCATACGTGCTTCATCATTCACCCCACACAAGCAAATTTTTACATACTTTACTAACTTAACTTACTCAGCTTTACTTACTACATATAACTTTGTTTTATCGTTCTGTAGTATGTACTTCTTTTTTAACGAGCGTAGCTAGCCCTCCCACCCCAACTTAGTATTGAAGTGACTAGGGGCAAAAGCCTGAAAGTCGGGGTGGCAACTCCGCAAAGTAAAGTAACCACTTGAAAACCTAAACGAAAAGCAAAGTTTATTCATTCATAATTCTTATGAAACTTGGTGTTGGTGTATTGTACCTACAACAGAAAACAAAATATCGTCGCAGACTCTCGTGCATTGCTTTTTTTCGCACGAGCGTCAATGTAATGTATTGGATATTTGGCCTATGAGCAAGACGTTTTACGGAAACAAAACAGAAAAGAACAGATACGAAAGAAAAAAAATAAGAATACAGACCGTGCACAGAAAACTGTCGCACGAGTTCACTACAAAATCATCAAAGTAAGGGTGACGAATGACGATGGGGATGAATACTGCGAAAATTTTGTAGGTATATAGTATGGAGTTGGAGGAATCTATTTGATGAAATCAACCGAATACGTGCACCCTGACGAGACGCCAGTGGTACATATGTACATATACACAATCCCCATCTTTAGATCAACAATTTTATTTTATATTCCTATCAATCGCCGTAGCTGCCTTTATTTTAAATTCCCACGCACCATTCCATTTAAAATGAAATCATCCACTATTATTTAAACTCCTTGGATATCCTCTCTGCTTCCCATCATGGAAACAGATACGAACAAGAAAATATGCCATCCAATCAGGGGAGACAAAGCATACTATGCATGCACATACACATGTACATATCATATTCGTTTCATGCATACGCCGAATCGAACCTGTAATCGAATAGCCAAACAAAAAAAAATTTAACCAACCTCTAAAGTCTAGAATGGCCTATCATACAGATTCGATCATTCACGCCACGCAACACAACACAACACAAATTTTCGCACACGAAACGCAATCATAAACCCATACTCTCATTCTCCAATTACCTTTATATCCTACACACAAAAAAGTCACCCTCCATAACAATAATATGCACATGAGCACTGGCACTGCAAAAATGAAGCGGACCGCGCAGGAACGTGCCTACGCTGTGGAAGCAAGGGGCATGTAGCCAAAAAGTGCACTGCTGAACCAAAGTGTGCCATATGTGACGCGAACTGCAAAGGTGGAAACAACCATGCGACCGGAAGCTATAGATGCGCCGCATACAAAAACGCGATGCGAGAACTAGTAAAGAAGCAATGAAGTGCATCCAGATAAATCTCAATCATTGCGAAGCCGCACAGGATCTGCTTACACAGACAGTCAAAGAGGAAAAAGCAGACCTAGCCCTCATATGCGAACAGTACAAAACTATCCACGCCAACTCAAGATGGGTAGATGACTCCACTAAGACAGCGGCGATATGGACTTGCGGAAAATACGCATTCGAGCGGAAAAACGCAAACAGGAGACCGAATTTCGCCTACGCCAAAATTAAGGGCATCCACTTCTTCAGTTGTTATGCCCCACCGAGCGCAACCATGGCAGAGTACCAACAGATGTTGGATGTACTTGTAGCTGAGGTACGAGGAAAAACACCAGCAATTGTAGCCGGAGACTTTAACTCATGGGCAGTCGAATGGGGTAGTACGAGGACCAACCACAGAGGCGAAGCACTGCTGGATGCGTTTGCTAGCCTTGACCTTGTACTATTAAACCAAGGAAACAAAGAAACGTTCAATAACGGCAGATCTGGCTCCATCATAGATCTAACGTTTGCCAGCAGAGTTATAGCGAGAAAAACAAAATGGCATGTCTCCGATGTCTATACAAACAGTGACCATCGGGCCATCATTTTTGAAACAATAGAGCCAAGAAGGTTTCAGTACCAAAAAGCTACTAAAAAGGTACAAAAGTTGGGCTGGCAAGGAAAAAATATAGATAGAGAGATGCTCGATTATTGGCTGAGTACCATGGAAATTCCCAGGGGCACAGCTGAAGAACAGGCAAAACAGGTGACGACTTCCCTCACTCGAGGATGCGACGCATCCATGCCACGCAAAGGCAATGGAAATGGAAGAGCCCCGGTGTACTGGTGGAACGACAACATCGCTAAGCTGAGAGCAGACTGCCTCAAAATGCGAAGGCGCCAGCAGCGAGCAAGACGTAGACAAAGAGAAGACTCCGAAGAGATTCGAGATGAATTCTTAAAGAAAAGAAAGGAGCTTCGGAAACTCATTAAAAAGAGTAAAGCTGAATCTTTCCAATCACTAAGAGAAGACCTCCAACATAACCCGTGGGGAAGTGCTTACAAGTTAGTTATGGATAAACTAAAAACTGGCACGGCAGGTGCACCGACATGCCCGACTATGATGAATATTATAGTCAGCGGCCTTTTCCCAAGGAAGACCAGTGTGCATCTCACCCACGTAATAACAGAGAATGCGGAACCAATACAACCCGTCACAACTGCAGAAGTGCTGGAAGCAGCGGGCTCAATAAAAAGCAATAAGGCCCCCGGAATGGACGGGATCCCAAACTTCGTCCTAAAGGAAGCCATCAAAATCCAACCGGAGGTGTTTGCAAACCTCTATACAAGATGTCTGGCAGAAGGAAAGTTCCCTTTGCAATGGAAGCGACAGAGACTGGTGTTAATCCCGAAAGGCGACAAGCCCCCAGAGCAACCGTCGTCATACAGACCGCTGTGCATGCTAGACACAGTAGGGAAAGTGCTGGAAAGAATTATCCGTGACAGACTTGAACAGTACACAGAAGGAGACAACGGGCTTTCCAACCGACAATACGGTTTCAGGAAAAAGCGAAGCACCACTCATGCGATACAAGCAGTTTGTGAAATTGCACGCGAAGCCATATCTGGGACCAGATGGAAAGGAGGAAGAAAACAGTACTGTGCTGTAGTTACGCTGGACGTCAAAAATGCATTTAACTCGGCCAGCTGGAACTTCATCATGAGAGCGCTGAGGAATATTCGAGTGCCAAACTACCTACTACGAATTATTACCGACTACTTCAAAGACAGAACCCTCTTCTATGATACGGACGAAGGGCCGAAAAGATACAAAATAACAGGAGGAGTCCCACAGGGATCAGTCCTAGGCCCAGCCCTGTGGAATATTATGTATGATGGTGTACTGCGTATGCGAAGACTAAGAGGAGTGGACATAATTGGATACGCCGATGACATTGCGGTGGTGGTAGTGGCTAAAACCCTAGAGGAGGTGACACGAAACTGCAACAGTACCATCAAAGACGTGAAGATATGGCTTCGCTCAACAGGTCTGGAACTAGCGGACCACAAAACGGAGGCTGTCCTCATTAGTAGCCGCAAGAAGGTTGAGCGCCTGACCATACAGGTAGGAGAGCACACTATTGAGTCAAAGCCCTACATAAAGTACCTAGGGGTACTGCTTGACCATAGGCTCAACTTTAGAGACCATCTAACCTACACAAGCGTGAAGGCTAATCGGGCTGTTGCCGCAATATCCAGGCTGATGCCAAATATTGGAGGACCCAGGCAGCCAATTAGAAATCTGCTTGCGACAGTGAGCAAGTCAATCCTCATGTACGCAGCCCCTATATGGGCACCGGCAACAGCCATAAACTCGTACATGAGAAGCATAAACTCTGTACATAGAAGAGCATCGATCAGAGTATCCTGTGCATATAGAACAGTATCGGGGGATGCAATAAGTGTGATAGCGGCGCGAATGCCTATCGAGCTAGAGGTCAAAGTAGCAGCATCAATATACAATGACGAAAACCGGGAGAGAAGAGCCATCAGAGCAGCTGCCGAAATAGAATGGCAACGGCGATGGAGCACATCAGAAAACGGCCGATGGACATACAAACTGCTGCCGAACATAGAAGAATGGACCACAAGAAAACACGGTGAAGTAAACTTCTACCTTACCCAATTTCTAACGGGACATGGAAGCTTCCGGGAATTCCTCTACAAGTACAACATCGTAGACGATCCATTATGTCGTCATTGTGAAGGAAAAATCCAGAACGCCGAGCACGTGCTACTGGAATGCAAGAAATACGTAGCAGCCAGAAATGCCTTAGAACGAGAGATAGGCAATGAAATAACTCCAAGGAGACTGATTTCGTTTATGCTATCAACGAGGGAAGCTTGGGACATCGCCAACCGTATCATTGCAAGCATCATGCAGGAATTACGGTCGGAAAACCAAACACCAAGAGCTCAAGAGGAAGGAAACCCTGGACCATAAGAAGGAGAAGACATGATGTCAAAAAAACCTGCCCCTACGAAGGAATGCCTTGACCGGTAGTACCGTAGGGGGAATCACAGGACAGGGATGGGGGGGTGTTTTAGCCACGTATACATGCAGGAGCATGGAGTCTGGCATAACTCGTAGCACGGGCTACCGAGTATCCATAAAGGATTTCACCCCTCCAGCGCATCAAAAAAAAAAAAAAAAAAAAAAAAAAAAAAAAAAAAAAAAAAAAAAGCACTGGTATGAGCTGTCTCTTAAGATGAGGTGTCCGGGTATGAGTTGTCTTGGGATGAGTTGTACCCGACCCGCATTTATCAAGTGGAGACTGGAAAAATTGAGTAAAGTTCAAATTTGAGAGAATAGTACCTTAAGCTATGAAAGCTTTTCCTGATAGCTTTTAACTGTATATTCGAAGGATGTGGTAATAACTTAATGGAGACTGGAATATGGTAGGGGAATGACTTAACTGAGTACATACAAAGAATATATAATTACGAGAATCAGTGCGAGAAAGAGCTTTACTCTGAAATATTTTTTTTTCTTGTATTTTTTTTTATTTAGAAAAGAGCTTTTTGAAATCGTTTCCATTTTTTCAGGCAGATAGTACTACTTGGTATATTCTTTGGCACATATGTAGTGAATGTACACATGAAGTACGAATGCAATAAATAATAGAAAACATTTTTTAGGTATGATTGAAATGAAGAAAAAAAGCAAAAACGTGAATTGCAAACAAAAAAAGTTGTGATTAGCTTAGAAAGGTTTCAACTCATTACCAATGCAAAAAAAAATTATTTAATGGTGGTGATTTTACTTTGGATTATATCATTTGTCAAAAACATTCCTTGGTATGTTATGAGAGTTATAATCCCGCGTGGGTGGAAGAATCATATTTGTCAAAAGTAAAAGGAGACATCCAACACCAATTGAGGAAATAAGCGTCACGAATATACTTTTTACTGTGTATGGGAATATGCATTTAAAATGCACGTAACAACGAGGGTCGGGAACGACATTATGTGATTATTGGATGACCGGTGTTAGTATTTGACCAATGATGCGTACTGATTGGCTGAAAAATATGGTGTAAATAAGTACATGGAGGCCAACCTCAATACATATGCAACAATCACTCTTTGTGGAATAGCTACTATGAAATGAAATAAACTCCCCAGTGCGAGAAAATCTGCCCACCAACATTAATAAAGTGAAAGCCAGTCGCCTGCTTAAGTTAGGAGATACCTCCACTATAATCATTCAATGTACATATATATGCCCGTGTTGCATTCTGTACTGCATATAGCGATATGCATTAAAAGTGTACTTATAAAATATGAGGGGCTAAGATAACTTGGTAAACGCAACTTTTGTATCATGAGTTTTTATTTCGTTCGCTCTTTTCATCTCTTCCTTCTTGTTTACTTTTGCTATGTCTGGCTGTTATTTTACAGCTATTTTCCGGAACTAGTATGACGCGTGAGTTCTGTATTGCAAGCGCATTTAAGAAAAATTTTCTCTGTGTTTGGTAGTGTTCGGGTTGCATTGCGTTAGTTGTCTCCTATGAAAAAAGCGTTGAATGAATGGTTTCTAAGGAACCGAAATCTAAATGTGTCAATTTCCATCGAAGTCCTAAAAGCACAAGCACATTCCCTTTGAGTGTTATAAGGGACCAAATCCTTAACGATCGCGAAATATTGACATCAATTAATGATTCGCTTAAAGTGCTATTATCCATTGACTATTCCGAAAACATAAACAATTGGAAAACCGTAAAAGATACCGATTTGAAACCGACTTGCATAAAAGTCAATAAAAAATTTCACAATTTAAAAAAAAAAATAAAAATGTGTGTACTATGTATGTTGTATCCTTATAAAATGAATTCAATTATCAGCATTGTTATGTCTTACAATGTAAAAAATGTTTTTCTTTAATATTCTTATGTATTTAACTTTTTGGTCCACTTTGGTCCACACCTACTATTTTTTTACTCGGTTATTGCAACAACTTCAATTAACACAACTGCCCGAATTTCTATTGGTTCCTTTTATTGAGATCGCACTGTAAATGCAAAATTCTCTTGAATTTGAATACCTACTAAATAAAGGGAAATGTGTGGGAGAAAGTTCTCACAGGTGGGTCGAGTCGGATACTACTCATACCAAGGCAGTTCATCCCAAAAGAGTGAAAAATCTGCTTTGAGTTGCTTTGCAGTATGTTCATATTTGTTTTCCTAATGGTAAGCAGAGATATTACAATCGTCTTCATTGGGATCTCCTTTGTTATCCTAGTGGCTCATAAAATCTTGACCAGGCGGGAAAACACAAAACTAGTTGTTCAGCAACCAGAGATGAGGAACATTGAAATTTTTCCAGACACGAAAAAAGGCCAAAAACCGATGATTCTGTAATTCACCGAACAAAGTTTTATAACCTCCTATACTTTTAAGCGAAAGAACAAATTAACTCGCATTTGCATTCAAGCTCTGCTGACTAACATAAAATAATTCCATTCAAGCTGACATAAGCAAATTTAGCCTTAAGTTTAAATAGATTAAGGATAGGCAACCTTTTTGAATAAGTTTTTTAAAATGCAGGATCACACTTTCAGTAATTTATACACATCTCAATGTGTATGGAAATATGCATTTAAAGTGCACGTACAAACAAGGGTCGGCAACAATATTATGCGATTATTGGATGATTGGTGTTAGTATTTGACGATGAGTAGGTACTGTTTGGCTGAAAAATACGGTATAAATTAGTACATGGACGCCAGGGACGTGCCGTGATGTTCTCAGCAGGGTGTTCTACACTTTTTTTGTTAGATAATAAAGTCTGTACGTAAGTCCAATACATTTAGTTTTTTTCACAAAAGTTTCCCAAGCCTCATCGTAGAAATTGATCTTGTTTTTATTTTCTTAAGTAATGTTTTAATCTATGGAAATCAAAGCTGTATTCTACAATCTTTCTTCAAGCGTGCGTCGTGTTTCTAGAATAAGATTTTATTCGCTTAAGTGCAGAAAACAATCTTTCAACTAAATTACTTGTTGTTGGTATTGATAGTATTAAAGTGTTCAGTTTACATTTTTTTGAGAATGTATCTCTCAAATTTATATTCTGAAGGAATCCAAGTATGTATGTCTTTTACGAAAATGTTTCGGAGTTGCGCACATTTAACTCATTCTTAAGTTTAACGAATTCAAAAAAAAAAAAATCATTTGAATTTTCGGCTTTCGAAAACTTGGACTGGAAAACTTTTTCGTAAATACTAAAATTTTTTACTAAAATGTTTTGATTCAACAATTCCAAAAATTTTAAATCCGTCAGGGACTTGGATCTTACACCCATTTGTGTTGACAAAGTATCAATAATTTCAAAATATCAAAATAACTCAAAACCTGTTAAATCCTCGCCCCGTTTTGGATTTGAATTAACAACATTTTTAGCAGAATTGCACTAATTTTGAAACTACGATCTGTTGTAAAATTTGCATTTTTGTTACTTAAATTATAAATTTATTTATTAATTTATGTACTAATTTATTTATTAATTTATTTGTCCATTAATGTATTTATTTATTTATTTATTAATTCATTTATTTATTTATTTATTTACTTATTTATTTGTTTATTAAACTATTTATTCTAATTTATTAATTTATTTATTTATTAATTTATTTGTTTTTAATTTATTTATTAATTTATTGATTAATTTACGTACCTATTTGTTTATTTAACTATTTATTTATTTATTCAATTACTTATTTATTTATTTATTTATTTTTTTTCTTTCTCATTGGAGATTTTTTCTTCGTATTTCTTTCTAGTCAATTACACTTTTTATTAATAAAAATTCAATTTAGATTAAACATTATATCATATTTCTGTGGAAAGATAAATGTATCAAATCCCTGTGCTGTGAAATGTGCGGCAACAAGCCAATGTAATTTTTTATACGAAATAAATACTACTATGTACTACCACTATGTTACCTAAATTTTCTTACAGCAATATTGAATGTCGAATGATTTTGTTTGTAATATGTTAAACAATACATCGGTAGGTAAATTAAAATATATACATGTGCCATTAAATGTGTTAAACAAAAAAATGTGTTGAACGTATGTATTAAGAAATTGTAAATCCTCCTGCTTCGGCACCCCAAGTAATTGCATCATCAGTCATTTCTGCAAATAATATGGTCAAATTATAAGTATGAATCATATTAACAAGTCGAAATGAAACTAATCTCGTGGGGACGACTGTTGGGAGTCTGCGCTTAACAACTTGTTCCAAGAAAAAGTTTTCTTAGTTGATTGGTAAAAAAAGGACTATAGTTTGGACAAACTAATACAAATTATGTATATATGAAGGAAATTCGCGAAAACAAGGTTTAAAATGTAAGCATAACAGCGTGGGAAAATTGCATTTGCTCTCTAACCCTGGCTTGTGTTCCATTTAAATCATTGGACATAATTGCTGCACCATCGTAAGTTCAAGCTACATACTAGCTTTCCACTCTTATTTTTAGATTTGATTAAATCTATCAATTTAATGAAAAGTGTTGTATTGCTGTTTGCTTTCGCTGCAGTGTAGGGTTCTAGGTTCTACAAACATAGAGCACATCAAACAATAACCAGTGTGACCATTAGCTTCTCTCAAAAAAATTCCACTCACCCGGAGAGGTAGAATAGTTATATTCCACTTCAATATTTTTTTATTCCACTTGGTAAATACACCTTAATAAAAAACAAATAAAAGCTTATTTTATACAAAACGTAAAACATGATAACTCCAATAAAAAAAAATTCCACAAATTTAATATTATATGTATTCGACTATGGTCACACTAATAATAACTCATATGTATTAAGGGAAGAGAATCGAACACATTTTTTTCATTCTCACAGCCAACTGATGTGCGCCATGGTCTGGAGAACCCAAATTCATTTATTTTTACAGGCGGTTGTTGAAATTTTGAATGTGGTACATTTTTTTTTATATGGAGATTTCCTTTGGTTTGGTGCTCTAGTAACTGGAGAACAACTTGGCGAGTCGACGTCAAACTGAATTGTTTGTAACACTTTGGTGTGGATAAGTTGCGCGCGCGCGGCGGTTTTGATTTGTGTACTCCGAAAAGAGGAGAACATTGTGTTCAACTTCAATTTGTGTTCGATGGTAGTTTTGGGGTTGCGATTGTGACTGTGGTGTTTGGTTGATTTGGCTATGTTATGACGGTGCGGCGCAACTGAGTGAACAGAAATGGATGTTGAAGCAGTACATATTTTTAATTGAGCATTTTTGATTTGCAACTCGATTGAATATTGTATACCAATCAATTTTGTATTAAGACGGATTTCGTTGGGGTGTGCGGAGAACACCTGCGCACCTTAGAATAAACGTCACTGATGAACGCCAACCTCAATACACATGCAACATTTACTCTTTGTTGAATAGCTACTTTAAAATTAGAAAAACTCCCTAGTGTGAGAAAAAACTCTGCCAATCGACATTAATAAAATGAAAGCCAATCGCCTGCTCAGGTTAGGAGATACCTCTACTATAATCATTCAATGTACATATGTATATGTAGGAATTAAGATTTAATTTGTTTACAAATAGAAAGTTTACAAATAACATAGATTACAAAGTCAATCGAAAGAGAATTTTATACGAGAACCGACCGCGCCGACGTCGCAAGAAGAACTGCCCTTTTATTGTCTCTCGAATCATCATCATCGTCGACATCTATCCCAGCCACACGCCAAACGAAGGGAGGATTTTTACATTTACATCATTTTTACAGCCAACTATAATCATTTAATGTACATATGTACATATATGTATATGCCTGTCCTGCATTCTGTGCTGCGTATAGGGATATGCATTAGGTTAGGTTAGGTTAGGTTCGCTTGGCTGTCCGCACGGGAGTGCAGACACACTTAGACCAATAAAGGTCCTTTGTGATACCTTGGATCAAAAACCAATTCGCCACTCATGGACTAACAGAACCAACCGGTTCTCTTTGTTATTTGTAGGGATATGCATTAAGTGTTCTTATAAATAAGGTGGGGCTAAGATTTTTGGTGATTATGGGACGACTACTGTTGATATTAGACGCATGATGAGTATTGATTGGGTGAACAAAGAATATAAATGAGTACATGGACACCAAATCAAATACATGCAAATGCTCTTAAATTTGAAAGCTCCCATCATACAAGCGGGTCGAGTCGGGTTCATCGGAGTGAAAAATTTGCTTTGAGTTACTTTGCAGTATCGAGTTTTGAATAATGAGTGATATTGTGGAAGAAGGGATAGGATGACTTCATAATTTTAAAAATATGCTGTTAATTTACTGAAGCAAATTCTGAAAACACTAATGAACGCAACTTCTGCAGCATTGCTATCGCAGCAATGCAGCTGCTAAAACACCATTCATAAATGTATTAGAAACATTTTAGCTGTTAGTACTTGCATAAGGTGTGAAAGTGAAATTCTTACATTAAAGATTAAAGAATTAAAGTAGAAATAATATATTAAGATTCAGATTCAGAATCTTCCCTAAAACAATCCAAATTATGGTAAATCCTTCCATTTTCTAAATTTTAAAATTGCTACTTACATTTTCACTATCGTCGCAGCTGTGCATCAAAACGAAATCGGCTGCAAATTTGCAAAACAAAGGCAGTTATTCGACGTTTACGAACGCAAGAGATACCAATACAGCTGCAAAAGTAATGCAGCTTTCTGACATTTATGATGGCAAACTCTGTACAGCTGCAATACGCATCCCATCTAATGGTGTTAAGGAAGTTATCGCGGGAGTTGATGGATTTTGTGAAAAATAAAACTGAATATAATAAATAAAGATGAGTTGCTCACAGATAAGAGGGAGACCTACCTATTTTCACGGATGGATGGCAGAGTTGATATGGAAACTCAGTCACTTTAAGGACCTTATCGCGAGAGTCTATTCGCAATAGAATTAAAGTCGATTTGTCGGTACTGCGAGATTCTATTGGTATCTAAGCTTTTCTGTTGATTGAATTGTCAAGTTCAATAGAATTAAAGTCAATTATCGGTGTCATGAGTTTCTATTGGTATCGATATATTTATATTTAACAGAATTTTCAATTCTATCGGAAATTCCCGGTCGACTTTTGTTTGAAAGAACTCTAAACGAATAAAAAAATAGATAGCGAAGTAAATAAGTATTTTTATTTTGAGTTATACTTAATTTACAACGTTTTTTATGTTTTTTGCAAAAAATAGGGAAAATTTACGAATAGGCGGCAAATGGAGAAATTGGTCTGCCTAATGGGAAAAAAATCGCTTGTAGCAAAATGAATTTGCCTTTGCATACCCGGAAGTCCAGTCTTCTCGTAAAAGAACAATTTGGAATCTTCTTCTCGCGGGTAGTGAAACTTAATCCACTTAGGACAAATAAGTTATAGAACTACATCGATGAGTTCGCTTAAGGCAAAAGATAATGTTGACTGCCACAGAGAAAGGTTGCAGTCATTCCTAACACAGAATCTTAAAAGTTTTATAATAATGGGAATCGAAGAAGTCCTTTTACACCTTCTAAGTTTACAGAATTTACACCTTCTAAGTTTCGGCTCTATATCTTACAAGATTAGAAAAAACTTGTTATTTTACCCTAAAATTCTTTTAGGCCCAAAAACACAAACATTATTACCAATGCAATTTTAATCTCCACTCTTAAATTTCTTCTGTGCCGAAGTGTTGTCAGTCTTTCAACTCGTCGTACATTCTCTGATCAAAATAAACCAAATAAATCTCATCCAGTCCTATTGCGAAGATCAACTGTCAATCGATAGTTGATACTTGTCAATTAAATTGTTAAAGCTGTATTGCGCGAATCAACTGTCATTGAAGTATTCACCCATTGTGAATGTGTAATCATTATCAATTGGAAATTGATAAATCGGTACTACGTGCATCAAATCTCATTAATTTTATTGATAACAGTCAATTTTTTTATCAATCGCAATTTCGGTGTTGAAATGCAACTATTCTCATGTTTTTAGGGTTGGGAATAAACAATTGTTTGTTTTCTAAAGGTCTAAAATAGTCAGCAATTAAAGGCAACCGAAGAGATTGATTGAGTTGATGGCGAAGAACCTTGATGTCGCAAACGGATTTTGTTCAAAAACTGGTGCGCAATCGAAATGGAAACAATTTGCGAAAGAGTGAAATAGGTTAGGAGTTAGGACAACCGGAACAAGATTAGCAAAGAATAAATTCAACATAACCCCTTGAGTGCGAGTAAATTATAAAAAAAAAAAAAACAGTACAAAATAAAAAAGAAAAAAGTTGAAAACAAAGTGGAGATATCTGTCAAACTTGAATCCGCATTCACAATGACCTTATTTTTTGTCTGCTGTCCACAATCCGCCGGGGGAATCATTCACTTGTTGCTAATCATTTGTATCATTCAATCCGCCGGGGGGAATCCGTTCACTTTTTTTTTACTGTAGTAAATGAAAAGTGTGCAATAAAATCGTTATTTATTTTTAGGAAGAAAACTACAAATAGAGCCCAGTTGAAACTGATTGTAGAGGAAATAAACGGTTTCTCAGACAAAACCAAGAGCCTTGCATCTAATAGCTCCATAATTTTCGGTAGATCCTCTTAAATTTGCGCGAAATGTTCTATTATTTGGGGTATTTCCTCGTCTTCCTCAAAATATAAAGCAATACTGTCCATTTTTATTGTTTTTGTAGCAATTTTTGTTTGTTTATTTTATTTTTACGTGAGCAACAAACTCTGCAACACTCACCCTTATCATTCAATCCGCGGGGGAATCATTCACTTGTTGCTAATCATTTGTTTCATTCAATCCGCCGGGGGGAATACGTTCACTTGTCGGTAATGTAAATGAGATTCACGTGATCATTCAAAACGGGTGGACGGATCTTCCCATACAAAAATTTACGTTTCTCATCCGCATCAAATTCACAGCGGATTTGTTTGTTTTACTTTCGTTTTGTCTTATAAGAGAAGAAGTTCCTTAATTAAAAATGCAAGTTTTGTTTACAGTAGAAATTGAAATGGTTATTTGTTTTAATTAAGAAAGCTACAAATACAGACAAAGGAAATAAAAAGTTTCCCAGACATAGCCAAGAACCTTGCATCTGATAGCTTCATTACTTTCAGTAGATCCTCTTAAATTTGCTAAAAATATTCTATTATGTGAGGATATTTCCTTGTCTTCCTCAAAATATAAAGCAATATTGTCAATTTTTATTGTTTTTGTAACGATTTTGCTTATTTATTTTATTTTTACGTGACCAGCAAAATCTGCAACACTCAACAGCTGACTTTGTTAGGCGAAAATTCGGCCCCTATCATTCAATCCGACGGATCTCAGATTCACTTTACCTATTCGATCCGCGTTCTCCTTTAGTCGGTATCAGTCAATTCGTCGGACGCACTGTATTACCGATCACAATTTTCGACTACCAAAGTCAATTGTTGAGTGCTGTATATGTTGTTGGTGACGTAAAAATGTATTGATTTGAATTTTGAGGAAGACGAGAAAATATTCTCAAATAAGAAAATCCGCGCAAATTTGAACAAAAACCTCTTCCGCGGTAAAACAAAAGTTTTTATTGTTCACGCCCGTTTTCTTCCTAAAAATAAATACGTAACAATTTTATTTAACATTTTTAATTTACTGTAAAAAAAATTACATTTCTGATGACGGAACTTCTTTCCGCTGTGAATTCGATGCGGATGAGAAACCTAAACGTAAATTTTTGTATTGGAAGATCCGGCCACCCGTTTTGAATGATCACGTGAATCTCATTCAGATTACCGGCAATTGAACGGATTCCCCCCTGCCGGCGGATTGAATGATAGCTGTGATTGTGTTTGGTAATGCAGTACATCCGGTGTTTTTCAGCAATTCTACTGCATCATCCGATACCAATTTTGAGCTTAATAGAATAGAAAAACGTCGAATAGGCTATATTGTGGTAGTCAATCGTTAATACGATTGACTTTTATCAACTTGATCAATTAATTTTCGGTTTGGTATTGTGTAACTCAATTGATAGGGACAATGACAGTTGACAGCTATTGTGAACCAATAGGTAACCCGAACAGAATGACATTTCTCATCCGCATCAAAATCATTGCGGATTTCATATGACTGGCTTGGCTGCTGCACGTCGTCTTCTCGTTTACACAAATATAAGCGAAATTAAAAAAAAAAATATATTTTGTATTTGTTTACATACATATCAGAAAATAAAACTATAACCAGATTGAAGTTTAGAGCAATGGTAAATTCTATGGAGGAAACACCAGAATTTGCTAAAAATATGACCAAAAGGCCACCAGAACAGGTCAAAGAGTTTTGGGACGATCTTCAGCTTGAGCTGAATAAATATGAATTGTTTTAATTGTTTTTTAATAATTAAATTAGTTACAATTACAACTTAATTTGAATAACCGTTTTATTTTCCAAGAAATATTTATTGACAAATAAAAGACAGCTGTTTAACAGTGAAACTACCTTTCCCAAATGCCTGTCGATAAGGAGACGTTCCCGGCGGATTCCACGATAGCAGCAGAAAGTGAAAGGGAGTCGAATAGGTGAAGTGAAACTCAATTCCGACGGATTCCACGATAGGGGTGAGTGAGATTTATCATGCTACTTACTTACCAACGGATTAGATTTTGTTCTTATGTTTCTTTGTATGTGAATGAGATGTTTTTTTTTTGCATATTCTATTCTTTCTCGCTACTCTAAAACATTGCAATACTACTCATTTTGTTTTCCAACTTATATTTTCACGACTTTGTTTTGAATAATTTGAAATTTATCTACCACAGACGTAAATCAGGGACCGAATTACCGTAGTCGATAACGAGTGAGAGAGTAGGACTCGTGATCGAATGATCGAGTAACCTCACTGGGATGATGGCACTCGAAAGCTCACGTATCGAATGAAAATAAAATTGTACTAGAGAAGTTGTACTACAACTCACAAAGTGACATTTCTGCGGTTGATAAAAAAGATAGAAAAATATTATTTGCAGTGAAATTGAAGTAAACAATGGATCTATTTGTTTATTTGTCCTCGGATTCCGATGATGAATATCGCGAACGCGTCGGCGCCCCCTCTTTATGCAGGGGTTAATTTGCCGTCGTTGCAGACGGTGTTGAAGTCACTCCAATTCTTCAAGTCGAATGCCCAGTCGTATTTAGAGTCGCATCAGAAATAAATTGCTATTCTTCGATTCGTATGCGATGCATTACAAAAATCAACGCATGTTATCGCAGTTATGCAAATGTCAAACCATTGTAGCAAATAAAGTGTAAAAATATAAATTTGCAATAAAATAGTTTTCGGTGAACAAAATAAATTAATAAATCAAAAAAAATTAATTCGATAGACCTCTTTTTCGATGAAGAAGTGGTGCCGGCTGAGAATTTGGCAGCTATTAGAAGAACAATTCGGGACCATTCAAATCCAATGAAGTTACCGAGTTATCAGTTTCTTAAAATCATTTCGGCTTTCTAAAGAGGCATTTAGCTATCTGCTGGAGGAAATCAATCCTTTCATTAAAAGTTGTGTGCATTCAACATCAGTACCATCTATATTAAAGTTGGCTGCTTTTTTACGGTTTTTCGCAGAAGGCAATTACCAAACAGGCGTTGGGAATGATTTTACCTTGGGGATATCTCAGCCAACCTTTTCCAATATCCTTAAGGAACTTTTAAACATATTTGAAGAACAAATTTCTCCAAAGTGGATCACGTTATCTATGACGCCACATGAAAAGGAAGAAGCTAAGCTGACTTTTTATGAAAAGACCAGTTTTCCTTGAGTCATAGGGTGTGTTGATGGCACACATATTCGTATTATTACTCCAGACAAGGACAAACAGCACATTTACTATGGTAGAAAAGGTTTCCAAAGCATTAACACTATCTGGTAAGTTGGGACATACATACTTTTTGATTTTTAATTAAAATTTCTGGTTGTGTTTTTCTTTTGCAAGGTATGTGACCACATGATGCGAATACGCTTTGTTGATGCGAGGTATCCTGGGTCTTGCCACGACTCCTTTGTATGGACACAGAGTGCATTGAGACACCACTTCCAACAACAATATTATCATGGTGAAAGGAACTGTTGGTTATTAGGTAAAATCCCATGCTGATAAATCTGGTTTAGAGTTTTATAAAATTATTTTAATATGGTTTTATTTAGGAGATTCTGGATATCCATTAGAACCCTTCCTAATAACACCATTCCGAAGTACATCAGAGGGAAGTATGGAAGCTGCTTTCAACCATGTTCATGCGAAAACACGAAACATAATTGAAAGAGTGATTGGTGTTTTGAAAAATAAATTTAGATACATCTTGGGAGCAGGGGAATTGCACTACACACCAGAAAAAGTCACGCAAATTATAAATGCTAGTTGTAGTCTTCACAACATTTGCATTCATTTCAAAGTTCAGGAGAACAGTGAAGATTTTGGTGTTGATCAATATCTCACTGCGCAAAACGAGTCTGCCGATGATGTTGAAAGTGCTGTTTCAATTCGCAATAACATTATGTATTCAATTATATACGATTAAGAACTTGAAAGAAATAATATATGTACTCCAAGGTTTAAGAAATAAATAAATATTTTATTCAGATAAAGAAAAAAAAATCATTACTTAAAAATAAAATTCATTACTTAAAAAGAAAAAGAAAATTCATTACTTAAAAAGAAAAATTAAATTTTACATATTTTCGAATATTTTAGAATTCAGCTCAACTTTCTTCAGTAATGCTTCTAACTTATGTGCTTTTATCTCAAGTACGCGTTTTCTGAACACTTTTTTGTCATTAATTTCTTCTCTTAGAAGAATTAATCTTTCTCCTTTTATTTTAAACGTTTTTCCCAAATACCTATTTGTATCTTGCTGTTCTTTTAAATGCTGGGATTGTATTTTTGTTTGTTCCCTTAGAAGTTTCATTCTGTCTTCTTCGTTACTTACTACCTTGTCGGCCTTTCTCTTAAGAAGTTGTTTATGTCGTGATAGTGAAGGCATACCGGTGAGATTTTGTAGTGATCCTTCTAAAGGCTTATCAGGTGCTATATTTTCTTTATACTCTTGTTTTTCCTCGATAGCATTGTTCCAATTCCCCTGTGTGGCTGCATCTTCTCCGACTTCTTGTCTGATAGGTGGGGTACTGATGCCAAACGACTGCCCTTTTGGATACACTACTAATTCAAAATGAAACATGTTAGCAATGCTCTCCTCAAAAGTATTTAATATGTGGAGTTTATTTGGACCACCTCCAGTCCCTTTAAGCTGTTGGTTATTAGATTTTAACTTTTTTTTAACAGCGTATTTCTGATCGTGCTAAACCTGAAAATTAATACGAACTATATAGTAATTGTGGAGATAGCTTTGCACTCACTGGTACGCAAAATTGAATATTCCCTGTTCCACAAGGAGTACACAATGGTTCCTTTTCTGGATATAGAAGGCGCTTTCAACAACGTCAATACATCAGCGATAGCAGTTGCATTATTGATCAATCTACTGATCAAGGGTCGGATTATCAACTCCAAGCTGGGTGGGACGTCTATCAGAAGATCTGTTAGTAGAGGCACTCCACAAGGAGGTGTTCTATCCCCGCTTCTGTGGAATTTGGTGGTCAATGAACTATTGATAATCATGGAAGGCGAGGGATTTGGGTCTTATCCTGTATAGGAAGCTGAGTTGGAAACTTAATATTCAAGAAAGAGTAAAGAAAGCTACAGTAGCACTTTTCTCTTGTAAGAAAGCCATTGGGAATAAATGGGGATTACAACCTCGAATCACTCACTGGCTCTACACCTCGATCATTACACCGATACTCACATATGGGGTGATTGTCTGGTGGACAGCCTTAGGTAAAGCTATAAATCGCGATTGTCTAAGTAAGGTCCAACGTACAGCTTGTCTGTGCATAAGCGGAGCATTACGTACAACACCCTCCGCGGCACTGGACATTTTATTCCATCTAATACCCCTCAATATATATAGCAAGCAAATGGCATTCTGAATAAATCTCTCCCGAAAACACGGACTACACCATCCCACGTCTAAATTTTGAGAAGAACTTCCTTGTCACCATCCCTTCCACATCACGCTGGGAGAACGATACATTTTTAGAAGATGATGCTATTCACTTCTACACTGACGGGTCAAAAACCAAAAACGGAGTCGGTGCAGGTGTTTTCTCTGATAAGCTTAACCTTAAGCTCTCCTTCCGTCTTCCTAATCATTGTAGCGTGTTCCAGGCGGAATTAATGGCGATAAAGGAAGCCCTATAATGGCTTAAGAAAAACGTGATATCTGCTAGAGATATCCGCATCTTTTCTGATAGTCAGGCAGCAATCAAATCCCTGGAATCTTTAGTAGCCCTAGACTGCCGTTCGTCTCTTGTGGAGATGGCTGAGCTGAGTCTAATAGGCAAGCACGCTACAAGGCTGGGCCTCTTATCGAACGATTTCTGTAAAAGCTGCATGGATGAAGAAGAGGAGGAAACTATTCCTCACCTTCTTTGTTTCTGCCCAGCTCTCTCCCGTAGAAGGAAACTCCACTTAGGAGCTCCCTATTATAATGATATAATATATAATATAATATTGATGAATATTGACCTCAAGAGCCTCCTACGCTTCATAAGAAGCTCTAATTGGTTTTAATACGAGTAAGTGGAGGGAGGATTCTCCCATGATCCACGTGGTATCACAACGGACCTCATCGGTCTAAGTGTGCTGGCGAATCTTAGCTGGCAGCCACTTCAACCTAACCTAACCTATATAGTAATTGTACACCAAATATATATATGTACATATATTGAACTTCCTACTTTGAGCCAACCTGGGCCATCTCGACAGGGTGGTCCAAGACTATTTACTTTTATAGCAAGAGTGCTCCAAAAAGCCTTTATATCAGTTTTGCATACTCCGCTCTTGCCATGACCCCTAGCAACATCAAGATTTTGTTCCATCTCAAAAACCAGCCTTTCAAATTGACTACGATTTGTTACTTTCCTACAATAAAGGCATACAAAAATAAATTTAGAATTTTTTTTTATGAAAATACATGTACTTATGTACATATGCTTTTTTTCCATTTTCTTTGTTGTCGAAGCTGAGTCGTAGCCAACTTTGAAAACGAGTGAAATACGAGTAAAATACGACCAACAGACGACCAATTGAATACACCGTAATAGCTGAAAAATTCGAGACTCGTATGCGTCGCAGTGCATACGACTCCTGTCAAAAATTACATACGACTGTGTTCGTAAAATACGACTTTGTAATAACTAAACCTTGAATTGCAAAAAGATTGTTGATTTTTTTATATCGAAGAATATATTCACATCCCATTTTTTATTATTAATATTTTTATCAACGTAATTTTTTTTTATTATAACTAATTGTTACGAGTTGGCTAGTTCGAAATCTCATTATTCTCCTGGCCTGATAATATAAATTGAAAATTCTACACATTCATTTAGTTTTTGTCCATAAGTATTTTCGTATGTGCGTATGTTCGTATGTGCGTATGTGCGTTCGGAATTATCTTTCGCCTCGATTATCTCGAGAACCAAAGACGATATGGACATGGGACCGGGTTCATTTGACGCGTAACTATGTAACTAAGAACTGATTAAGTTCCCAGAAAAATCGGTCCAGTAGTTTTTTGCTAGTAATTATATAACTAAAATAAGGGCAAACTAGCTGAATTTTGAAATTGATGATTTATACTATTCATTCGTGCAGATTCTAAATACCTTCGTAGTGATTTTTTGATTTTTTTTTTATATTATAATTATATGTTTTAGCAACATTTTTATGAATGTCGTAGCAATTATGTTAAGAAAAATATTATTAAAAAAAATACTTATGAACAAAAACTAGATGAATGTGTAGAATTTTAAATTTATATTATCAGGCCAGGAGAATAATGAGATTTCGAACTAGCCAACTCGTAATAATAAAAAAAATTACGTTGATAACAATAATAATAATAAAAAATGTGGTCTGGGTGCGACCCGCAAGGTCCACACGACTAACTTCCCAGTGGGAAGAAATAAAAAAACATTATTCATTATTTAATTAATAAGTATTATTTTTTTCACATGATCAAGATCTTTGCGCATACAAAAAGGTTTAATGAAGCTCAATCTCAAACACTAATGGCCTACACATAAACACTTGCTTCTACAATTACTACGATGTTTGAAGAACAATGAAATTTTCTTCTTCACGTTATCAAGAAACCATCAACTTGGAGATATCTCATCAATACCACTCATCAACTAAGAATGCTGAATTAACATTTCTTTACTTATAAGTAACTAAACAACAATATTGATAACAGACTACGCAGCTGACAGCACAATACAATTTACTTTCTTCATGAATTGTTCAAGACTGACATCACAAAACTACTGCTTTTCACCATGAACCGTTCAAAAATCATCAGTAGGAGATTATTAACCATATCCTCAAGAGTTTTATCATCTTCAACAAACATTTCCATATTGGCTTGTCACAAAAAAATAATAACTAGCAGAAATTGATGAAGCTCTCATAACATCAATCAGCCCATACACATATGCAATTAAATAGGATTTAAAATGGAAGAAATCATTAGACTTATCAAAATATGAAATAACAATATTTTTCTCATAAATACTATATATGTGTACTTATCGAAATGAAAAAAAGCATTGTTTCATCCAAAATAACTTTTACGGTTAATAACTTCTACTTACAACCATGTTCCACGTCATAATTTATTTTTTAAAAGTTAAATGTACATCATACTATTACCTGCAAATGTTTTCTCAAGCATAATATTCTTGTAGTAGTAGTAGTAAAATGTGATTTATTGTACAATAACGAATTTTCTTAGTTACAAAGTTCACAAAATATAGCATGGCATTTGCCGTCAGCCAAGAAAGAGAGATTTACAATTTCTTCTGTATGTAGTTATTGAAATTAAGAATCAAAAACAGATTTATAAATATTAATATTATTCAAAAGCTTCATCTAATATTTGCTGTCGATATTTTAAGGATGTCTTCAAATAACTAATTAATTCACTCCAGTTTTGCCCATTTAATATATCTACGACTTCGTTTAGCGGTAGCGTGATCTTTCCCCAATGCACTCTTCTAATTTCTTTTAATATCGGGCATACTCCTATGAAGTGGTGGACGTCTTCAATAGCTCGCAGATTGCATAAATTACATTCTGCATCCACATCGCGGTCAGTTATATGTGGCCTGTAATTCAAATGCAGAAGCTCGCCTCTAGCTTTAAAAATCATAGAGATTGTATCCAAACTGTTTCGGTCATGAAAGTAATTATTCTCCCCGAGGTCGTATTTAAGTATTCGGTAGGTGTACAGAGATTGGCTTTGTAGGGCTCTCGTTCTAAAAGTCTCACGAGTGGTTAACTCGACCCTTATCAACTGTTCCTGTAAAGTTCCTTTCCATGTTGTTGTATTGTGCTCCACTAGAGGGATACCATGTTCGCTACATAACCTAATCCAGTCATCGAAAAATTGACACTTAAAACGTATTTGGTGCATCGCAACTAAATGCGGAAGGCGTTGACTAGGGAACGACATTACTTTCAAAATGTATAGAAAGTGCAATCTTAGCGTAAAAACGTACAACGGTGGCAGTCCGGTTTCTAAGTATAGCATGTAGTTTGGGGTATTTTCTGGCAGCCTGAAGATTTTTTTAATAAAATATCTAAGGAGTTTTTCCGTTTCTTCGTATTGACATATACCCCAAACTTGAGCCTATGCATTATCGACCTCACTACCGCATCAAAGACCTTATATTTTACACTTGATGCTACGTTCTTTTTACACAGTATGCCTTTCCAGTTACAGTTTATTGCTTTCTTTGCCTCTCTTAACTTTTCTTGTAGATGTTTTCTGAAATCCATTTGAGGTGTTATAATCACTCCGAGGTACTTATATTCTTTCACCTTCTCTAGTTCCTTATCTAGCCAAGTCCATTTTTCACATCTCGCATAGCGACCAAACCCATTCCGGAAGACCATAATTTTGGACTTGTTGGTGTTCACTTGCAGATTCCACAGATTGCAATGATGTTGCAATCTGTTTATCATATTTTGCAACATCATTGGTGTTTCAGACAAAATTACAATGTCATCAGCGTACATTAGAACCTTTATTTTAACTCCAGCGAATTCAATTCCTCCTGGCAAATAGGTTGGTAGGTCATCCAGGAATATCGAAAAGAGTAGGGGACTCATTAGACTACCCTGCTTGACACCCATCCGAGACTCAAACCATCGCGAGACGTCTTTTCCATCCCATACCGCTGTCCTGTTCTCCTCGTAAAGGCTTTGAATGATTTTAAGAACTTTTGTTGAAACCCCAAAGTTACTTAATTTATAGAAAAGGGACTTTCTGTCAATGGAGTCAAACGCCGCCTTAAAGTCCACAAAAAACGCATAAAGTTTTTTACCCTTGTCCCGATAAGACCTGGCAATACTTGACAGTGTAAAAATATTGTCCACCGTAGAGTAGTTCTTCCTGAACCCAGCTTGGAATTCGCTGAGTAGGTCGTTTGCCTGTACCCAAGCTGTCAGCCGTTCTAAGATGATGCCCTTGAATATTTTCATCGCTGAGTTCATGAATGATATGCCTCTGTAGTGACTTGGGTCACTACAATCTCCTTTTTTAAATACGGGAAAAATTAGATTCCGTCTGAAACTGTCAGGTACTTTACCCGCATCGAAGATGAAGTTGTACACTACTCTTAGTTTTTCTAGGAACTCATTTGTTGCGTGTTTATAAAACTCGTACGGAATGCGGTCGTCTCCCGGCGCTTTATTTAACTTGCATCTATGAATGACTCTGCAGACGTCCTGTAATGAAATACTGCGATCTAATACATCGACTTTCTGGAGCGGCAGTGCATAATGCAGTTGGACTGCACTGCACGGTGGATTCAGCAACTGCTCAAAATGTTCAGCTAGAATCGATGCTTTAACTTGAGTACCCCGTGCAAATGTGGTACCGTTTATAGTTCTAGCAAGTTTCCAGAATGCACCACTGTCTCTTACCCCTGCAAGCGCCCTAGCTATATGTTGAGTGTACCTTTTTTTGTTTTTCCTTGCAGAGCGTTTTGTATGTCTTGTTTGCCTGCTGGTACATGGATTTCGCAAGATTGCTGCCTACTTCTCGTATTAATCGCAAACAGGCGAGTGCCCTTTTCCTAGCTGCTGCACATTCCCAGTCGTACCATAACTGCTTTCTTTTTAATCTTTCTGCTGATTAGAAAGGTTTAGCTGCGTCGACAATGCAGGTAGTAAGTATATCCGAGCCACGGATTGAATAAATTTCGGATTCATCTATAGCGTTAATCTTACGATTTAATAGGGACCTATATAGGGGTGCAGATCTTTCCTTCCATTGAATTTTGGGTAATAGATTCCTTTGTGGGGTGGCTGGGCGCGGGGCGGTCTCTAGATTTACGGCCACTGTTAAGGGCATATGATCCGAAAAGGTTTGACCACTCACATTTAAGTCTGTTACACACTCCATCCATTTTCCCCGCCCAAGACAGTAATCAATCGTTGAGCCTGCTGTACCTCTCATAAATGTCAAGTGACCCCGTTCGTCGCTTTTAGTTCGGCCATTTATCACTGTGAGTCCAATACATTCGCACATTTCAATAAATATTTTCCCATTCGTATCAATTTTTGTATCTTCAGCACACCTTTTTTCATTTATTGATCCTGGTAAAGATTCTGGTTCCACTTGTAGTAATTGTGCTTTCCCTATTCTTGCGTTGCAGTCCCCAATTAACAATATGTCTTCTTTACCAAACTCCAATAAGAAGTTATACAGACTTGAAAAATCCTCCCTCCACTTATTACAATTAATGTATGTTGGTATTATGTACATCCTGGCATTTTTAGTGACTATTTCTATTAACATTCGGTTTAGTTTCTTTACATAACTGCATTCAATTCTGTCGTTGATATGTTTCTTAATACCATACAAACATCCTTCGCTGGCTCTGCCATAGATAGAAGTTCGTGACGCTGGGATCCAGTGAAGTATGTAATTACGAAAGAATGTTTCAAATTTTTCCATATTTTTATCGACGAAAGTTTCAAAAAGAAGAAATATATCAAACTTATTTATATAATCGTAGAAATCTTGAAAAAGCAATTTATTACCTAGACCGGCTACGTTATAGGAAATTAAACTAAATGAAAATTTACTTAAACTAGAATTTAATTTTTTATTTAAGAGGCTGACGGCATTTTTATTAAAAACTATTTTTCTGGGTGCTATTTCCCTGAACGACATTTTGTACAGTTTTGGAACCACTGGTACTGGCCGCTTCGACTTCCAATTCGCCTTTATGTATTAGCTGCTTTAGATACGTCATCCCGCCTTCTTCATTACACGTCAGGTTGTTTGTGGTATCAAATATTCTTGTATTAATTGCATATTAATAAAGCAACCTTGAATTGCAAAAAGATTGTTGATTTTTTTATATCGAAGAATATATTCACATCCCATTTTATATTATTATTATTGTTATCAACGTCATTTTTTTTTATTATAACTAATTGTTACGAGTTGGCTAGTTCGAAATCTCATTATTCTCCTGGCCTGATAATATAAATTTAAAATTCTACACATTCATTTAGTTTTTGTCCATAAGTATTTTTTTTAATAATATTTTTTTTTAAAATAATTGCTACTACATTCATACAAATTTTGCTAAAACATACAATTATAATATTAAAAAAAATGACTACGAAGGTATTGAGAATCTGCACGAATGAATAGTACAAATCATCAATATCAAAATTCAGCTAGTTTGCCTTTATTTTTTTAGTTATTCAATTACTAACAAAAAACTACTGGACCGATTTTTCTGGAAACTTAATCAGTTCTTAGTTACGTAATTACGCGTCAAATGAACCCGGTCCCATGTCCATATCATCTTTGGTTCTCGAGATAATCGACGCGAAAGATAATTAGGAACGCACATACGCACATACGCACATACGCACATACGCACATACGAACATACGTACATGCACACACACAGACATCTCTGTAAAAACGTTGGATTTGGATTCAGGTGACCTTAAAACGTGGAGATATGTCAAAATTCGCGATTCACAAAATCGGCCCCATTACAACAACTTCCCATTGGGAAGTTAAAAATGGGATGTGAATATATTCTTCGATACAAAAAAATCAACAATCTTTTTGCAATTCAAGGTTGCTTTATTAATATGCAATTAATACAAGAATATTATGTTTGAGAAAACATTTGGAGGTAATAGTATGCTGTACATTTAACATTCAAAAAATAAATTATGACGTGGAACATGGTTGTAAGTAGAAGTTATTAACCGTAAAAGTTATTTTCGATGAAACAATGCTTTTTTTCATTTCTATAAGTACATATAAATAGTATTTATGGAAAAATATTGTTATTTCATATTTTGATAAGTCTTATCTAAAGTCGATTTCTTCCATTTTAAATCCGATTTAATTGCATATGTTGTGTATGGGCTGATTGATGTTATGAGAGCTTCATCAATTTCTGCTAGTTATTATTTTTTTGTGACAAGCCAATATGGAAATGTTTGTTGAAGATGATAAAATTCTTGAGGATATGGTTAATAATCTCCTACTGATGATTTTGGAACGGTTCAAGGTGAAAAGCGGTAGTTTTGTGATGTCAGTCTTGAACAATTCATGAAGAAAGTAAATTGTATTGTGCTGTCAGCTGCGTAGTCTGTTATCAATATTGTTGTTTAGTTACTTGTAAGTAAAGAAATGTTAATTCAGCATTCTTAGTTGATGAGTGGTATTGATGAGATATCTCCAAGTTGATGGTTTCTTGATAACGTGAAGAAGAAAATTTCATTGTTCATCAAACATCGTAGTAATTGTAGAAGCAAGTGTTTATGTGTAGGCCATTAGTGTTTGGGATTGAGTTTCATTAAACCTTTTCGTATGCGCAAAGATCTTGATCATGTAAAAAAAATAATACTTAGTAATTAAATAATGCATATTGTTTTTTTATTTCTTCCCACTGGGAAGTTAGTCGTGTGGACCTTGCGGGTCGCACCCAGACCACATTTTTATAAATGATTAAGCAGCAAGCACTTCGAAAACTTTGTCACGGTAATCCTTTGGAGTTGCGCGAATCCTTGTATGAATGAAAATGTTTGTTAAAATAAATAAATGCACATTTTATTCAGATTTCAACAGTACTACAGAGTAAATAAACCACCATTTAAGTATTGGCTAGATATCCTTACCAGCTCCTTGCCTCCGGTGAAACAAAAATTTGTGAAACTCGGCGCTTGTTTAGGTTTTTTTTTTGGAAAGAGTGGGTGGGAGTTGATAGGTTGGTTTGGAACAATCCTCTTTTTGCTTGAGATTCTTGAACAGGCGCTTTGTGGTCAATGGATAACTTGGCCAACCCCAGAGGAACAACGAAAAATCCTTCAAGATTTTTATTCTAAGTACAGGCTACCCGGTGTTATAGGGTGTAAAGATGGAACTCATGTCAATTTATTAACTCCTTCATCAAACAAACATCTATTCTACAACAGAAAGGGAAATTGTAGTTTTAACGTTTTACTTGTAAGTTAAATTTATTTCATCATATTCTAAAGTTAGAAATATTTACTGACAATGTCAGGCTCCTCCTGAAAACAACTTACATTTTCCGCCTTGTTGTTATCTCTTCGCCTACTATAAAAAAGTGAAAATTTTAGCTAAAAATATTTTCGGGGGGAATGCTGTTGCTTTAAGGCCAGATTCTATTCGCAATAGAATTAAAGTCGAATAGAATTAAAGTCGATCTATCGGTACTGGGAGTTTCTATTGGTATCGAAGCTTTTCTGTTGAAAGAATTGTCAAAAGTTCAATAGAATTAAAGTCGATTATCTGTACCGCGAGTTTCTATTGGTATCGATATTTTTCTATTCAATAGAATTTTCAATTCTATCGGAAATTCCCGGTCGACTCTTGTTTGAAAGGACTCTAAACAAAAAAAAAACGATTAACGACGAAAATAAGTATGTTTATTTGGAGTTATATTCAATTTACAACGTTTTTTATGTAAATTGATACAATTTTTACAAAAAATAGAGAGAATTTACGAATAGACGGCAAATGGAGAAATTGGTCTGCTTATTAGAAAAAAAATCCGCTTGTAGCAAAATGAATCTGTTTTTGCATATCCGGAACTCCAATCTTCTCGTTAAAGAACAATTTGGATTCCTCTTCTTCTCGCGTGTATTGAAACTTGATCCTAACCTAGGACAAATATATATATTCTTCAACTACATATGTACATCGATGAGCTCGCTTAAGACAATAGATACTGTTGAATGTCCAAAGGAAAGGTTATAGTCATTGATAATGCAGAATCTCAATAGTTTTATAATTATGGGAACCGAAGAAGTCCTTTCACACACACACACACAACAATTATTTCAAATGCCATTTTAATCTTCTCTCTTCTGTGTCGAAGTGTTGTCAGTATTTCAACTCGTCGTACATTTTCTAATTAATCCTCAAATACATTTAGCCAAATAAATCTCATTATTTTGAAATTAAAATTGCACTTATAATAATTCAAACCAACTACTTCTTTATACACACCAACAAAACAGACGGAGATTTGACACTTGAGTTGAAAGCTCAGCTTTTTCTTTTCTATTTCAGAGAGTCGATTCTATTTCAGCAATTCTACTGCAATCCCCGGTACCAATTTTGAGCTTAATAGAATCGACAAAAGTCGAATAGACTTTTTGCGAATAGAATTTCGCGTCAAGCCCTAAGGCTGATTATATTAGTAAACTCCCTTAAAAAAGTAAACTCCCTGAAAACAAAAATACTCACATCTTTGACTCACTATAACGTGTTCTGTCATCTCAAATTTCGATAGTGAATGCTCGATCACGAGAGCGGTAATGCCGAATCCTCACATTTCGACTGCGGTAATTCGGCCCCAGCTGTGGAATGCAAATCTACTAACCTGACGGAGGCGTTTTTTGGCGACCAGTTTTTGGAATAACTCTTGAAAAATTAAAAGCCTCAAAAATCGCCAATTGCCGTTTTAGAAAAACGCCACAAACGGAATAAGGGTGATTGCCTTTTCGACACACTCGTCGGAAAAGACGCGTCCCCGGCGGTGATTGGGGTGAAGGTGATTAGGTTCGAAATTGAACGAATTTCGTTAATAAAACAACTACCGATAACATTTGTAATTATTTAGTTTGGTTTTCTTTGGGGGTGGGGGGTTAGACAAAAACAAATATCAACACTGCTTGGAACAGAGTAAACCATTTTATTTTGCTTTTTCCATTCGTTTTCAGTTCTCAGCTCTCTAAGCATCCCTTTTAGGCACCCTTAGCTGCTGTCACCTCACTGTGCCATCTCTTTATACGATGGACACCAACGGCTGCCGAGTATTACTGCTCCATGATAGCGTTTGTCTTGTTTAATGTCTGTTCCAATAGTACTATGTTTGTTCTCCACAGTTGATCTTTTTTCCGAAGTTTGATTTCGCTTTGTCGACGCATTTCAATGGCGGTTATCGTTAAAATTGATGGGCAACTAGTTCTGACGGAGCTGGTGTGGGCGACTAATAGTGTGTTTTTGGAGGTGTAACCGACGCTTGATATACTGACGGCGTTGATGATGCTGGTGGTGGTGTTTGAACTCGTTGACCAGTTGATATAGTGTTGTCTTTACAGCACGTGTTTCTGATTTAACCTCTTTCTGCTGTTGTTTTTTTGTGCATTGTCTGGAAAATACATTTTAAAAAATCTTTACTTTATTGAAGGTAAACAGAGAAGGTAAAAATGAAAGTATGTATGTATAACAAAAGAATTAAAGATAAACCATGCATGATAAGCGAAAATTAAATAAAAAAAGATTAAATTTAAAAAAGTGAAGGAAAATGTCTTAATAGCGGCTCACTGTAGAACGAATGAAAGGTAACTCTGTTAAAGCCTGACTGGAGTAGCCAGAGACTACAATAAGCAAAAACTTTCCAGAATTTCCCTGAAGACCGAGGTCTACCTTGCACTGGAGTCAATTTCTTAACTAACAACTTGTACAAATAAGGTGCGCAGATGATGTCGCTACCTCCATCAAGTATCCAGTACCCGCAGACATACGTTGCCAATTTTTACGGATAAACGGACCCAAAACCAAGGGCGGAGTCTCCCTATACGGTCACAAGGTTATCCTCCTTCGTTTTTATACTTTCAACTGGGTCCACGTTTACCCTTCACATAGAAATGCTCGGATTTCTTGTACTGACATCCGTACCTGGGTATCCATCTGCGTATAATGTGGGCAAATTCTTAGTTAAAGAAACTCTCACTCCTCCTCTAATACTTCGCATTTTGAAAAAACCATGTTATCACCTTTCGTTGACGATATCCTACCGTAATTAGACCTAATATTCATCCTTTTTGCCTCAATTTGCCATAAAAAAACAGGAAGATATTTCTCCGCCACAGTTTCAATGTTATTCCAGGGAACGGGAGACACTTGTTTCCTTTTATCTAATTCACACAACGGCACCGAACTTTATTGTCACGCATGCTATAGGTCGGCAATTCTAATTGATTTGCATAATTTGAATTTGAAATGTTGCATTAATTAAAAAAAAGACTCGGGAAAACTTACTTATTAAGTCCAAATTTTAAACGCTGTACAAATTCGTCGGAAAAATCAATAAGACCCGCAGGAGTTGGATTATCCATTGAAACACCTCATGTTTCTGCAGATGATTAATTAGCACCCATTTATTCAGTATTTTTTGTTTGCACTTTTAACGCCGTACACAACTTTTCTGGAATCGATTTTACATATTTTTTTTTCTTGCGCTACTCGATACAGTTCTCATCCTAAAGTGGAGACGAAATTCGTCTAATGAGTAAGCTGGAATGACTTCCTCGTAGTAGTTGGGGTTCCTGACTGGTTCATCAAGTATCCCATACAGCATTGGATTCTGAAGAACTAGCGATGGACACAGTAAATCGTTTACAACAAATATTGCAACTTGACCTAGGATATGAATAGTTTATTTTTGAAAGTCATTTACATGTATAAATAATATTATATTACTTACAGAGGATCTCATCTTCCATTTGTCGCACTTATGTACATATGTACATATATATCTTTATTTACTTATTGATTTCTTTTGCACTGAAATTCACAATTTATTGATATCAAGTAAAATCAGAAAGTAATTATGTCAAATATGACACACGAAAAGATGTGAAATGTCACCTACTATTTCAGTCAGTTTGCCGTTCCATATGCCGTTCCATATGTAGGCCTAGAATTCGGAACGCGCCCAGTGTTCCCACTCTGAGTGTGTAATAAGTAGTGAGTGAGTGTCGCTGCCAACATTTTGTAGCGCGACATTAATTTTGGGTTCTATATAGCGTTGCCAGACGTCCCGGATTTTAGACATAAATACAACTTTCCAGAGTTCCATATACATATATCTCCATATATCACGGAAACCTGTTGATAAGAGATGATTATGGGTGCATAGAGATGCCAGATCTGAAAAAATTGCCTGAGGGCATTTTGACGTAGAAAAAAAAATAGTTTTGAAATTTTAATTTCATTTAATATATTACATTAACATTTGGTTTAAATAATAATCTTTTATTTCATATTTGTAAATTTTTTGGAAGTTTTACATAGTGAATGATTTATATTATACAATACGTATTTTATCGGTCTGCCTTTTATGCAATTTGTATATATGTAAGTTAAGTTATATTTGTCTTTTTCACACTACTCGTACGAGTTAATATAGAATATGCTAGAAAGCTGAAGTATAATTATCAGCAGTTATCAGAAGAAGCTATTTTCGAAACTATTTCCGTTTTTCCAAACGCGGTTTCGCTATATTCCTTACTTACCTGCAACTCATCGAAAAATTTTGTTTTACAATAAGCTCGGCTTACAATACTGCCATAGAAAGCTGATTTCGGCCAACTCGCCATGAGTTTTTCATGAAACTGGAAATTCTTTAAGAGCTAGCATTAGACATTGACAATGAAACTCAAAATTGCACATCGCTACCAAATTTGGAACTATGTTGCTTTTGAAAAAACCAACCCAATTTTTACATCGTTTTTCTCATCCAAATCTCGACGGGACACTTGCGGGACAAAAGTCCTTTAACAGGAAGTTCTCGCAGTGAGCGGGACGTCTAACATCCCTCTGGGTGCATAAGTAAATTCATAGCCTATTAACTCACTTCAACTTACAAATTTTATTTGGCTGCATTACTCGTTTCTCCTCTGTAGGCAACCTTATGTTATTCCGTTTCTTCATCATCTTAACAATACCTAACAATACAGGTACCTTTGTTAATTTATGCCTTCAGGGCTTGAAGTATTTGATAATTTGTGAAAATTAGTTCAACGAAGAAACAAGATTAATTAGAAATCCCGGAAACCTGTTGCTCTCGCTCGTGCGTTCGTTTAAAAGATACGTGCATGTATACGGTGTATAAAGTAGCTCAAATACAATGCCGTGATTTTTTTTTAAAAGTTTAGGTAGCTCCAGTCCAAGCAAAGGCGGCAGTGAATTTTATTTTTGCTTGTACGGAGGCGCGATATATCGTTTTAAGGAGTTCTTTTTTTTAAAATGGTAGCCCTTCTTCGGTTTTCCAAACACATGAGAACAACTATTTTTGGATCAATACCGTTATTGTTGCCTGCTTTTTATATCTCAAATCTTTTTCGAGATATCACAATTTACACAATCCATTTGCCTATCTGACGAAACTTCTGGAATAATTGGGTTAAAAAAGCATCACTCATTTTCAGAAATATATTTTTGTAAGGTACGTACATACATGTACGTATGTATACATCTTGAACTTTCCGTATAATGCATTTCGTCTGAGCCCTCGGATACTTTATAAATAGATTGCCCGCATTCCATCACCCTAAGTACATTTCATCACTACACTCTCCATAACCTGTGGAAATTTGCAACACGTGAGTCTGAGAGGAAGTAAGGTTATATACTTGGTTTCCTATCTATCTTTGCAATGGTGTACTGAGCTTCTTGCAAAAAGGTTTAAACTTCTATATTCATGGGTAGTGTTGGTGGTGGCTTAAGTAAATAGTGCGTTGGATCGCTGAACGGAAGGTTCGACGTTCGAATCCCAGAAATACCAAGAAGATTTTCCACGGTCCCACCTCTTGCGAATGTCTGACAAACGTCCGAGAGTAATAACTGAGAGAGAGAAAGCTTCAAAATTCGCCTTTCGGATATGGCTTTAAACTGCAGGTTGTGTAAAAAATATAACACGCACAACATGAGTACACATAATAAGCTAGGCCCGAGGACATATGTTCTGTTGCGCTAATTATTTGTATTATTTTTTGTCAATATTACCTCAGTATTTAAGTATATTCTAAAAAAATATATTTCAACACTCCACTCTCCACTTATCCTTCTATATACATGGCCCGTGTCATTCCAGAATTATTTCTGACAAGGCTGAGTAAAAGAGACACTTTTTAACTCTCGAAACTATAAGTGGAGAGTTTGAAAAGGGCCAAAGTCTCTCTCTTAGATTATATTCTCATTCTCCAACTATCACTCACTATCATGCATTCTGCATCTCTATCACCTGACCTTGCTTATTTTGGCAAAATAAAATCGAAATGGGTTGCGCAAAGGAGAGACTCCCAAACTCGCACACACACGTAAACAGGCACGTGTTCGATGTGGGCAGCATTGCATATGATGACCTTCAACATTTCGTGGATGTACGAATATGCATGCGAAAGAAGAAATACCGATTAAGGACCCGGGGGATTCAGGGGAATATGAACAGAAAATCGATAAAATTAAAGGAAATTTCTGTTGGTCGAAATAAAGACCATTTGGGCAAAGGGCAAAAGTTGTATATACGTGTTCAGCGTTGTCGTTGGTCGTTCTGTGGATTGTGGCTGGTTTTCATTTCAATTACATACCTTCTCAGTGGAGTAGTTTGTTCATGCTGTGGACTGCTGCAGATTTTCCTCCACAATACATAGGCTGCTGTTGGTGAGCATAGGCACACACCTTGATGGCAAAGACTCAAGAAACATGTCTGGTGTTGTCGTCTTTTCTTCTGTATATTCCTGCTGACTTTCGTTTATAATACACTATAATCTTCCGGCGTAAATTGTGCGTGTATTGTTCTCGTTCTCTGGACAGCCGCTAGTTTTCATTCACTTTACATGACCTGCTTTGTGGCGTAGCTTATTTATGTTTTCGACTGCTGCTGGTTTTCATTCTTGACACATAACCGGTTGTACAGGCTGCTGTTCTTGAGTCTTGGCAAAGACTCAAAAAATTTCTGGCTGTCATCTGTTCTTCTGCATACTGCTGCTGTGTTTTATTCGATTTTATTTTATTTTATACATTATTTTCGTTCTCTAAACTCCTTCAGCACATAACTTTCATTCTCAGCACATAACTTTCTGCTCAAGCTGATAACAAACAACTTGATATGTTAGCTGTAAAGGTCCATTCGTAGTTCAACGACCGGCGAAGTGGCAAGCTGTGAACAAACCATTTTTATGCGAATACTTATGGCGAAATGCGGAACGCAACCCACATTTGCTCGACCAAAACATTCGCGATAGTTTAACCTCACAATTCCCTTTTTTTCTGGATTGCTGTTATTGTGAATGAAATGTAAAAATTTGCAAATATTTGCTTGTTTGTATTCGCAAGTCGCTCAACTGTGAACGGACCTGCTCTTCTATATTCTGCTGCTGGTTTTCATTACTGACGTGTGTATAACCTGCTGCTTTAACCGATGTTGGCGATTCACACAATTTGGTGTTTTGTCTGTAAAGGCTCAAAAGGCTCAAAAAATGCACAAGTCCAATTGTCATCATTTTTCTGCAGACTGCTGCTTGTTTAGTTTTCCTTTACAATACATTACCTGCTCAGTGCCTTATATCATTCGTTCTCTAAACCGCTGCTGATTGTCTTTTTTTGTAAAGTCCATCTCCAAACTGTTCTCACTGAACCAAAGAAAATGAGGAAACATTTTTTCAACCCCCGCAAACGATTAAAACTAGTCATAAACGCAGAGATTTTCTTTCATCTGCCACTTCCTATTGCACAAATCAATAATTTTTCATCCACCCCAATCGGACACAACATACTTACGTCAGCTTAGTTATGTGTGTCACTAAGAAGAAATTACTTTCGTACTTAAAATTAAAAACTGCACAAGACATACATTACGCCAACCGGTCCCTACCATAGACAACATCCTCTCGCCATAATTATCTTACTTCACAATCTTCCACCCTTGAGTGTGTGAACATTTTTTTGGCTAACCCACCCCTTACTTCTTTACTTAACACAATCAAACTGGGCGATGGTCCCATAATATCAGATCCATTCACAATCAAAACCAGAGAAAATGAATTTTTTTTAGATTAGATAAGATAGTTTATTTAGCTAGGTTTGCTATTTTTGCAATTTCATTATATTATATATATATATATTTTAAGAATTCCTTAATTTAATAATAATTTTTTATAAAATTTAATGAAGCTCGTTTAAATTGATCAAAGTTTGTTTCAGTTTTTACATTATTTTGAAGTCCATTGAAAATTTGTATTCCTTTGTAAAATAACATACAAAAGCGGGTACCCGGCGTGCGTTGCTGCACCTAACAAAAGAAATACATGTTTTTCACTACTAAAGAAAATAAAATTTTTACTAAAATTTTACTATTATTATATTTTTGTTTTTTTGAATATCTCGTAGTACTGAACGTTGGCTGTACCCCAACTTTTATTAACAATATAAGAAGAGAGGTGTTGGACATCACATTTGCAACCCCACAAGTGATCCGCCTTACATCGAATTGGAGAGTTTCTAACGAGACGTTCATACACTACCATAGATGGATAAATTTATACCCTGCTATAAGACACAAAACGAAAATAATAGCTAGAAATCCCAGAACCACTTTTGTTGTAATTTACATTAATTGCCGTGCAAGGCAGCAAGGAAGGATGGCATACCCCTGCCTTCCTTCAGAAGGAGATAGAATTTTTTATCCCCACCTGATGAGTGAATCTTTCCTTAGTCTATTTGCCAACCTAGTGGCAGGAAGCAAGGGTGGTGTTTTTACCTAAACCAAGAAAAGGCCTTAGTACGGCAAAGGGATGCAGAGCAATTAATTAAACATCTTTTTACTAAGAATTTTGGAAAAGATTTGTGAGCAAATCGGATCAAACCTACCGACCTTCTCTATGAGAAAGGACCAGAATGCTTACACCAAAAGCAGATCCATAGAAACAGCTCTCGTTGACGATGTTTACACATCTGATGATGTCCTCCAGTATAAAAAAACGGATTTTGGCGACTTCGCGGACCTCATCTTACGAAGTACTCAAATTCATCTTTTGCCTCACTGTCTTCTCGTCTCTGTCATTCAAGTCTTCTTCCTTATTTGGCTATAGGGAAGAATTTGATTAGTGGACAGACAAAGACACACATAGGAAGACAACAAGAGTGAGTGGTACTAATATAGTTGCTTTTACAGATGTAATATATTGTTTAGCATGTTTATACAGGAACCATATTTTTAACTTGCGGTGGGTGAGTTTGGATTATACATACATATTTCATTCTATTAATAACTCTTTGCTTACTATTGTTGTTTTGGTGGTGGGTAGTGTAAGGGGTTTATATTTTTGGTAGTTTGAAAGGGAGAATGTTTAAAATTTATAATTGAGTAATTTCTTTTAATAATTTGACTGCAAGAAAATATGTGTGGGTGTGTATGCATTTTTATAAATGGAAACGGCACTCGTGGTATTATCATATTCGTCATCGTACTTGTGCAGTAGGAGTGAGTACGGCTGACTACTGGGTGTTTTTTTTTTGTGTTTGATTATTTTCTGTAGTGTGTAGAATGTGTAGTTTTCCGCGAAATTTGGTTATAGGCAGTGTTGTTTGTAGGGCTAATTTCTAAGTTCCATTGTTTTAAATTTAGATTTATTTTCGTGTATGGGGGATGGTATGAGTGGGATCTGTAAAGATGAAGTTTCGCTGGTAAAGTTTTCCTTGGCGATTCACTACTAGGCTGCAGGCAGTTTTTGGTAATTACAAATACAATACTGGGGAACTGCCAAAAGCATAGAAGATCTCGTAGTTCTAAATGTTGGTTGTGATCCAGGTTTTATTAACAATATAAGAAGAGACGTGTAAGACATCACCTTCACATCTCCAAACGTGATCCACCTTACGTCGAATTGGAGTGTTTCTAACGAGACCTCCATACCCTACCATAGATGCATAGAGTTATACCTTGCTATAAGGTACAAAACGAAAATAATAGCTAGAAATCCCCGAAGCAGTCACCACTTTTGTAGTAATTTAGAAAACAAAACAGGAAACCTGCGGCTGGTTCCAATTCCTAACGCCAGGGTCCTAAATATAAAGGCTAACTTAATACAGTATGCTGTCAAACTATCTTTCGTGAATTCAGGCACTTTTTAAACTTTATCAGGAAACCTTAAACCAAAAACATAGTCCGTAGAGTGGAGAAGGCACAAACAAAAGAAGCAAGTTAGTAGGCTTCTCAATAGGTGCATGAGTAGCCAATACGACGATGACTGGGATACTTTTATATACTTTTTTGACTATGACCGCTTGGAGAAATTCGTGCAAAAATTACATTAGCAAAATCGATGGGACAAGGGGTATCGCGCGAATCAAGAAGATTCTCTTAAAGGAGTACAAGGAGATTGTTTCAATTTCCATTTACTCCATGTATCGCATATAGCTACAGAGCCGAAAGAGCAAACCAGTAATATATAAACTCCTACAAGATAACGCTCGCTCCGTACAAGGCATTATTCATCGTATTTTTGCAGTAAGAGTGATAACGCTTGACTACTGGATGTTTTTCTTTTGTGTTTGATTATTTTCTGTAGTGTGTAGAATCCGTTGTTTTGTTTGTAGGGCTGATTTGTAAGTTCCATTGTTTTTAATTTAGATTTCATTTCGTATATGGGGGATGGTATGAGCGGGATCTGTAAAGATGATGTTTCGCTGGTAGTGTCTTTCCTGGGCGATTCACTACTATTCTGGAGGCAGTTTTTGCTGATTACAAGTACTTGGAGCAACAGACGTATATAGTCCACGGCCTAGCTTCCCGCGACCATTCGTTTTGTGCGTGTTATATTTTTTACACAAATATACAGTTTAGTGCCATATCCGAAAGGCAAGTTGAGAAGCTTTCTTTTGACAGTTATAACTCTCGGACGTTTGTCAGACATTCGCGAGAGGAGGGACCGTGAAAAAACTTTTTGGTGTTTCTGGGATTCGAACATCGAACCTCCCGCTCAGCGATCCAACGCACTAACCACTTGAGCCAAGTCACTTTTTATGATTAGCTGTTTAAATTCTGGACGAGGAAGGATCTGTTCCGGCAGAAGTTATTAGATGATATCATGCTACCTTCCCTCTGACTCTCCGACATCACTACCGAGTCCAGAGTTAACTGAAGTCATAAAATAGTCTAAATCTAAAGAAGGCAGCTTCTTCGTGTGAAAGGACACCAATGTGCGCCACATGGCATGGGGAAGTTCCAAAACATAGAAGATCTCGTAGTATTAAACGTTGGTTGTTCCCCAACTTTTATTAACAACATAAGAAGGGAGGTGTTGGAATCACCTTTGCAAATCCAAACGTGATCCACCATACGTCGAATTTAGAGTTTCTAACGATACCTCCATACCCTACCGTAGATGGATAAATTCATACCTTGCTATAAGACACAAAATGAAAATAATAGCTAGAAATCCCAGAAGCACGGACTGAAACCACTTTGGAGGAAAATAAAGAACAGAACAGGAAACCGGCGGCCAATACCTAACGCCAGGGTCCTAAATATTAAGGCTAGCTTAATACAGAATGCTGTCAAACAATGTTTCGCAAATTCATGCCCTTTTAAAACTTTCGCAGGAAACGTTAAACGATAACCATAGCCAGTAGAATGGAGAAATGCACGAACAAAGGAAGCAAGTTAGAAGACTTCTCAATAGGGGCATGAAAGCAAATAGTAGAAGTGTGTATTGAAGCGCTTGAGCGACAGTTAATGACTGATATATGATCTTTGTTATTAGTGAATAACTAATAGAAGTAAGCATATATATATAGGTGTGAGTATATGAATGCATGCAAGTCTAAGACTTAGTGTAACATCTCCCTTTTTCATATAGATATTATGCTTGCTTTTTTCATCTAATAATTATTTTGATTAGACTTTATTTGACATCACTTACTGGCAAGCATGATGTTACCAGATTACAATGTAAATCAAGTTCTTTATCAAAATCCGACATAGCTTCTTTTGAAAGAGGTGCCATTTAAGTTGTAAGCCTGTAATTTCAACATAAGCCTTTGATGGAACAATGGTATCAATGGTTTATGGTTAGTTTCCACTAAACCCTCATTTCCAAAGACAAAATTATGAAATCGAGAAGAACCAAGAAGTATTGCGAAGAGTTCCTTCTCAATTTGCGCGTAGTTCCTTTGATAAATTTTTAAGGTAGCTGAACCATAGGCAATCAGCTCCTACAGCTGATTGAGATGCATCAACTGATGATTTTATGGGCTTGCTACTAACAAAGTACGTTAACACTGGAGCTTCTGAAATCAGAGATTTAAGATTAAAGAATTTATTTTCATGCTTCCCAATGCCATTCAACTTCTTTACTTAAAGGTTGTCTGAGGTTTTCGTTTTGAAATGCTAACCCTTTAATAAAACACCCTAGGTAATCCACCATACATAAAAACATTTGAAAATCTTTTAAACAGCTTGGACGTAGCATTTTTTATTGCTTCTTTTTTACTTTCATCAGGACGAACTCCTGATCTGTTGAAGATGTGACCCATATATATTATCTAATTAACACAGATAACCGATTTATTTTTATTAAACTTGACACCTATTTCTTGAGCTTATTTTAGAACCATTTCCAGATATTTAACATGTTTTTCTTTCGTATCAGCATATATTAAAAAATCATCTACATAAATCATTACGTTAGGTCTGTAAGAAATTTTTTTTATTATTACGGAATAAAAATATTCCGCAGCAGCGACGAATACGCACGCCGTTGGTTCATTCTCAGGTACAATCACCCCTAAATTTTCCATTCGTCCTAATTCAGCCCGGAGTTCCTTTTTTTTATGAAATGGTATTTTTTGCGGTGGTTCAACAACTGGTGAAACATTTTGCTTAAGAACAAATCGAACTTGCTCCTAAGACATCCCAAACCATTAAAAACCACTTTATATTTTTCAATTATTGTGCCTGACGTGTTGATATCATTATTATCTTGAAAAAAAGCAATATTTTTAATACAAACCAAATTAAATTTCACGGAAGAATCTAGTCCAATGATAGTTTTATAATTCATATGTATTTACAATATCAAAATCTAACGATATATTTTCATTTTCAAAGATTTAGTTTTTTACCAGAGAATGTTAATAAGTTTACATTGGTTTCTCTTATTAGATTTTTATTTAATTTCAATATTTTAAATACCTTATACGATATTATATTGCCCTGTGCCACTGTATCCACTTGTACTTCTATGGCTGTTTTATTTATTTCAATCTTCACGTTCCATGTTCTAGTGACTGTTGACTTCTTAATATTCCTAATGAATAGGTCTTCTTCATAATCTTCTTCTTCTGATGACCGTGATTCTATGTTGTTAACTCTTCTATTTGTTGATATTTTACACATTTTTTCATAGCGATTTCTGCCTTTGCATTGATAACAGATTGCTCCCCTTCAGGACACTTATTCATATTATGTCGTTGTCCGCATCTGTTGCACGAGTTTTGTTGATATGTCTGTCCTCCGCTATTTTGGTGTTGATTTAGACTCTTGCTGTTTTCTCCTCTTTTCTGTGTTTGCCTTTGTTGCTGTCTCTTTTTTCTTGAATACCGCCAATAAATTCTACTTGTTTGCTCCCTTCTTCACCGCTGCCTCTCACATGTACATTGAGCTCCTATGACTTCTCTTTTGCAAAGTTCTAGAGCCTCTGTAATTTGAATAATTTCCTCCAAACTTTTTTTTGACTCATTTAATTTATTAATTTAATTTTGCCTGAACAAAATTGTGACGATTTAATCCACATTTGTATAAATATTTCTCTGATTAAATAATTTTTAACGTACTGAACTCACATGATTTACTTAGGTTTTAAGTGCCGTTAAGAATTCATCTATTGTTTCATTGTCGTGAAAAAAAATAAAACCGTTCCATTATAATGTTCGATTAAGGCACAAAGTACTGATAACATTTTTCCGCTAACTCTGTATGTTTACAGTTTCTTCACTCACATCAAAAGAATCAAAAATTTCAAAACAGTCCGCTCCTAAATGATGGAGTAGGAGTGAATATCGGTTGTTTGCAGTAAATCACCCGCTGCCAGAAAAATCGTAAACAGTTTATACCACGTTTCCAATATGTAGTTAAATTTGAAGATTAAAAATCTAACGCCCGTAAATTTCCACTATCTACTGCGATTTGATTATAGTTATTAACTACTTTCCTTTTTGTTTCTTGAGAGTCCGGCATTTTAAGTGTAGGTATATGAATGCATACAAGTCTAACACTTACTGTAACACAAATGCGACGACAACTTTGAAACTTTTTTTTTTCATCCTTTATATACAAATATAGGTACAATAAATTAATGAATTTAGTTACAGTATTCTATTTCAAATAAGGAACTTAATGGGTACAAGAACAATACAGACTCATTCTGTAGTCATGAAGTGACTAGAGGCGAAATACCGTTTTATATAACTTAATTCTATAATTTTTGGGATTGTGGGGTAAACTTGTAATTTTATCTAAACTTATTAAGTATCAAATTATAGTTCATTATAGCCAATTAATAATGAGAAAAAAAAAGGATAAAGTTTTAGTTCTACTAAAACATATTTATTCGTAAATTATTGACCTCCGAGCTATCCATTGTGATAAGCCATTTTTTTACTTTGGTATGGTAATTTATTGAAAAGCTTAGGTGCTGAGACAGTAAAAAAGTTCATATGGTAGGTTCTGTTTGAGGCTGGCACATTAACTAAAGCTTTGTTATTAACTCTCAGATGGTATGAGTTAGAGCTTCGAATGGTACAAGTATAACCGCTTCGCATAAAGAATATTTTGAGTACTTTATAGACATAGAGATGATTTAAAGGCACAACACGAAGGTGACAAAACAACGGCCAGCTGCTTGTTAATCTATTTTTATTACAGATAATTCTGATTATATGTTTCTGAGCTAAAATCAGAGGTTCAAGGGTATTGTAGTAAGCTCCTCCCCAACATGATAAACCATACAGTAGCTTCGAGCATACAAGTCCGTAATATATTTTTAGTAATAGTTTTTTTGAGCAATATGGTTTCAGCAAGTACATGTTCCGAGTTACAGACATTATATACCTGCTACATGTGCCTTCCAATTCATATTTTTGTCAATTAACACACCTAGATATTTAAAGCTATCGACCGGTTCTATTTCAAAACAATTGGAGGAATAAGGAACATTTGAGTTATAATTACCTTTACCACAAGTGTGAGAAGATAAACAAAGTTTTCGCATCCAGCTGAGTGAATCGGAGTTTTGTAGACTACAAATCATAATTTTGGTTTATTCACTCACTAAGAGTCCATGCTTTGCGAACCATTGTCTTAAACGGTGAATATCGTTTTGCAATTTTACCAGCGATTCAAACAGATATTTATCAACATATGTAAAACCCAGGTCAATAGCGAATGCTGTAATGTTGCTTGCAAAAATTTTGGTGAAATATGGAGTGAACATATATTAAAAACAAAATGGGACCCAAAACCGAGCCTTGAGGTACACCGATATCTATTTCCGACACCTTACTAAAAATATCTTCGAGTTTAACTCTTTGAGATCTTCCTCCCAAATATGAAGTAGACCAATTATCCACCGAACCCCTGAATCCTGCTTTATAGAGTTTATCTAACAGAATATTATGATTGACCATATCAAAAGCCTTTGTCATACCAATAATTAAGATACTACAATATTTCCGTTATTAAAACCCACACATATTTCACTGCATAATTTCAATATGGCGTCTTCAGTGGATTTGCCTTTACAAAAAATAAATTGTGCATTGTTAAAGAATCTGATTGAATTAAAAAAAGATATCGTACGGATTTATTACCTTTTCAAATAATTTGGAGAACGTTGGTAGCAAGGAAATTAAGTTTGTATTGGCCCATACGTTTTGATTGCCTTTTTCGAAAAGTGGTATGACTTCAGCAGTCTTCAAGGAATTAGGGAAAATGAAATAGCTGACACTCACATATAAATTTATAAGTCAATATGTCTACTACGTACCAGGCACTGCACTTAAGGAAGCAATTTGTAATACCATCGGATGTACTAGAACGCTTGTTGTCAAGCCACATAATGTATTTATATATTTCACCCGCGGTAAATGTCTCGAAAACAAAGCTATTGGTTTGAAATACTTCGCCAGCTAAACCCGAATAAGGGTCACATCCGCAAACAATTTGAGGGGGAGGTGGTTTCGACGCAGAGGCAACAGTTGCAAAGTATGAATGAATTTATTAAATTCATTAGCTATATGCTTACACCAAAGCAAGCCTATGGGAACAGCTCTCGTGGACGTTGTTCACACAATTGATGATGTCCTCTAGTGTAAAAAAAGTGGTTTTGGCGTCTTATTTGACCTTATCTTACGAAATACTCAGAAACATCTTTTGCCTCACTGTCTTCTCCTCTCTGTCATTCTCGTCTTCTTTATTTGGCTAAAGGGAAGAATTTGATTAGAGGACAGACAAAGACACACATAGGAAGACAATAAAAGTGAGTAGTACTAATATATGTAGTTGCTTTTACCGAGGTAATTGCGGTCTCCCTCTCTCCATACTGCGAGAAGAATTGAGCTCTATATGTTGTTTAGCCTATTTATACATTGAATATATTTTTGCATGGCGGTGGGTAAATCTGAACTATTCTACTCCCTGGATTAGTTTTATTAACAATATAAGAAGAGAAGTGTTACACATAACCCTTACAACTCCAAACGTGAACCACCTTACGTCGAATTGGAGAGTTTCTAATGAGACCTCTTTAAACCATGCTATAAGACACAAAACGAAAATAATAGCTAGATATTCCAAAAACCCCATGGCAGGAATAAAGGGTGGTGTTTTTTCCTAAACCAACGAAAGTCTGCATCAATTAGTATGGCAAAGGGATGCAGAAGAACTAGTTTAACAACTTTTTTACTAAAATTTTTGGAAAGGATTTGCGAACACATCAGATAAAACCCACCCATCTTCTCTTTGAGCATAAGCCAGTATGCTTACACCAAAAGCAAGTTCATATAAACAGCTCTCGTGGACGTTCTTCACACATTTGATGATGTCCTCCAGTATAAACAAGCGGATTTTGGTGACTTTCCGGACCTCATCTTACGAAATACTCAGATTCATCTTTTGCCTCACTGTCTCCTCGTCTCTGCCATTCTCGTCTTCTTCTTTATTTGGCTGTAGGGAAGAATTTGATTAATGGACAGACAAAGACAAACATAGGAAGACAACAAGAGTGAGTAGTGCCATTGTATATGAAACTTATAGTACTATCGCAGATAATAAATATACCCAGATGTCTCATTCATATGGGAAGAAGTGATATATGAAAACGAAATTCACTAAAAACCAAGCTTTTTAAAAAGCTTAAACTTCTTACAAAAGGGGAAAAACAGAACACAGAACATTTGTTTTTTCTGCTCACTTTTTAGTCCATCGTGTCACTCACACATACCCTTGTTTACCTTTACTGAAAAAATAAAACAAAAAAAATATTTTGTGCAACTGCGGTCACGGAGTTCTGATGCCGACAAGTTGGTAGGATATGGAGTATAGATCGTATATATATATATGTATATGTGCAAATGGTTGGGCTTGTGTTATGTGTGCTTGTTATCTGTATGTATGTACCTTATTTTCAGCACTTGATTAAAAAAATAAAAACTGTAAACTTTGTGGACACAAATTTGCTCTGAAAATGGGTATGAATATGAGTTTTGCATACTGCATTTTATACTTATTATTTATGATCTTATAGTAACTGATCACTGCTCTTGGCCTATTTAAGTGAAGGTGACTAATGTTCAAAATTATTATAAAAAAAACTAACGAACTTAACAAAATAATCATTAACTTAAATTAGTTAATAATAATTATCGAAGAGTTCTTATTTTTTTGTCGGCGAGGGAAGGACATTCACACAGCAGGTGGCAAACAGATTTCTCCTCGTACCTGTAGCTTGTGCATTGGTCGATGTAAACTATACCGAGATGCTTCGCATGAATAGCAGTGGCATGGGGCTCAGTAATGATCCCAGAGATCACCTGTGCGCCACCCACGCTTAACCAGGGAGAGAGATCTAGTCTTGCTGCAGACCGGTCGTAAGGTTCAGCGTGCGTAGCTTAACATTGAGCTTAAATTTTTTTTAGAGAGGTGAGTGGAACCCTTATAAAGAGGACAGCCTATGACGTATGCAATTGTGGCCTCCTTCTTACAAGTTCATCAGCTTTCCAACGCCTACAATGTCTATCCATAGCACGCAGTGCTATCCAGTACTAACACTGTTCTAGTACGATAGACTCGTTGACAGTTAAATGCTGCGACGCTGCCTTACAGACCCTGGCCGGACAAAATGAGTTAAAATGTGGGTGGGCACCCGGTCACCAAGGTATTGAAGGCAAAGTATCGGCGAACGAGCTAGCTGGATCAAAATCCGCGTTTATAGGATCAGAACCGTATTGCAGAGTCAATTGGGATGCTGCCTTAGGGCAAATTAATGATTGGGAATACCAACTTCTTCTTGAACGCTGGGAAAATGTCCCTGGCCTAGGCCACTAGGCTAGGCCTGTTCGCTTACGACTTCTGTAGAAGCTGCAGAAGAGGAGGAAGAATCTTCTTCTTTGTACGTGTGAAACTCTCTCCGCTCGTAGGAAACTGCATTTAGTTGCCTTCTTCTTCAACAACCTTGGCGAACTGGCTAATGTTAGCATTAGCAGCCTCCAGCGCTTCATAACTAGCTCCTCCTAGTTCAACGGGTAGCAAGCTCTCTTTGGAGATGCCGATTCTGTGGCAACACAATGGACCTTACTGGTCTAAATGAGGTTGCATATTTGCAGCTCGCCACGTCAACCTAACCTAAGCTATGTATATAAAATGTAGGTGGATACCGGACCCTGCAGTTTCCCTTTTCGTCTACCTTCCACCAGTCACAGTATATGTACATATGTTCCACGTCTTTCAGACAAGTCTGCAGGTATTATCTTCCTGCTTAGGTGGCGCTATGGAACCTGAGCCTCAACCAATAAACCTCTACCGCTATCCCGAAAGAAGTGAGGTCTGTCAGCTTTCTAAAGGAATGTGAAGCACTGATTCACAAAAGAAGAAAACTCCTGGATGCTTACCAACTATTAGAAGAAAATCCACTCCAGATACTCTGATTCCGGGTAGCATAATAGATCCATAAAGACCGCAGTGCACCCACACCCCTATAACCAAACAACAGATAGCGTTCACTGCCTACCTATATTATATTCAGTATTCAGGAAACCAGAAAGCCCGTGATCATTAATACTAAGACTGGGAAAAAGATTCTGGAGGACCAAGAGAAAATAGTTCTGACTTTCAACCCTTAAGGGGACGATGCAGATCGGTACAGCGTTCGCTTCCTATTCGTTTTTCTTTTCCGCTATGTGGTTGATGTTGGTCTTACGCCGGCGGGGCTCCACCAGTCGAGTCACAAGGAAACACACTACCTACAAAACCGGGGCCTCCTGCTTGGATTACATTACTTCCAGAACAATGAAAAATCATCCGGTTAGCCGGTGGGTCATATTTTTAGATACATCATGCCTTCAAGGTGACTCTGTTGGGTGTACATAGAGCGGAATCATTGACAAAACCTGTTTATGTACCAAACCTCGAATAAAGACCTTCACGTCCACCATTATCCAATGTCATCACGTAAACCTAATGAGGGCTTTAAAACGAGGCAAAAACTCGTCTCTCCTCCAAACAAGTCCTAGGTCGCCTTCAAAATCACCCCGATATCCTAAGGTTTGATGCTCAAAAGACTACCAGGCTTTGAAGAGTATTCCATAAAAATTAACATAAAACTGCTTTAGGTTAGGTTAGGTTAGATAGGGTAATGAGGAAAACCTCATAAAACACTACGCACCAAATTTCATCACAAAGTGCAACGAAATGATTGGCTTTTCCCGCCCTTCAGTTACACCTTTTCATATACAACCCATACGCGTTTGCAAAACTTCCATTCATGAAAATTTATTCTTTTTGCCGCGGTGGTATGGAAATCACACCGTTATGCAATTTCATCCCCCTTCCCTCATACCCCTTTACACTTCCTCACCTCGTTCGTTTGCATGTCACAACACACGATGAGAAAAAGAACTTTTCCCACACGAGCGAACGGAGTGACGAAAAAGAAAAAGCTTTATTTGTTGTACTTATTCTGAAAGCTCTTTGTCTGCTACGACGTTGTCTGCTACGACAAAAATATGCTTAATTTTTTTATATGGGCGTGCGACATCTGGGTAGTTTATTATCTGTGGTACTATCATCAAGCAATATTTTTTAGTATTTACTCCAACCGCTCAGGTGGCGTTTTCTTATTCTTCGAGAGCGAAGTAAAATATTATTACTCTCTGAAAATGGAGTTATAATCCGAGAATGAGTGAGTGATGAGTGGAAACAAAGTAAACAAAATCTTTCTTGGGTTTTCATTACCATTCAGAATTTTTGCACACATGTTACGCAACTGAGTGAATGACTTTGCCAAGAAAATGAGTAAAGAAACTGATGAAAAAAAGGTATAAGCAGGTTATTATTTTTTTTCTTGTTCAGTGAAAAGATGTTTGTTTTTCTGATTAGGGAGTGGAGTGGTGGATGCATATTATGCGTTATGCGTCAGGTTTTTAGTTCAAGTGGTGGTCTGGTTAAGGGATGAAAAAACATATTTTCACAGCGGGGTGGTGGTGGGATTATGTGGTGGATGGACGGAGTGCCAGAAATTTATGCCGGCTACGGATGGATTTGTTTGTTTTTGTTTGAATTGTATGAAATTATACAGAAAAAAAACTATGTATGTACGTATAATAAAGTGAAGTTTTCAATTCCTTACACTTTTAACTCCACAGAGATCATTATTGGTTTTCTTAATCGAAAATTTGATTAGAACAATTAAAATTAATTTGCAAATGGAGTGTCTGTGCTCATCATCGTCACCTTTCATACTAGCGGAAGCTGTCATTTTTAATTTAAGCAAAGCTTTAACCAAGTGTCCTTCGTGTCGTATTTTTACAAACTGGCTTTCAAAAAGTGTTTGCATACTTTTCACATATCTAAGCTTCAAATTCCAAGGAAGGAACAGTTAAATTTTCAAATTCGGATAATGTGTCATAGGTGTTATAAGCTCGCAATTTTATTAACAGAGCTTGTTCTCGGAATATGTCTGTTTTATCTATCATGAACAGAGTGCAGTTTTGACAATTAAGTTTCTTATGCAACCTGAAAGCTGCAAACCTGGCATAAAATGTAAGAGCCGCTTCTTGCAGCTTCTGAGAACATCCTTTGAACACAACTGTTTCTGTCTCATTGGCATCAACATCAAACTCGTCATGGCAACTATTCATATGGTATTCGATACTGTTCAGAATATCTGTTGCCATGAGATGATCTTCTACTGGAGCTTCAATATGAAATTCTTCACTGCCATCACACTGCACAATCAGCTTCGTGCAATTAAGATTCAGCCCCAGCATCTTCGTAACTTGCATTTTCTGATGACTTTAAATTTTTGAAAATAATTTGCTTTAAATTTCTAATAAATCTGTAAGCCGAAGGGTTTCGTTCGTATGATCCCCTATTTGAACGAGCCATTGAATATAGGTTTTCTGCAACATCAGTATTCAGATGTGCAATAAGAAGAAATTGCTGGTCATTTTTAAGTTTTTCCCATATTAACTCTATAGCAAGTAAAGTTTAAGCAAACAATTTCGCACGCTTTTGAATAAGTGAGGATAATCATATAAAAGAAAATTTGTTGATTTTCAATTTCAAAAAAGGGCTTGGTTTCGGTTGTCCCAAGTAATGTGTATGCTCTTCTCTTATTACTGCCTTGGTCACAGCAAACAGCAATAACTTGGAGACCACACTTTTGATATTATTAACTTCAAAATCTCGGCAATATCATCACCTTTCCGGCATCCTATATAATAAGATGTAGTTTGCTTCCAATTTTTGTTTAGTCCCCTAAGATTAAAAACCATTTCTTTGGAGGCTATAGTAGCGCTACTACCCAGCTCCCCGAAGTCAGCCGTATACCATGTCATCAATGTTGCAATCAAGTTCGCGTTTGATTGCCATTTCATCAAAAATTAATATATGTACATCTTTTCTCTAAGTTTGACATTGTTTCAGCCTAGGTCTTTAAAAGATGAATCATTTGGTTTGAAAAACCGGCCGGAAAACTTAGGGTAGAATGCCATCGATAGATTGTGCTTGTAGATGGTAAACTAAATCCCGAGCTCAACATATGGGAATATAATGTGGGAGACTTATAAAAAAACTTCAGACACAAATCTTTTTCGTCATTCGACCAATGTGTATTTGTCTTATGAAAAAGATGCATATTTACAAAAGTGTTTACGTCGACTGGCTTACTTTGCAATTGCATGTCAACCTTTTTTTCTAAATTATAGTCCTTACTAACCTTTAGTCGATTTGGCGTATCGAAAATATACCGAGGTACGGTATTTACTATTCGCTCATTATGAAAACGAGATTCGGGAGAAGGAAACTGTGAAGGAGAAATTCGCAAACTATTATTTTCAACGCTAGGTAGAGAAAAATCTCTAATAATATGTCATAGGTTCGGCAACTCTATTAACGGAAAGTGCGGTTGGACAGTATTGCCCGTTTCATTTTCGTTTTGGTTAATATTTAATACGCTGGATGCACTAGAACTGTCTGAAGTGACTACTAAAGGAAGCTTTGTGTCTCTGATGTTATCCATGATTTCAAAATAAGACTCTTCGATAGATACATCAGAGCAACTGCACACTGATATGGATGACATTGGAAGGGCATTTTTAGTTAGCAATTTCGATGTGCTTCTATCTTTACATCTTTGCTATGAAAATGGGTTTCACAAATAAAAAATTGTTATTTCAATGTACTACATTGAGCATGCTTTACCCAAACATCCCTTCTATGATTTTTAGGGACTAGAAAAAATTACAACAAAATTTTCTTTTAATATTGTTACAATCTTTATATGAACATTTAGACATTTTGAAAATCTATAATAATTTTCTACTAAATCGAAATGCAATTGCGTGCAAATGAAATCAAACAAAAATGTTTACCAGGAAATTATTTGCACAAACTCCACAGCCATAAGTGAAGACTGAAGAGAAACACTATCTTTGTAGTAAAAACAAGCAAAAATGAATGTGCTATATGTGTGTGCATTTTGTCCTCAATGAAAAAACATCAACTTAAGAAACTTTAGACACAATCTTTTTTTTCATTCATCCCCAATGTGCATTTGCACTGCCAATAACTCAGATCGATGAGTTATTCGCAATGAAAAAAAAACACAAACACACTCCGCACAGACTTCACGATCATAGGTGAAGAGGAAATATTATGCAAGCAAAAAGGAATGTGCTTTGTGTGTCTTTTTTTTTTGAGCACATTCCTTTTGCTTTATTTCCATTATCACTCGGATTCATATGCACGAGGAGCGTGCACCTACCATGGCAACTGGCAGTGTGGCACTGAATGGGGGTAGGCCGACGAGTTATTCGCATTACAAAATAGATACATTCACTCAACACAGTATGATGTTTGAGCGGGGTATACAAAATTCAATGAGTGCATGTGCAAATGGTTGAGGCAGAAGGGCGTAAGATTTTTGTGGTTCTCAGCGACGTGTCCTTTACTTGGGCCGCTAGGGGCGCCACCATCGATTTCCTCAAGTGATAGTACTATTAGTTTCATATACAATGGTACTAATATAGTTGCTTTTACGAAGGTAATTGCGAACTCCTTCTTTCCTTACTGCGAGAAGAATTGAGCTCTATATGTTGTTTACCGTTTATACAAGAAATATGTTCTTGGATTGCGGTGGGTGAGTTTGAATCATACATATTTCATTCTATTAATTACTTTCTATTAACTCTTTGTTTACTATTGTTTTGGTGGTGTGTAGTGTAATGGATTTATCGTTTTAGAAGTTTGAAAAGGAGAATGTTTATAAATTATAACTAAGTAATTGGTTGTTAGTTTAGTTGTAAGTATATTATACGAGAGTAATTTAATTTGCTAATATTTTTTTAAAAAGATTTTGGCTGCGAGGAAATATGCGTGTGTGTTTCTTATGAATATAAACAGCACGAGTGGTATTAACATATCAGTCATCGTACGCGTGCATGACAGTAGTCAGGCTTAGTCACTCTTACTTGTTTTACTTGTGTTTGATTATTTTCTGTAGTGTGCAAAATGTGCTGTTTTGCGAGAGATTTGGCAGTGTTGTTTGTAGGGCTGATTTGTATATTGTTTCTACCATCATACCATCCCCAATGGGTGGGATCTGTAAAGATGAATTTTCACTGGTTGTGTCTTGGCTGTGTGGTGCATTCCTACGCTACAGGCAGTTTAAAATTAAAATTCTTTGTGAGGTAGGTTCACGCCGGGCTAAAGTAATTTCCTGCTATCATGCTCAGATCAGCCCAGAGTTGACTAAAGTCATCAAATGTTCTAGATCTAAAGAAGGCAGCTTCTTCGTGGAAAAGGACACCAATGTACGCCACATGGCATGGGGAAGTACCGAAACATAGTAGTGAGATCTTAAAAACGTTGGTTGTAAAGCAAGTTTTTTAACAATATAAGAAGAGAAGTGTAAGAGTCACCTTTACAACTCCAAAGGTGATCCACCTTACATCGAATTGGAGAGTTTCTAACGAGACCTCAATAGCCTACCGTAGATGGATAACTTTATACGGAGTTTCTAACGAGACCTCCATACCCTACCGTAGATGGAGAACTTTAAATCTTCCTATAAGACGCAGCACGAAAATAATAGCTAGATATACAACAAGAGTGACTAGTACTAATACAGTTGCTTTTTCTTTCCTTACTGCGAGAAGAATTGAGCTCTATATGTTGTTTAGCGTTTATACAGGAAATATGTTTTTGGATTATATTGGATTGTACAACCTGCAAGGCCGCTTGTACTGCAGTTTTATTGCTAACACTGGGCACATTGACAATCTCCATGGTACTAGAGAGACCATCCTGCTGTAACCATTGGACTCTTCCTTGTAGTACACATATTTTTGATTTTAGTTCGGTATTTTCAACTCTGAGTTCTTCAATAGAAGAAAGAAAAACTTTATTCATTTTTATCAGTTCCCGAATTTCATTATAAATAACTTCGAGTGTAATGTCACTTAGTTTATCTTTTCAATTGCACTAGAAGTTGAGGTGATAGGGATGGATACACTGTCTGTAGACATAGACCGTCTGCGAAGTATTGCACACTGAGAACATCTCCAATTGTTTTTGTTTTTTTTTCATAAACTCAATGACTGCAGGCATCACATTAACACATTTTCCGTGAAAAATAATATTGTAATCCATACATTCTATCTTATGAGAAACACTTCTATCAATCTTTTTTCCGCAGACACAAGTGTTATTAATGGTTGGTAATAAATAATAATAGGGAATTAAAGTCTTGACACTATAGTCTTTCTGCACGTACGTAACCCACAAACGCTCAGAGAAAATTGAAAACTTTTAAAAAAATGTGGTCTGGGTGCGACCCGCAATGTCCACACGACTAACTTCCCAGTGGGAAGAAATAAAAAAAACAATATTCATTTTTTAATTAATAAGTAGTGTTTTTTTTTTTTTTTTATTTTCGTCGCTAAACAATTATTCATGTATCAATGTTGTTATTTAATTTTTATAAGTCTTCTGCTTATGTCAATGAACTTTGAAATATAATTTTCACCTGATCAAGATCTTTGCGCATACGAAAAGGTTTAATGAAGCTTAATCCCAAACACTAATGGCCTACACATAAACACTTGCTTCTACAATTACTACGATGTTTGATGAACAATGCAATTTTCTTCTTCACGTTATCAAAAACCATCAACTTGGAGATATCTCATCAATACCACTCATCAACTAAGAATGCTGAATTAACATTTCTTTACTTACAAGTAACTAAACAACAATATTGATAACAGACTACGCAGCTGACAGCACAATACAATTTACTTTCCTCATGAATTGTTCAAGACTGACATCACAAAACTACTGCTTTTCACCTTGAACCGTTCAAAATCATCAGTAGGAGATTATTAACCATATCCTCAAGAATTTTATCATCTTCAACAAACATTTCCATATTGGCTTGTCACAAAAAATAATAACTAGCAGAAATTGATGAAGCTCTCATAACATCAATCAGCCCATACACAACATATGCAATTAAATAGGATTTAAAATGGAAGAAATCATAAGACTTATCAAAATATGAAATAACAATATTTTTTCATAAATACTATTTATGTGTACTTATAGAAATGAAAAAAAGCATTGTTTCATCGAAAATAACTTTTACGGTTAATAACTTCTACTTACAACCATGTTCCACGTCATAATTTATTTTTTAAAAGTTAAATGTACATCATACTATTACCTCCAAATGTTTTCTCAAACATAATATTCTTGTATTAATTGCATATTAATAAAGCAACCTTGAATTGCAAAAAGATTGTTGATTTTTTTATATCGAAGAATATATTCACATCCCATTTTTTGATTATTATTATTGTTATCAACGTCATTTTTTTTATTACAACTAATTGTTACGAGTTGGCTAGTTCGAAATCTCATTATTCTCCTGGCCTGATAATATAAATTTAAAATTCTACACATTCATCTAGTTTTTGTTCATAATTATTTTTTTTAATAATTTTTTTTTAAAAAAATTGCTACGACATTCATAAAAATTTTGCTAAAACATACAATTATAATATTAAAAAAAAATCACTACGAAGGTATTTAGAATCTGCACGAATGAATAGTACAAATCATCAATTTCAGAATTCAGCTAGTTTGCCTTTATTTTTTTAGTTATTTAATTACTAACAAAAAACTACTGGACCGATTTTTCTGGAAACTTAATCAGTTCTTAGTTACGTAATTACGCGTCAAATGAACCCGGTCCCATGTAAATATCATCTTTGGTTCTCGAGATAATCGACGCGAAAGATAATTCCGAACGCACATACGCACATACGCACATACGAACATACGCACATACGAACATACGTACATGCACACACACAGACATCTCTGTAAAAACGTTGGATTTGGATTCAGGTGACCTTAAAACGTGGAGATATGTCAAAATTCGCGATTCACAAAATCGGCCCCATTACAACAACTTCCCATTGGGAAGTTAAAAAATCACTACGAAGGTATTGAGAATCTGCACGAATGAATAGTACAAATCATCAATTTCAAAATTCAGCTAGTTTGCCTTTATTTTCTTAGTTATTTAATTACTAACAAAAAACCACTGGACCGATTTTTCTGGAAACTTAATCAGTTCGTAGTTACGTAATTACGCGTCAAATGAATCCGGTCCCATGTCCATATCATCTTTGGTTAGATAATTCCGAACGCACATACGCACATACGCACATACGTACATACAAGGGTTTACGGACCCAAAAAACCCTTTCCAGGGGCGATCAAGGATGCAAAGGTCGCCAGTTGACCAAGAAGCAGCGTCGCAAAGGTGCAAGGAACGACGCGAGTCACCCGCAACCACGCAGAAATCCGACTTTCACAAGCTAGGTGAGCAAATAAGATGGCTGGTTGAAATGTTGGAAGATGGCAAAAGGCGCTCTATCCACCAAGCGATGAGAGACGCTATAGAAAGCATCAGAGCCCTTTACGAGCTCTCGGCGATTCAGTTGCACGACGAGAAAGCAAAAGAAGTGATCCGTCAGAACAACTCCTCACAAACTTCGCCATGGCTTAAGCCAACATCGGAGCCGAAGAGAAAACAGGCTGCAGACAGTGAACCCCCAGAGCCCAAACGGAAGCAGCAACACCCATTGAATGATGTTGCAGACACCAAACTACCGGAGCCAAACCTAAAACAAAAAAACGGAGTAAACGATGTCGCAGATAAACACCCGGAGCCGAAGCGTAAACAAAAGCGCTCAAAACTGGAAACGCGAAACACGAAAACTTGCGTGGAGACCCCAGTGACCAGGGAAAAACAACTCAACCCAGGCACTAGCCAAAAGCAAGCGACAGGAGAAAAAGAATGGCAAAACATCACCAAAAGAAGGTCGCCAAAAAGAAGCAGCAAGATGCCAAAAAACTTAGACCCGACGCTATTGTCATTAAAGCGACAGGGACCCTGTCATACGCGGAGATACTACGCAAGGTGAAGGCAGACCCTAAACTGGAAACAGTGGGAAAGGCGGTATCAAAAATCAGAAGGACACAGAAGGGAGACCTTCTCATACAACTCAAGGAGACGAGTACTAATACCACCCAGCTTAAAGGCGTCATCAGTGAAGCTTTAGCGGAGCAAGCGAACGTAAGGTCACTTACGCACCACACCATCATTGAGGTTAAAGACATTGATGAGGTCACTACTGTAGATGACGTAATCGATGCTATCAAAGCCCAGTTTGGAGTGACAGTTTCGCCGACAGACATTTTGTCCCTGCGAAAGGCATATGGTGGAACCCAAAAGGCAACGATTAGCCTTCCTGCAGAAGACGCAGGAAAACTATTAGAAGCCGGAAAGATCAAAATCGGCTGGATCAACTGTCGCATGCGCGAACGGACGCTGCTGAAAAGTGCTTCAAATGCCTAGAATTTGGTCACCTGGCCTGGCAATGCAAAAGTGAGGAAGACCGCTCTAGACTATGTAGGAGATGTGGAGCAGAAGGCCATATAGCGAAGAACTGCGATAAGGAACCATCCTGTATGTTCTGCAAGAAAGACCATCCAGATGATTCGAAGCATGTAGCTGGCAGTAACAGATGCCCAGTCTTTCGGAGAGCTATCACTAGCAAAAGATCATGAAGATACTACAAATAAATCTTAATCATTGTAGAATAGCCCAGGACATCCTAGCACAAACGGCCAAGGACGAAAGGGCGGACGTTATCATGATAAGTGAACCTTATAAATGTCCCGACGATAACAATAATTGGATCTTCGATAAGGGAATACAGGCAGCAATATGGATATGCGGACGCTATGCTTTCCAAGAAATAAGCGATCAAACAAAAGGCTTCGTGCGGGCGAAAATAAATGGAATCCATTTCTATAGTTGTTATGCCCGACCTAGCTTGACGACCAGCGAATACCAACTATTGCTGGACAATCTAACCGCGGATGCACTTCAAAGAGCCCCAGTGGTTATAGGAGGCGACTTTAATGCGTGGGCGACAGAATGGGGCAGCAGAATAACCAACACCAGAGGACAAGCCCTACTGGAAACAATTGCTCCCCTATCGATTAGCATCGCTAACAAAGGTCGCGCATATACGTATCGGAAGGCTGGAATAGGCTCTATCATCGACATCACCCTTGTGAGCAACTCCATGCTGAGAACCATAAAATGGAGGGTCAGTGAGGAATATTCACACAGCGACCACCAAATGATTATTATGGAAATAAAAGGAAAGAAACCAGTCGAGCCCCCAAAGCTCACGGGCCCAAAATGGAATGACAGAACTTTCGATAAGGATGCATTTGAAGAAATGTTGAACGGGGATCTAACCCTAAGTGGAACAGCGGATACCCTTGTACATCGCCTCACAGCCACCATCACCACCGCGTGCGATGCATCCATGCCTAGAAGGACAAACAGCAGGAAGGCACCACCGTGTTACTGGTGGACCGAGGAAATAAAAACACTTCGGGCAAGATGCCTACAAGCCCGGCGCAAAGTTCAGCGATCAAGAAGGAGACCAGACTTTCAACAATGCATGGACACTTTTAAACTGGGAAGACGCAATTTAAATAGAGCCATCAAGGAGAGCAAAACCGCATGTTTCAAACGCCTCTGTGCGGAAGCCGACATTAACCCATGGGGCTCGGCATACAGAATAGTAATGACGAAACTGAAGGGCTATAGAACTCCTCCAATAACATGTCCAATGATGTTGAGATCCATAGTAGAGCACCTTTTCCCCCAAATACCAGCTACTATTTGCAACATCGTAAGAGAGCTCAATACAGCGACTATTCCCCAAATTACACTAGAAGAGTTGCTTCAGGCATGCAGCAAAATAGGCGACACCAAGGCGCCCGGACCCGACGGCATCCCGAATAAGGCAGTAAAGGCGGCTATAAAAAAGAGACCAGACATGTTCATAATGACGATGCAGAAGTGTCTCGAAGAAGGAACGTTTCCCGAAAAGTGGAAAATGCAGCATTTGGTCCTACTACCTAAAGGAAAGAAGCCTCCAGGAGAACCATCATCCTATCGCCCAATATGCTTACTCGACACAATGGGAAAGGTTCTCGAGAAGATAATCTATAATAGATTACTCGCGGTAGCAGAGGAGAAAGGAGCTCTCTCAGATCGCCAATTTGGCTTTAGAAAAATGCGATCTACTGTTGATGCCATAAGACAAGTAGTTAATATCGCAAAAGGTGCCATCGAAGGGGAAAGATGGCTCTACGGCACAAAGGAGTACTGTGCAGTAGTAACATTAGACGTTAAGAATGCGTTTAACTCGGCGAACTGGTCGTTCATTAGAAGATCACTCGCCAGGATGGATACACCATATTACTTGCTGCGTATAGTGACCAATTATTTCATCAACAGGAAGTTGAGATACTATACAGATAAGGGGTACGATATTACAATGTCACTGCGGGAGTTCCACAGGGATCGGTCTTAGGGCCGTTATTGTGGAACATTATGTATGACGGCGTCCTGAGATTAGCGTTACCTGGGGGGGTGACTGTAATTGGATTCGCCGATGACATTGCCGTCGTGACAGTAGCTAAACAGATTCGTGGAGTTGAATCTGCTACAAATGAAGCAATTGTCCAGATAAAGGATTGGCTGTCCACCGCCGGACTAGAACTTGCCGACCATAAAACAGAGGCCGTCCTCATAACTAGTCGTAAAAGTGTAGAGTTTGCCAACTTCCAGGTTGGTAACCAAATTATCAGGTCCAAAGAAGCGGTTAAATACCTTGGAGTAATACTGGACAACAAACTGCAGTTCAAAACACACGTGGACTATATAACCAAGAAAGCATCGCAAATGCAGGGAGCTCTCTCGCGCATACTGTCTAACATTGGTGGACCTGGATACGCAAAACGGGTCCTACTCTCCAGAGTTGTCACATCAGTTTTGTTATATGCCGCCCCAGTTTGGGCGCATGTTTTAACGACGAAGGAGACCAGAAGGAAACTATCGTCAACATACAGACTCTGCGCGCTAAGAACAATCAGCGGTTTTCGGACCATATCAGATGAGGCCGCCTTTGTTATAGCCGGAATGGCCCCCATCGACATTCTTGCAGATGAAATGTTGAGGATATACAACAGAAGAGCCTTGAGCCAACATGACGCCAACGGAATCAAGAGGATCAAAATTGAGGAAAAGGCAGCGTCAGCAGCTATGTGGCAAGCTCGTTGGGATAATACAACGAAAGGCAGATGGACACACAAACTCATACCGACAATCCAAGACTGGATAAGTCGTAAACATGGAGACTGCAACTATAACCTTACGCAGTTCCTGTCTGGCCACGGCGGGTACCGCAAGTATCTCCACCGATTTGGACACGACAGCTCACCATCTTGCCCAAATGAAGATGAAGATACGGAGCACGCAGTATTTTATTGCCCACGCTTCACGGCATGGAGAACTACTCTGCCCAGTCCGTCGTTACTCCTCGAACACTTGTTGGAGTCGGAAGAGAATTGGACGGAAATAAGCGCTCTTGTAACAATTGTACAAAATGAGCTAAGGAGAATAGAAAGGCAAAGAAACAGAACATCGGAAGCCTCAGAAACCGCAGAAACCTCAGAAGCAGGTGAACAGCACGAATAGCTTGATATGCTAACCAGCCCCGCGAAGTAATACCTAACGGCAGTCCCGTGGGGAGAGTGGTAGAAGTGTGCAGGGTGTGGATTAGTACGTAGGCGCATTCCTGGCATCGATTATTCGGGTCTGCGAATCGTGCATGCTAGTAGCCCGGGCTACTAGTATCTTTAGAAGATTACCACATCCCTTGGCGCAACCAAAAAAAAAAAAAAAAACATACGTACATACACACACACATCTCTGTAAAAACGTTGGATTTGGATTCAGGTGACCTTAAAACGTGGAGATATGTCAAAATTCGCGATTCACAAAATCGGCCTCATTACAACAACTTCCCATTGGGAAGTTAACAAGGAAAAACAATTTTTAAAATTTGTCTAGCACCGCTAGGAGAAACTCGTACAAAAATAACATTAGCAAAAACGATGGGACCGGGGGTCCCGCGCGAATCAAGAAGATCCTCTTAAATGAGCACACCCAACCGTAGCTTCTTGTATCTAATTTTGGGGGAGCAGCATCAAGGGAAATTCTCGAAACGTTAATACGGACCCACTTCACAGATTGTTTCATTTTCGATTCACTCCATGTATCGCATATAGCTACAGAGCCGAAGGAGCAAACCAGCAATATATAAACTCCTACAAGATAACGTTCGCTCTGTACAAGGCAGCAGGGAAGGATGGCATACCGCTACCTTCCTCCAGAATGAGACAAAATTTCTTACCCTCATCTACCCCATGGGGGTAACCAACAAAAGACCTTAGTACTGCAAATGAATGCAGAACAGTTAGTTTAACAACTTACTAATAATTTGTGAACAGATCAGGTCAAAGCTACCCACCTTCTCTCCGAGCATGGATCAGTAAGCTTACACCAAAAGCAAGTCTATAGGAACAGCTCTCGTGGACGTTGTTCACACAATTGATGATGTCCTCTAGTGTAAAAAAAGTGGTTTTGGCGTCTTATTTGACCTTATCTTACGAAATACTCAGAAACATCTTTTGCCTCACTGTCTTCTCGCCTCTGTCATTCTCGTCTTCTTTATTTGCCTAAAGGGAAGAATTTGATTAGAGGACAGACAAAGACACACATAGGAAGACAATAAAAGTGAGTAGTACTAATATATGTAGTTGCTTTTACCGAGGTAATTGCGGTCTCCTTCTCTCCTTACTGCGAGAAGAATTGAGCTCTATATGTTGTTTAGCCTATTTATACATTAAATATATTTTTGCATGGCGGTGGGTAAATCTGAACTATATATATTTTATTCTACTCCCTGGATTAGTTTTATTAACAATATAAGAAGAGAAGTGTTAGACATATCCCTTACAACTCCAAACGTGAACCACCTTACGTCGAATTGGAGATTTTCTAATGAGACCTCTTTATACCTTACTATAAGACGCAAAACGAAAATAATAGCTAGATATTCGCCAACCCCATGGCAGGAATAAAGGGTGGTGTTTTTACCTAAACCAACGAAAGTCTGCATCACTTAGTACGGTAAAGGTATGCAGAAGAATCAGTTTAACATCTTTCTTACTAAAAAAAATATCTGCGAACACATCGGATCAAACCCACCCATCTTCTCTTTGAGCATGAGCCAGTATGCTTACACCAAAAGCAAGTTCATATAAACAGCTCTGCTGAACGTTGTTCACACATTTGATGATGTCCTCCAGTATAAACTCATCTTACGAAATACTCCGATTCATCTTTTGTCTCACTGTCTTCTCGCCTCTGCCATTCTCGCCTTCTTCTTTATTTGGCTATAGGGAAGAATTTGATTAATGGACAGACAAAGACACACATAGGAAGAGAACAAGAGTGAGTAGTACTAATATAGTTGCTTTTACGAAGGTAATTGCGGACTCCTTCTTTCCTTCATGCGAGAAGAATTGAGCTCTTTATGTTGTTTACCGTTTATACAGGAAATATGGTTTTGGATTGCCGTGGGTGAGTTTGAATTATATGTATATATGAACATATTTCATTCTTTTGATTACTCTTTGTTTACTATTTTGTTTTGGTGGATGGATTTATCGTTTTAGTAGTTTGAAGCGGAGAATCTTTAAAATTTATAATTTAGTAATTGGTTGTTAGTTTAGTTGTAAGTATATAATTTGAGAGTAATTTGATTTACTAGTATTTTTTTTTCATATTTTGGCTACGAGAAAGTATGCGTGTGGGTATGTGTGTTTTTTATGAATGGAAACGGCACGCGTGGTATTACCATATTCATCATCGAACGTGTTCAGTAAGAGTGAGTACGCCTGACTACTAGAAGTTTTTTTTTGTGTTTGGTTTCTTTCTGTAGTGTGCAGATTTGTAAGTACCATTGTTATTAATTTAGATTTAATCTCGTATATGGGGAATGGCATGAGTGGTATCCGTAAAGACGAAGTCTCCCAGTTTTTGGTGATTAGGTTTTTAAATTCTGGGCAAGGTCCAGTGACAGCCCGCTGTGTTCTGCCAATTATGTCGATGTCATCCGCGTAACTTAGTAGTTGCACAGACTTTCGAAAGATTGTGCTTCCGGTATTTGCATGTGAGTTTCGCACAATTCTTTCAAGAATGATATTCAAGAAGTCACATGACAGCGCATCACCTTGTCTAAATCCTTTTTTGACATCGAAGGTCTCGGAAAGGTCATTACCGACCTTGATGGAGCAGCGAGCGTTCTCCATCGTCATCCTGCACAAACGAACGAGTTTTATCAGGGTTGCCAAAACTAGACATTTCTCTGTATAGCTCGTCTCTATAAATGCTGTCATATGCGGCCTTAAAATCGATAAAAAGATGGTGAGTATCTATTTGGACTTCTTGGGTTTTTTCCAGGATCTGCTGGAGTGGAGAAAATTTGAGCGACTGTGGACTTTCCTGGCCTGAAACCACACTGATAGAGGCCAATCAGGTTGTTGACGAAGGGTTTCAGGCGTTCACACAATATGGCAAATAAGATCTTGCACGTGATGTTTAGGAGACTGATGCCTCTGTAATTGGGGCAGTTGAGGGGGTATTTTTTCTTGTGGATCGGGCAATCGGTGCTGAGATTCCATTCATCAGGCATACACTCGTCTGACCAAATCTTGGAAATGAGTTGGTGTATGCACTCTACCAAGTCATTTCCAGCTGCCTTAAACAACTCGGCCGGTAGGCCACTAGGACCAGCATTTTTGTTGGATTTAAGCTTAGATATTGCTATCCTCACTTCGCTTTGGTCAAGTGGATGGAAGTTTTGGCTATCGTCGTCTATATTGAATGGAGTATTCTGCCTGGCATGTTGGTCTTCATCGTCCTTATACAGTCTGCACTAAAAGTCTTTCCATATTCTCAGCACCGACTGTGATTCTACTACCAGGTTTCCTTCCTCATCTGTTATGAGTCAGGGGCAGGCCACGGAGGCATCTTCGGTGCAGAGGAGGAGGACGGTGGCACGCATGCGGTTGCACGGCTTAACTCGTCGGACGGGGCTGGTTCTTGTCTCCCCTCTCTCTTACACCACCTGCTCAAACACGCTCCTTAAACCTATGATACCCAAGTGGAATATCACTTACTAGCATCTAACTAACTATAAAATAACAAATAACAAATAACCTTATGATAGCATACTCACTCTTCCTATAAAATAAACGATACAATGTACTAATTGTGAACCGACCACAACTCATATTGCATAATGCATTACGGGAATACTCTCAGAGTGACAGAAAGAGACAGGGCAGAATGACTGGAGGAGGAAGGAGCACAGTGATATTGACGAAACACATATCACAAAGATGTCAACAATGCGCAATGCATTGCAAAATAATATTATGATGATTACCATACTTTTTCTTTAATTGGTTAGACTTAACTAACCCATTCGTGGGTGGCATCAATGGGTAGGAAAAAAAAACAGCACACACGGGTCAAAATTTTTCTAGGAACGGATCTGTAGGACTCTTAAAAATGTTAAACTTTAATCTCCGGTTCCTTTCTTTTTTCATCTGGTTTGTAGAGATGACGTCACTCATATTTCTAACGCTGCTCTGCGAAGAGGTAAATGACCTTGCATCAACCAAAGAGTTGCCGTCGGCAATTGATCACTCAATTCTTGGGTGCCGTCGGAACATATTATTGTCCCTTGATATGCAACGTTAGTGGGTTTCATCCCTGGAAATGACACCGGCCACGTAACAGGCTCGACGACAGTGTCTGAGTGGTCGTGAGGACACTGGCCTCGAAAAGAAATCGTGGCCTGCTATTGATCGTATCTTAGCCGTGAAGACGTGGGGTAAGGGCCCATACCCTGAGATTTGTCGGGCTTCGAGAAATTCATACAAGGACTTTAGGAACACATATACCTACGTAATAAGAAATGAATAAATAAATAAATAAATAATCTATAAAATTATGCTATATACGACACTAAATAAATAAACTCTATGAATAAATAAATATACTCTATAATAAATATACTATATACCTAATTAAATAAATAAACTCTATGGACAATCACTACAAGTAGACCTATGTATATATATGCATAGCTACGGTAAGACTGAGTGCGTCAGGAACGTCAGATAAAAATTATCACACATGGAGGTCCTTAGCGTGAAATACGCCCACCTTCTCACCTCTCTGGTTACCAACTTCGTAAAGAGAGTTGCCAATCACTTTCAGGATCACAGACTGGAGGAACTTGGGTCCCAATTTGGCGTTGTAGGTATCGGGCAAACTGCTCTGTTTAAAGTTGCGTCTGTATACCGTTTGTCCCACTGTATATTTTACATCCCTACTCCTCGTGTTATAGGTTTTTGTAGCCTTGTGGTGCGCTAGCCTCAAGTTGTCAAAAATCTTATCCCTAATTAATTCTAACCTATCAGTTTTATTTGAGATGTCTATCCTAGCGTCCTTGAGCATGTCTAAGTTTCGGAGAATTGGATATGCACTCGCGTGTTGAACCATCGGTACTCCGAATACGGCGTAATAAGGCTCAAACGAGGTGGCATCGTGAACTACGCTCCTCAAGGCAAACGCCGCACTACTGACATGTAGGTCCCAGTTTCTTTGGTCCCCGTCAATGTACGACCGTATTTTGGTCAGTAAGGAACGATTAACCCTCTCGGAGGCATTTGCCTGCGGAGAATAGAACGCGGTGCGAATGTGTCTGACTCCATATTTCTTAAGGAAGCTGGAAAACAGCTCTGAAATGAACTGTTTCCCATTGTCGGAATGAACAAATTCTGGGACACCAAAGACATGAAAGACATTTTCCTCTAAATACTTAACTACCTCAGCTGCCGTTGCTTTACGGATAGGCCGTAATAATATAAATTTGCTAAAGTGGTCTAACACTATAAAAATGTGGGTATGTCCAGTCTTCGTTCGTGGGTACGGTCCTAAAAAGTCGATATAGAGGCGTTGAAAAGGCCGCTCAGTAATCGTTTGCTGTCCCATCGGCGGCCGAGATATTTGGTTGACAGGCTTGCTGCACTTGCAGATTTCACAGGACTTCACGTAAGCCTGCACGTCAGAAGCCATTCCTGGCCAAAAATATTTTTGCCTTAACTTCGCCAGGGTCTTGTTTATGCCTCCATGTCCAGCGGCAGGAGAGTCGTGCGCAGATTTAAGAAGATTCCCACGCAACTCCCTCGGTACCCAAAGTTTCCACGCCCGATCTTCCTGCAGTTCGTCCCCTGTCCGTATGTCAGTTCGTTTGTAGACAAATCCGTCCGATATACATACATCTGGTAGTTTGGTCTGGTTCTGTTCGACACTCTTCTTTAATTCATCATACTCTTCCGAAGAGAAGTGCGGTGAATTAAGGTCAACATCCAGCATTACGGTATCAGGTTTGAGCTCCTCCATATGGACGCGTGAGAGAGTATCAGGGACTACGTTCTGGACACCCTTCCTATGCTCGATCACGAAGTTAAATCCTTGGAGTTTTAGGCTCCATCTAGCCAAACGGCCAGATAGGTCCTTTTGAGTCATTAACCATTTCAAACTTGCGTGATCGGTGATGATAGTGAAAGGTAGTCCTTCCACATAAGCCCTGAACTTCTTCACGGACAGAACGGCCGCATAGCACTCTAGTTCCGTGACACTGTAATTCCGCTGGGCGGAATTAAGCTTCTGTGACATGAATGCTATTGGTCGCTCGTTTTTCTCCGCATCCAACTGGAACAGCACACTCCCTACGCCAGACGTTGATGCGTCGCACTGTATATAAAAGTGTTTGGTGAAGTCTGTATTTGTCAGTATAGGCGCACTCACTAGCGACATTTTGAGTTGGTTGAATGCTTTTATCGCCTCGTCAGTCATTTCAAATGTCAGTCCTTTCTTTAGGCAGTCAGTCATGGGAGCTGACATCGACGCAAAATTAGGAACAAAGCGTCTATACCAGCCCGTCATCCCCAGGAACCGACGGAGTTGCTTGGGAGTCTTCGGCATTGGAAAGTTCTCGACCGCCGACACCTTGTCTTTGTCCGTTCGTAGACAACCATCGCCGACGATGTACCCAAGATACCTAATCTCCTTGTAGCAGAACTTACTCTTTTCCACATTAATTGTCAAACCCGCTTCTCTCAGGCATCTTGCTACCTCTTCCAACAGCCTGGCATGTGATTCGAAATCTGGAGAACAAACCAAGAGGTCATCAAGGTAGACAAAGACATGCTCTTTCAGCCGAGAGGGAATGACTTTGTCCATCAACCTGCACATTCTCTGGGCAGCGTTGCACAGCCCGAACGGCATGACCGTGAACTGGTACAGCGGTCGCCCAGGGACTGTGAAGGCCGTTTTCTCCCTTGATTTCTTCTCCAGAGGAATCTGCCAGAAGGCGTCCTTTAAATCTATGCCTGAAATAAACCGCGTGTCTTGCAAACGGCTCAACAGACCTTCAATGTGGGGAAGTGGATAAGCGTCTTTCTTCGTCACTGCGTTAACCTTACGCGAGTCCAGGCACAATCTATTTTTCCCGGGTTTTCTTACTAACACCACTGGAGAGCTCCATGCGCTATTGCTCTCTTCGATGACCCCGAGCGAAAGCATTCGATCGAGTTCATCGAACAAAAGCTTCTGAATTGCGGGTGAGATTGGATAGTGCCTCTGCTTGATGGGAATTTTCTCGTCGTCCACCTCGATAATATGCTCTTCGAGACAGGTTCTACCCAAACCCAGCACCGCAAATGAAGGAAACAGCTGCTTGATTCTCTCCAGTTGTACTGCTTGTGATCGTGAAAGCGCCTGGACTGGAGAACTCTCTATGGTCGGCGATGGTGTATCAAGTTCGTTGATAATGTGGGGAGCGACCTTAAACGCACTCCAGAAATCTACCCCTAAATAGAGCTGCTGCTGCAAATTTGGAACAACATACAGCTCCATTTCCTGGGACTTGTCACCCCATGAAACAAGAGTCTTGAAACGTCCTTGTATTCGCTGGTGGTTCCCGTCCGCCGTCCTGATATCCGTAGCCATCTTGGTGAGCGTCATGTTTGTCCTGGCTATGAACTCGAGTGCACCTTTCCCCAAACAACTAACTGAGGCTCCGCTATCTAGTAGGCCCAGAATCTCTTCTCCGCCTATCTTCACTTTCGCATAGGGCCTATTATCGTCTGAAGTACATATCACAGATGATTCTATTCTACTCTTTCGTCGTCTAAACATTGCACACTTTTCCCTAAGCTTAAGTATTTTTAAAAATCTACGACTCCTTCCTGAAGGTTGAATTAACTCTTCTCCGAAAATTCGTCGTCTAGCTTCTTCATACTCTTGCAGTCGTCTATGTAAACTCTTTCTTGGAGGTGTATCCTTCTTTGAGGGGGTATCGTCACCACTTGGTTCCCTCTTTAAAATTTGGACCTGTCTGAAAGATTCTGGTTTTCCGGGAGTGTGGGTGCCATCGACGAGTGATTCCCGGCCGCACCGCCGACTTTTAGGTTTCCCTGGCACTTCGGACAGTTGAAGGCAAAGTTGCCTCTCCCGCAACTGAAACAAGTCAGGGTGTGAAAGGCGGAAGGACATGCTGATTGAGTGGGACCTATGTTTCTGTCCGTGTCTGTTCTGCTCGTTGGCTTGTTTGCTCGTCTGCCCTGGAGCGCTGCCACTTTTAGCTCCTGGTCCCCAACGTCATCCAGCATGTCTCTCCGTAACTCACGACTCTCATTGACTTCCCCCACCTCGTGCACGCTACGTTTCATCCTGGAATCTCTCGCCGCCATGTGCTTTTCGGCACGCCTACATTCCTCCCTCAACTCCTGAATACTCCTAACGGTGCACCCGAATATTAGCGTTGCCACTCTATCCTTAATATTCTGTCTTAAGATGGCCACTAGGTCGTCCTCATGTGGTCTGATCCTCATCTGAAGAATCAATGTTCGTACGTCGCTGTAGAAGTCGTCGAACGTTTCATGGGGTTGCTGTCTTCGGTCCATTATTGTCCTGAGTATTTCGTGGTCACGTTGTTTGTGTTTAAATTGGTTGACTAGCTCTGTTTTGAGGTCAAAGTAATTGAGCAGCTCATCGCCCTCACTCTCCTGCAGATACTCCCAATACCACTTTTCCGCGGCGCCTGAAACCAAATGGTGGAAGTTTGCGAAGAGCTGCTCGTCTGACAAACTATTTTTGTTTCTAAGGGTCTCTACCCGAAATAAGAAGCTCTCTACCGACATACCTTTTGACGAGCCATCAAATTTCACCCCCCATTTGTGGACATCTACCGCTTTTCCTTGGATTGGAGGGCCGTATTGTTCACGTCTCCGCTCTGGTCTCGGGTTGACACTAGGCCTACATAACGACGGCGTCTGTTGTCGTGCCAGTAAACTGTAGTCTAAATTTTCCGTTGGGTTAAATGTTTGTCTGTCAGTCGGTTTTGGCGGCTGCCCATGTGCCTCCTCCGGGGGTCTCCTCTGCCCGATGGTCCTTCTTTCCAGGTCGCAGATCTTATCTTGCATCAAGTTCATATTGGCCTGGAAAGTTGCCATCACTTCACTCATACTTTCTGCGAAGGCCGTCATGATCTGCTTCTCACTTTTTGAACAGCCGAAGAAACCACTTTGGAGAACAGTCTAGACATCCGCCTTTCGTCTCCTTGCGTGTTGTCCGGAAAGTCCAGTTCGGTATCTTCGTCAGTCTGTTGTTGTCGGCCGGTAATAGTCGTTCCACCTACTGCACCTATCGCCTCTTCTGTTTCGGGTGGCGGACCATAGCGTTTTGTTCGTCCCTGTTCGTCGTCTTCTATTGGGACCCTTGCTGGAGTTGACGTCTGTCTGTCCTTATGCTGCGGCTCCTGCCTGGATTCTTCCTGAATCACTGATAATTCAGGCGGAGCGGAATTCTTTTCTATCTGATTCGGGGCTGTCGGTACCGTTTTGTTTTTGTCCTCTTTGCCTTGTGCCTGTCCTGCTAACAAAACAGGATCCCAATATTGGAGTTCGTAACCCGTCATGTTCAAGTCTGCTGTCCTCTCGGTCCATGCAGTGGGGTCAATACCGACCTGTCTTGTCCGTAGGTCCTGTTCCAGTCTCTGCGCCATCAACCGGGTAAAGCGGCGGTCGGTGTCTTCGTCTCGTTGGAACAGGGCGCTCCTAGGTACTGCACCTTGGCGTTTCTCCCTTCCCGTCATCTTCCTTGTTTTTTTTTTTTCCTTCTTTTTTTTTTTTTTTTTTTTTTTTTTTAATTTAATAAAACTCACTTCCCAAAATTCAAAAAGTTCAAAAAAAAATTCAAAGAAGTGCAACAATAAAAAAAAATGTCAAAATCAAAATTCCAAATCAAAAAAAATAATTCAAAAGGCTCATTCCATTAAACCAAAATTCAAAAAAAAAATCTAAATCCTATAGTAAAAGGAAACTTAAGATACCAATTCAATATAAAAAGATAAAAGATAAAAAAAACTAAAATTTAAAATAGGGGGTGTAAATTGGGGCTTATGTATGATTGCATATGTGCGGTGGTGTGTGAAATCATGTTCAGGTTCTCCAGTAACCATTCCGTATAGTTGGTGACTTAAGTTCGTATTGTTCGTCTTTGAGGCCATGTTCGTGAATCGTCCTGTCTACCTGTGACTGGGGTCTCTTAGACTCGACGAGTGTTGAAGTAAATCCCTTCTGTCCCTACCACATCTTGCTATTAGGAAACTCCCAAAAGCAGGCTGGCCAGGATTCCAGGCTAAACCCCAACACGGACAAGGCTTCAAGACCCACGCTCATGCCTCACTACGAACTCAGCCAATAGCCTTGATTCTAGGACAGCAACTAGCGTGTAGCCTTTCCGCTTTGTCCCACTCTTTGCATCCTCATAGACCACCGACTACCTCACGAGATCCCCTAGTTCATGACCGGAGGATTGGACAGCTGTCTTCAGTCTATGATGATACACAGAATTTTAACAGTCCTTGAACATAAGAAGAATACAGAAAAGTTAAAAGCAAAAGAAAAGAAAAAAACTAATTCGCGAAAGTAGGCTGATATGAGTCCAAGGTGACGACCTTCAAAGGGAAAATCGTCTCCTTGGAGTCGCAATCGTGCCTCTAAAACCGTTCGAAACGTTGGGCGCCATTGTTATGAGTCAGGGGCAGGCCACGGAGGCATCTTCGGTGCAGAGGAGGAGGACGGTGGCACGCATACGGTTGCACGGCTTAACTCGTCGGACGGGGCTGGTTCTTGTCTCCCCTCTCTCTTACACCACCTGCTCAAACACGCTCCTTAAACCTATGATACCCAAGTGGAATATCACTTACTAGCATCTAACTAACTATAAAATAACAAATAACAAATAACCTTATGATAGCATACTCACTCTTCCTATAAAATAAACGATACAATGTACTAATTGTGAACCGACCACAACTCATATTGCATAATGCATTACGGGAATACTCTCAGAGTGACAGAAAGAGACAGGGCAGAATGACTGGAGGAGGAAGGAGCACAGTGATATTGACGAAACACATATCACAAAGATGTCAACAATGCGCAATGCATTGCAAAATAATATTATGATGATTACCATACTTTTTCTTTAATTGGTTAGACTTAACTAACCCATTCGTGGGTGGCATCAATGGGTAGGAAAAAAAAACAGCACACACGGGTCAAAATTTTTCTAGGAACGGATCTGTAGGACTCTTAAAAATGTTAAACTTTAATCTCCGGTTCCTTTCTTTTTTCATCTGGTTTGTAGAGATGACGTCACTCATATTTCTAACGCTGCTCTGCGAAGAGGTAAATGACCTTGCATCAACCAAAGAGTTGCCGTCGGCAATTGATCACTCAATTCTTGGGTGCCGTCGGAACATATTATTGTCCCTTAATATGCAACGTTAGTGGGTTTCATCCCTGGAAATGACACCGGCCACGTGGTTTCCGTACTGGGATTGTTGGCCTGACACGTTCATTTTACCTTTGGTAAAACTTCCGTACGTTATTCCTGGAGTATAATCTCTCAATATCTTCGGTTGCGCGCTTCTCGTGCTCTTTTTTCTTCTTCTGGAGAAGCCGATGTACTCAATGATTCAAAGCGAGTAGACGTGTTGATGGTCTCGTGCGGCTAAATATTCGAAATTCAGTTAGACCTCCAAATCCAAAGTCAAGTGTGAGATACAAAACCGTTGCGTATAGACTTTCAGTCACTCTTGGCATTTTTCATAACGTTAATTATTTCGCTCATAATTAGTCTAGCTACACACATAAAAGATGTCGAAGCATCTCTTCAAACATTGCTAAGCCGCCAAGAGAAAGCTGAACTAAAGATTAAAGAGTTGGAAAAGTACATTAAAAGCTTACAAGAGCAAGGAGATGAGATTAACACAGACTTGGCTGAATCGCAGATTTTCGAGGGAGAAGTAGCTGATCTCCAAAAACGATGTGATGAACTCGAACGACGAGAAATTGCAGCCGACGCCATAATTTTTGGTATACCGCAGTTGCCGAACGAGGACCTAGAAGCAATCTTTCACCACCTTTGCCTCAGCATCAACTGCATGCCACCAACACTGAAAGCAGTTTTTCGTTCCCAGCGACAGCGACGAAATAACGGACCGTCCATCACAGACAGAGACACACCCATCATAGTCAAATTCAGCTCTCCCCACGAAAGAAACACCGTACTGCAAGCAGTTGCTCTCTTTTGCAAAAACAAACGGCAGCATTGTCTCCAAGATGTGGGCATCAAAGCAGAAAACAACAAGAACATCCATATGTACGGGAGCATGACCAGCAAAAATCGATCCCTTTACCACAGAGCTCTGCGTCTAAAGTGCAATAAACAGCTGTTTTCTGTCATCACACACCTTGGTTCCGTCTACGTAAAGGAAAGCGCACACGCTAAAGGAATACTGGTGGAGAATGACCGAATGATGAATGCCATAGCAGTGAGTTGTCAGACCAGGAAAACAATAGTAGCAGTAGAAGAAGTACACCGGTAATGATGATGAAGGTCATCGCTCAACAAACGTTATCAGTAATCTTTTTGTTTTTATTTTGTTTACTTTTTTTCTTTCTTTTCTTTTTTCATTTGTGTTGTTTTTGCTTGAATTCTTTTTTAATACCTGTGCTATTACGTCAATGTTGTTGCTTTGAGAAAAGGGATGCGGTTCTTGCTAGTATGATCTATGTGTGCCATTTGGTTCTCCTACGAAATTTATTTCCTAAAAATAAATTTAAATGAAGGCGGGGTGAATTCCATTGGTGACGGTAGTGATATTGTATTGCGATCTATGATTAGTGTTTTTTGTCGTCATAGGCAAGGACTCAAAGTTTGTCATCTAAACGCACAAAGTTTGCTGCCGAAAATAGATGAATTTAGAGAAATTTTTGTAGATTCCCAAGTTGATGCAATCTGTGTGTCGGAAACCTGGTTTTCCCGAGATGTGAAGGATGCAGCATATGCTTTGAGTGGTTACAAACTTTTTCGGTCAGATAGGAGTGATCGCATTGGTGGTGGTGCAGCAATTTATGTAAGAGAGTGTCTGACTTGTAAACAGAAATGTAACTCACCTATTGATAGCGCTATTGGGTATCTTTTTATAGACGTAGTCTCTGGTGAAAATACTATTCGCTTAGGCAATGTCTATAGACCAAATAGGAATATTAATTTAACACCTATATATGATTTAATAGAGGAAAGTTTAACCAGCGCAAATAACATAATTGTCTGCGGTGATTTTAATAGCAACCTTTTGCTGGAAAGTCATCTTACTGAAAATATGAATGCTTTTGAATTATATCCAGTAAATACCCAGGTCCCTACTCATTTTACGAGCACCTCCAGTACTTTGTTAGATTTGTTTTTTGTAAATGATTCTGACAGGGTACTTTTTTATGATCAAATTTCTGCACCAGCATTTTCTAAACATGACCTCATATTTCTTACTTTCGATTTTGATATCAGTGGCACCACAAGGTCGCCTAATTATTGCTTTAGAAGTTTTAAAAATATTGATAGGTTTGCTCTTGAACACGATATAAATTGTGTACCATGGGACCTCGTTTATGTCATGCCCTCACCGGATGACCAAGTTGATTTTATCCAAAACAACATAAATTATATCTTTGATACGCACGTCCGCATAAGAACTGGAACGGTAAGAGAAAAAATTAAGGCATGGTTAACAAACGAAATTCGTGCGTTAATGACGCAACGCGATCAGGCTTACCGCCGATGGAAACGCTTTCGGGTAGACGAGCTCCACCAAATATACAAACAATTAAGAAATAGTGTTGTTCGTGAAATAAGAGTCGCTAAGACACAGTTTTATTCCAATCGCCTGAATACAAACTTAGATGGAAGAAAATTATGGAGTAACCTCCGTGAGTTAGGAATTGGTAAACAAAAAATAATCTGTTCGAATAATATTGATCGCAATGAACTAAATCGTAGGTTCTTATCAACTCCACATCCTATAGCCTCAGCAGAAGTTGAAAGTAGTACAAGCAGTGGTCCTGTTGTCCCAACTGACATTTCATTTTGTTTTACAAGAATAGAAAACACAGATATAGTCGAGAGTTTTTTGTCTGTGAAATCTAATGCTGTAGGAGTGGATGGAGTACATCCAGTTTTTATTAAAGCCATGTTGCCACTTCTGCTTCCATATATTACACATGTGATCAACACCATTCTTACAACCGGAATCTTTCCCCAAAAGTGGAAAATGGCCAAAATAGTACCAATCCCTAAGAACTCGTCATGTGATGAATTTAGACCCATATCTATTCTACCTTTTCTTTCCAAAGTTTGTGAACGAATTATGCATAAGCAAATAAATGAATACATTACACGTAATAACCTTTTGGTTTCTATTCAATCTGGATTTCGTGCCAAACATAGCTGTACCACTGCTCTGATGAGCGTGGTAGAAGATATAAGAGAGAAACTGGACAAGGACCATGTTACCTTTTTGGTCCTTCTAGATTTTTCGAAAGCTTTTGATATGGTTGACCACTCCACTCTTATCTATATGTTACGTCACTGCTTTCACATGTCTTCCTGTGCTATAAAGTTACTTTCATCGTATCTTAGAGAAAGAAAACAGGCTGTTTATGTGGAAGGAGTTTTATCAGAATTTCTTCCTTTAATGCGAGGCGTTCCCCAAGGATCGATTCTGGGCCCTCTCTTATTCTCACTCTATATCAACGATATGGAACCCGTAATTTTGAATTCATCAATGCACTTTTATGCTGACGATATTCAAATTTATAAAAGTTGTGCCCTTGGTTTTATAGAATCCTGCGCTAATGAACTGAATGAAGATCTTCAACGGATCTCGAGCTGGTTGTTGGAAAATAGCCTAGTACTTAATCCAAATAAATGCAAATGCTTAGTTATTTCAAAAAAAAAGTTAGAGCTATCCTATTTTCCATCTATTATGTTAAACAATTCAGCACTAGAATTCGTTGAATCGTCGAAAAACCTGGGCATGGTATTCAATAGAACACTCACATGGAATAACCATATAAATGCAACAATCGGTAAAGCATACGGCGTTCTACGTACTTTGTGGACTGCTCAAAAATTCACACCACCGAGGACAAGACTAGTGCTTGCCAAAGCTTTGGTAATTCCTGTGCTAATCTATGGATGTGAAATTTTTTCTAATTGTGATGCTGCCAGTAAAAGGAAGCTTCAAGTAGCATTTAACAGCACCATCCGTTATGTCTACAATCTCGGAAGGTTTGACCACATCTCACACTTGGAAAATAATTTGTTGAATATGTCTTTTCAAAACTACTTCAAGTTTCGTACACTTATTATTCTTTTTAGCAGCCAATTTGGCTTTAGAAAAATGCGATCTACTGTTGATGCCATAAGACAAGTAGTTAATATCGCAAAAGGTGCCATCAAAGGGGAAAGATGGCTCTACGGCACAAAGGAGTACTGTGCAGTAGTAACATTAGACGTTAAGAATGCGTTTAACTCGGCGAACTGGTCGTTCATTAGAAGATCACTCGCCAGGATGGATACACCATATTACTTGCTGCGTATAGTGACCAATTATTTCATCAACAGGAAGTTGAGATACTATACAGATGAAGGGGTACGATATTACAATGTCACTGCGGGAGTTCCACAGGGATCGGTCTTAGGGCCGTTATTGTGGAACATTATGTATGACGGCGTCCTGAGATTAGCGTTACCTGGGGGGGTGACTGTAATTGGATTCGCCGATGACATTGCCGTCGTGACAGTAGCTAAACAGATTCGTGGAGTTGAATCTGCTACAAATGAAGCAATTGTCCAGGTAAAGGATTGGCTGTCCACCGCCGGACTAGAACTTGCCGACCATAAAACAGAGGCCGTCCTCATAACTAGTCGTAAAAGTGTAGAGTTTGCCAACTTCCAGGTTGGTAACCAAATTATCAGGTCCAAAGAAGCGCTTAAATACCTTGGAGTAATACCGGAATGGCCCCCATCGACATTCTTGCAGATGAAATGTTGAGGATATACAACAGAAGAGCCTTGAGCCAACATGACGCCAACGGAATCAAGAGGATCAAAATTGAGGAAAAGGCAGCGTCAGCAGCTATGTGGCAAGCTCGTTGGGATAATACAACGAAAGGCAGATGGACACACAAACTCATACCGACAATCCAAGACTGGATAAGTCGTAAACATGGAGACTGCAACTATAACCTTACGCAGTTCCTGTCTGGTTACGGCGGGTACCGCAAGTATCTCCACCGATTTGGACACGACAGCTCACCATCTTGCCCCGAATGCCCAAATGAAGAAGAAGATATGGAGCACGCAGTATTTTATTGCCCACGCTTCACGGCATGGAGAACTACTCTGCCCAGTCCGTCGTTACTCCTCGAACACTTGTTGGAGTCGGAAGAGAATTGGACGGAAATAAGCGCTCTTGTAACAATTGTACAAAATGAGCTAAGGAGAATAGAAAGGCAAAGAAACAGAACATCGGAAGCCTCAGAAACCGCAGAAACCTCAGAAGCAGGTGAACAGCACGAATAGCTTGATATGCTAACCAGCCCCGCGAAGTAATACCTAACGGCAGTCCCGTGGGGAGAGTGGTAGAAGTGTGCAGGGTGTGGATTAGTACGTAGGCGCATTCCTGGCATCGATTATTCGGGTCTGCGAATCGTGCATGCTAGTAGCCCGGGCTACTAGTATCTTTAGAAGATTACCACATCCCTTGGCGCAACCAAAAAAAAAAAAAAAAAACATACGTACATACACACACACAGACATCTCTGTAAAAACGTTGGATTTGGATTCAGGTGACCTTAAAACGTGGAGATATGTCAAAATTCGCGATTCACAAAATCGGCCTCATTACAACAACTTCCCATTGGGAAGTTAACAAGGAAAAACAATTTTTAAAATTTGTCTACTTCACAGATTGTTTCATTTTCGATTCACTCCATGTATCGCATATAGCTACAGAGCCGAAGGAGCAAACCAGCAATATATAAACTCCTACAAGATAACGTTCGCTCTGTACAAGGCAGCAGGGAAGGATGGCATACCGCTACCTTCCTCCAGAATGAGACAAAATTTCTTACCCTCATCTACCCCATGGGGGTAACCAACAAAAGACCTTAGTACTGCAAATGAATGCAGAACAGTTAGTTTAACAACTTACTAATAATTTGTGAACAGATCAGGTCAAAGCTACCCACCTTCTCTCCGAGCATGGATCAGTAAGCTTACACCAAAAGCAAGTCTATAGGAACAGCTCTCGTGGACGTTGTTCACACAATTGATGATGTCCTCTAGTGTAAAAAAAGTGGTTTTGGCGTCTTATTTGACCTTATCTTACGAAATACTCAGAAACATCTTTTGCCTCACTGTCTTCTCGCCTCTGTCATTCTCGTCTTCTTTATTTGCCTAAAGGGAAGAATTTGATTAGAGGACAGACAAAGACACACATAGGAAGACAATTAAAGTGAGTAGTACTAATATATGTAGTTGCTTTTACCGAGGTAATTGCGGTCTCCTTTTCTCCTTACTGAGCTCTATATGTTGGATGGATTTATCGTTTTAGTAGTTTGAAGCGGAGAATCTTTAAAATTTATAATTTAGTAATTGGTTGTTAGTTTAGTTGTAAGTATATTATTTGAGAGTAATTTGATTTACTAGTATTTTTTTTTCATATTTTGGCTACGAGAAAGTATGCGTGTGGGTATGTGTGTTTTTTATGAATGGAAACGGCACGCGTGGTATTACCATATTCATCATCGAACGTGTTCAGTAAGAGTGAGTACGCCTGACTACTAGAAGTTTTTTTTTGTGTTTGGTTTCTTTCTGTAGTGTGCAGATTTGTAAGTACCATTGTTATTAATTTAGATTTAATCTCGTATATGGGGAATGGCATGAGTGGTATCCGTAAAGACGAAGTCTCCCAGTTTTTGGTGATTAGGTTTTTAAATTCTGGGCAAGGTCCAGTGACAGCCCGCTGTGTTCTGCCAATTATGTCGATGTCATCCGCGTAACTTAGTAGTTGCACAGACTTTCGAAAGATTGTGCTTCCGGTATTTGCATGTGAGTTTCGCACAATTCTTTCAAGAATGATATTCAAGAAGTCACATGACAGCGCATCACCTTGTCTAAATCCTTTTTTGACATCGAAGGTCTCGGAAAGGTCATTACCGACCTTGATGGAGCAGCGAGCGTTCTCCATCGTCATCCTGCACAAACGAACGAGTTTTATCAGGGTTGCCAAAACTAGACATTTCTCTGTATAGCTCGTCTCTATAAATGCTGTCATATGCGGCCTTAAAATCGATAAAAAGATGGTGAGTATCTATTTGGACTTCTTGGGTTTTTTCCAGGATCTGCTGGAGTGGAGAAAATTTGAGCGACTGTGGACTTTCCTGGCCTGAAACCACACTGATAGAGGCCAATCAGGTTGTTGACGAAGGGTTTCAGGCGTTCACACAATATGGCAAATAAGATCTTGCACGTGATGTTTAGGAGACTGATGCCTCTGTAATTGGGGCAGTTGAGGGGGTATTTTTTCTTGTGGATCGGGCAATCGGTGCTGAGATTCCATTCATCAGGCATACACTCGTCTGACCAAATCTTGGAAATGAGTTGGTGTATGCTCTCTACCAAGTCATTTCCAGCTGCCTTAAACAACTCGGCCGGTAGGCCACTAGGACCAGCATTTTTGTTGGATTTAAGCTTAGATATTGCTATCCTCACTTCGCTTTGGTCAAGTGGATGGAAGTTTTGGCTATCGTCGTCTATATTGAATGGAGTATTCTGCCTGGCATGTTGGTCTTCATCGTCCTTATACAGTCTGCACTAAAAGTTTTTCCATATTCTCAGCACCGACTGTGATTCTACTACCAGGTTTCCTTCCTCATCTCTACAGGTTTCCGTACTTTGATTGTTGGCCTGACACGTTCATTTTACCTTTGGTAAAACTTCCGTACGTTATTCCTGGAGTATAATCTCTCAATATCTTCGGTTGCGCGCTTCTCGTGCTCTTTTTTCTTCTTCTGGAGAAGCCGATGTACTCAATGATTCAAAGCGAGTAGACGTGTTGATGGTCTCGTGCGGCTAAATATTCGAAATTCAGTTAGACCTCCAAATCCAAAGTCAAGTGTGAGATACAAAACCGTTGCGTATAGACTTTCAGTCACTCTTGGCATTTTTCATAACGTTAATTATTTCGCTCATAATTAGTCTAGCTACACACATAAAAGATGTCGAAGCATCTCTTCAAACATTGCTAAGCCGCCAAGAGAAAGCTGAACTAAAGATTAAAGAGTTGGAAAAGTCCATTAAAAGCTTACAAGAGCAAGGAGATGAGATTAACACAGACTTGGCTGAATCGCAGATTTTCGAGGGAGAAGTAGCTGATCTCCAAAAACGATGTGATGAACTCGAACGACGAGAAATTGCAGCCGACGCCATAATTTTTGGTATACCGCAGTTGCCGAACGAGGACCTAGAAGCAATCTTTCACCACCTTTGCCTCAGCATCAACTGCATGCCACCAACACTGAAAGCAGTTTTTCGTTCCCAGCGACAGCGACGAAATAACGGACCGTCCATCACAGACAGAGACACACCCATCATAGTCAAATTCAGCTCTCCCCACGAAAGAAACACCGTACTGCAAGCAGTTGCTCTCTTTTGCAAAAACGAACGGCAGCATTGTCTCCAAGATGTGGGCATCAAAGCAGAAAACAACAAGAACATCCATATGTACGGGAGCATGACCAGCAAAAATCGATCCCTTTACCACAGAGCTCTGCGTCTAAAGTGCAATAAACAGCTGTTTTCTGTCATCACACACCTTGGTTCCGTCTACGTAAAGGAAAGCGCACACGCTAAAGGAATACTGGTGGAGAATGACCGAATGATGAATGCCATAGCAGTGAGTTGTCAGACCAGGAAAACAATAGTAGCAGTAGAAGAAGTACACCGGTAATGATGATGAAGGTCATCGCTCAACAAACGTTATCAGTAATCTTTTTGTTTTTATTTTGTTTACTTTTTTTCTTTCTTTTCTTTTTTCATTTGTGTTGTTTTTGCTTGAATTCTTTTTTAATACCTGTGCTATTACGTCAATGTTGTTGCTTTGAGAAAAGGGATGCGGTTCTTGCTAGTATGATCTATGTGTGCCATTTGGTTCTCCTACGAAATTTATTTCCTAAAAATAAATTTAAATGAAGGCGGGGTGAATTCCATTGGTGACGGTAGTGATATTGTATTGCGATCTATGATTAGTGTTTTTTGTCGTCATAGGCAAGGACTCAAAGTTTGTCATCTAAACGCACAAAGTTTGCTGCCGAAAATAGATGAATTTAGAGAAATTTTTGTAGATTCCCAAGTTGATGCAATCTGTGTGTCGGAAACCTGGTTTTCCTGAGATGTGAAGGATGCAGCATATGCTTTGAGTGGTTACAAACTTTTTCGGTCAGATAGGAGTGATCGCATTGGTGGTGGTGCAGCAATTTATGTAAGAGAGTGTCTGACTTGTAAACAGAAATGTAACTCACCTATTGATAGCGCTATTGGGTATCTTTTTATAGACGTAGTCTCTGGTGAAAATACTATTCGCTTAGGCAATGTCTATAGACCAAATAGGAATATTAATTTAACACCTATATATGATTTAATAGAGGAAAGTTTAACCAGCGCAAATAACATAATTGTCTGCGGTGATTTTAATAGCAACCTTTTGCTGGAAAGTCATCTTACTGAAAACATGAATGCTTTTGATTTATATCCAGTAAATACCCAGGTCCCTACTCATTTTACGAGCACCTCCAGTACTTTGTTAGATTTGTTTTTTGTAAATGATTCTGACAGGGTACTTTTTTATGATCAAATTTCTGCACCAGCATTTTCTAAACATGACCTCATATTTCTTACTTTCGATTTTGATATCAGTGGCACCACAAGGTCGCCTAATTATTGCTTTAGAAGTTTTAAAAATATTGATAGGTTTGCTCTTGAACACGATATAAATTGTGTACCATGGGACCTCGTTTATGTCATGCCCTCACCGGATGACCAAGTTGATTTGATCCAAAACAACATAAATTATATCTTTGATACGCACGTCCGCATAAGAACTGGAACGGTAAGAGAAAAAATTAAGGCATGGTTAACAAACGAAATTCGTGCGTTAATGACGCAACGCGATCAGGCTTACCGCCGATGGAAACGCTTTCGGGTAGACGAGCTCCACCAAATATACAAACAATTAAGAAATAGTGTTGTTCGTGAAATAAGAGTCGCTAAGACACAGTTTTATTCCAATCGCCTGAATACAAACTTAGATGGAAGAAAATTATGGAGTAACCTCCGTGAGTTAGGAATTGGTAAACAAAAAATAATCTGTTCGAATAATATTGATCGCAATGAACTAAATCGTAGGTTCTTATCAACTCCACATCCTATAGCCTCAGCAGAAGTTGAAAGTAGTACAAGCAGTGGTCCTGTTGTCCCAACTGACATTTCATTTTGTTTTACAAGAATAGAAAACACAGATATAGTCGAGAGTTTTTTGTCTGTGAAATCTAATGCTGTAGGAGTGGATGGAGTACATCCAGTTTTTATTAAAGCCATGTTGCCACTTCTGCTTCCATATATTACACATGTGATCAACACCATTCTTACAACCGGAATCTTTCCCCAAAAGTGGAAAATGGCCAAAATAGTACCAATCCCTAAGAACTCGTCATGTGATGAATTTAGACCCATATCTATTCTACCTTTTCTTTCCAAAGTTTGTGAACGAATTATGCATAAGCAAATAAATGAATACATTACACGTAATAACCTTTTGGTTTCTATTCAATCTGGATTTCGTGCCAAACATAGCTGTACCACTGCTCTGATGAGCGTGGTAGAAGATATAAGAGAGAAACTGGACAAGGACCATGTTACCTTTTTGGTCCTTCTAGATTTTTCGAAAGCTTTTGATATGGTTGACCACTCCACTCTCATCTATATGTTACGTCACTGCTTTCACATGTCTTCCTGTGCTATAAAGTTACTTTCATCGTATCTTAGAGAAAGAAAACATGTGGAAGGAGTTTTATCAGAATTTCTTCCTTTAATGCGAGGCGTTCCCCAAGGATCGATTCTGGGCCCTCTCTTATTCTCACTCTATATCAACGATATGGAACCCGTAATTTTGAATTCATCAATGCACTTTTATGCTGACGATATTCAAATTTATAAAAGTTGTGCCCTTGGTTTTATAGAATCCTGCGCTAATGAACTGAATGAAGATCTTCAACGGATCTCGAGCTGGTCGTTGGAAAATAGCCTAGTACTTAATCCAAATAAATGCAAATGCTTAGTTATTTCAAAAAAAAAGTTAGAGCTATCCTATTTTCCATCTATTATGTTAAACAATTCAGCACTAGAATTCGTTGAATCGTCGAAAAACCTGGGCATGGTATTCAATAGAACACTCACATGGAATAACCATATAAATGCAACAATCGGTAAAGCATACGGCGTTCTACGTACTTTGTGGACTGCTCAAAAATTCACACCACCGAGGACAAGACTAGTGCTTGCCAAACCTTTGGTAATTCCTGTGCTAATCTATGGATGTGAAATTTTTTCTAATTGTGATGCTGCCAGTAAAAGGAAGCTTCAAGTAGCATTTAACAGCACCATCCGTTATGTCTACAATCTCGGAAGGTTTGACCACATCTCACACTTGGAAAATAATTTGTTGAATATGTCTTTTCAAAACTACTTCAAGTTTCGTACACTTATTATTCTTTTTAGCATCATAAAAACACGGCAACCGACATATCTCTACAATATAATCCAATTTTCGGCATCTAACAGATCTGCTTGTATAATTATACCACAATTCTCTTGCCTAACATCTGAAAGACAATTTTTCATTGCTGCTATTCGCCATTGGAATTCGCTTCCGCGTAACCTGAGAGAACTGAATGCCATACGTCGGTTTAAGATCGAGTTACGTATTCTCTTAGCAAACCAAAGCAATTAGATTTTGACTCCCCCACCCCCTTTTTTTTCAAGCAATCTCAACCCAACTAATATCAGCAATTATAATATCTGAAATATGCACTTAAAAAGTTAAATTGTTACTTTTATTTAAATTGTTACTTTACTTGAATTGTTAATTTTATTTGAATTTATACTGTTTATCTCTCACAGACTTATAAGTGTATTCTTACTGTGACAGAAATACATAATAATAATAATAATAGTAAATAATAATAATGTTCTTCCCGTCTCTTACGCTCGTAGAGCTCACGAGCAGCCCTCGTCCCTCTTTATAGCGCCGTTTTGTACGCGTCCTGTTTAGCTGCATGTGCTTGCCGGCATTCTTCGTCAAACCAGGTGTTTCTTGGTGGTGGTCGACTGAAACCCAGCACATCAGTTGCGGCATCGCCTAGCACGATTTTAACGTCGTACCTAAGACATTGCTCATAGGTCTGGTCGATGGGCTCGTAAAAACATTCTTTGGTAGCGTCGTCCTTGTCTTCTGTGGGGGCGTGAGCGCATATTAGGATAATGTTGGCGAATTTAGCCTTATTGCGGATTGTCATAAGACGTTCGCTCACGTGTCGAAAGCTCAAGACCTCTTGCCTAACTCTGCTCGTTGGTTTTTCGTAACCGAGGTTTTTTTACGTGGTGCCCCGTCGCATAACCCCCAACCTGGAGGGCCAGGTCTATTTACACAACCCTCACTTCGAGGATGCGAACGCTGCCGTTGGCCCATTAAGGGCTCCTCCGCCACCAACTATTTTTCACGACCCTACCTTAGTCGTGAAAGTTCCTTACTGACCTGGGCTCCAAATATGTCGGAGTAGCTCGAGTAAGGCTTCCGCTAGTCTGTCTGTGGACGACACCGTTGATTCCGTCGTTGGAATTCCTCCGCTGCACGTCCTCATTCTGAGGACCTCTTGTTAGACATCTGATCCACAAAGTGCGGGTCAGGTCAGCAAGAGATGCCTTGCCTGGCACACGCGTGCTGGAGTTCACCCGGCTGAGCTTGCACTGGTCCGAGTGTTCAGCTCCACATGTACAATCAGACTCAGCATACGCTCATCGTTGGTACACTATTTAACACCTATTCAGCAGGCACCACGTGGAGGTGATGATGCGTTTTTCCCCACCATACGAAGTAGATACTCAGATTTATCTTTGCCTCACTGTCTTCTCGTCTCTGCCATTCTAGTCGTCTTTTTTATTTGGCTATAGGAAAGAATTTGATTAATGGACAGACAAAGACACAATAGGAAGACAATAAGGGTGAGTAGTACCAATATAGTTGCTTTTACAAAGGTAATTGCGATTGTCTTCTTCCCCTAATACGAGAAGAATTGAGTTCTATATGTTGTTTAGCGTTTATATAGGAAATATGTTTTTGGATTGCGGTGGATGAGTTTGAATTATGCATATTTCATTTTATTAATGACTCTTTGTTTACTATTTTGTTTTGGTGGATTGATTTATCGTCTTAGTAGTTGGAAGGAGAGAATCTTTAAAATTTATAATTGAGTAATTGGTTGTTAGTTTAGTTGTAAGTATATTATTTGAGAGTAATTTGATTTACTAGTATTTTTTTTTTTTAATATTTTGGCTGCGAGAAAATATGCGTGTGGGTATGCGTGTTTTTTACGAATGGAAACGGCACGCATGGTATTACTATATTCCTTGTCGAACGTGTTCAGTAACAGTGAGTATGCCTGACTACTGGATGATTTTTTTGTGTTTGATTATTTTCTGTAGTGTGTAGAATCTGTTGTTTTGCGCGCGATTTGGTTATTGGCACTGGTCTTTGTAGGGTTGATTTGTAAGTACCATTGTTATTAATTTAGATTTAATCTCGTATATGGGGAATGGCATGAGTGGTATCTGTAAAAACGAAGTGTCTGGTAGTGTCTTTCTTGGTCGATTTATTACTAGGCTATAAGCACTTTTTGGTAAATAAGGTTTTTAAATTCTGGGCAAGGTCGGCAGAAGTAGTTTCCTGATATCATGCTACCTTCCGTCTACCTCCCCGATAACACTGCCGAGCCCAGAGCTGACTGAAGTCATAAAATGGTCTACATTTAAAGAAAGCAGCTTCTTCGTGGAAAAGGACACCAATCTATGCCACATGGCATGGGGAAGGACCGAAACATAGAAGACCTCATAGTTCTACACGTTGGTTGTAACACAAGTTTTATTAACAATATAAGAAGACAAGTGTTAGATATCAGCTTTACAACTCCAAACGTGATCCACCTTACGACGAATTAAAGAGTTTCTAATGAGGCCTCCATAGCCTACCTGACATGGGGTTATGGGGTTGCTTCGATTTACCACAATCTCTATATTTAAGTTATAAATTTAAATTACTTTATAAAAGAGTAAAACACGTCTGCTCTCGGTGATGTACAAATCGATTGTGTGTATTTTAATTATCTTTAACAATGAATGATTATTTTCATTTTACGTTTGTGCTATTGTTTAGAATTTAAGTCTTTAACACATTTGCTTGTCGTTAATGTAGTGTTTACAACAAACTATTGAAATTATAATATTTTGCTAATCTTAAACATTGAAATTAAATATTGAAATTATAATGTTTTTACTAATCTCAAACATCCTCCCCGGCCGTGAACAAAGTTTGTCTGTGCGAGCCATTTCAGAATGGGAGCTGCGTGCCCATTCAAGTTCCTTCTTTTTGTGATCGTGCATTTCACATTGGAAATGTACGACTTCTGCGCGAAGTTGAAGTGTCGTGTGGTGTGGTGCTATTCTTGATCTCCAATGGGTAGTGTACTTTATAGGGTACCTGGAGGAACAAAAACTCAGAAAAAAGTGCATTAGAAATTTTTTTTTTTTTTTTTTTTTGTCTTATCAGTGAGAAAAAATCAGTGCATAAAAAAAACGTTAAGCAATCGACGGCGCGTTTGTGTGTGTGTGTTTTTCGCTTCGCGACGGATTGTTTACCATATATTACTGTGATGTGTGTGTATGGTTGAGATGGCTGCACATGCGTACCTAAGAAAAGTGTGATTGATGGAGAGTAAAGGGTGTGCGCTTGTTTATTTGCAGTTGTAAACAAATGTCTTTAATGTCTCATGATAGAAATTGTGTGTTGTGTGGGAGATATAAATTAACTGTATGAGATTGATTGAATGCGTGTATGATTCTATTATTTAATCCAATAATTTAAATTTAATTAGTGTATTCATTGATTTAAATTTCATTAAGGTTTTGTTGCTACTTGTGTATGTGAATATGTATGTATATGTGTGCTGAATAAATAAATGGTTTTGTTGAATATTAATAAAAATATCGAGTTTTCGAAAAATTATATTTGGGTTAGATTTGCCGTCGGCATTTTGATTCTGGTTTGGTGTAGTTGCCGTCGGCATTTCGATGTGTGGTAAATTATTTTGTTTTTGAGTTGACGACTTGCGAGTTACACTTGATAGTATCCTACTTATTTTTGTTGATATTTAGAGTGTTGGGTTACTTTTGTAGGATTCGTTGGATGGAAGCAGACAAATTTTGGTGATAGGCCGCTTGACTTCTCGTTCGGTATTTTTAGCGTGACGACCCGAATTAACTTGTCCGTCCCGGGATGGGTATCGACGATGCGCGCTAAGTTCCATTTTGCTGGTGGTAAGTTGTCCTCTTTTATCAAAACTAGATCTCCGATCTTGGGTTGCGTTTCAATCTTAAGCCATTTTGGGCGTTGTTGCAATCGCGTCAGATATTCAGACTTCCACTGCTTCCAGAAAAGTTGCTGCAGTTGCTGTAGCCGCTGCCATCGTTTTAGAGGTCCTATTTTGAGGTCGGATAGATCAGCTTGTGGGATGCTGTTGAGAGTTCGTTCGATGAGGAAGTGTCCTAATAAATGGAGATGGAGGAATAAAATGCCACTGCATACCTTCGCTGGAGATCGTTTCCGCAGCACTCTTCCAGTCGAATTTGGCATCTTCGAACGACTTCTTCAATTCCTTGTTGGCTCCCACGAAGTTGGTCCCGTTATCGCTGAACATATGCGAACATAGTCCTCTTCTCGCAGTGAATCTTCGCAATGCTGCAATGAAAGCTTGTGTGGTTAGATCGCTTACCAGTTCAATGTGTATGGCTTTGGTAGCCAGGCACACAAATGTGGCGAAGTAGGCTTTGTATGTCTTAGCACCGCGACCTTTCCATGCTTTAACGTCGATTGGACCTGCGTAGTCGACTCCGGAATTGGAAAAGGGTTGAGACACTCGGACGCGTGGAGCTGGTAGGTTACCCATGAGTTGGTGTGATGGTCTTGCCCTGTGCCGAAAACAGATGGTGCAGTTGTTGATACAACCCTTAACACAGTTTTTGAATTTCAAAATCCAATATTTGTTTCGTAGGTACATGGTGGTCTGTTGCAGTCCTCCATGTAATGTCTTGTAATGAGCGTCGGCTATCAAGAGCTTGGTAAAATGGTGACTGCCTTTGAGAATAATAGGATGGCGTTGCTCAAATTCCAGATCCGAGTGCTGCAACCTACCCCCGACTCGCAAGACACCGTCGGAGTCAGTGAAAGGGCAGAGAGAACTCAGAGCTTTGTCCTTTGTATCGGTGGGAAACATTTCTGCTTGAACAATTTTAATCAAGATAAGACTGGCAGACTGAAGTTCATCTCGAGACAGTACATGGAAATTCCTAGAACCAGGTAATTTTTGAGCATTACTAATGAACCGCCTACAAAATGCTATTATTCTGAGAAGCTTGGTTAAACTAGATTGTTCAGTAATTAAAATATTTAGGTTATTTTCCCCCTGTGTGACCAGATGGACTTTAATACAACGTTTCTCCTCTTGTGTGGTTAGGCTGGTCGGCTGCTGTGGACAGTTGAACTCCCAAGTTTCACGCAGAAAATCTGGTCCGGACCACCAGAGGGTGTTGGAGCGTAACGCGGAAGGCATTATTCCCCTCGACGCTAGATCTGCAGGATTCTGTTCACTGGGAATGTGTTTCCAACTATCTGGCTTGACTAGTCGTTGTATTTCAGCAACGCGGTTATTCACGAACGTGACCCATTTGGTTGGAGGAGCGGCGATCCACGACAAGGCAATTGTTGAGTCGGTCCACGCATACTGCTTCACGTCTCTCAGCTCCAAAACTCTGGATGTGTAGTCTAACAGTATTGCAAGGATTACTGTTCCACAGAGTTCAAGTCTTGGAAGAGTTTGCGTTTTTACCGGGGCTACTCTTGTCTTGGACAGAAGCAAGTGTACGTGGATGTTGTCGTGTGAATCGAGAACGCGGAGATAAATCGCTGCACCATATGCCCTCTCAGACGCGTCACTGAACCCGTGCAGTTCTAGATCCTTATGTGTGTCGTGTGTCTGGATCCAACGAGGGATGCGAATCTGTTCAAGGTTTGGCAGTTCTTCCCGAAAGGCGTTCCACTCTTTCTGCAATTCCGGTGCAATAGGATCATCCCACTTCAGCTCGCTACGCCATAGTTGTTGCATCAAGATTTTTCCCTTTATGATGCAGGGTGAAATCCAACCGAGAGGATCGAAGAGCTTAGCAATCATCGAAAGAATGATCCGTTTCGTTGGCTCAGCAGCGTTCAATTGGATGTTCTGAAAAGAGAGAGTATCTTCTACCGGAAACCACTTGATCTCTAAGGCCTTAATATGATCGGGAGAATTTATGGGTAGAGAGAAATCAACTTCCCGCTGGTCAAAGGGTATCTGATCTAAAATCTCCGGTGAATTACTTGCCCATTTGCGCAACTTGAAACCTCCAGAAGACAACAGACTACTCACTTGATGACGCCTAATCAGAGTTTCTTCAACAGTACCGGCTCCAGCAAACAGGTCATCAACATAAACGTCTTCCCTCACCATACGCGCCCCAGAGGATAGTTGTGTTCCTCATCCGCAGCTAGTTGATTGAGAGCTCGAATAGCTAAATAAGGTGCGCACGTGGTACCAAACGTGACTGTCTGAAGACGATACACCTTGATCGGTTCGATGTCACTATCACACCAGACTATCAACTGATAATATGAGTCTTCGGTGTTCACACGGATTTGGCGGTACATTTTCTCAATGTCTGCGGTGAAGGTATATTTGTGTCTTCTCCACCTCAAAACAATATCAATAATATCTGTTTGCGTTTTAGGTCCAGTCAACAGATGCTGACGACCCGGAGTTTTGTTGTGGAACTGGACTCCTTCAGCACGGCATGGTGCGGTAAAAAGTAGTGCTGAGACGTCCTGAGTACCTCGTCGTTGATGACATCAACCTCCTGCATATGGCCCAGTTGTAAGTATTCGTTAATACACTTACCATATTCATTGTGTAGTGTAGGGTTAATCTTGAACCGTCGTTCAAGCTGAGCAAACCTACGCAAGGCTACTTCCTTCGAGTGTCCAAGCCCAGGCCTGCTCCCGTTTCTAAATGGTAACGATACCTCGTATCGTCCGTTAGCCAGTCTGTGTGTCGTAGCCTCGAAAAATTCCTCACACGCTTTGTCTTCTAAGGTTTGGTGGGTCTTAAAGGGTGCTTCCTCCATCTCCCAAAATCGCTGCAGCTGTCGGTCCAGATCTAGCACCTGAAGGAAAGTTCTGATACTGCGACGTGGTCGTTGTACTTTCCCCATAACGATCCACCCGAGTAGCGTCTTCTGCGCGATTGGCATCGTTTATTATTTGAGGGAGTACGACTTCGGTGTAGATGTCATTCCCTAAAAGTAGATCCACTTCGTCTGGCGTGTGATAGGTCGGGTCAGCTAGGTCTAATCCATTAATGTGGTTCCATCCCTTTTGTGCCAGTTGGTGGGCCGGAAGAAGCCCAGTCAGCGAATTAAATACTAACGCTCGGGTGCAGGTCTCGTAGTCTGAGCGTAGAGAACTAAGCGTAAGATCCACGTAGCCGTGGCAGGTTCCGCTGCTGACCTTCCCCAACCCTGAAACTTCAACGAATGTGCTTTTACCCTTCAGACCTAATCGCTGTACTGCCCTAGAAGTAATAAAGGTTGCCTCTGACCCCGGATCTATCAAAGTTCGAAGTTTTATATCTACTCCTGAAGAGGCCCTGACTGACACTATGGCTGTTGCTAATAACACTTCCATATTAGCTTTTTCTTTAGCGTAGTAGTTGTTAATGTGTTGAGAGGGTTGGAAGGGAGTAGCATTAGCATCAACTACCGCTAAATGTGATTGTGTAGGGTTGTATGTGTGGGTGGTAAATGAAGCTGGCGCTGTGTGTGTTGTGTTGTGTTGTGTATTTTGTGTGTGTGAACCTATTTGTGTATGTGTAGAGTGGTTAGGGTGTAGGAGGGAATGGTGTGGCTGCTGGCAGAAATAGCACCTAACTCTGCTTGGACAATGCTGGGTGGTGTGGCTGTATGCTAGACAATTTTCGCATACGCCAATCTTGTCTACCGTCCTCTTGGGTGAAGCAAAGTCCATTTTTAAAAATCTGTTGCAAGTTCGCAACGAATATGCACCCTTATTGCAGACTTTGCAGCTAAATTTACCATTTTTCCCTTCTTTAAGGTGGAATGCTTTTGTTGTTGACGCCCTAGTAAACTTGTTGGATCCCGTCTCCTGTGGTAGGCTAACTGCTTCCAGCGTTCTGAACCTAGCTTCTAAAAATTCACTGAAAGCTATGAATTCAGGTAATTCCTTATCCCTACCTAGCTTCTCTTCCCACAGCTGCTGTGTCATTGTGGGAAGACTCTTCACCATGCAGAAGATTAAGATTGTATCCCAGTGTTGCACAGGTAAACCTAGGTTCCTAAGAGCGTGTCGACATTCCACTGATGTGTCTAACAATTTTTTCAGGGATGCAGCAGTCTCATGTAGAATTTGCTCTTGGCCGAAAAATATTTTGAGCTGTGCATTTACTAGGACGCGTTTGTGGTCATATCGGGAAGTGAGTATTTCCCACGCAGGCTTATAATTTCCGCTATCTATCGATAAATGCTGCAGAAGACGCTCAGCTTCCTCTCGCAAACTGGACTTTAAATAATGCAACTTCTCTACCTCTGATAATGCCTTATTTGTATGAATGAGCGAAACAAAAAGGTCGTGAAAGGATCTCCAGGATGCATAATCTCCAGTAAAGACTGGCAAATTTATTTTCGGTAGGCGTATAATATTCTTATCACTAGAAGAACTTAACGTAGCACTTACCGGAGCTTCAACTGTTGCTCGAAATTTGTCCAGGCTGTCCAACAGTGCTGTTTTGTAGTCGAAGTAAGTCTCTTTTATTTTTTCGAAAATTTCTTCTAACTCCTCTTCCAGCGGATATTCCATCGCTGTTGTGTTGGGTGCTTGCCTTAAAATTTTCCTCCAGCGTGGAAATCCTATTGGCGATGTAGTTTTTCGACCTTTCCTTGGGTGATCGCTTGGCAAAATTATCGGAATCCCTTATAATTTGCTTTAGCAAGTTCCTTTGCAGCTTCAGAGCGGAGCTCATATTTGAGAGAAAAAAAAAATACTCGTAAGAGAAAAAAAAGAAAAAGGGGGTGTATTTCAACTTACGTATTTTTTTTTGTAAATCCCTAGACTCGATGATCGGGAGCAGAAATTCGTAAAAAATTTAATGTAAACGGATTAGCGGAGGGTCTGTAAATCAACGGACTCGACGCCCCGCTATGCACGGTATTAGCGGTCACACTAGCGGACACTATGTGGTTCCAACGGTGGATGTGCTGTTGTACGTGGATCCAACGGTGGATGTGCTGTTGTACGTGGATCCAACGGTGTGCAGTACGGCTGGCGGTAATGTTGCAACGGTGCAGTACAGCAATGAAAATTTTTCACAATTATTTGATTGCACTTTTTTTTTTGCGTAAAAAATTACGCGACGCGAGAAACCGTTTTGCACTAGGAAAAAACTCACTAAATGTAAGAAATTTTAATTTTTATTGTTTAATGTTAAATGTATTTTAATTTTTTGTTTTTCTTTTTAGTTCACACACACAGATTAATTACTATTAATCACTTAAGGCTTCGAAGGACCATGAAATGGGGTTATGGGGTTGGGTGGTTTTACCTAAACCAACGAAAGTCTGCTTCACTTAGTAGGGCAAAGGGATGTAGAAGAACTAGTTTAACAACTTTTTACTAAAATTTTTGGAAAGGATTTGTGAACACATCAGATCAAAGCCACCCATCTTTGGTTTTGGTTGTGTGTAGTGTAATGGATTTATCGTTTTAGTAGTTTGAAGGGGAGAATGTTTAAAATTTATAATTGAGTAATTTGTTCTTAGTTTAGTTGTAAGTATATTACTTGAGAGTAATTTGATTTACCAATATTTTTTTTTAAATATTTTGGTTGCGAGAAAAAATGCGTGTGTGTTTTTTATGAATGGAAACGGCACGCATGGTATTACCATATGCTTCATCGTACGTGTGCAGTAAGAATGACTAAGCATGACAACTGGATGTTTTTGTGTGTTTGATACTTTTCTGTAGTGTGCAAAATGTGTTGTTTTGCGAGAGGTTGTTGTTTGTAGGGCTGATTTGTATATAGTTTCTAATTTAGGGTTCGTTTCGTATATTGGGGATGGTATGGGTGGGATCTGTAAAGATGAGGTTTCGCTGGTTGTGACTTGCCTGTGCGGTTCATTGCTACGCTATAGGCAGTTTTTGATGATTAGCTTTTTAAATTCTTTGCGAGGAAGGATCAGGACCGGACAAAGTAATTTCCTGATATCATGCTACCTTCCGTCTGACTCCCCGACAACACTGCCGAGACCAGTGTTGACTGGAGTCATAAAATGGTCTAAATCTAAGAAGGCAGCTTCTTCGTGGAAAAGGACACCAATATATGCCACATGGCATGGGGAAGGACCGAAACATAGAAGATCTCATAGTTCTATACGTTGGTTGTAACACAAGTTTCATTAACAATATAAGAAGACAAGTGTTAGATATCAACTTTACAATTCCAAACATGATCCACCTTACATCGAATTGGAGAGTTTCTAATCAGACCTCCATAGCCTACCGTAGATGGATAACTTTATACGGAGTTTCTAACGAGACCTCCATAGCCTACCGTAGATAGATTACTTTACATCTTCCTATAAGAAACAAAACGAAAATAATATCTAGATATTCGCCAACCCCATGGCAGGAAACAAGGATGGTGTTTTTACCTAAACCAACGAAAGTCTACATCACTTAGTACGGCAAAGAGATGCAGAAGAACTAGTTTAACAACTTTTTTACTAAAATTTTTGGAAAGGATTTGTGAACACATCAGATCAAAGCCACCCATCTTCTCTCTGAGCATGAACCAGTATGTCTACACCAAAAGCAAGTTCATATAAACAGCTCTCGCGGACGTTGTTCACACATTTGATGATGTCCTGCAGTATTAACAAACGGATTTTGTCTACTTCCCGGACCTCATCTTACGAAGTACTCAGATTCATCTTTTACCTCACTCTTTCTCGTCTCTGCCATTCCCGACATCTTCTTTATTTGGCTATACCGAAGAATCTGATTAATGGACAGTCAAAGACACACATAGGAAGACAACAAGAGTGAGTAGTACTAATGTAGTTGCTCTTACAGAGGTAATTCCGGTCTCTTTCTTTCCTTACTGCGAGAAGAATTGAGCTCTATATGTTGTTTAGCGTTTTTACAGGAAATATGTTTCTGGATTGCGATGGGTGAGTTTGAATTATATATATTTCATTTGTTACGGGAGCCTTGAGTGGGAACCTGAAAGAAAAATAATTTTTTTAAATTTATTTTCCCAAACATCAAAACAACACCCTATCCACACTCACCTAAATGCCCGCATCCCAATCCCCGTCAACCCCGGTCACTACCTTCTCTCTGAAAAAAAAGAGATAATAGAAAAAAAGAAGGTAAACAAAACAAATTGCTAGTGGAGTTTGTTCTCAAGAAAACCGATCAAGTTAATCCTAGGAATCCTACGAACAAACTCCAATAGCAAACTTACCGATGCGCACAGCCTGAAAAAAAATAAAAAAATAAAACATCATTAAATTTCCGCAATTGGAAAAAGAAAAGAAAAATAATTTACTTACCCATGTACGTCCATATCCATCCAGTGTAAAATTGTTTTGACATTTCGTCCCTTTGTATTCTTTCGTTGTCCATGCAACTGTCCCTTTCACTCTTCAATGTGCACTCTTCCTCCCTGTGTTGGTGAATTTATACCAACAAGGAATAAACTCTCCAATATGTTTCGTTAACGTTCATGTATAGAAAAGTGATCATGTTCAGGGTATTATTTTATTATTGTATTAAGTTTATAAGGTAGTTATGTATGTATGTTATCAAAATTTGTTAGTTGTATAGTTTATTATTATTATCAATATTAATGATTTAGGAGATAAGGAAAAGTTGACGAAGGGAACTGGAAGGTGGGAAATTTCTCTTCTCTCCTTCCAGGTGCCCGAAAAAAAGAAAATAGAAATATTACATAAAAAAGATAGAAACAAATAGGGACCAAAACAAGATCTAGGAAACCTAAACAAAGAAAAATTAGGAGAGAACAAAGAAAAGTGAGAGCGACAAAGGGGAGTTTGAAAGATTAACAAAGACCATGACGGGACCGACCAACGATACGGACAATAGATAAGAAGACAGATAGTAGAGCGGTCATCGCACCCCGAAGAGATTTTTTTCTAAGAAAAAAAAAAATTATATAAAACACATAGGACATATAATACACACAAGACAGAGCGACACAAGAAAAGAAAAAAAAGGGAACATTGGGTAAGTTTGGCACTACAAAAAAAAAAGGTTTATTAATAAAAAGAAAAAAAAATATTACAAAAGGAGAAAGGGAAGAAGAAAGGGAGGAACAAAACTGGAGGAACGAGGAACGGAAGGAGCACCATTGGGTAGACCACTGGCGAAAGGTAGGTGGAAGCAGAGTAAATATAAAAATAGCAAACTAAACTAAGAAAATAAAACTTGGCGACAGATCCTATATGCGGAGTGCACTGAGGCAGCACGCACCCCCTTAAAGCCAAAGACCAACAGCAAGACACGGCTACAACAAGCGCCCGGTGGACTCCGCCGCAGAAAAAAAAAAAAGGAACACCGCCAGCTCCACCACAAGGAAGCAGCTCCACCTCCAAAGCGGGAGGCTCTCCAACGAGATCGTCCGAGGAGCCCGAAACCTCCAGACATCTCCCCATAACAGGGTACCCGGGGATCGTCCGGTACCCTGCAACGGCGCTGTTCGCCCTAACGGGTACATCGAGGGACCCCCAAGAACCACCCCCTTTTTATATAGTGATAGTTTTTTTTATTAGTTTTGATTGAGTGAAATTTTATTATTAGTTTTAATTTCTGAATTTAGTTTTCTTATTAGTTTTTTATTAGTCTATAAATTTAGTGAATTCCTTTTTATATATAAGAATATAGTAAATAGTTTTTTTAAATTCTAATGAGCAGTGTAAAATTGTGTGAAAATTGGTGTAGAGAAATCTGCTTTTAAATTTTATTTTGTTGTGCGCGGTATAGGCTTACTTAGATCCACGACAAAAAGGAAGGAAAACAGGGTGTTCCTCATCAGTGCTGCCGGCAGGACAACGAGGGATCCCGTAAAAACGTGAGTCGTAATTTTAAGTTTTTTTTTTATACAGAATTTTTGAGTAGATACATATACATATATAAACATAAATTTAAGAGCAGAGATTTTTTAGTTTAAGGATAGACTTTAAGTTGATGTTTAGATTTAAGGTCCTTAATAAATTGTTGGGAGTAAAACACGATGTGTGATTAGGTTTTCATTGGTTCGGTGTGTGGAAGGACGGCCGGGCCGTCTCCTGTAGATGAACGAGGACATAACTGAACAACACGAACAATGACAACCTGACTCAAGCCCGACTAACATTCCACTACGGACTTAGGTTGTGGCTGAGAGGGGTACTGTAGGGGCTACCTTTCGTAGATTTCGGCCAGAAAGGTAGCATTTGGTTTGTGTCGTAAGACACGAAGGGTGGGCTGGCCAACCTTTGCCAACAACATCTGGCATGCTTCGGGTTCTCGACGAACCTATGGAGAGGAGAGACACTGGGAAGGTGTCACCGCGTTTAGGGTATAAGTTAGGTTAAGTTTAAGTTAGTTTAGGTTTAGGTTAGGGCTTAGTTTAAGTTTTTAGGTTAGTTTAGGTATAGTTTAGGTTAGTTAGGTTAGACCGCGAAGTCCTTCCCGGTCTTTCTCCTGTCCATAGGCATTAGACCTTGGACACTTTCTTTTCCTCTCTCTATCTTTCTTTCTATCTTTTGAAGTCCGTCCGCAGTCAACGTAGAGTAGCTTTCTTCTTTTCTCTTTTTTGATTTTTTTTGATAAATGGCACGAGATTTTGTGTGCTGAGCAGGTGGTGTATGGTGGTGTGTGACAAGAACCACCCCGTCCGACGAGCTGAGCCGAGCAACCGCGAGCGTGCCGCAGTCCTCCTCTCCTACACCGAAGTTGCCCCCGTGGCCTCATCCTAGCTCACAACAATGGCGCCCAATGGTATTTTTACCAACCGTAACCGGCTACATAGAAGCACATTGCGACTCCAAGGGGACGATTTTCACTTTCGAAGGTCGTCACCTTGGACTTGTAATAGCTTCAATCGCGATTTAGTTTTTTTTTTCCAATTTTTCTTTAATTTTTTTTATTCTTTTCTGTCTACTCTCCCTGTCCAAGGACTGGTAATGCTCTTTGGTTAGTCACACGCTGAAGACAGCTGTCCAATCCACAGGCTTCGGCTAGTGGATCTCGTGAGGTAGTTGGAGGCGTGTGAATAAGCAAAGAGCGGGATGAGGTGGAAAGGCTGAACGCTTGCTGCTACCAATTGGTCAAGGTTCTTGAACAGGCCATTTGTGAGGCGCAAGTGTGAGGTCGAGAAGCTTTGTCCGTGTGGAGGTTTATCTTGGAAGTCCTGGCCAGCCTTCTATTGGGTCTTACCTGATAGAAGTTGTAGTAGGGATGGAAGAGATAAACTGAAACACTCGTCAGGTATCCGAGGTATCAGTCACAACGAGACATGACTAGAACCTACGTTGTACAGTACGGATACAGACCGACGTATATATACAGGATTGTTACTGAATAACCCGGACAGAATTCCACACACCAACACACATATGTACATAAAAATATAAATATAAACACATACACACACACTGGGTTTTTTTGGCATTTTTTTTTATTTATTTGGTTTTTTTTTCTTCTGAATTTTATTTTTTTTATTTTCAATCTTTATCTTTAATTTTTTTTATCTATAGTTTTTTTATCTTTTATCTTTTGTTTTAATTTTATCTTTTATTTATTTATTTATTTTTTTATCAATTTTTTTTTTTTAATTTTTTTTGACCGACAGGTCAATAGGCGCCCTACATTAACTGACGGACTACAAGACCTTAACTTGACGGGATACGAACTCACCTACTGGGACTCTAACCTACGGACAGGACAACCGTACAAAGAAACTGACGACACGTACTTAACAAACCAAACATATCCGAATACGACAACGCAGAAAAAAGCCGTTCCACCCTCATTAACGGTGATTCAGGAAGAATCAGGGCGGGAAAGGCAGACTCTTCAATTCGGAGACAGACAGACCGACGAGACGACGACGCCACGTAGAGTCTCAGGAGGAACACTGGACCGAATGCCAACTGAAACAGACGAGACAGAAGACATAGCAGGGGCAGCCGGTTGTAATGGCCAACGACGAAACGTAGACCCACACAACCTACAGGACTTACAGCGGGAGTCACTGGAACACAACAGACAGATTACACAACATATATAAAAGGTGGTATCTCATGCGGTAAGAGAGAATCAGGTTGAGATTATGTCGGTGTTCACCCAGAGCATGAAAGACATGATGACCACGTTCCAAGAGAACATCAGGGTGATCAACGACAAAATCTGCAACCTGGAGCTCTCTTTAGCTGCACAGAGAGAACCACCGATACCTACAGACCGACGACCTACAAGACAGGAACAGTCGACGCCTACACAGACACACAACTTCAGTGACCTGTTGCGACAACCAACTCCAACGCTACACAGACCCAGTCTTGTTCCGCGGGTAGGAGAAAGACGTGAGACCGGGGTATCTCATTATGGGGATCGAAAAATAGATGTTCACAAGGGGGGGGGGTGAAGTTCGATGGGACCCCTAAGACGATGTCGGCGGAGAGCTTCTTGTTTCGGATAGAAACCCTACAGCGCAAAAACGGTCTGCCCGATGAGCACCTATTCAATAACTTCCACCATTTAGTAAGTGGTCCCGCGGAGAGGTGGTATTGGCAGTTCCTCCAGGAGAATGAAGTAGATCCCTACCTCAACTACCAGGATCTCCGGAGAGAACTGCTAAGACAGTTCAAAAACAATGTGCGGGACCACGAGATATTAAGAGAGATAATGGACAGAAGACAGCAACCCCAGGAGTCCTTCGACGACTTTTACGGCGACATACGGACTATGGTGTTACAAATGACGAACAGACCAAACGAACTGGACCTAGTGGACATATTACGACACAACCTTAAGGATAGGGTAGCGACGCTAATCTTTGGGTGCTCTATAAAGAGCATCCAAGGATTAAGAGAAGAATGTAGACGGGCCGAGAAACACTTGACAGCGAGAGAAATTAAGTTCAGGCGACACGTAAACGAGGTTGACGACCAAACTGGCTATAGGACGAAGGACACATTAGAGGACATAGGGGACGAAGAAGTGGAAATAGCCGCACTTCAACGACTGAGAACAGACAGACCGACGACTTACGTAAACACTGACAGAACAAGGACGAACAACAATTCAACAACAGACCTGACACGACTAGGGGCACAGCTACTACTCCATCGGCATATCAGTCAACGTTCCACACGTTGACTTGCTTTAGCTGCGGCAAAGGAAATTTAAGCTTCAACTGTGCACAGTGTCAGGGAAACTTGAGGCTCGGAGGTGCGACCGGGACGAAACCGCCGACGAAGACAAGCCTCCCGGAAAATCAGACCGACCTGTCCAGACCTTGAAGAGGAGTCCAACAGGTGACAGTACCTCAACGAAGCGGGAGGACCTTCCCAGGAATTATGATAAAATTAATAGGCTTAGGGAAAGATGTGCAATAAGTAGACGACGAAAGAGAGATATAGTAGCAACTGTGATAACTCTGAATGACGATAATAGGCCCTATGCGAAGGTTAAGCTAGAAGGAGAAGAGATGATGGGCCTATTAGATAGCGGAGCTTCGATAAGCTGTTTAGGAAGAGGAGCTAAAGAGTTCATAGCTAGACATGACATAAAAGTGACGAACATGACTAGCGACATACGAACGGCAGACGGAAACCACCAACGCATACTAGGACGTTTTAAAACAATAATCTCCTGGGGTGGAAAGTCTCACGAGGTCGAGTTATTCATAGTGCCAAATTTACAACAGGTCCCTTATTTAGGGGTAAACTTATGGAGGACATTCAAGGTCGCTCCAGACATAATTAACGAACTGGACATCCCATCACCGGCGGACGATCGATCTCCAGTCCAGGCACTCTCACCAGCGCAGACACAAGAACTGGAGCGAACCAAGCAGCTGTTTCCCTCTTTCGCGACGTTGGGATTGGGCAGAACCACCCTCGAGGAACACATAATTGAGGTGGATGACGACAAAATTCCCATCAAGCAGAGGCACTACCCAGTCTCACCGGCCGTGCAGAAGCTCTTGTATGACGAGTTAGATCGGATGATTTCACTCCGGGTCATCGAAGAGAGCAATAGCGCGTGGAGCTCTCCAGTGGTGCTGGTGAGGAAACCCGGCAAAAATAGATTGTGCCTGGACTCAAGGAAAGTGAACGCTGTAACAAAGAAAGACGCTTCCACACATAGAGGGATTGTTAAGCAGGCTCCAGGACACCAAGTTCATCTCGGGCATCGATCTCAAGGATGCATTCTGGCAGATTCCTTTGGAGCGCAACTCAAGGGAGAAGAGAGCCTTCACAGTCCCTGGACTTCCGTTATATCAGTTCACGGTTATGCCGTTCGAGCTGTGTAACGCTGCCCAGAGAATGTGTCGGCTTATGGACAAAGTCATACCCTCTCGTTTGAAAGAGCATGTCTTTGTCTACCTTGATGACCTCTTGGTTTGCTCTCCAAACTTCGAGTCACATGTCAGGTTGCTCCAAGAGGTCGCAAGGTGTCTTAGGGAAGCGGGGTTGACAATCAACGTTGAAAAAAGCAAATTCTGTTACAGGGAGATCAAATACCTGGGGTATATCGTCGGTGATGGCTGCTTACGGACTGACAAGGACAAGGTATCGGCGGTCGAGAACTTCCCGATCCCGAAGACTCCGAAGCAACTTCGAAGGTTCCTAGGAATGACGGGATGGTACCGACGTTTCATCCCGAACTTTGCTACATTAGCGGCTCCCATGACCGATTGAATGAAGAAAGGAAAGACATTTGACATGACGGACGAAGCACTTAGCGCTTTTCAAAAGCTTAAGTCGGCTTTGGTGACCGCACCAATCCTAACAAATCCGGACTTCAAGAAACACTTCTACATACAGTGTGACGCCTCGACTTCTGGCGTAGGGAGTGTGCTCTTCCAAATGGACGCGGAGAATAACGAACGACCGATAGCATTCATGTCCCAGAAGCTTAATTCCGCCCAGCGTAATTATAGTGTGACGGAACTTGAATGCTATGCGGCCGTTTTGTCAGTGAAGAAGTTCAGGGCTTACGTGGAAGGATTACCCTTCACTATAATAACCGATCATGCAAGTCTGAAGTGGCTCATGACGCAGAAGGATCTATCTGGTCGTTTAGCCAGGTGGAGCCTGAAGCTTCAAGGGTTCGACTTCATGATCGAACATAGGAAGGGTGTCCAAAATGTAGTCCCTGATACTCTCTCACGAGTCCATATGGAGGAGCTCAAGACCGACAGAGTAATGCAGGAAGTTGACTTTAATTCCCCATATTTTTCTTCAGAAGAGTACGAGAAGTTAAAGAAGACAATCGACCAACACAAAGACAGACTGCCCGACATATGTGTTTCTGACGGATTTGTTTACAAACGGATCGACATACGAACTGGCGACGTTCTTCAGGAGGATCGGGCATGGAAGCTCTAGGTACCGACGGAGTTGCATCGAAATCTGCTGGAATCGGCACATAACTCACCGGCTGCGGGGCATGGCGGAATCCACAAGACTCTAGCCAAGCTAAGGCAGAAGTATTTCTGGCCTGGGATGGTGGCCGATGTGCAAAGCTTGGTTGGATCTTGTGAGATCTGTAAAGCCAACAAGCCGCCAAATGTGGTTTCTAGGCCGCCAATGGGACAACAAACGATGACGGAGCGACCTTTCCAGAGACTATACATTGACTTCTTAGGACCTTACCCACGGACAAAGACGGGAAATACGCACATATTTATAGTACTTGACACATTTTAGTAAATTCGTATTTTTAAGGCCTATACGCAAAGCAACGGCAGCTGAGATAGTAAAATATTTAGAAGAGAATGTGTTCCATATCTTTGGTGTACCCGAGTATATCCACTCTGACAATGGGAAACAATTCGTCTCTGAATTGTTTGCCAGCTTCCTTGGCAAGTATGGGGTCAAACATGTTCGCACCGCGTTCTACTCGCCACAAGCGAATGCGTCAGAGAGGGTCAAACGTTCGGTGTTGACCAAGATAGATTTAATTAGGAGTAAGATTTTTGACAATTTAGGTTTAGCTCACCAAAAAGCAACTAAAGCTTATAATACTAGAAGTAGGGACGTGCAATATAGTGTAGGGCAAGTAGTGTATCGGAGGAATTTCAGTAGTGTGGCGGATAACTATAACGCTAAGTTAGGCCACAAGTTTATCAAGTCGATCGTTTTGAAGAGACTAGGGAGTTCCCTCTACGTGATCGGTAACTTGAGGGGCGAAAAGGTTAGCACTTTTCATGCGAAATACCTCCATACATGAAAGTAAGACTGATTAAAGACGCACTCTAGCCTGCCGTTGCTAGTTTATGTTAGTTACGTCTTTTACGTATCATCTATGTATATAGTTTATTTATTTATTTATCTATGTATGTATGTCCAGAGATAGAGATTTATTTATAGAGTTTATTTATATTTATTTTAGAGAGGGTTTATTTATTTATTTTATTTATTTACATAGTTCTATTTACACCATATTTATTCTAGGTTTAGGATTAGATATAGGAATATTTTTAGCTGTGATATAGGTTAAGAACTTGAGTCCATGTTGCGAGATGTAACTGCCCGGTTATGGTATAGCCATACCGTGTATGGACCCATTCGCACTCGCAGCATGGACGTAAGTGATTTATACTGTGATATTAGGTTAAGTGAAAAAAAAAATAAAAATTAAATAGATATAAACACAGGCCCGGCGATGATGACTCCACAATTCATGGCGTGGGCCCTTGCCACACGTTGGTAAGAAATTTTCGGCACTCAGGGCCACTACACTACCAAAACTCCCTTTTCTACGAGGCCGGTTGTCTCACGACCACTCGTCAACCGTCGTCGATCCTGTTACGGGAGTCTTGAGTGGGAACCTAAAAGAGAAAAAAAATTTGTTTAATTTATTTTCCCAAACATCAAAACAACACCCTATCCACACTCACCTAAATGCCCGCATTCCAATCCCCGTCAACCCCGGTCACCACCTTCTCTCTGAATAAAAAGAGATAATAGAAAAAAAAAAAGGTAAACAAAACAAATTGCTAGTGGAGTTTGTTCTCAAGAAAACCGATCAGGTTAATCCTAGGAATCCTACGAACAAACTCCAATAGCAAACTTACCGATGCGCACAGCCTGAACAGAAAAAAAAAATAAAACATCATTAAATTTCCGCAATTGGAAAAAGAAAAGAAAAATAATTTACTTACCCATGTACGTCCATATCCATCCAGTGTAAAATTGTTTTGACATTTCGTCCCTTTGTATTCTTTCGTTGTCCATGCAACTGTCCCTTTCACTCTTCAATGTGCTTTGTTGGTGAATTTATACCAACAAGGAATAAACTCTCCAATATGTTTCGTTAACGTTCATGTATAGAAAAGTGATCATGTTCAGGGTATTATTTTATTATTGTATTAAGTTTATAAGGTAGTTATGTATGTATGTTATCAAAATATGTTAGTTATATAGTTTATTATTATTATCAATATTAATGATTTAGGAGATAAGGAAAAGTTGACGAAGGGAACTGGAAGGTGGGAAATTTCTCTTCTCTCCTTCCAGCTGCCCGAAAAAAAGAAAATAGAAATATTACATAAAAAAGATAGAAACAAATAGGGACAAAAACAAGATCTAGGAAACCTAAACAAAGAAAAATTAGGAGAGAACAAAGAAAAGTGAGAGCGACAAAGGGGAGTTTGAAAGATTAACAAAGACCATGACGGGACCGACCAACGATACGGACAATAGATAAGAAGACAGATAGTAGAGCGGTCATCGCACCCCGACGAGATTTTTTTCTAAGAAAAAAAAAATTATATAAAACACATGGGACATATAATACACACAAGACAGAGCGACACAAGAAAAGAAAAAAAAAGGGAACATTGGGTAAGTTTGGCACTACAAAAAAAAAGGTTTATTAATAAAAAGAAAAAAAAATATTACAAAAGGAAAAAGGGAAGAAGAAAGGGAGGAACAAAACTGGAGGAACGAGGAACGGAAGGAGCACCATTGGGTAGACCACTGGCGAAAGGTAGGTGGAAGCAGAGTAAATATAAAAATAGCAAACTAAACTAAGAAAATAAAACTTGGCGACAGATCCTATATGCGGAGTGCACTGAGGCAGCACGCACCCCCTTAAAGCCAAAGACCAACAGCAAGACACGGCTACAACAAGCGCCCGGTGGACTCCGCCGCAGAAAAAAAAAAAGGAACACCGCCAGCTCCACCACAAGGAAGCAGCTCCACCTCCAAAGCGGGAGGCTCTCCAACGAGATCGTCCGAGGAGCCCGAAACCTCCAGACATCTCCCCATAACAGGGTACCAGGCGATCGTCCGGTACCCTGCAACGGCGCTAGCCCTAGCGGGTACATCGAGGGACCCCCAAGAACCACCCCCTTTTTATATAGTGATAGTTTTTTTTATTAGTTTTGATTGAGTGAATTTTTTTTATTAGTTTTAATTTCTGAATTTAGTTTTCTTATTAGTTTTTTATTAATCTATAAATTTAGTGAATTCCTTTTTATATATAAGAATATAGTAAATAGTTTTTTTAAATTCTAATGAGCAGTGTAAAATAGTGTGAAAATTGGTGTAGAGAAATCTGCTTTTAAATTTTATTTTGTTGTGCGCGGTATAGGCTCACTTAGAGCCACGACAAAAAGGAAGGAAAACAGGGTGTTCCTCATCAGTGCTGCCGGCAGGACAACGAGGGATCCCGTAAAAACGTGAGTCGTAATTTAAATTTTTTTTTTTATACAGAATTTTTGAGTAGATACATATACATATATAAACATAAATTTAAGAGCAGAGATTTTTTAGTTTAAGGATAGACTTTAAGTTGATGTTTAGATTTAAGGCCCTTAATAAATTGTTGGGAGTAAAACACGATGTGTGATTAGGTATTCATTGGTTCGGTGTGTGGAAGGACGGCCGGGCCGTCTCCTGTAGATGAACGAGGACATAACTGAACAACACGAACAATGACAACCTGACTCAAGACCGACTAACATTCCACTACGGACTTAGGTTGTGGCTGAGAGGGGTACTGTAGGGGCTACCTTTCGTAGATTTCGGCCAGAAAGGTAGCATTTGGTTTGTGTCGTAAGACACGAAGGGTGGGCTGGCCAACCTTTGCCAACAACATCTGGCATGCTTCGGGTTCTCGACGAACCTATGGAGAGGAGAGACACTGGGAAGGTGTCACCGCGTTTAGGGTATAAGTTAGGTTAAGTTTAAGTTAGTTTAGGTTTAGGTTAGGGCTTAGTTTAAGTTTTTAGGTTAGTTTAGGTATAGTTAAGGTTAGTTAGGTTAGACCGCGAAGTCCTTCCCGGTCTTTCTCCTGTCCATAGGCATAAGCCCTTGGAAACTTTCTTTTCCTCTCTCTATCTTTCTTTCTATCTTTTGAAGTCCGTCCGCAGTCAAAGTAGAGTAGCTTTCTTCTTTTCTCTTTTTTGATTTTTATTTATAAATGGCACGAGATTTTGTGTGCTGAGCTGGTGGTGTATGGTGGGCTGTGACAAGAACCACCCCGTCCGACGAGCTGAGATGAGCAACCGCGAGCGTGCCGCAGTCCTCCTCACCTACACCGAAGTTGCCCCCGTGGCCTCATCCTAACTCACAACACATTCTATTAATTACTCTTTGTTTACTATTTTGTTTTGGTTGTATGTAGTCTAACGGATTTATCGTTTTAGTAGTTAAAAATTTATAATTGATTAATTGGTTGTTAGTTTAGTTGTAAATGTATTATTTGAGAGTAATTTGATTTATTTATTTTTTTCTAAATACATATGCGCGTGTGTGTTTCCTATGAATGGAAACGGCACGCGTGGTATTACCATATGCTTCATCGTACGTGTGCAGTAAGAGTGACTAAGCCTGACAACTGGATGATTTTTTTTGTGTTTGATTATTTTCTGTAGTGTGCAAAATGTGTTGTTTTGCGAGAGATTTGGCAGTATTCTTTGTAGGGCTGATTTGTTTATTGTTTTTTATTTAGGTTTCATTTCGTATATTGGGGATGGTATGAGCGGGATCTGTAAAGATGAAGTTTCGCTGGTTGTGTCTTGCCTGTGCGGTTCATTGCTACGCTTTAGGCAGATTTTGGTTATTAGCTTTATAAATTCTTTGCGAGGAAGGTTCAGGGCCGGCTAAAGTAATTTCTTGATATCATGCTACCTTCCGTCTGACTCCCCGGCAACACTGCCGAGAGTTGACTGAAGTCATTAAATGGTCTAAATATAAAGAAGGCAGCTTCTTCGTGTGAAAGGACACCAATGTATGCCACATGGCATGGGGAAGTACCGAAACACAGAAGATCTCATAGTTCTAAACGTTGGTTGTAACCCAAGTTTTATTAACAATATAATAAGAGAAGTGTTAGATATCACCTTTACAACTCCACACGTAATCCACGTTACATCGAAATTGGAGAGTTTCTAACGAGACCTCTATACCCTACTATATATGGATAACTTTACACCTTCCTGTAAGACACAAAACGTAAATAATATCTAGATATTCGCCAACAACATGGCAGGAAACAAGGGTGGGTGGTGGGTGTTCCGACTTCCCGGATCTCATCTTACGAAGTACTCAGATTCGTCTTTGCCTCACTGTCATCTCGCCTCTGCCATTCTCATCTTCTTCTTTATTTGGCTATAGGGATGAATTTAATTAATGGACAGACAAAGGTACACATAGGAAGAAAACAAGAGTGAGTAGTACTAATATGGTTGCTTTTACAGAGGTAATTGCCGTCTCCTTCTCTCCTTACTGCGAGAAGAATTGGGCTTTATATGTTGTTTAGCGTTTATACAAGAAATATGTTTTTGGATTGCGGTGGGTGGGTGGGCGGGTGGGTGGATTTGAATTGTACATATTTCATTCTATTAATTACTCTTTGTTTACTATTGTTGTTTTGGTGGTGTGTAGTGTAATGGATATATTGTTTTAGTAGTTTAAAATTTGTAATTGAGTAACTTTTTGTAAGTTTTGTTGTAAATATATTATTTGAGAGTAATTTGATTAACTTATATTTTTTTTTTTTCATATTTTGGCTGCGAGAAAATATGCGTGCGCGTGTGTGTGTTTCTAATGAATGAAAACGGCATACATGGTATTACCATATCCTTCATCGTACATGTGCAGTAAGTACGCCTGACTACTGGAAGTTTTTTTAATGTTTGATTATTTTTTGTATTGTTCAAAATGTGTTGTTTTTCGAGAGATTTGGCAGTATTGTTTGTAGGGCTGGTTTGTATATTGTTTTTAATTTAGATTACGTCTTGTATATTGGATATGGTATTAGTGGGATCTGTAAAGATGAAATTTCACTGGTAGTGTTTTGCCTGTGCATTTCATTGCTACGCTTTAGGCAGTTTTTGGTGATTAGCTTTTTAAATTTGCGATTACGGATCAGGGCCGGCTAAAGTAATTTCCTGATATCATGCTACCTTCTGTCTGACTCCCCGACAGAGTTGACTGAAGTCATCAAAAGGCCTAAATCTAAAGAAGGCAGCTTCTTAGTGGAAAAGGACACCAATCTACGTCACATGGCATGGGGAAGTACCAAAACATACATAGAAGATCTCATAGTTCTAAACGTTGGTTGTAACCCAAGTTTTTTTTAACAATATAAGAAGAGAAGTGTTAGGATCACCTTTACAACTCCAAACGTGGTCCACTTTCCGTCGACTTGGAGAGTTTCTAACGAGACCTCCATACCCTACCGTAGATGGATAGCTTTACACCTTCCTATAAGACAAAAAACAAAATAATATCTATATATTCGCCAACACCATGGCAAGAAACAAGGCTGGTGTTTTTACCTAAACCATCGAAAGTCATCATCACTTAGTTCGGCAAAGGGATGCAGAAGAATTAGTTTAACAGCTTTCTTACTAAAAACTTTGGAAAATATCTGCGAACACATCAGGTCAAACCCACCCATCTTCTCTTTGAGCATGAGCCAGTACGTTTACACCAGAAGCAAGTTCATATGAACAGTCTTGTGGACGTTCCTCACACATTTGATGATGTCCTCCAGTATAAACAAGCGGATTTTGGTGACTTTCCGGACCTCATCTTACGAAATACTCAGATTCATCTTTTGCATCACTGTCTCCTCGTCTCTGCCATTCTCGTCTTCTTCTTTATTTGGCTATAGGGAAGAATTTGATTAATGGACAGACAAAGACACACATAGGAAGACAACAAGAGTGAGTAGTACTAATATAGTTGCTTTTACGAAGGTAATTGCGGACTCCTTCTTTCCTTACTGCGAGAAGAATTGAGCTCTATATGTTGTTTACCGTTTATACAAGAAATATGTTCTTGGATTGCGGTGGGTGAGTTTGAATCATACATATTTCATTCTATTAATTACTCTTTGTTTACTATTGTTTTGGTGGTGTGTAGTGTAATGGATTTATCGTTTTAGAAGTTTGAAAAGGAGAATGTTTAAAAATTATAACTAAGTAATTGGTTGTTAGTTTAGTTGTAAGTATATTATACGAGACTAATTTAATTTGCTAATATTTTTTTAAAAAGATTTTGGCTGCGAGGAAATATGCATATACATATATTCTTATGAATATAAACAGCACGAGTGGTATTAACATATCAGTCATCGTACGCGTGCATGACAGTAGTCAGGCTTAGTCAGTCTTACTTTTGTTACTTGTGTTTAATTATTTTCTCTAGTGTGCAAAATGTGTTGTTTTGCGAGAGATATGGCAGTGTTGTTTGTAGGGTTGATTTGTATATTGTTTCTACCATCATACCATCCCCAATGGGTGGGATCTGTAAAGATGAATTTTCACTGGTTGTGTCTTGGCTGTGCGGTTCATTCCTACGCTACAGGCAGTTTAAAATTAAAATTTTTTGTGAACAAGGTTCAGGCCCGGCTAAAGTAATTTCCTGCTATCATGCTCAGATCAGCTAAGAGTTGACTGAAGTCATCAAATAGTCTAGATCTAAAGAATGCATCTACTTCGTGGAAAAAGACACCAATGTACGCCACATGGCATGGGGAAGTACCGAAACATAGTAGTGAGATCTTATAAACGTTGGTTGTAAAGCAAGTTTTTTAACAATATAAGAAGAGAAGTGTTAGAATAACCTTTACAACTCCAAACGTGATCCACCTTACATCGAATTGGAGAGTTTCTAACGAGACCTCCATACTCTACCGTAGATGGAGAACTTTAAATCTTCCTATAAGACGCAGCATGAAAATAATAGCTACATATATAACAAGAGTGAGTAGTACTAATACAGTTGCTTTTACAGAGGTAATTGCGGTCTCCTTCTTTCCTTACTGCGAGAAGAATTGAGCTCTATATGTTGTTTAGCGTTTATACAGGAAACATGTTTTCGGATTGCGGTGGGTGAGGACCATATCAAAAGCATTTGTCATAACAATAAATAAAGATACTACAATATATCCGTTATTAAAACCCACACATATTTCACTGCATAATTTCAATATGGCGTCTTCAGTGGATTTGCCTTTACGAAAACCAAATTGTGCACTGCTAAAGAATCTGATTGAATTCAGAAAAGATATCATACGGATTTTATTGCCTTTTCAAATAATTTGGAGAACGTTGGTAACAAGGGAATAGGTCTGTATCGGCCCATATGTTTTTGATTGCCTTTTTTGAAAAGTGGTATGACTTCAGCAGTCTTCAAGGAATTAGGGAAAATGCCATAGCTGACTGTCATATATAAATATATAAGTTAATATGTCTACTACATACCAGGCAATGCACTTAAGGAAGCAATTTGTAATACCATCAGACGTACTAGAATGCTTGTTGTCAAGCCGCATAATGTTTTTATATATTTCACCCGCTGTAAATGTCTCGAAAACAAAGCTATTGGTTTGAAATACTTCGCCAGCTAAACCCGAATAAGGGTCACATCCGCAAACAATTTGAGGAGGAGGTGGTTTCGACGCAAAGGCAACAGTTGCAAAGTATTTATTAAATTCATTAGCTATATAATCCGCATTTGAAACTAACTTGCTTTCAACTTTAATTTCAAGAATCCTATTATTTGTAGTTTGTTTATTAAGAATGTTGTTAACAATTTTCCACTCTTCTTTTATGTTACTGTTTTTACCACGGATTTTTTTAATGGAAAATATGTATGTTGCTACTGCATTAAAATTATCGAACCAAAATTTCTCTCTTTTCCAATTTAAACGCTAACTCTCCTTTGTTCACAATGTCTATATTTGTGGTTCCACTTATATTTAAACATTTTGTTTTTGGCGCTAAAATGCCACCCATATATTATATAAATATATACAATTATAATTTTTATATTTAATTTAATTTGTGTATGTAAATGTATAGCGCATAACAATATAGGTTAAATGTGTTATTCTATGTTTTATGTTGTTCCGTATAAATAGTCAAATCTATAGTCACTATGTATTTTATTTGTTAATTATTATTTGTCGCCAACAGTTACTTTTGCGGTCCTCAAAATTATCAACGTAATATCTATCACGACTAGCAGCTACTTGCCTTTTCACATCTTGACTTATTTTAGGGTAATTCCGTTTCAATCTTAAATTTAGAGGATGACGTTGACTTTTTTTCGCATTGGGTTTGTTTTTTATAAATGTAAGTAAACTCTTTCCAACCCATGGTCTAAGCCGTTTAAAATTAGAAAAATTAGACGATCTATATTTAATATTTGTGGAATTTTCAATGTGGGTTTTTAGAATTTTTAAGAACGTATCGTAAGCCGATGAAGGATCTGTGTCTCTACAAACTTTTTCCCTAAATTCTAATTTTAGATCATCATTTAATTTCACAAAATCAATTTCATGTTTCGGGGGTAAGAGTTTAAACTTACTGTTGCAACTGTTGTGGCTTTTAACTGTCATGATATGTTCAATACTCAAATTGATCAAGCAATGATCAGTAATTTTCAAATCCAACACTTTACTAATAACCTTGCGTGTGACATTTTTTTCGAACCTTACAAATGCATGGTCAATGCATGTTTTTGTACTATCTGTTACTCTTGTAGGTTTATTAATAAGTGACTATAGCCCATATGATGACATTAGAAGCAAGTAATTATCGGAATCAGAATAATTGTTTAGGATATCTATATACATTCATATCACCTTAAATCAATAAATTTTTCGACTTTATTGATCTAAGGAGAATATTCATTTGTTCTATGAAGACTCTTTTACTCAAATTATTCTCATGGAGGCGGTACACACAAAGAATTGTAAATATGCCATTACCTAACTTGCACTTTATTTTCACTGTATCAGCACTACCCAAATTAAACTGCGTAACCTCACTTTGTTCCGCAAATGAACTCTTTACAAAAACCATGACACCACCTGCACTATAGGAATTATTACAACAACCAAAAGATTCATAACCCGGAATGTTGTAGCTCGTAATCATGTAACCAAATTTCAGTCAAAATAAAGAAATCAGCTTGAAAAGACAAAGCATTTACGTGTGCTAAGAAGGAATTAAAATTTTATCTCATACTGCGGATATTTTGGTGTATTAGAGAAGAAATATTAAATTGCATAGGACTTGAACAATTATTTGCGTAATTAGAAGTCCTAGAATTCATTTAATTGTAATTAAAGGAAAAATGACAATAAATAAACCTATAGACCCTTAAGGTCATTTAAACACCTCACTTTGATTGCATTATCTCCTTCTTTCTTGCGAAAAAAAATTGTGTTGTTCCTCATTTAAATGTGTTTATATTTTTCTTCCAATTTGAAATTTTTCGCTGCATTAAAAAGCTGTCTTGTGTGCGAAGTCATGCTGTCATTTAAAAATATTTTCGTCATCGCCAAACATTTTTGTAGTTAATTAGACTTTATTTTTTAATTTCATTTTCATAACATAGACCTTTATTTGCCGACGAGTTAATTTAACAACCAAAATATTGGTAAGAGGTGCTACGGATTCGGAGTTCATACTAGTGGTATTATTTTTTATTTTTTTGACGAAACAGGTGTCTATATCCGTCTCACTTTTTTGCACTCACACTCCATCACGTACAACTTGCAAGGCCGCTTGTACTGCAGTTTCATTGCTAACACTAGGCACATTGACAATCTCCATGGTACTAGAGAGACCATCCTGCTGTAACCATTGGACTCTTCCTTGTAGTACAGATATTTTTGATTTTAGTTCGGTATTTTCAACTCTGAGTTCTTCAATAGAAGAAAGAAAAACTTTATTAATTTTTATCAGTTCCCGAATTTCATTATAAATAACTTCGAGTGTAATGTCACTTAGTTTATCTTTTTCAATTCACTAGAAGTTGAGGTGATAGGGATGGATACACTGTCTGTAGACATAGACCGTCTGCGAAGTATTGCACACTGAGAACATCTCCAATTGTTTTTGTATTTTTTTCATAAACTCAATGACTACAGGCATCACATTCACACATTTTCCATGAAAAATAATATTGTAATCCATACATTCTATCTTATGAGCAACACTTCTATCAATCTTTTTTCCACAGACACAAGTGTTATTAATGGTTGGTAATAAATAATAATAGGGAATTAAAGTCTTGACACTATAGTCTTTCTGCACGTACGTAACTCACAAACGCTCAGAGAAAATTGAAAACTTTTAAAACAAGGAAAAACAATTTTTAAAATTTGACTAGCACCGCTAGGAGAAACTCGTACAAAAATAACATTAGCAAAAACGATGGGACCGGGGGTCCCGCGCGAATCAAGAAGATCATCTTAAATGAGCACACCCAACCGTAGCTTCTTGCATCTAATTTTGGAGGAGCAACATCAGGGGAAATTCTCGAAACGTTAATACGGACCCACTTCACAGATTGTTTCATTTTCGATTTACTCCATGTATCGCATATAGCTACAGGGCCGAAGGAGCAAACCAGCAATATATAAACTCCTACATGATAACGTTCGCTCCGTATAGGGTAGCAGGGAAGGATGGTATACCGCTACCTTCCTCCAAAGAGAGACAAAATTTCTTACCCCCATCTACCCCATGGCAGGAAACAAGGGCGGTGTTTCTGCCTAAACCAACAAAAGACCTTAGTACTGCAAATGAATGCAGAACAGTTAGTTTTACAACTTTATTACTAATAATTTGTGAACAGATCAGGTCAAAGCTACCCACCTTCTCTCCGACCATGGATCAGTATGCTTACACCAAAAGCAAGTCTATAGGAACAGCTCTCGTGGACGTTGTTCACACAATTGATGATGTCCTCTAGTGTAAAAAAGTGAATTTTGGCGTTTTATTGGACCTTATCTTACGAAGTACTCAGATTCATCTTTTGCCTCACTGTCTTCTCGCCTCTGTCATTCTCGTCTTCTTTATTTGGCTAAAGGGAAGAATTTGATTAGAGGACAGACAAAGACACACATAGGAAGACAATAAAAGTGAGTAGTACTAATATATGTAGTTGCTTTTACCGGGGTAATTGCGGTCTCCTTCTCTCCTTACTGCGAGAAGAATTGAGCTCTATATGTTGTTTAGCCTATTTATACACTAAATATATTTTTGCATAGCGGTGGGTAAATTTGAACTATATATAATTTATTCTACTCAATGGATTAGTTTTATTAACAATATAAGAAGAGAAGTGTTAGACATATCCCTTACAACTCCAAACGTGAACCACCTTACGTTGAATTGGAGATTTTTTAAGGAGACCTCTTTATACCTTGCTATAAGACACAAAACGAAAATAACCCCATGGCAGGAATAAAGGGTGGTGTTTTTACCTAAACCAAAGAAAGTCTGCATCACTTAGTGCGGCAAAGGGATGCAGAAGAATCAGTTTAACATCTTTTTTACTAAAAATTTTGGAAACGATTTGTGAACACATCACATCAAACCCACCAATAGTCTCTCTGAGCATGAACCAGTATGCTTACCCCAATAGCAAGTTCATATAAACAGCTCTGGTGAACGTTGTTCACACATTTGTTGATGTCCTCCAGTATAAACAAGTGGATTTTGACGACTTCCCGGACCTAATCTTACGAAGTACTCAGATTCAACATTTGTCTCACTGTCTTCTCGTCTCTGCCATTCTCGTCTTCTTCTTTATTTGGCTATAGGGAAGAATTTGGTTAATGGACAGACAAAGACACACATAGGAGCACAACAGGAGTGAGTAGTACTAATGTAGTTGCTATTACAGAGGTAATTGCGGTCTCCTTCTTTTCCTAATTGCGAGAAGAATGGAGCTCTATATGTTGTTTAGCGTTTATACAGGAAATACATATATTTCTGGATTGCGGTGGGTGAGTTTGAATTATATATATTTCATTTTATTAATTACTCTTTGTTTACTATTTTGTTTTGGTGGATTGATTTATCGTTTTAGTAGTTTGAAGGGGAGAATCTTTAAAATTTATAATTGAGTAATTGGTTGTTAGTTTAGTTGTAAATATATTATTTGAGAGTAATTTGATTTATTTTTTTTTTTTAAATACACATGTGCGTTTGTGTTTCCTATGAATGGAAACGGCACGCGTGGTGTTACCATATCCTTCATCGTACGTGTGCAGTGGGAGTGACTAAGCCTAACTACTGGATGTTTGTTGTGTTTGATAATTTTCTGTAGTGTGCAAAATGTGTCGTTTTACGTGAGATTGTAGGGCTGAATTGTAAATTGTTTTTAATTTAGATTTCATTTCGTATATTGGGGATGGTATGAGTGGGATCTGTAAAGATGAAGTTTCGCTGGTTGTGTCTTGCCTGTGCGGTTCATTGCTACGCTATAGGCAGTTTGATGATTAGCTTTTTAAATTCTTTACGAGGAAGGTTCAGAGCCGGCTAAAGTAATTTCCTGATATCATGTTACCTTCCGTGCCCAGAGTTGACTTGCTATAAGATACAAAACGAAAATAATATCTAGATATTCGCCAACCCCATGGCACGAAACAAGGGTGGTGTTTTTACCTAAACCAACGAAAGAAAGATGCAGAAGAACTAGTTTAGCAACTTTATTACTAAAATTTTTGGAAAGGATTTGCGAACACATCAGATCGAAGCCACCCATCTTCTCTCTGAGCATGAACCAGTATGTTTACACCAAAAGCAAGTTCATATAAACAGCTCTCGTGGACGTTGTTCATACATTTGATGTTGTCCTTCAGTATAAACAAGCGGATTTTGTCTACTTCCCGGACCTCATCTTACGAAGTACTCAGATTCAGTTTTTACCTCACTGATTTCTCGTCTCTGCCATTCTCGACTTCTTCTTTAGGGAAAAATTTTATTAATGGACAGTCAAAGACATACATAGGAAGACAACAAGAGTGAGTAGTACTAATGCAGTTGCTTTTACAGAGGTAATTGCGGTCTCCTTCTTTCCTTACTGCGAGAAGAATAGAGCTCTATATGTTGTTTAACGTTTATGCAGGAAATATGTTTTTGGATTGCGGTCGGGGAGTTTGCATTATATATGTTTCATTATATTAATGACTCTTTGTTTACTATTTTGTTTTGGTGGATTGATTTATCGTTTTAGTAGTTTGAAGAGGAGAATCTTTAAAATTTATAATTGAGTAATTGGTTGTTAGATTAGTTGTAAATATATTATTTGAGAGTAATTTGATTTATTTTTTTTTTTTTTAAATACGTATTCGCGTGTGTGTTTCCTATGAGTGGAAACGGAAAGCGTGGTGTTACCATATCCTTCAGCGCACGTGTGCAGTGGGAGTGACTAAGCCCAACTACTGGAGGTTTTTTTGTGTTTGCTAATTTTCTTTAGTGTGCAAAATGTGTTGTTTTGCGTGAGATTTGGCAGTGTTGTTTGTAAGGCTGATTTGTAAATTGTTTTTAATTTAGATTTAATTTCGTATATTGGGTATGGTATGAGTGGGATCTGTAAAGATGAAGTTTCGCTGGTTGTGTCCTGACTGCGAGGTTCATTGCTACGCTTTAGGCAGCTTTTGGTGAATAGCTTCTTAAATTCTTTGCGAGGAAGGTTCAGGCCGGCTAATGTAATTTCCTGATATCATGCTACCTTCCGTCTGACTCCCCGACATCACTACTGAGCCTAGAGTTGACTGAAGTCATGAAATGGTCTAAATCTAAAGAAGGCAGCTTCTTCTTGGGAATGGACACCAATCTACGTTACATGGCATCGGGAAGTACCGAAATATAGAAGATCTCATTGTTCTAAATGTTGGTTGTAACCCAAGTTTTTTTACCACTATAAGAAGAGAAGCGTTAGAATCACCTTTACAACTCCAAACGTGATCCTATACCCTACTGTATATGGATAACTTTACACCTTCCTGTAAGACACAAAACGTAAATAATAGCTAGATATTCGCCAACAACATGGCAGGAAACAAGGGTGGGTGGTGGGTGGTTCGGCTTCCCGGACCTCATCTTACGAAGTACTCAGAAACATCTTTTGCCTCACTGTCTTCTCGCCTCTGCCATTCTCGTCTTCTTCTTTATTTGGCTATAGGGAAGAATTTGGTTAATGGACAGACAAAGACACACATAGGAGGACAACAGGAGTGAGTAGTACTAATATAGTTGCTTTTACAAAGGTAAAACTCCTTCTTTCCTTACTGCGAGAAGAATTGAGCTCTATATGTTGTTTACCGTTTATACAGGAAACATGTTTTTGGATTGCGGTGGGTGAGTTTGCATTATACATGTTTCATTCTATTTACTATTTTGTTTTGGCGGATTGATTTATCGTTTTAGTAGTTTGAAGGGGAGAATCTTTAAAATTTATAATTGAGTAATTGGTTGTTAGTTTAGTTGTAAGTATATTATTTGAGTGTAATTTGATGTACTAGTATTTTTTTTTTTTTTTTTCATATTTTGGCTGCGAGAAAATATTCGTGTGGTATGTGTGTTTTTTAAGAATGGAAACGACACGCATGGTATTACCATATTCCTCATCGAACGTGTTCAGTAACAGTGAGTACGCCTGACTACTGGAAGTTTTTTTGTGTTTGATTATTTTCTGTAGAGTGCAGAATGTGTTGTTTTGGGCGAGATTTGGTTATTGGCGCTATTCTTTGTAGGGTTGATTTGTAAGTTCAGTTGTTTTTGATTTGGATTTAATTTCGTATATGGGGAATGGTATGATTGGTATATGTAAAGACGAAGTTTCAATGGTAGTGTCTTTCCTGGTCGATTCATTACTAGGCCATAAATAGTTTTTGGTGATTAGGTTTTTAAATTCTGGGCAAGGTCGGCAGAAGTAATTTGCTGATATTATGCTACCATCCCTCTGACTACCGAGCCCATGAGTTGACTGAAGTCATGAAATGGTCTAAATACTAAGAAAACAGCTTCTTCGTGGGAAAGGATACCAATGTGCACACATTTGATGATGTCTTCCATTATAAACAAGCGGATTTTGGCGCCTTCCAGGATCTCATCTTACGAAGTACTCAGATTCGTCTTTGCCTCACTGTTTTCTCGTCTCTGCCATTCTCATCTTCTTCTTTATTTGGCTACTAGCTGACCCGTGCTCGCCTTGCTTCGCCCCCTACCAGTTTTAAGACAGAAACGTATTCAGCTTCTGAATTCCCCATGAAATAGATTTGTAGGAAATTGGGATTAGCGTTACTGTCAGGCATTAATGTTCCGATAAGGTGGTAAACTTGACCCCAAATCTTAAAAGTGGGAATAAAGTTGCCTTCTGTTATGTGATTATCACCAAAGGAGGTCATTTGAAAGGCTGAGTTAAACTTTCTGGGACTCTCTAAAAAAGTTTTTGACTAAAGATGATCACCCAGTAGAATGCTCTTTGGTGGTTTCCGCGGTGCACCTACAGATTTTCCTGAACATGTACTTTTCCGCTTGAACAACACAATCCAGCAGATGCTTTCGCCCACTTTTGTGCACCACAAAACCTACAAACCTCAGACATTGTACCTACATGCGACTCCTTTTGGTATGAAATGAAAAGTTCATATTGAAAATATGAATTTTTCTTTAGGCTCCACGGTCGGACAACATTTTCACCGATAACAATAAACCGTTCACTATCAGAACCAAGTCTAATAACAGTGGAACTTTGCACATTTCTCAGCCGAGACATTCGCCTAGTTTTGTTTCTTTACCCCTGCGCCCAATATCAGGCTTAGAATATTTCTTACTAATTTTAGTTGACGCATTTGTTGAAATACATACCAACTGATTTGGTTAAACTGAATATAATACTGAAAATGTGCAAACTCAATTATAACAACCCAATTGGGAATCGCTACCGCAGCACACACAGACACAACATGCACACAACCTATCCAGTATGCATGTATAACAGAAAAATAAGGATATAAGGAAACACACATCCTTCTATCGGCAGCCACTCTCCTCTGCTCATAAATTTAGCGAAAGGAGAATAAAGAACAAAAAATGATTATCACCACTGAGACATGGTTGGGAGACATGATCAATGAAAAATTAATCAAATTCTGAATTTTACAAATGATATTTTTGGATATTGCTCAGCTTCTAGATGACGTAGAATCATAATTTCGGACTTGAAATTTGCGTCTTTAAAAACTCTAAACGACAAAACTAATTTGATTAAAATCGACAAAGGCAAAGTTGATGTTATTTGTGTTTCTAAATTATTTTTTCTCTTTTTGTGGTCTACCAAGCACAAAACTGTATAAGTAGCTTTATCTAAACCTAGTCCATGCCATTTCGTAATCAATAAAAAAAAAATCACTAAAATCGGTTCAGCCGTTTTCTTACAAACACCAGATAAAGAAATATCAACTTCATTTTATAATAGTAGTTGATACATATGTATGTAACTACAGAATGAACACGCATAAACACGAACGCCGCTTGGGCACCGATAGTGGCAATGGTCTCCACTGATCGTATTCACAATACAATGCAAATAATATATGTTTTATGTTAAAATAATGTTATAACTTTTCTCTAAGACAACGTACAGAGATAATATATATACCAATGGATTTGTTAGTGAAAGTTCTACATACAATGTAAATTAAATTAAGTTCTGTTTGGTGAGAGTTAAGAAAAATTGAGATAAACCACCGAAAAATTGGAAAAAAAATCAAATTTAATACTTCTTTTGTTTATTTAAAAGGTTTTTGTTAAAAGAAACTTAATATGTGGTACAGAAAAAACTCCGCAGAAGAATTCTGAATCTACAGGAGAAAACTGCACTCAAATCCGTTATGTAGATTCGGAAATTTCGTGGCAGATACATATATACATCGAATCTGATTTGCCTTTTATAGAAGTAAGTGATAGGAAAGAATTTCATTAATGGACGGACAAAGACCCACACAGGAAGAAATCAAGAGTGAGTAATACTAATATAGTTGCTTTTACAGAGGTAATTCCGGTCTCCTTCTTTCCTTACTGCGAGAAGAATTGAACTCTATATGTTGTTTAGCGTTTATACAAGAAATATGTTTTTGGATTGCGGTGGGTGAGTTTGAATTGTACATATTTCATTCTATTAATTACTCTTTGTTTACTATTGTTGTTTTGGTGGTGTGTAGTGTAATGGATTTATCGTTTTAGAAGTTTGAAAAGGAGAATGTTTAAAAATTATAACTAAGTAATTGGTTGTTAGTTTAGTTGTAAGTATATTATACGAGAGTAATTTAATTTGCTAATATTTTTTTAAAAAGATTTTGGCTGCGAGGAAATATGCGTGTGTGTTTCTTATGAATATAAACAGCACGAGTGGTATTAACATATCAGTCATCGTACGCGTGCATGACAGTAGTCAGGCTTAGTCAGTCTTACTTGCGTTACTTGTGTTTGATTATTTTCTGTAGTGTGCAAATGTGTTGTTTTGCGAGAGATTTGGCAGTGTTGTTTGTAGGGCTGATTTGTATATTGTTTCTACCATCATACCATCCCCAATGGGTGGGATCTGTAAAGATGAATTTTCACTGGTTGTGTCTTGGCTGTGCGGTTCATTCCTAAAATTCTTTGTGAGGAAGGTTCAGGCCCGGCAAAAGTAATTTCCTGATATGCTCAGATCAGCCCAGAGTTGACTGAAGTCATCAAATGGTCTAGATCTAAAGAAGGCAGCTTCAATAGTTAACATGCCATTACCTAGCTTGCACTTTATTTTCACTATATCAGCACTACTCAAATTAAACTGCGTAACCTCACTTTGTTCCGAAAATGAACTCTCTACAAAGACCATGACACCACCCGCACTATAGGAATTATTACAACAACCAAAAGATTCATAACCCAGAATGTTGTAGCTCGTAATCATATAACCAAATTTCAGTCAAAATAAAGAAATCAGCTTGAAAAGACAAAGCATTTACGTGTGCTAAGAAGGAATGAAAATTTGATTTCATACTGCGGATATTTTAGTGTATTAGAGAAAAAATATTAAATTGCATAGGACTTGAACAATTATTTGCGTAATTAGAAGTCCTAGAATTCATTTAATTGTAATTAAAGGAAAAATGACAATAAATAAACCTAATGACCCTTAAGGTCATTTAAAGACCTCACTTTGATTGCATTATCTCCTTCTTTCTTGCGCAAAAAAATTGTGTTGTTCCTCATCCAAATGTATTTATATTCTTCTTCCAATTTGAAATTTTTCGCTGCATTGAAAAGCTGTCTTGTGTGCGAAGTCATGCTGTCATTTAAAAATATTTTCGTACCATCGTGATGATCGCCAAACATTTTTGTAGTTAATTAAACTTTATTATTGAGTTCCATTTTCATAACATGGACCTTTATTTGCCGACGAATTAATTTAACAACCAAAATATTGGTAAGAGGTGCTACGGATTCGGAGTTCATACTAGTGGTATTATTTTTTATTTTTTGACGAAACAGGTGTCTATATCCGTCTATCTGTTTTGCACTCACACTCCATCACGTACAACTTGCAAGGCCGCTTGTACTGCAGTTTCATTGCTAACACTAGGCACATTGACAATCTCCATGGTACTAGAGAGACCATCCTGCTGTAACCATTGGACTCTTCCTTCTAGTACACATATTTTTGATTTTAGTTCGGTATTTTCAACTCTGAGTTCTTCAATAGGAGAAAGAAAAACTTTATTAATTTTTATCAGTTCCCGAATTTCATTATAAATAACTTCGAGTGTAATGTCACTTAGTTTATCTTTTTCAATTGCACTAGAAGTTGAGGTGATAGGGATGGATACACTGTCTGTAGACATAGACCGTCTGCGAAGTATTGCACACTGAGAACATCTCCAATTGTTTTTGTATTTTTTTCATAGACTCAATGACTACAGGCATCACATTCACACATTTTCCATGAAAAATAATATTGTAATCCATACATTCTATTTTATGAGCAACACTTCTATCAATCTTTTTTCCACAGACACAAGTGTTATTAATGGTTGGTAATAAATAATAATAGGGAATTAAAGTCTTGACACTATAGTCTTTCTGCACGTACTTAACCCACAAACGCTCAGAGAAAACTGAAAACTTTTAAAACAAGGAAAAACAATTTTTAAAATTTGACTAGCACCGCTAGGAGAAACTCGCACAAAAATAACATTAGCAAAAACGATGGGACCGGGGGTCCCGCGCGAATCAAGAAGATCCTCTTAAATGAGCACACCCAACCGTAGCTTCTTGCATCTAATTTTGGGGGAGCAACAATAGGGGAAATTCTCGAAACGTTAATACGGACCCACTTCACAGATTGTTTCATTTTCGATTTACTCCATGTATCGCATATAGCTACAGGGCCGAAGGAGCAAACCAGCAATATATAAACTCCTACATGATAACGTTCGCTCCGTATAGGGTAGCAGGGAAGGATGGCATACCGCTACCTTCCTCCAAAATGAGACAAAATTTCTTACCCCCATCTACCCCATGGCAGGAAACAAGGGAGGTGTTTCTGCCTAAACCAACAAAAGACCTTAGTACTGCAAATGAATGCAGAACAGTTAGTTTTACAACTTTATTACTAATAATTTGTGAACAGATCAGGTCAAAGCTACCCACCTTCTCTCCGAGCATGGATCAGTATGCTTACACCAAAAGCAAGTCTATAGGAACAGCTCTCGTGGACGTTGTTCACACAATTGATGATGTCCCCTAGTGTAAAAAAGTGAATTTTGGCGTTTTATTGGACCTTATCTTACGAAGTACTCAGATTCATCTTTTGCCTCACTGTCTTCTCGCCTCTGTCATTCTCGTCTTCTTTATTTGGCTAAAGGGAAGAATTTGATTAGAGGACAGACAAAGACACACATAGGAAGACAATAAAACTGAGTAGTACTAATATATGTAGTTGCTTTTACCGGGGTAATTGCGGTCTCCTTCTCTCCTTACTGCGGGAAGAATTGAGCTCTATATGTTGTTTAGCCTATTTATACATTAAATATATTTTTGCATGGCGGTGGGTAAATCTGAACTATATACATTTTATTCTACTCCCTGGATTAGTTCTATTAACAATATAAGAAGAGAAGTGTTAGACATATCCCTTACTACTCCAAACGTGAACCACCTTACGTCGAATTGGAGAGATACTAGTGAGACCTCTTTATACCTTGCTATAAGACACAAATCGAAAATAATAGCTAGATATTCGCCAACCCCATGGTAGGAATAAAGGGTGGTGTTTTTACCTAAACCAACGAAAGTCTGCATCACTTAGAACGGCAAAGGGATGCAGAAGGATCAGTGTAACATCTTTTTTACTAAAAATTTTGGAAACGATTTGTGAACACATCGCATCAAACCCACCAATATTCTCTCTGGGCATGAACCAGTATGCTTACCCCAATAGCAAGTTCATATAAACAGCTCTGGTGAACGTTGTTCGCACATTTGATGATGTCCTCCAGTATAAACAAGTGGATTTTGACGACTTCCCGGACCTAATCTTACGAAGTACTCAGATTCAACTTTTGTCTCACTGTCTTCTCGTCTCTGCCATTCTCGTCGCTGGTTTGCGTCTTGCCTGTGCGGTTCATTGCTACGCTATAGGCAGTTTTTGATGATTAGCTTTTAAAATTCTTTACGAGGAAGGTTCAGGGCCGGCTAAAGTAATTTCCTGATATCATGCTACCTTCCGTCTGACTCCCCGACAGCACTGCCGAGCCCAGAGTTGACTTACTATAAGACACAAAACGAAAATAATATCTAGATATTCGCCAACCCCATGGCAGGAATAAAGGGTGGTGTTTTTACCTAAACCAACTAAAGTCTGCATCAATTAGTACGGCAAAGGGATGCAGAAGAACTAGTTTAACAACTTTTTTACTAAAATTTTTGGAAAGGATTTGCGAACACATCAGATCGAAGCCACCCATCTTCTCTCTGAGCATAAACCAGGATGTTTACACCAAAAGCAAGTTCATATTAACAGCTCTCGTGGACGTTGTTCACACATTTGATGATGTCCTCCAGTATAAACAAGCGGATTCTGTCTACTTCCCGGACCTCATCTTACGAAGTACTCAGATTCATCTTTTACCTGACTGTTTTCTCGTCTCTGCCATTCTCGACTTCTTCTTTATTGAAGAATTTGATTAATGGACAGTCAAAGACATGTACATAGGAAGACAACAAGAGTAAGTAGTACTAATGTAGTTGCTATTACAGAGGTAATTGCGGTCTCCTTCTTTTCCTAATTGCGAGAAGAATGGAGCTCTATATGCTGTTTAGCGTTTATACAGGAAATACATATATTTCTGGATTGCGGTGGGTGAGTTTGAATTATATATATTTCATTTTATTAATTACTCTTTGTTTACTATTTTGTTTCGGTGGATTGATTTATCGTTTTAGTAGTTTGAAGGGGAGAATCTTTAAAATTTATAATTGAGTAATTGGTTGTTAGTTTAGTTGTAAATATATTATTTGAGAGTAATTTGATTTATTTTTTTTTTTAAATACACATGTGCGTTTGTGTTTCCTATGAATGGAAACGGCACGCGTGGTGTTACCATATCCTTCATCGTACGTGTGCAGTGGGAGTGACTAAGCCTAACTACTGGATGTTTGTTGTGTTTGATAATTTTCTGTAGTGTGCAAAATGTGTCGTTTTACGTGAGATTGTAGGGCTGAATTGTAAATTGTTTTTAATTTAGATTTCATTTCGTATATTGGGGATGGTATGAGTGGGATCTGTAAAGATGAAGTTTCGCTGGTTGTGTCTTGCCTATGAGGTTAATTGCTACGCTTTAGGCAGCTTTTGGTGATTAGCTTTTTAAATTCTTTGCGAGGAAGGTTCAGGGCCGGCTAGTGTAATTTCCTGATATCATGCTACCTTCCGTCTGACTCCCCGACATCACTACCGAGCCCATAGTTGATTGAAGTCATAAAATGGTGTAGAACTAAACAAGGCAGCTTCTTCGTGGAAAAGGACACCAATGTACGCCACATGGCATAGGGAAGTACCGAAACATAGTAGTGAGATCTTATAATCGTTGGTTGTAAAGCAAGTATTTTAACAATATAAGAAGAGAAGTGTTAGAATCACCTTTACAACTCCAAACGTGATCCACCTTACATCGAATTGGAGAGTTTCTAACGAGACCTCAATAGCCTTCCGTAGATGGATAACTTTATACGGAGTTTCTAACGAGACCTCCATACCCTACCGTAGATGGAGAACTTTAAATCTTCCTATAAGACGCAGCACGAAAATAATAGCTACATATATAACAAGAGTGAGTGGTACTAATACAGTTGCTTTTACAGAGGTAATTGCGGTCTCCTTCTTTCCTTACTGCTAGAAGAATTGAGCTCTATATGTTGTTTAGCGTTTATACAGGAAATATGTTTTTGGATTGCGGTGGGTGAGGACCATATCAAAAGCATTTGTCATAACAATAAATAAAGATACTACTATATTTCCGTTATTAAAACCCACACATATTTCACTGCATAATTTCAATATGGCGTCTTCAGTGGATTTGCCTTTACAAAAAATAAATTGTGCATTGCTAAAGAATCTGATTGAATTCAGAAAAGATATCATACGGAGTTCGTTACCTTTTCAAATAATTTGGAGGACGTTGGTAGCAAGGAAATAGGTCTGTATTGGCCCATATGTTTTTGATTGCCTTTTTTGAAAAGTGGTATGACTTCAGCAGTCTTCAAGGAATTAGGGAAAATGCCATAGCTGACACTCATATATAAATATATAAGTTAATATGTCTACTACGTACCAGGCAATGCACTTAAGGAAGCAATTTGTAATACCATCGGATGTACTAGAACGCTTGTTGTCAAGCCCCATAATGTTTTTATATATTTCACCCGCTGTAAATGTCTCGAAAACAAAGCTATTGGTTTGCAATACTTCGCCAGCTAAACCCGAATAAGGGTCACATCCGCAAACAATTTGAGGAGGAGGTGGTTTCGACGCAAAGGCAACAGTTGCAAAGTATTTATTAAATTCATTAGCTATATAATCCGCATTTGAAACTAACTTGCTTTCAACTTTAATTTCAAGAATCCTATTATTTGTAGTTTGTTTATTAAGAATGTTGTTAACAATTTTCCACTCTTCTTTTATGTTACTGTTTTTACCACGGATTTTTTTAATGGAAAATATGTATGTTGCTACTGCATTAAAATTATCGAACCAAAATTTCTCTCTTTTCCAATTTAAACGCTAACTCTCCTTTGTTCACAATGTCTATATTTGTGGTTCCACTTATATTTAAACATTTTGTTTTTGGCGCTAAAATGCCACCCATATATTATATAAATATATACAATTATAATTTTTATATTTAATTTAATTTGTGTATGTAAATGTATAGCGCATAACAATATAGGTTAAATGTGTTATTCTATGTTTTATGTTGTTCCGTATAAATAGTCAAATCTATAGTCACTATGTATTTTATTTGTTAATTATTATTTGTCGCCAACAGTTACTTTTGCGGTCCTCAAAATTATCAACGTAATATCTATCACGACTAGCAGCTACTTGCCTTTTCACATCTTGACTTATTTTAGGGTAATTCCGTTTCAATCTTAAATTTAGAGGATGACGTTGACTTTTTTTCGCATTGGGTTTGTTTTTTATAAATGTAAGTAAACTCTTTCCAACCCATGGTCTAAGCCGTTTAAAATTAGAAAAATTAGACGATCTATATTTAATATTTGTGGAATTTTCAATGTGGGTTTTTAGAATTTTTAAGTACGTATCGTAAGCCGATGAAGGATCTGTGACTCTATAAACTTTTTCTCTAAATTCTAATTTTAGATCATCATTTAATTTCACAAAAAACAATTTCATGTTTCGGGGGAAAGGGTTAACTGCAACTTACTGTTGCAACTGTTGTGGCTTTTAACTGTCATGATGTGTTCAATACTCAATTTGATCAAGCAATGATCAGTAATTTTCAAATCCAACACTTTACTAATAACCTTGCGTGTGACATTTTTTTCGAACCTTACAAATGCATGGTCAATGCATGTTTTTGTACTATCTGTTATTCTAGTAGGTTTGTTAACAAGTGACTATAGCCCATATGATGACATTAGAAGCAAGTAATTATCGGAATCAGAATAATTTTTTAGGATATCTATATACATTCATATCACCTTAAATCAATAAATTTTTCGACTTTATTGATCTAAGGAGAATATTCATTTGTTCTATGAAGACGCTTTTACTCAAATTATTCTCATGGAGGCGGTACACACAAAGAATTGTAAACATGCCATTACCTAACTTGCACTTTATTTTCACTGTATCAGCACTACCCAAATTAAACTGCGTAACCTCACTTTGTTCCGCAAATGAACTCTTTACAAAGACCATGACACCACCTGCACTATAGGAATTATTACAACAACCAAAAGATTCATAACCCGGAATGTTGTAGCTCGTAATCATATAACCAAATTTCAGACAAAATAAAGAAATCAGCTTGAAAAGACAAAGCATTTACGTGTGCTGTTGAGTTGTTCCTCATCCAAATGTATATATATTTTCGTTCCAATTTGAAATTTTTCGCTGCATTGAAAAGCTGTCTTGTGTGCGAAGTCATGCTGTAATTTAAAAATATTTTCGTACCATCGTGATGATCACCAAACATTTTGTAGTTAACATCTCCAATTGTTTTTGTTTTTTTTTTCATAAACTCAATGACTACAGGCATCACATTCACACACTTTCCATGAAAAATAATATTGTAATCCATGCATTCTGTCTTATGAGAAACACTTCTATCAGTCTTTTTTTCCACAGATACAAGTATTATTAATGGTTGTTAATAAATAATAATAGGGAAATAAAGTCTTGACACTATAGTCTTTCTGCACGTACTTAACCCACAAACGCTCAGAGAAAACTGAAAACTTTTAAAACAAGGAAAAACAATTTTTAAAATTTGACTATCACCGCTAGGAGAAACTCGTGCAAAAATAACATTAGCAAAAACGATGGGACCGGGGGTCCCGCGCGAATCAAGAAGATTCTCTTAAACGAGCACACCCAACCGTAGCTTCTTGCATCTAATTTTGGGGGAGCAACATCAGGGGAAATTCTCGAAACGTTAATACGGACCCACTTCACAGATTGTTTCATTTTCGATTCACTCCATGTATCGCATATAGCTACAGAGCCGAAGGAGCAAACCAGCAATATATAAACTCCTACCCGATAACGTTCGCTCCGTACAAGGCAGCAGGGAAGGATGGAAAACCGCTACCGTCCTCCAGAATGAGACAAGATTTCTTACCCCCATCTAAAACATGGCAGGAAACAAGAGCGGTGTTTTTGCCTAAACCAACAAAAGACCTTAGTACTGAAAATGAATGCAGAACAGTTGGTTTGAAAACTTTATTAATAAGAATTTGTGAACAGATCAGGTCAAAGCTACCCACATTCTCTCCGAGCATGGATCAGTATGCTTACACCAAAAGCAAGTCTATAGGAACAGCTCTCGTGGACGTTGTTCACACAATTGATGATGTCCTCTAGTGTAAAAAAGTGGATTTTGGCGTCTTATTAGACCTTAACTTACGCAGTACTCGGATTCATCTTTTGCCTCACTGTCTTCTCGCCTCTGTCATTCTCGTCTTTATTTGGCTAAAGGGAAGAATTTGATTAGAGGACAGACAGTGACACACATAGGAAGACAATAAAACTGAGTAGTACTAATATATGTAGTTGCTTTTACCGGGGTAATTGCGGTCTCCTTCTCTCCTTACTGCTAGAAGAATTGAGCTTTATATGTTGTTTAGCCTATTTATACATTAAACATATTTTTGCATGGCGGTGGGTAAATCTGAACTATATATATTTTATTCTACTCCCTGGATTAGTTTTATTAACAATATAAGAAGAGAAGTGTTAGACATATCCCTTACTACTCCAAACGTGAACCACCTTACGTCGAATTGGAGAGATACTAGTGAGACCTCTTTATACCTTGCTATAAGACACAAATCGAAAATAATAGCTAGATATTCGCCAACCCCATGGTAGGAATAAAGGGTGGTGTTTTTACCTAAACCAACGAAAGTCTGCATCACTTAGAACGGCAAAGGGATGCAGAAGAATCAGTGTAACATCTTTTTTATTAAAAATTTTGGAAACGATTTGTGAACACATCACATCAAACCCACCAATAGTCTCTCTGGGCATGAACCAGTATGCTTACCCCAATAGCAAGTTCATATAAACAGCTCTGGTGAACGTTGTTCACACATTTGATGATGTCCTCCAGTATAAACAAGTGGATTTTGGCGACATCCCGGACCTAATCTTACGAAGCACTCAGATTCAACTTTTGTCTCACTGTCTTCTCGTCTCTGCCATTCTCGTCGCTGGTTTGCGTCTTGCCTGTGCGGTTCATTGCTACGCTATAGGCAGTTTTTGATGATTAGCTTTTTAAATTCTTTACGAGGAAGGTTCAGGGCCGGCTAAAGTAATTTCCTGATATCATGCTACCTTCCGTCTGTCTCCCCGACAACACTGCCGAGCCCAGAGTTGACTTGCTATAAGACACAAAACGAAAATAATATCTAGATATTCGCCAACCCCATGGCAGGAAACAAGGGTGGTGTTTTTACCTAAACCAACGAAAGTCTGCATCAATTAGTACGGGAAAGGGATGCAGAAGAACTAGTTTAACAACTTTTTTACTAAAATTTTTGGAAAGGATTTGCGAACACATCAGATCGAAGCCACCCATCTTCTCTCTGAGCATGAACCAGTATGTCTACACCAAAAGCAAGTTCATATAAATAGCTCTCGTGGACGTTGTTCACACATTTGATGATGTCCTCCAGTATAAACAAGCGGATTTTGTCTACTTCCCGGACCTCATCTTACGAAGTACTCAGATTCATCTTTTACCTGACTGTTTCCTCGTCTCTGCCATTCTCGACTTTTTCTTTAGGGAAGAATTTGACTAATGGACAGTGAAAGACATATGTACATAGGAAGACAACAAGAGTGTGTAATACTAATATAGTTGCTTTTAGAGAGGTAATTGCGGTCTCCTTCTTTGCTTACTGCGAGAAGAATTGAGCTGCGTATGTTGTTTACCGTTTATACAGGAAATATGTTCTTGGATTGCGATGGATGGGTTTCAATCATACATATTTCATTCTATTAATCACTCTTCGTTTACTATTGTTGTTTGGTGGTGTGTAGTCTAATGGATTTATAGTTTTAGAAGTTTAAAATTTATAATTGAGTAATTGGTTGTTAGTTTAGTTGTAAATATATTATTTGAGAGTAATTTAATTTATTTATATTTTTTTAAAAATATTTTGGCTGCGAGAAAATATGCGGGCGCGTGTGTGTGTTTCTTATGAATGGAAACGGCATGCATGGTAATACAATATCCTTCTTCGTATGTGTTCAGTAAGTACGCCTGACTACTGGAAGTTTTTTTTATTGTTTGATTACACCAAAAGCAAGTCTATAATAACAGCTCTCGTGGACGTTGTTCACACAATTGATGATGTCCTCTAGTGTAAAAAAGCGGATTTTGGCGTCTTATTGGAAACATCTTTTGCCTCACTGTCTTCTCGCCTCTGTCATTCTCGTCTTCTTTATTTGGCTAAAGGGAAGAATTTGATTAGAGGACAGACAAAGACACACATAGGAAGACAATAAAAGTGAGTAGTACTAATATATGTAGTTGCTTTTACCGAGGTAATTGCGGTCTCCTTCTCTCCTTACTGCTAGAAGAATTAGGCTCTACATGTTGTTTAGCCAATTTATACATTAAATATATTTTTGCATGGCGGTGGGTAAATCTGAACTATATATATTTTATTCTACTCCCTGGATTAGTTTTATTAACAATATAAGAAGAGAAGTGTTAGACATATCCCTTACAACTCCAAACGTGAACCACCTTACGTCGAATTGGAGAGTTTCTAATGAGACCTCTTTATACCTTGCTATAAGACACGAAACGAAAATAAAAGCTAGATATTCGCCAACCCCATGGCAGGAATAAAGGGTGGTGTTTTTACCTAAACCAACGAAAGTCTGCATCACTTAGAACGGCAAAGGGATGCAGAAGGATCAGTGTAACATCTTTTTTATTAAAAATTTTGGATACGATTTGTGAACACATCACATCAAACCCACCAATAGTCTCTCTGGGCATGAACCAGTATGCTTACCCCAATAGCAAGTTCATATAAACAGCTCTGGTGAACGTTGTTCACACATTTGATGATGTCCTCCAGTATAAACAAGTGGATTTTGGCGACTTCCCGGACCTAATCTTACGAAGTACTCAAATTCAACTTTTGTCTCACTGTCTTCTCGTCTCTGCCATTCTCGTCGCTGGTTTGCGTCTTGCCTGTGCGGTTCATTGCTACGCTATAGGCAGTTTTTGATGATTAGCTTTTTAGATTCTTTACGAGGAAGGTTCAGGGCCGGTTAAAGTAATTTCCTGATATCATGCTACCTTCCGTCTGACTCCCCGACAACACTGCCGAGCCCAGAGTTGACTTACTATAAGATACAAAACGAAAATAATATCTAGATATTCGCCAACCCCATGGCAGGAAACAAGGGTGGTGTTTTTACCTAAACCAACGAAAGTCTGCATCAATTAGTACGGCAAAGGGATGCAGAAGAACTAGTTTAACAACTTTTTTACTAAAATTTTTGAAAGGATTTGCGAACACATCAGATCGAAGCCACCCATCTTCTCTCTGAGCATGAACCAGTATGTCTACACCAAAAGCAAGTTCATATAAATAGCTCTCGTGGACGTTGTTCACACATTTGATGATGTCCTCCAGTATAAACAAGCGGATTTTGTCTACTTCCCGGACCTCATCTTACGAAGTACTCAGATTCATCTTTTACCTGACTGTTTCCTCGTCTCTGCCATTCTCGACTTTTTCTTTAGGGAAGAATTTGACTAATGGACAGTGAAAGACATATGTACATAGGAAGACAACAAGAGTGTGTAATACTAATATAGTTGCTTTTAGAGAGGTAATTGCGGTCTCCTTCTTTGCTTACTGCGAGAAGAATTGAGCTGCGTATGTTGTTTACCGTTTATACAGGAAATATGTTCTTGGATTGCGATGGATGGGTTTCAATCATACATATTTCATTCTATTAATCACTCTTCGTTTACTATTGTTGTTTGGTGGTGTGTAGTCTAATGGATTTATAGTTTTAGAAGTTTAAAATTTATAATTGAGTAATTGGTTGTTAGTTTAGTTGTAAATATATTATTTGAGAGTAATTTAATTTATTTATATTTTTTTAAAAATATTTTGGCTGCGAGAAAATATGCGGGCGCGTGTGTGTGTTTCTTATGAATGGAAACGGCATGCATGGTAATACAATATCCTTCTTCGTATGTGTTCAGTAAGTACGCCTGACTACTGGAAGTTTTTTTTATTGTTTGATTACACCAAAAGCAAGTCTATAATAACAGCTCTCGTGGACGTTGTTCACACAATTGATGATGTCCTCTAGTGTAAAAAAGCGGATTTTGGCGTCTTATTGGAAACATCTTTTGCCTCACTGTCTTCTCGCCTCTGTCATTCTCGTCTTCTTTATTTGGCTAAAGGGAAGAATTTGATTAGAGGACAGACAAAGACACACATAGGAAGACAATAAAAGTGAGTAGTACTAATATATGTAGTTGCTTTTACCGAGGTAATTGCGGTCTCCTTCTCTCCTTACTGCTAGAAGAATTAGGCTCTACATGTTGTTTAGCCAATTTATACATTAAATATATTTTTGCATGGCGGTGGGTAAATCTGAACTATATATATTTTATTCTACTCCCTGGATTAGTTTTATTAACAATATAAGAAGAGAAGTGTTAGACATATCCCTTACAACTCCAAACGTGAACCACCTTACGTCGAATTGGAGAGTTTCTAATGAGACCTCTTTATACCTTGCTATAAGACACGAAACGAAAATAAAAGCTAGATATTCGCCAACCCCATGGCAGGAATAAAGGGTGGTGTTTTTACCTAAACCAACGAAAGTCTGCATCACTTAGAACGGCAAAGGGATGCAGAAGGATCAGTGTAACATCTTTTTTATTAAAAATTTTGGATACGATTTGTGAACACATCACATCAAACCCACCAATAGTCTCTCTGGGCATGAACCAGTATGCTTACCCCAATAGCAAGTTCATATAAACAGCTCTGGTGAACGTTGTTCACACATTTGATGATGTCCTCCAGTATAAACAAGTGGATTTTGGCGACTTCCCGGACCTAATCTTACGAAGTACTCAAATTCAACTTTTGTCTCACTGTCTTCTCGTCTCTGCCATTCTCGTCGCTGGTTTGCGTCTTGCCTGTGCGGTTCATTGCTACGCTATAGGCAGTTTTTGATGATTAGCTTTTTAGATTCTTTACGAGGAAGGTTCAGGGCCGGTTAAAGTAATTTCCTGATATCATGCTACCTTCCGTCTGACTCCCCGACAACACTGCCGAGCCCAGAGTTGACTTACTATAAGATACAAAACGAAAATAATATCTAGATATTCGCCAACCCCATGGCAGGAAACAAGGGTGGTGTTTTTACCTAAACCAACGAAAGTCTGCATCAATTAGTACGGCAAAGGGATGCAGAAGAACTAGTTTAACAACTTTTTTACTAAAATTTTTGAAAGGATTTGCGAACACATCAGATCGAAGCCACCCATCTTCTCTCTGAGCATGAACCAGTATGTCTACACCAAAAGCAAGTTCATATAAATAGCTCTCGTGGACGTTGTTCACACATTTGATGATGTCCTCCAGTATAAACAAGCGGATTTTGTCTACTTCCCGGACCTCATCTTACGAAGTACTCAGATTCATCTTTTACCTGACTGTTTCCTCGTCTCTGCCATTCTCGACTTTTTCTTTAGGGAAGAATTTGACTAATGGACAGTGAAAGACATATGTACATAGGAAGACAACAAGAGTGTGTAATACTAATATAGTTGCTTTTAGAGAGGTAATTGCGGTCTCCTTCTTTTCTTACTGCGAGAAGAATGGAGCTCTATATGTTGTTTAGCGTTTATACAGGAAATACATATATTTCTGGATTGCGGTGGGTGAGTTTGAATTATATATATTTCATTCTATTAATTACTCTTTGTTTACTATTTTGTTTTGGTGGATTGATTTATCGTTTTAGTAGTTTGAAGGGGAGAATCTTTAAAATTTATAATTGAGTAATTGGTTGTTAGTTTAGTTGTAAATATATTATTTGAGAGTAATTTGATTTATTTTTTTTTTAAATACACATGCGCGTTTGTGTTTCCTATGAATGGAAGCGGCACGCGTGGTGTTACCATATCTTTCATCGTACGTGTGCAGTGGGAGTGACTAAGCCTAACTACTGGATGTTTTTTGTGTTTGATAATTTTCTGTAGTGTGCAAAATGTGTCGTTTTGCGTGAGATTGTAGGGCTGAATTGTAAATAGTTTTTAATTTAGATTTCATTTCGTATATTGGGGATGGTATGAGTGGGATCTGTAAAGATGAAGTTTCGCTGGTTGTGTCTTGCCTGTGAGGTTCATTACTACGCTTTAGGCAGCTTTAGGTGATTAACTTTTTAAATTCTTTGCGAGGAAGGTTCAGGGCCAGCTAGCGTAATTTCCTGATACATATCATGCTACCTTCCGTCTGACTCCCCGACATCACTACCGAGCCCAGAGTTGATTGAAGTCATAAAATGGTCTAAATCTAAAGAAGGCAGCTTTTTCTTGGGAAAGGACACCAATCTACATCACATTTCATCGGGAAGTACCGAAACATAGAAGATCTCATAGTTCTAAATGTTGGCTGCTACCCAATTTTTTAACAATATAAGAAGAGAAGCGTTAGAATCACCTTTACAACTCCAAACGTGATCCTATACCCTAAAGTATATGGATAAATTTACACCTTCCTGTAAGACACAAAACGGAAATAATAGCTAGATGTTCGCCAACAACATGGCAGGAAACAAGGGTGGGTGGTGGGTGGAACGACTTCCCGGACCTCATCTTACGTGGGAAAGGATACCAATGTGCATACATTTGATGATGCAGTCCATTATAAACAAGCGGGTTTTGGCAACTTCCCGGATCTCATCTTACGAAGTACTCAGATTCGTCTTTGCCTCACTGTCTTTTCATCTCTGCCATTCTCATCTTCTTCTTTATTTGGCTATAGGGAAGAATTTGATTAAAGGACAGACAAAGACACGCATAGGAAGACAACAAGAGTGTGTAATACTAATATAGTTGCTTTTACAGAGGTAATTGCGGTCTCCTTCTTTCCTTACTGCGAGAAGAATTGAGCTGCGTATGTTGTTTACCGTTTATACAGGAAATATTTTCTTGGATTGCTGCGATGGGTGAGTTTGAATCATACATATTTCATTCTATTAATTACTCTTTGTTTACTATTGTTGTAGTTTAAAGTAGTTTAGTTTAGTAGTTTAAAATTTATAATTGAGTAATTGGTTGCTGGTTTAATTGTAAATATATTATTTGAGAGTAATTTAATTTATTTATATTTTTTTAAAAATATTTTGGCTGCGAGAAATATGCGGGCGCGTGTGTGTGTTTCTTATGAATGGAAACGGCATGCATGGTAATACAATATCCTTCTTCGTACGTGTTCAGTAAGTACGCCTGACTACTGGAAGTTTTTTTTATGTTTGATTATTTACAACAAAAGCAAGTCTATAATAACAGCTCTCGTGGACGTTGTTCACACATTTGATGATGTGCTCTAGTCTTCTCGCCTCTGTCATTCTCGTCTTCTTTATTTGGCTAAAGGGAAGAATTTGATTAGAGGACAGACAAAGACACGCATAGGAAGACAATAAAAGTGAGTAGTACTAATATATGTACGTAGTTGCTTTTACCGAGGTAATTGCGGTCTCCTTCTCTCCTTACTGCGAGAAGAATTGAGCTCTACATGTTGTTTAGCGACTTCCCGGACCTAATCTTACGAAGTACTCAGATTCAACTTTTGTCTCACTGTCTTCTCGTCTCTGCCATTCTCGCCGCTGGTTTGCGTCTTGCCTGTGCGGTTCATTGCTACGCTATAGGCAGTTTTTGATGATTAGGTTTTTAAATTCTTTACGAGGAAGGTTCAGGGCCGGCTAAAGTAATTTCCTGATATCATGCTACCTTCCGTCTGACTCCCCGACAACACTGCCGAGCCCAGAGATGACTTACTATAAGACACAAAACGAAAATAATATCTAGATATTCGCCAACCCCATGGCAGGAAACAAGGGTGGTGTTTTTACCTAAACCAACGAAAGTCTGCATCAATTAGTACGGGAAAGGGATGCAGAAGAACTAGTTTAACAACTTTTTTACTAAAATTTTTGGAAAGGATTTGCGAACACATCAGATCGAAGCCACCCATCTTCTCTCTGAGCATGAACCAGTATGTCTACACCAAAAGCAAGTTCATATAAATAGCTCTCGTGGACGTTGTTCCTACATTTGATGATGTCCTCCAGTATAAACAAGCGGATTTTGTCTACTTCCCGGACCTCATCTTACGAAGTACTCAGATTCGTCTTTGCCTCACTGTCTTCCCGTCTCTGCCATTCTCATCTTCTTCTTTATTTGGCTATAGGGAAGAATTTGATTAAAGGACAGACAAAGACACGCATAGGAAGACAACAAGAGTGTGTAATACTAATATAGTTGCTTTTACAGAGGTAATTGCGGCCTCCTTCTTTCCTTACTGCGAGAAGAATTGAGCTGCGTATGTTGTTTACCGTTTATACAGGAAATATTTTCTTGGATTGCTGCGATGGGTGAGTTTGAATCATACATATTTCATTCTATTAATTACTCTTTGTTTACTATTGTTGTAGTTTAAAGTGGTTTAGTTTAGTAGTTTAAAATTTATAATTGAGTAATTGGTTGTTAGTTTAGTTGTAAATATATTATTTGAGAGTAATTTAATTTATTTATATTTTTTTAAAAATATTTTGGCTGCGAGAAAATATGCGGGCGCGTGTGTGTGTTTCTTATGAATGGAAACGGCATGCATGGTAATACAATATCCTTCTTCGTATGTGTTCAGTAAGTACGCCTGACTACTGGAAGTTTTTTTTATTGTTTGATTACACCAAAAGCAAGTCTATAATAACAGCTCTCGTGGACGTTGTTCACACAATTGATGATGTCCTCTAGTGTAAAAAAGCGGATTTTGGCGTCTTATTGGAAACATCTTTTGCCTCACTGTCTTCTCGCCTCTGTCATTCTCGTCTTCTTTATTTGGCTAAAGGGAAGAATTTTATTAGAGGACAGACAAAGACACACATAGGAAGACAATAAAAGTGAGTAGTACTAATATATGTATGTAGTTGCTTTTACCGAGGTAATTGCGGTCTCCTTCTCTCCTTACTGCGAGAAGAATTGAGCTCTACATGTTGTTTAGCCAATTTATACATTAAATATATTTTTGCATGGCGGTGGGTAAATCTGAACTATATATATTTTATTCTACTCCCTTCGATTAGTTTTATTCACAATATAAGAAGAGAAGTGTTAGACATATCCCTTACAACTCCAAAGTGAACCACCTTACGTCGAATTGGAGAGTTTCTAATGAGACCTCTTTATACCTTGCTATAAGACACGAAACGAAAATAAAAGCTAGATATTCGCCAACCCCATTGCAGGAATAAAGGGTGGTGGTTTTACCTAAACCAACGAAAGTCTGCATCAATTAGTACGGCAAAGGGATGCAGAAGAACTAGTTTAACAACTTTTTTACTAAAATTTTTGGAAATAATTTGCGAACACATCAGATCGAAGCCACCCATCTTCTCTCTGAGCATGAACCAGTATGTCTACACCAAAAGCAAGCTCATATAAATAGCTCTCGTGGACGTTGTTCACACATTTGATGATGTCCTCCAGTATAAACAAGCGGATTTTGTCTACTTCCCGGACCTCATCTTACGAAGTACTCAGATTCATCTTTTACCTGACTGTTTTCCCGTCTCTGCCATTCTCGACTTCTTCTTTATTGAAGAATTTGATTAATGGACAGTCAAAGACATGTACATAGGAAGACAACAAGAGTAAGTAGTACTAATGTAGTTGCTATTACAGAGGTAATTGCAGTCTCCTTCTTTTCCTAATTGCGAGAAGAATGGAGCTCTATATGTTGTTTAGCGTTTATACAGGAAATACATATATTTCTGGATTGCGGTGGGTGAGTTTGAATTATATATATTTCATTATATTAATTACTCTTTGTTTACTATTTTGTTTTGGTGGATTGATTTATCGTTTTAGTAGTTTGAAGGGGAGAATCTTTAAAATTTATAATTGAGTAATTGGTTGTTAGTTTAGTTGTAAATGTATTATTTGAGAGTAATTTGATTTATTTATTTTTTTTTAAATACACATGCGCGTTTGTGTTTCCTATGAATGGAAACGGCACGCGTGGTGTTACCATATCCTTCATCGTACGTGTGCAATGGGAGTGACTAAGCCTAACTACTGGATGTTTTTTGTGTTTGATAATTTTCTGTAGTGTGCAAAATGTGTCGTTTTGCGTGAGATTGTAGGGCTGAATTGTAAATTTTTTTTTATTTAGATTTCATTTCGTATATTGGGGATGGTATGAGTGGGGTCTGTAAAGATGAAGTTTCGCTGGTTGTGCCTTGCCTGTGAGGTTCATTGCTACGCTTTAGGCAGCTTTTGGTGATTAACTTTTTAAATACTTTGCGAGGAAGGTTCAGGGCCGGCTAGTGTAATTTCCTGATATCATGCTACCTTCCGTCTGACTCCCCGACATCACTACCGAGCCCAGAGTTGATTGAAGTCATAAAATGGTCTAAATCTAAACAAGGCAGCTTCTTCTTGGGAAAGGACACCAATCTACGTCACATGGCATTGGGAAGTACCGAAACATAGAAGATCTCATAGTCCTAAATGTTGGCTGCAACCCAATTTTTTAACAATGAAGAGAAGCGTTAGAATCACCTTTGCAACTCCAAACGTGATCCTATACCTTTCCTTATATGGATATCTTTACACCTTCCTGTAAGACACAAAACGAAAATAATAGCTAGATATTCGCCAACAACATGGCAGGAAACAAGGGTGGGTGGTGGGTGGTCCGACTTCCCGGACCTCATCTTACCTGGGAAAGGATACCAATGTGCACATATTTGATGATGCCCTCCATTATAAACAAGCGGGTTTTGGCAACTTCCCGGATCTCATCTTACGAAGTACTCAGATTCGTCTTTGCCTCACTGTCTTCTCGTCTCTGCCATTCTCATCTTCTTCTTTATTTGGCTATAGGGAAGAATTTGATTAAAGGACAGACAAAGACACGCATAGGAAGACAACAAGAGTGTGTAATACTAATATAGTTGCTTTTACAGAGGTAATTGCGGTCTCCTTCTTTCCTTACTGCGAGAAGAATTGAGCTGCGTATGTTGTTTACCGTTTATACAGGAAATATTTTCTTGGATTGCTGCGATGGGTGAGTTTGAATCATACATATTTCATTCTATTAATTACTCTTTGTTTACTATTGTTGTAGTTTAAAGTAGTTTAGTTTAGTAGTTTAAAATTTATAATTGAGTAATTGGTTGCTGGTTTAATTGTAAATATATTATTTGAGAGTAATTTAATTTATTTATATTTTTTTAAAAATATTTTGGCTGCGAGAAATATGCGGGCGCGTGTGTGTGTTTCTTATGAATGGAAACGGCATGCATGGTAATACAATATCCTTCTTCGTACGTGTTCAGTAAGTACGCCTGACTACTGGAAGTTTTTTTTATGTTTGATTATTTACAACAAAAGCAAGTCTATAATAACAGCTCTCGTGGACGTTGTTCACACATTTGATGATGTGCTCTAGTCTTCTCGCCTCTGTCATTCTCGTCTTCTTTATTTGGCTAAAGGGAAGAATTTGATTAGAGGACAGACAAAGACACGCATAGGAAGACAATAAAAGTGAGTAGTACTAATATATGTACGTAGTTGCTTTTACCGAGGTAATTGCGGTCTCCTTCTCTCCTTACTGCGAGAAGAATTGAGCTCTACATGTTGTTTAGCGACTTCCCGGACCTAATCTTACGAAGTACTCAGATTCAACTTTTGTCTCACTGTCTTCTCGTCTCTGCCATTCTCGCCGCTGGTTTGCGTCTTGCCTGTGCGGTTCATTGCTACGCTATAGGCAGTTTTTGATGATTAGGTTTTTAAATTCTTTACGAGGAAGGTTCAGGGCCGGCTAAAGTAATTTCCTGATATCATGCTACCTTCCGTCTGACTCCCCGACAACACTGCCGAGCCCAGAGATGACTTACTATAAGACACAAAACGAAAATAATATCTAGATATTCGCCAACCCCATGGCAGGAAACAAGGGTGGTGTTTTTACCTAAACCAACGAAAGTCTGCATCAATTAGTACGGGAAAGGGATGCAGAAGAACTAGTTTAACAACTTTTTTACTAAAATTTTTGGAAAGGATTTGCGAACACATCAGATCGAAGCCACCCATCTTCTCTCTGAGCATGAACCAGTATGTCTACACCAAAAGCAAGTTCATATAAATAGCTCTCGTGGACGTTGTTCCTACATTTGATGATGTCCTCCAGTATAAACAAGCGGATTTTGTCTACTTCCCGGACCTCATCTTACGAAGTACTCAGATTCGTCTTTGCCTCACTGTCTTCCCGTCTCTGCCATTCTCATCTTCTTCTTTATTTGGCTATAGGGAAGAATTTGATTAAAGGACAGACAAAGACACGCATAGGAAGACAACAAGAGTGTGTAATACTAATATAGTTGCTTTTACAGAGGTAATTGCGGCCTCCTTCTTTCCTTACTGCGAGAAGAATTGAGCTGCGTATGTTGTTTACCGTTTATACAGGAAATATTTTCTTGGATTGCTGCGATGGGTGAGTTTGAATCATACATATTTCATTCTATTAATTACTCTTTGTTTACTATTGTTGTAGTTTAAAGTGGTTTAGTTTAGTAGTTTAAAATTTATAATTGAGTAATTGGTTGTTAGTTTAGTTGTAAATATATTATTTGAGAGTAATTTAATTTATTTATATTTTTTTAAAAATATTTTGGCTGCGAGAAAATATGCGGGCGCGTGTGTGTGTTTCTTATGAATGGAAACGGCATGCATGGTAATACAATATCCTTCTTCGTATGTGTTCAGTAAGTACGCCTGACTACTGGAAGTTTTTTTATTGTTTGATTACACCAAAAGCAAGTCTATAATAACAGCTCTCGTGGACGTTGTTCACACAATTGATGATGTCCTCTAGTGTAAAAAAGCGGATTTTGGCGTCTTATTGGAAACATCTTTTGCCTCACTGTCTTCTCGCCTCTGTCATTCTCGTCTTCTTTATTTGGCTAAAGGGAAGAATTTTATTAGAGGACAGACAAAGACACACATAGGAAGACAATAAAAGTGAGTAGTACTAATATATGTATGTAGTTGCTTTTACCGAGGTAATTGCGGTCTCCTTCTCTCCTTACTGCGAGAAGAATTGAGCTCTACATGTTGTTTAGCCAATTTATACATTAAATATATTTTTGCATGGCGGTGGGTAAATCTGAACTATATATATTTTATTCTACTCCCTTCGATTAGTTTTATTCACAATATAAGAAGAGAAGTGTTAGACATATCCCTTACAACTCCAAAGTGAACCACCTTACGTCGAATTGGAGAGTTTCTAATGAGACCTCTTTATACCTTGCTATAAGACACGAAACGAAAATAAAAGCTAGATATTCGCCAACCCCATTGCAGGAATAAAGGGTGGTGGTTTTACCTAAACCAACGAAAGTCTGCATCAATTAGTACGGCAAAGGGATGCAGAAGAACTAGTTTAACAACTTTTTTACTAAAATTTTTGGAAATAATTTGCGAACACATCAGATCGAAGCCACCCATCTTCTCTCTGAGCATGAACCAGTATGTCTACACCAAAAGCAAGCTCATATAAATAGCTCTCGTGGACGTTGTTCACACATTTGATGATGTCCTCCAGTATAAACAAGCGGATTTTGTCTACTTCCCGGACCTCATCTTACGAAGTACTCAGATTCATCTTTTACCTGACTGTTTTCCCGTCTCTGCCATTCTCGACTTCTTCTTTATTGAAGAATTTGATTAATGGACAGTCAAAGACATGTACATAGGAAGACAACAAGAGTAAGTAGTACTAATGTAGTTGCTATTACAGAGGTAATTGCAGTCTCCTTCTTTTCCTAATTGCGAGAAGAATGGAGCTCTATATGTTGTTTAGCGTTTATACAGGAAATACATATATTTCTGGATTGCGGTGGGTGAGTTTGAATTATATATATTTCATTATATTAATTACTCTTTGTTTACTATTTTGTTTTGGTGGATTGATTTATCGTTTTAGTAGTTTGAAGGGGAGAATCTTTAAAATTTATAATTGAGTAATTGGTTGTTAGTTTAGTTGTAAATGTATTATTTGAGAGTAATTTGATTTATTTATTTTTTTTTAAATACACATGCGCGTTTGTGTTTCCTATGAATGGAAACGGCACGCGTGGTGTTACCATATCCTTCATCGTACGTGTGCAATGGGAGTGACTAAGCCTAACTACTGGATGTTTTTTGTGTTTGATAATTTTCTGTAGTGTGCAAAATGTGTCGTTTTGCGTGAGATTGTAGGGCTGAATTGTAAATTTTTTTTTATTTAGATTTCATTTCGTATATTGGGGATGGTATGAGTGGGGTCTGTAAAGATGAAGTTTCGCTGGTTGTGCCTTGCCTGTGAGGTTCATTGCTACGCTTTAGGCAGCTTTTGGTGATTAACTTTTTAAATACTTTGCGAGGAAGGTTCAGGGCCGGCTAGTGTAATTTCCTGATATCATGCTACCTTCCGTCTGACTCCCCGACATCACTACCGAGCCCAGAGTTGATTGAAGTCATAAAATGGTCTAAATCTAAACAAGGCAGCTTCTTCTTGGGAAAGGACACCAATCTACGTCACATGGCATTGGGAAGTACCGAAACATAGAAGATCTCATAGTCCTAAATGTTGGCTGCAACCCAATTTTTTAACAATGAAGAGAAGCGTTAGAATCACCTTTGCAACTCCAAACGTGATCCTATACCTTTCCTTATATGGATATCTTTACACCTTCCTGTAAGACACAAAACGAAAATAATAGCTAGATATTCGCCAACAACATGGCAGGAAACAAGGGTGGGTGGTGGGTGGTCCGACTTCCCGGACCTCATCTTACCTGGGAAAGGATACCAATGTGCACATATTTGATGATGCCCTCCATTATAAACAAGCGGGTTTTGGCAACTTCCCGGATCTCATCTTACGAAGTAAGCTTTAAAATGAATTTGCAAATGGAGTGTCTGTGCTCATCATCGTCACATTTAATACTAGCGGAAGCTGTAATTTTTAATTTTAGCAAAGCTTCAACCAAGTGTCCTTCATGTCGTATTTTTACAAACTGGCTTTGAAAAAGTGTTTGCATACCTTTCTCATATCTAGGGTTCAAATTCCAAGGAAGGCAACTTCCCGGATCTCATCTTACGAAGTACTCAGATTCGTCTTTGCCTCACTGTCTTCTCGTCTCTGCCATTCTCATCTTCTTCTTTATTTGGCTATAGGGAAGAATTTGATTAAAGGACAGACAAAGACACGCATAGGAAGACAACAAGAGTGTGTAATACTAATATAGTTGCTTTTACAGAGGTAATTGCGGTCTCCTTCTTTCCTTACTGCGAGAAGAATTGAGCTGCGTATGTTGTTTACCGTTTATACAGGAAATATTTTCTTGGATGGGTGAGTTTGAATCATACATATTTCATTCTATTAATTACTCTTTGTTTACTATTGTTGTAGTTTAAAGTAGTTTAGTTTGGTAGTTTAAAATTTATAATTGAGTAATTGGTTGCTAGTTTAGTTGTAAATATATTATTTGAGAGTAATTAAATTAATTATTACTTTTTAAAAATATTTTGGCTGCGAGAAAATATGCGGGCGCGTGTGTGTGTTTCTTATGAATGGAAACGGCATGCATGGTAATACAATATCCTTCTTCGTACGTGTTCAGTAAGTACGTCTGACTACTGGAAGTTTTTTTTATGTTTGATTACAGCAAAAGCAAGTCTATAATAACTGCTCTCGTGGACGTTGTTCACACAATTGATGATGTCCTCTAGTGTAAAAAAGCGCATTTTGGCGTCTTATTGGAAACATCTTTTGCCTCACTGTCTTCTCGCCTCTGTCATTCTCGTCTTCTTTATTTGGCTAAAGGGAAGAATTTGATTAGAGGACAGACAAAGACACGCATAGGAAGACAATAAAAGTGAGTAGTACTAATATATGTACGTAGTTGCTTTTACCGAGGTAATTGCGGTCTCCTTCTCTCCTTACTGCGAGAAGAATTGAGCTCTACATGTTGTTTAGCGACTTCCCGGACCTAATCTTACGAAGTACTCAGATTCAACTTTTGTCTCACTGTCTTCTCGTCTCTGCCATTCTCGCCGCTGGTTTGCGTCTTGCCTGTGCGGTTCATTGCTACGCTATAGGCAGTTTTTGATGATTAGCTTTTTAAATTCTTTACGAGGAAGGTTCAGGGCCGGCTAAAGTAATTTCCTGATATCATGCTACCTTCCGTCTGACTCCCCGACAACACTGCCGAGCCCGGAGTTGACTTACTATAAGACACAAAACGAAAATAATATCTAGATATTCGCCAACCCCATGGCAGGAAACAAGGGTGGTGTTTTTACCTAAACCAACGAAAGTCTGCATCAATTAGTACGGCAAAGGGATGCAGAAGAACTAGTTTAACAACTTTTTTACTAAAATTTTTGGAAAGGATTTGCGAACACATCAGATCGAAGCCACCCATCTTCTCTCTGAGCATGAACCAGTATGTCTACACCAAAAGCAAGTTCATATAAATAGCTCTCGTGGACGTTGTTCACACATTTGATGATGTCCTCCAGTATAAGCAAGCGGATTTTGTCTACTTCCCGGACCTCATCTTACGAAGTACTCAGATTCATCTTTTACCTGACTGTTTTCTCGTCTCTGCCATTCTCGACTTCTTCTTTATTGAAGAATTTGATTAATGGACAGTCAAAGACATGTACATAGGAAGACAACAAGAGTAAGTAGTACCATTGTATATGAAACTTATAGTACTATCATCAAGCAATATTTTTTAGTATTTACTCGGACCGCTCAGGTGGCGTTCTCTCATTCTTCGAGAGCGAAGTAAAATATTATTACTCTCTGCGAATGGAGTTATAATTACGGAATGAGTGAGTGATGAGTGGAAACAAAGTAAACAAAATCTTTCTTGGGTTTCCATTCCCGTTCAGTATTTTTGCACACATGTTACGCAACTGCGTGAATGACTTTGCCAAGAAAATGAGTAAAGAAACTGATGAATAAAAACTTATAAGCAGGTTATTATTTTTTTTCTTGTTCAGTGAAAAGATGTGTTTTTCTGATTAGGGAGTGGAGTGGTGGATGCATATTATGCGTTATGCGTCAGGTTTTTAGTTCAAGTGGTGGTCTGGTTAAGGGATGAAAAAACATATTTTCACAGCGGGGTGGTGGTGGGATTATGTGGTGGATGGACGGAGTGCCAGAAATTTATGATGGCTACGGATAGATTTGTTTGTTTTTGTTTGAATTGTATGAGGTGTCCCCTGTAGGCATAGTCCTCGCTCTTTAGTAAGAACTAAAGAAATAAAATTATTTATAAAATAAATAGTAGATATCCGTTAATTAAAAAAATAATGAATAACTCAAAAAACTTAACAAACAAGAATGTAAAAAAAGAAAATTTAACAAAAAATTGCAAAAAAAATCTAAACAAAGCAAAGTGAGGATATATTAATATATATATATGTATATTAATACATAGGTACACATACTATGTATGTACGTATAATAAAGTGAAGTTTTCAATTCCTTACACTTTTAACTCCACAGAGATCATTATTGGTTTTCTTAATCGAAAATTTGATTAGACCAATTAAAATGAATTTGCAAATGGAGTGTCTGTGCTCATCATCGTCACATTTAATACTAGCGGAAGCTGTAATTTTTAATTTTAGCAAAGCTTCAACCAAGTGTCCTTCATGTCGTATTTTTACAAACTGGCTTTGAAAAAGTGTTTGCATACCTTTCTCATATCTAGGGTTCAAATTCCAAGGAAGGAACAGTTAAATTTCCAAATTCGGATAATGTGTCATAGGTGTTATAAGCTCGCAATTTTATTAACAGAACTTGTTCTCGGAATTTGTCTGTTTTATCTACCATGAACAGAGTGCAGTTTTGACAATTAAGTTTCTTATGCAACTTGAAAGCTGCAAACCCGGCATAAAATGTAAGAGCCGCTTCTTGCAGCTTCTGAGAACATCCTTTGGACACAACTGTTTCTGTCTCATTGGCATCAACATCAAACTCGTCATCGCAGCTATTCATATGGTATTCGATACTGTTCAGAATATCTGTTGCCATGAGATGATCTTCTACTGGAGCTTCAATATGAAATTCTTCACTGTCATCACACTTAAGATCGTCACAATCAGCTTCGTGCAATAAAGATTCAGCCCCAGCATCTTCGTAACTTGCATTTTCTGATGACTTTAAATTTTTGAAAATAATTTGCTTCAAATTTCTAATAAATCTGTAAGCCGAAGGGTTTCGTTCGTATGATCCCCTATTTGAACGAGCCATTGAAAATAAGTTTTCTGCAACATCAGTATTCAGATGTGCAATAAGAAGGAATTGCTGGTCATACTAAAGTTTTTCCCATATTAACTCTATAGCAAGTAAAGTTTGTAATATCATTTCATTTTTAATGTTGCAATCAAGTCCGGGTTTGATTGCCATTTCATCAAAAATTAATGTACATACATCTTTTCTCTAAGTTTGACATAGTTTCATAGTTTGCTCTTTAATAGATGAATCATTTGGTTGGAAAAACCGGCCGGTAAACTTAAGGAAGAAGGTCATCGATAGATTGTGCTTGTAGTTGGTAAACTAAATCCCGAGCTCACCAAATGGGAATATAATGTGGGAGACTTATACAAAAACTTCAGACACGAATCTTTCTCGTCATTCGTCCAATGTGCATTTGCGTTTTGAAAAAGTTGCATATTTACAAAAGTGTTTACGTCGACTGGCTTACTTTGCAATTGCATGTCAACCTTTTTTTCTAAATTATAGTCCTTATCAACCTTTAATCGCTTTGGCGTATCGAAAATATACCGAGGTATGGTATTTACTATTCGCTCATTATGAAAACGAGATTCGGGAGAAGGAAACTGTGAATGAAAAATTTGCAAACTATTATTTTCAACGCTAGGTAGAGAAAAATCTCTAATAATATGTCATAGGTTCGGCAACTCTATGAAAGTGTGGTTGGACAAATCGCAGTATTGCCCGTTTCATTTTCGTTTTGGTAAATATTTAATACGCTGGATGCACTAGAACTGTCTGAAGTGACTACTAAAGGAAGCTTTGTGTCTCTGATGTTATCCATGATTTTAAAACAAGACTCATCGATAGATACATCAGAGCAACTGCACACTGATATGGATGATATTGGAAGGGCATTTTTAGTTAGCTATTTCGATGTGCTTCTATCTTTACATCTTTGCTATGAAAAGGGGTTTCACAAATAAAAAATTGTTTTTTCAATGTACTACATTGAGCATGCATTACCCAAACATCCCTTCTATGATTTTTAGGGACTTGAAAAAATGACAAGAAAAATGTTCTTTTGATATTGTTACAATTATATGAACATTTAGACATTTTGAAAATCTATAATAATTTTCTACTAAATCGAAATACAATTGCGTGCAAATGAAATCAAACAAAAATGTTTACCAGGAAATTATTAACACAAACTCCACAGCCATAAGTGAAGACTGAAGAGAAACATTATGTTTGTAGTAAAAACAAGCAAAAATGAATGTGCCATATGTGTGTGCATTTTGTCCTCAATGAAAAAACTTCCACTAAAAAAAACTTTACACACAATCTTTTTTTTCATTCATCCCCAATGTGCATTTGCACTGCCAATAACTCAGATCGATGAGTTATTCGCAATGAAAAAAAAAAACACACACACACTCCGCACAGACTTCACGATCATAGGTGAAGAGGAAATATTATGTAAGCAAAAAGGAATGTGCTTTGTGTGTGTCTTTTTTTTTTTAGCACATTCCTTTTGCTTTATTTCCATTATCACTCGGATTCATATGCACGAGGAGCGTGCACCTACCATGGCAACTGGCAGTGTGGCACTGAATGGGGGTAGGCCGACGAGTTATTCACATTGCAAAGTAGATATATCCACTCAACACAGTATGATGTTTGACCGGGGTATACAAAATTCAATGAGTGCATGTGCAAATTCTTGAGGCAGAAGAGCGTAAGAATTTTGTGGTTCTCTGCGACGTGTCCTTTACTTGGGCCGCTAGGGGCGCCACCATCGATTTCCTCAAGTGATAGTACTATTAGTTTCATATACAATGGTAGTACTAATGTAGTTGTTTGATAATTCAATATTTTTTGAATTATTTTCAGAAAAAATAAATAAACGCTATTCGTTCGCAGAAGAAACAAAGCTTAGATGAAAACGTTATAAATTTATTTTGCACTTATCACAATTTGATCGATGCTTGCTGTTTGACTTCCAGAAAGCGAATGAATAAAAAAAAAAAGAATTGAACTAAGACAAAGTGCAGCTAGCGGCTAGCACAGCTGTGTTAGTATGCAAAAAAAACAAAAGAAAAAATCGAATGATTTCAATCCGCTAGCAAGATCGTATGACTAATTGTATGTACTAAATTATGTGGTATGTAATTAACATTTATATAATACTATGTTAGATAATATGCTCTTGCAACAGTGGTGGGCAAACTTATACATACAATGTTATTTAACATAATTTTCACGGGGTAGAACTTAATATAATTTGAATAACGTGTGCATTAATATAATATTACAAATTCAGAATCGATATAAATTTAATAATTCTAAACATACACCCCGCGTTGAATGCTTTGCGTTCAAGACGATGATTGTTCGACGTCGAGGGGAAGCTTGCAGATTTTTGTTATAGCTCTTTTCAAAATACCATTTATCGTCTTAACATTGACCACTCGAACGAGACCATCAGCACCAGGGAAGACTTCGATAACTCTGCCCAATGACTAACAAAATGACTAACGTACCGACAGAGACATTAGCTTCTCTTCTCTCCCATTTACGTCTTTGTTGAAGGGTTGTCAGATATTCGCTGGACCACCTCTTCCAAAAGTGCTGCATTATACAACGTACCATCTGCCACCTAGTTAATCTGCCTATGTTTAGATCCGTGGTGTCTGGCTCCAGAGTTGCGGTAAGTGGAGCACCAATTAAAAAATGGCCTGTAGTAAGTACATCGAAGTCGGAAGGATCATCTGAAATGGGACTTAAAGGTCTAGAATTAATTATTGCTTCAACCTGACAAGTTAGGGTATGTAACTCCTCGAAGGACAACGAAGCATAGCCGGAGACACGGCGCAAGTGAAACTTAGCGATTTTCACTGAGGACTCCCACAGTCCACCGAAGTGTGGAGAGCGAGCTGGTATAAACTTCCATTGAATGCTATCACTCAGACAGACTTGATAAACCGAGTCAATATGCACTTGCGAATTAAATAGTGTTCGCAGTTCTTTTAATTCTGTGTTCGCTCCCACAAAATTGGTAGCGTTATCGGAGAAAATGGTTTGTGGTTTGCCGCGTCTAGCAATGAATCTTTGGAGAGCAGCTATAAAGGCCGAAAATGAAAGATCCGCGGCAAGTTCCAGGTGAACTGCTTTAACAGCGAAGCAAACGAAAACGCATATGTAGGTTTTGGTTGGTGCTCGGCCACGAACTCGCGAATGAACATAAAAGGGTCCGCAAAAATCCACTCCAGTTGTGGCGAAGGGTCTAGACTGTTGAACACGCTGTGGCGGCAGGTTTCCTTGTAATTGATGCATAACAAGTGGGCGAGCTCTGTAGCAACGAATGCATTTGTTAATGACTTTCCTTACAGTATGTTTACCTCCTATTGGCCAAAATTGCATTCTCAGAGAGGCTAGTAAAGACTGAGCCCCGGCATGCATGTTTTTTATGTGGAAATGATTAATAACCGTCGAAGTAAAAGGATGTGTCCTTGAAAGAATAATTGGATGTTTGTTTGCAAAACACAAAAAGGAATTTTGAAGACGTCCATTAACTCTCATAACCCCAAGCTCATCTAAAAAAGGTGTCAACGACTTCAAACTGCTCGTTGAACTTACTTCACGATTGTATGCTAACTGCTTGTATTCATCAGGAAACTCCCTTTGTTGTAACATGCGTACCATATATTTTAATCCGAGATCCAGTTCAAGAGCCGTCAAAGGGCCCTTTCTACGATTTTCATCCTTAGACCGAGCGTTGTACCAAAAACGGTATACATAAGCAAACGTTCTTATCAGTTTATTAAAAGAATTAAGAAATTTGTAGCTTACAGATAGATCCTCAGTTCTGATACTAGCAAGCAAAATGATCGGTTTGGTTTTCCGTCCTTCTGGCAGATTTTCCTCATTTTTCCACAGCGGTGGCCAGTTCAGCTCACAGTCTAGTAAAAAACCTGGACCAGAAATCCAAAGAGAAAGCCCCAACAATTCTTTAGGATAAACACCACGAGAAAGAAGGTCAGCTGGGTTTAAATTCGTAGGGACGTGACGCCAAAAAATATTTTTCGATAAATTTTGAATTTTTGCTACCCTGTTGGAAACAAACGTGTTCCAGTTACAAGCATCAGATTGTATCCAAGACAAGACAATAGTGGAGTCACTCCAGCAAATTATTTTACAATTTTCCAGTTGAAGAATCATCCGAATCCGTTGCGTTAATTCGCACAGTAATAGAGCAGCACATAATTCCAGTCGCGGAATGGAAACTGTTTTTACTGGTGCTACTCGGGATTTCGAGCATAGCAGCCGTACGTTGACATTACCCGAGGTATCTTGACTGCGTAGATAAATACAAGCTCCATAAGCACTTTGGCTAGCGTCAGCAAATCCATAAAGTTGAATGGTATAATTTGGAAGAATTACATAACGCGGAAATTTAATATTATTTATTTCTGTCAGCTGACTGCCATACTTCAGCCAAACAGAATACAAATGTTGCGGGAGTGACTCATCCCAATGTAACTTTTCTCTCCATAACACTTGCATGAATATTTTTGCCTTTACGATAATGGGACTAATGAGCCCTAGAGGATCATAGAGCTTAGCTATACTAGAAAGGATCGATCTCTTGGTTACAATATGTGGAGCTTCTAGTGGGAGGCAAGAAAAGCGAAATTCATCTAAATCAGGCTGCCAAATCAAACCAAGTGCCTTTGTTACTTGACAGTGATTTATGTTTAAGAACACATCTTTATTTTCAGCTGAAATTGTACTTAGGAATGCGTTATTATTAGAACACCATTTGCGTAAATGAAAACCTCCCTTTTTCAATAACTCAGTAGTTTGATTTTAATTTCAATGATTTCCTCAAGTGTACGTGCCCCTGTAAGCAGGTCATCCACATAGAAATCCCTTTGCACGATTTTCGATCCAATAGGAAAATTTGCATTCTCATCTAATGCCAATTGAGTCATTGATCGAATAGAGAGAAATGAGGCCGGAGCAGTTCCGTACGTAACTGTACTCAACTTAAAGATACTTAGACTCTCATTCCGATTTTCCCTCCAAAGGATTAATTGCAAATTATCATCAGGCGGCTGAACCTGTACGCATCTGCACATTTTCGAGATATCAACAGTGATGGCGAAGCGATGCATTCGAAAACGAACGAGAATGGTAAATAAGTCATATTGAATGGTTGGTCCTACCATTAAAATGTCATTTAGCGATAACCCCGACGAAGACTTTGATGAAGCGTCGGAGACTACGCGAAGTTTGATGGTAGTACTGTCTGATTTGGTGACACAATGGTGCGGAAGGCAAAAGTGGTTCTCTTTGAAGACTTCAATGTCTACTTTGCACATGTGCTTAAGATGAATATATTCATTTATAAAGTCGACGTACTGCTGTCTTAGCTGAGGGATCAATACAATTTTGATTCCAAATTATAAAAACGTTTTTGTGCAACTTGAAATGAATCTCCTAAATCATGGGGAGATCCTTTGAATGGCAGACGAACAGTGAACTGTCCAGATGAAAGTCTCTGATAAGTCTCGCGGAAAAGGTTTTCGCATTCGATTTCCTCTTTGGTAGAACGATCTAAGAAGTTCTTCGATGCCCTCACAATTTTCTGAATTTCCTTGATTTCCTAGATCCGTTACAGGTGATAGATGGTAAAACTTGAGCCTGTAGACTCGCTGTGTACTCATTTAAGCGTGATCTCATGAATATGCTAACCTTAAACTTAGAAACTGTACTTGTTTCTCCAATGCCGCCAATGGGGCTGGTTGCCTTGATGCGTCTTAGATTGAGCTGCTGCGCTATCCGCTCTGTGGCAAAGTGCGCTTGTGAGCATGAGTCCAATAAGGCTCTACAAGGTACATAGGAACCATAACAATCTCGCGCAAGGACTGAAGCAGTTGCAAGGAATACAAGTGGCTTACATTCGCGTTGGTCTTTAATTGAAACTGAATTTTGATAAGTAGATTTAGTAATAAGAACAGTGCTTGCATTATCAATTGGTTGAGAAATTGAACCGTTGGGAGTTATTGGCAAATTTTGAGGGTCTACAGGTTTGAAAGTTGATTGGGGGGGCAGATTGACGGTAGAGCCCATATGAAGTAATGTATTGTGCCTTTGAGAACAATGTTTGCAATTAGTCGAACTACAGGTACGAGTTTGGTGCCCACCTCGAAGGCAGTTTATGCAAAGTTTTGTGGCCTTTGCTTCCTGGTAGCGACTTTCAGGTGAAAGCTTTGCAAAGCGTTGGCATGTGTAAATAGTATGATCGTTAGAATTACAAAAACGGCAAGAAAAGGATGCATTTGATGTGACAAAAGTCTTATGAGCTATGGTTTTGAATGACTTACGTGAATTGTTGAATATGTTTGAATGTTTGTGAACACCACTGGATGTATTGTCCATAGTTTTAAGCGCTTGACATCGTCTTTCTATGAATGTTGATAGTTGATTCCAATTAAGCAGAGTCTCGACTGGCATATCCTCTTCCCATTTTGATCGATTTCTCGAATCCAGTTTGCTAACGACGAGATGAATCAGCAATCCATCCAAAATTTCTTCCTTACTCCCCAACGTATTAAGTGCTCTTAGGTGTGAGTTCACGTTATCGCTCAAGTCACGCAATTTGTGCATGGAACCACCATCAACGTTGGGAAGATTAAAAACTTCTTTAATATGAGCCTGAAAGATTAAACGTTTATTGTTAAATCGAGCCTTTAATAATTCAATGGGCTTGGAATAATTCTTAGCTGTGACTTCGAGAGACTGAATAGTTCTAAAAGCAAGATCAGATAAACAGGAACGTAAGTGTTGGAACTTTTTAACATCCGTAAGCTCCTCGTCTCCATCCACCAATGTTTCAAACATGGATAAACATCAGGCCAATCCGTATACTTGCCAGAGAATTTAGTTAGCTCCAATTCAGGTAATCGGGCAGTTTTGGGCTTCACAGAAAAGTCGACTCATGTGGAGAAGCCGATCCAGTTGCAACAGCTGATCTAGTTGCAGCAGCAGAATCCGAAGGCCTCCTTGCATCCATAAAAGTTAATATTTTGGTTTTCAGACACGAGTATAGATCCTCAAACGCAGTTCTCCTATCACCTTCCAATTCAGCATTGTCTAAAATTTCTATATTCGTTTGAGCATCATCAAATTTGTTGAGGTATGACTCCAGCAGCCCCAATTTGACCTCCCACTCATGCAACGACACATTCTCACCAGCAATTTCCACAAATTTTTTCAACTTCGTCAGCTGTCCAGTGACCGAGGCTCGTTTCGTTTTGTATGATGATAGCAATGCGGCACCAGAATCCACACTCTCTCCAGGCATATTGAAAGCACAGTAGCTGACTTATCAGCAGATAAACAAATGTCCACAAAAAAAAAAAAAAAAATTCTCACTCCGCAGAATAGTGTCCTGTCACGGTCGTCAATGTTTGATAATTCAATATTTTTTTAATTATTTTAAAAAAAAAATAAACGCGATTCGTTCGCAGAAGAAACAAAGCTGATGAAAACGTTATAAATTTATTTTGCACTTATCACAATTTGATCGATGCTTGCTGTTTGACTTCCAGAAAGCGAATGAATAAAAAAAAAGAATTGAACTAAGACAAATCGCAGCTAGCGGTTAGCACAGCTGTGTTAGTATGCAAAAAAAAACAAAAGAAGAAATCGAATGATTTCAATCCGCTAGCAAGATCGTATGACTAATTGTATGTACTAAATTATGTAGTATGTAATTAACATTTATATAATACTATGTTAGATAATATCACAGATAATAAACTACCCAGATGTCGCACGCCCATACAAAAAAATGAAGCAAATTTTTGTCGTAGCAGACAACGTCGTAGCAGACAAAGAGCTTTCAGAATAAGTACAACAAATAAAGCTTTTTCTTTTTCCTCACTCCGTTCGATCGTGTGGGAAAAGTTCTTTTTCTCATCGTGTGTTGTGACATGCAAACGAACGAGGTGGCGAAGTGTAAAGGGGTATGCGGGAAGGGGGATGAAATTGCATAACGGTGTGATTTCCATTCCACCGCAGCAAAAGAATAAATTTTCATGAATGGAAGTTTTGCAAACGCGTATGCGTTGTATATGAAAAGGTGTAACTGAAGGGCGGGAAAAATCAATTATTTCGTTGCAGTTTGTGATGAGATTTGGTGCGTAGTGTTTTATGAGGTTTTCCTCATGACCCGATCTAACCTAACCTAGCCCAAAGCAGTTTCATGTTCATTTTTAAGGAATACTCTTCAAAGCCTGGTAGTCTTTTAAGCATCAAACTTTAGGACATCGGGGGGATTTTGAAGACGACTTAAGACTTGTTTGGAGGAGGGACGAGTTTTTGCCTCGTTTTTAAGCCCTGATTAGGTTTACGTGATCACATTGGATAATGGTGGACGTGAAGGTCTTTATTCGGGATTCGGTTTGGTACATAAACAGGTTTTGTCAATGATTTCGCTCTATGTACACCCATCAGAGTCACCTTGAAGGCATGATGTATCTAAAAATATGACCCACCGGCTAACCAGATGATTTTTCATTGTTCTGGAAGTAATGTAATCCAAGCAGGAGGCCCCGGTTTTATAGGTAGTGTGTTTCCTTGTGACTCGACTGGTGGAGCCCCGTCGGCGCAAGACCAACATCAGCCACATAGCGGAAAAGAAAAACGAATAGGGAGCGAACCCTGTACCTGGAACTGCATCGTCCCCTTAAGGGTTGAATCTCAGAACTATTTTCTCTTGGTCCTCCAGAATCTTTTGCCAGTCTTAGTATTAATGATCACGGGCTTTCTGGTTTCCTGAATACGAATTGGAGTACCCAAATCCTTCCCAAAACGCTTTTTAATGACATGTTCTACTTCATGGTCTAGACATCTCCAACCTACAACAAAGCTTTGATATATGTGGCTCTACTCAACATTCACTGGCTACGCCCCAAATCATGAGGAACATTTCTAAATTGAACGGATGCCGGTCAGAAGAATCATCGAATCGTCCATGCGAAGCAAGGAAGCGGAGGAAGCCTTGTTAAGGCTATACCACTCGGTGCATATACTACGGTTTTTCAGGCTGAAGTCTATCTATATTTATTATCTGTGATAATATGCTCTTGCAACAGTGGTGGGCAAAATTATACATACAATGTTATTTAACATAATTTTCACGGGGTAGAACTTAATATAATTTGAAAAACGTGTGCATTAATATAATATTTCAAATTCAGAATCGATATAAATTTAATAATTCTAAACAGTAGTTGCTATTACAGAGGTAATTGCGGTCTCCTTCTTTTCCTAATTGCGAGAAGAATGGAGCTCTATATGTTGTTTAGCGTTTATACAGGAAATACATATATTTCTGGATTGCGGTGGGTGAGTTTGAATTATATATATTTCATTCTATTAATTACTCTTTGTTTACTATTTTGTTTTGGTGGATTGATTTATCGTTTTAGTAGTTTGAAGGGGAGAATCTTTAAAATTTATAATTGAGTAATTGGTTGTTAGTTTAGTTGTAAATATATTATTTGAGAGTAATTTGATTTATTTTTTTTTTTTTAAATACACATACGCGTTTGTGTTTCTTATGAATGGAAACGGCACGCGTGGTGTTACCATATCCTTCATCGTACGTGTGCAGTGGGAGTGACTAAGTATAACTACTGGATGTTTTTTGTGTTTGATAATTTTCTGTAGTGTGCAAAATGTGTCGTTTTGCGTGAGATTGTAGGGCTGAATTGTAAATTGTTTTTAATTTAGATTTCATTTCGTATATTGGGGATGGTATGAGTGGGATCTGTAAAGATGAAGTTTCGCTGGTTGTGCCTTGCCTGTGAGGTTCATTGCTACGCTTAAGGCAGCTTTAGGTGATTAACTTTTTAAATTCTTTGCGAGGAAGGTTCAGGGCCAGCTAGTGTAATTTCCTTATATTATGCTACCTTCCGTCTGACTCCCCGACATAACTACCGAGCCCAGAGCTGACTGAAGTCATAAAATGGTCTAAATCTAAAGAAGGCAGCTTTTTCTTGGGAAAGGACACCAATCTCGTCACATGGCATCGGGAAGTACCGAAACATAGAAGATCTCATAGTTCTAAATGTTGGCTGCAACCCAATTTTTTAACAATATAAGAAGAGAAGCGTTAGAATCACCTTTACAACTCCAAACGTGATATTATACCCTAAAGTATATGGATAAATTTACACCTTCCTGTAAGACACAAAACGAAAATAATAGCTAGATATTCGCCAACAACATGGCAGGAAACAAGGGTGGGTGGTGGGTGGTCCGACTTCCCGGACATCATCTTACGTGGGATAGGATACCAATGTGCATACATTTGATGATGCAGTCCATTATATACAAGCGGGTTTTGGCAACTTCCCGGATCTCATCTTACGAAGTACTCAGATTCGCCTTTGCCTCACTGTCTTTCGTCTCTGCCATTCTCACCTTCTTCTTTATTTGGATATAGGGAAGAATTTGATTAAAGGTCAGACAAAGACACGCATAGGAAGACAACAAGAGTGTGTAATACTAATATAGTTGCTTTTACAGAGGTAATTGCGGTCTCCTTCTTTCCTTACTGCGAGAAGAATTGAGCTGCGTATGTTGTTTACCGTTTATACAGGAAATATTTTCTTGGATTGCTGCGATGGGTGAGTTTGAATCATACATATTTCATTCTATTAATTACTCTTTGTTTACTATTGTTGTAGTTTAAAGTGGTTTAGTAAGGTTAGTTTAAAATTTATAATTGAGTAATTGGTTGCTAGTTTAGTTGTAAATATATTATTTGAGAGTAATTTAATTTATTTATATTTTTTTAAAAATATTTTGGCTGCGAGAAAATATGCGGGCGCGTGTGTGTGTTTCTTATGAATGGAAACGGCATGCATGGTAATACAATATTCTTCTTCGTATGTGTTCAGTAAGTACGCCTGACTACTGGAAGTTTTTTTATTGTTTGATTACACCAAAAGCAAGTCTATAATAACAGCTCTCGTGGACGTTGTTCACACAATTGATGATGTCCTCTAGTGTAAAAAAGCGCATTTTGGCGTCTTATTGGAAACATCTTTTGCCTCACTGTCTTCTCGCCTCTGTCATTCTCGGTTTCTTTGTTTGGCTAAAGGGAAGAATTTGATTAGAGGACAGACAAAGACACACATAGGAAGACAATAAAAGTGAGTAGTACTAATATATGTATGTAGTTGCTTTTACCGAGGTAATTGCGGTCTCCTTCTCTCCTTACTGCGAGAAGAATTGAGCTCTACATGTTGTTTAGCCAATTTATACATTAAATATATTTTTGCATGGCGGTGGGTAAATCTGAACTATATATATTTTATTCAACTCCCTGGATTAGTTTTATTAACAATATAAGAAGAGAAGTGTTAGACATATCCCTTACAACTCCAAACGTGAACCACCTTACTTGATTTACTTTTTTTTTTAAATACATATGCGCGTGTGTGTTTCCTATGAATGGAAACGGCACGCGTGGTATTACCGTATGCTTCATCGTACGTGTGCAGTAAGAGTCACTAAGCCTAACTACTAGATGTTTTTTTGTGTTTGATAATTTTCTGTAGTGTGCAAAATGTGTCGCTTTCCGTGAGATTTGGCAGTGTTGTTTGTAGGGCTGATTTGTAAATTGTTTTTAATTTAGATTTCAATTCGTATATTGGGGATGGTATGAGTGGGATCTGTAAAGATGAAGTTTCGCTGGTTGTGTCTTGCCTATGAGGTTCATTGCTACGCTTTAGGCACCTTTTGGTGATTAGCTTTCTAAATTTTTTGCGAGGAAGGTTCAGGGCCGGCTAATGTAATTTCCTGATATCATGCTACCTTCCGTCTGACTCCCCGACATCACTACCGAGCCCAGAGTTGACTGAAGTCATAAAATGGTCTAAATCTAAAGAAGGCAGCTTCTTCTTGAGAATGGACACCAATCTCGTCACATGGCATCGGGAAGTACCGAAACATGGAAGATCTCATAGTTCTAGATGTTGGTTGTAACCCAATTTTTTAAACAATATAAGAAAAAAACCGTTAGAATCACCTTTACAACTCCAAACGTGATCCTATACCCTAAAGTATATGGATAACTTTACACCTTCCTGTAAGACACAAAACGAAAATAATAGCTAGATATTCGCCAACAACATGGCAGGAAACAGGGGTGGGTGGTGGGTGGTCCGACTTCACGGACTGACAAAATCTTTATGACAGGCTCAATAATTCCGTTTGAAATGTCCACTTTATGTACCCAGCTCTGAAGAGTCCGAACGCCAGGTAGCGGGAAATTTTGCTTCCGAAGCAGCTTATATCCTTTAGCACTTGTAGAGTATAGCGTTATGGATTGTGCTATATCCGCTTCAGACCAATGTATCCTCTTGAGACCGTTCTTCAGTTTATTAACCTGGCCTGTAGTAAATATTTTTTTTAATTTATCTTCCATGTTGATACGCTTAAATTGCGATTTTTTAGAAGGTTTCCTAAAGAACGTATTTGCTGTTGGGGACTTTTTTCAGTTTCATTTTGTATAAAGTTCCTCTTTTTTAAAGTTTTACTAAAAATTAGGTGCAAAGTACATAGTTTTATATTTAGGAAATAAGTATACAATAAATTAAACTTACGCTTCATTTTCCAAAGATGTGATACGCTCCATTAGAGTTACTGTAGGTATCTTATCAATACAGCTGCAGTCCTCTTCTTTAACAACTGTGTGTTCTTTTTCAACCTCTTGAGTTGTAGTTGCTTCAGGAGGATCTGAGGTTTGAAGTATCAGACACGCAATCATCTCTTGTGTAGCGCGAGCTTGCATCCGGTGGGAGCGAGATGAAACGGAAACTGTTTCAGCTTTCGGGTTAATAGCTTCCGGCTTCAACATATTCCAATTTTTCTGGCTAAATCCTGCTAATTATCCAAAATTAGATATGTGTAAATTTAAACTAAAGTATAATAACACATTTCAAATTGGAGGTTCCTTTCGATATCATCCGGAGCAAAATGATCAGAACAAATTCGGGATGTATTTACATTGAACCGGTCTTTTCGTCGGCAAAAATGAACCTATTGCTTCCTCAAGACTTTGTCAATAGGAAATCGATAAAATCGAATAGAATTCTTAATCCCATTGTTGTTATTGTTAATACAATTAAACACTGCACACCTCATTTTCAATTAATATTTTTATTTCACAATAACACAAATTTTCACTTTCAAATTTAAGCGCCAATAGTCACAGGAAAATTCGTCACCGATGACGTATTACAGCTGTCAGAAAAAAAATAAAACATGGTGGACCTGCGCAATGCGTAATCTTATATTCTGTCATTCCTGGGCTATAGGGATGAATTTTATTAATGGACAGACAAAGATACACATAGGAAGACAACACGAGTAAGTAGTACTAATACAGTTGCTTTTACAGAGGTAATTGCGGTCTCCTTCTTTCCTTACTGCGAGAAGAATAGAGCTCTATATGTTGTTTAACGTTAATACAGGAAATATGTTTTTGGACTGCGGTGGGTGAGTTTGCATTATACATGTTTCATTCTATTAATGACTCTTTGTTTACTATTTTGTTTTGGTGGATTGATTTATCGTCTTAGTAGTTGGAAGGAGAGAATCTTTAAAATCTATAATTGAGTAATTGGTTGTTAGTTTAGTTGTAAGTATATTATTTGAGAGTAATTTGATTTACTAGTATTTTTTTTTTTAAATATTTTGGCTGCGAGAAAATATGCGTGTGGGTATGCGTGTTTTTTACGAATGGAAACGGCACGCATGGTATTACTATATTCCTTGTCGAACGTGTTCAGTAACAGTGAGTATGCCTGACTACTGGATGATTTTTTTGTGTTTGATTATTTTCTGCAGTGAGCAGAATCTGTTGTTTTGCGCGCGATTTGGTTATTGGCACTGGTCTTTGTAGGGTTGATTTGTAAGTACCATTGTTATTAATTTAGATTTAATCTCGTATATGGGGAATGGCATGAGTGGTATTTGTAAAAACGAAGTGTCTGGTAGTGTCTTTCTTGGTCGATTTATTACTAGGCTATAAGCACTTTTTGGTAAATAAGGTTTTTAAATTCTGGGCAAGGTCGGCAGAAGTAGTTTCCTGATATCATGCTACCTTCCGTTTGACTCCCCGATAACACTGCCGAGCCCAGAGCTGACTGAAGTCATAAAATGGTCTACATTTAAAGAAAGCAGCTTCTTCGTGGAAAAGGACACCAATCTATGCCACTTGGCATGGGGAAGGACCGAAACATAGAAGACCTCATAGTTCTACACGTTGGTTGTAACACAAGTTTTATTAACAATATAAGAAGACAAGTGTTAGATATCAGCTTTACAACTCCAAACGTGATCCACCTTACGACGAATTAAAGAGTTTCTAATGAGACCTCCATAGCCTACCGTAGATGGATAACTTTATACGGAGTTGCTAACGAGACCTCCATACTCTACAGTAGATGGATAACTTTATACCTTGTTATAAGACACAAAACGAAAATAATATCTAAATATTCGCCAACAACATGGCAGGAAACAAGGTGGTGGTTTTACCTAAACCAACGAAAGTCTGCATCACTTAGTAGGGCAAAGGGATGTAGAAGAACTAGTTTAACAACTTTTTTACTAAAATTTTTGGAAAGGATTTGTGAACACATCAGATCAAAGCCACCCATCTTCTTTCTGAGCAACAGTATGCTTACCCCAATAGCAAGTTCATATAAACAGCTTTGGTCAACGTTGTTCACACATTTGATGATGTCCTCCAGTATAAACAAGCGGATTTTGTCAACTTCCCGGACCTCATCTTACGAAGTACTCAGATTCATCTTTTACCTGACTGTTTTCTCTTCTCTGCCATTCTCGACTTCTTCTTTAGGGAAGAATTTGATTAATGGACAGTCAAAGACATATGTACATAGGAAGACAACAAGAGTAAGTAGTACTAATGTAGTTGCCATTACAGAGGTAATTGCGGTCTCCTTCTTTCCTTACTGCGAGAAGAATGGAGCTCTATATGTTGTATAGCGTTTATACAGGAAATGCATATGTTTCTGGATTGCGATGGGTGAGTTTGAATTATATATATTTCATTCTATTAATTACCCTTTGTTTACGATTGTTGTTTTGGTTGTGTGTAGTCTAACGGATTTATCGTTTTAGTAGTTGCAAATTTATAATTGATTTATTGGTTGTTGTTTGAGAGTAATTTGATTAATTTATGTTTTTTTTAAATACATATGCGCGTGTGTGTTTCCTATGAATGGAAACGGCACGCGTGGTGTTACCATATCCTTCATCGTATGTGTGCAGTAAGACTGACTAAACCTAACTACTGGATGTTTTTTTGTGTTTAGCAATTTTCTGTTGTGTGCAAAATGTGTCGTTTTGTGTGAGATTTGGCAGTGTTGTTTGTAGATCTGATTTGTAAATTGTTTTTAATTTAGATTTCATTTCGTATATTGGGGTTGGTATGAGGAGTGGTATCTGTAAAGATGAAGTTTCGCTGGTTGTGTCTTGCCTGTGAGGTTCATTGCTACGCTTCAGGCAGCTTTTGGTGATTAGCTTTTTAAATTCTTTGCGAGGAAGGTTGAGGGCCGGGTAAAGTAATTTCCTGATATCGTCATCGTCATCGTCATCGTCATCGTCATCGTCATCGTCATCGTCATCGTCATCGTCATCGTCATCGTCATCGTCATCGTCATCGTCATCGTCATCGTCATCGTCATCGTCATCGTCATCGTCATCGTCATCGTCATCGTCATCGTCATCGTCATCGTCATCGTCATCGTCATCGTCATCGTCATCGTCATCGTCATCGTCATCGTCATCGTCATCGTCATCGTCATCGTCATCGTCATCGTCATCGTCATCGTCATCGTCATCGTCATCGTCATCGTCATCGTCTGACTCCCCATCATCAATACTGAGCCCAGGGTTGACTGAAGTCATAAAATGGTTTAAATCTAAAGAAGGTAGCTTCTTCTTGGGAAAGGACATCAATGTTCGCCACATGGCATCGGGAAGTACCGAAACATAGAAGATCTCATAGTTCTAAATGTTGGTTGTAACCCAAGTTTTTTTTAACAATATAAGAAGAGAAGCGTTATAATCACATTTACAACTCCAAACGTGATCCACCGATAGATGGCGCTGAACATAAAAATCTCCAAATTGGTACTTTCTCACTCTACGGTAACAGCTAATAATGAAATGACATTTCTCAAGCCAAATAAACACATTCACGCACAATCGCACAAAGTTAATTCACAATTTTAAAATTATTTGTTAAAAATTTACATTACAATCAATATTATGATGTCTATCAAGAAGTGAAATCAAATGCATTCATTAAATAATGAAATGCGTTCCAACACATTTTTACTCCACATGCGATCCACTCTCATTGCAACACCTGATGGCCGTGACAGATAAATTTCAGAATTATTCAAAGCAAAGGAAAGTTTAAGAGTTTAACAAAAAGAAATCTATATATGTATAAAAGAGTTGGCGTACGTAAGACCGCTCATAACTCGGGAACGGAAGGTCCGATTTGAGCGGTCTTTTTTTTGTTGTCTTCGCCTCCGCCCAAGGAACATTCACCGTCAATGACGAAATCATTGTGTTCGTCGATTAAAAATGTTGATCTCCCTAATTTTGTTGAATTTGACTGTACATCGAAATGTGGACCATAGATCTTGTCACGATTCTCATCTGATGGCTTGGATCGATTGAGTGCTTTGACTAGGACTATCGATATAAAAATTTCTGGGTGTTCTAAATGAAACGTCTTTATCCATTGATGTCATCCTCGGCGTGGCTAGACTTGATTCTGGAGATGAGAATTCAGAAGGTACTTTTCCTCTAAATGACTTTGAAATTTTAACTGTCGTCTTTGACGTTTCACCGTTTCATTTATATTCTTCACGACATCAGTATTTTGAGAATGTCCGCTTTTTACATTTTTCGCAATTTCTTTTAACGGTTCAACTATTGGCTTAATAATATTTTCAAATTCTGTTTCGCTCATCATTTTTCCAGTTTTGAGAAACATATATTTTTCCCTCACAGCTTTCTTAGTTTTTATGAGATCCTTTAATAAATTTTCACTGACGTTCATTTTTAAAAACAAAACAGGGCTGATCCAATCAGGGCTGATCCAAACAGGGCTGATTCGAACAGGGGCTGATCCAAAGAGGGGCTGATCCAAACAGGGGTCGATCCAAACAGGGGCTGATTCAAACAGGGCTGATCTAAACAGGATCCCTAATGTTATTACGTAAACAGCTGATTAACGACTGAGTTGTTTTACAATGTCACAATTTCCTTAAATGATTTATAATACCGTCCTTTGTCTATAAAACAATCTTTATTAATTATCAAGAATCCATATGCATCCTTCCAACATTTTGAGCACAGTTCTTTGAATTGACTGAATATCATATCGGAATTTATATGATCATTATATATGTGCTTAAGATTAAGTTCATCTTGCTTAAAGAGAATTATATAATTTGCATTGTCTCGTATCAAATGTTTTGGTATATGTGTATACGACTGACTCAAATAGAAACTATCTACATCGTTATGGCGCCCCATACAAAATAATCTCGAATGTTATTTTGCTTATCACATGCCACATCATCAAATATAAATACTGAATTACGTTTTGCTTCAGAAGGTCGTATAGCTTCACAATTATTCGAAAATTCATTATATTCCATACCGTGGACAGACTTTATGACCGTTTTCAAAAGTTCATATTTTGGTTGATGCAGAGATTTGGAATATATGTAAAGGTTTTCAAATTTTAAACCATTAGGATAGAGAAGAATGCTTAACATAACATTTGTTAACCCACAGTTTGATGGACCCACATTATTCCACCCACAATTATTCTATTAGGGAAAAACGTTCCATGTTTCCTTTTTTCTTTAATTTTATTATAAAAATTCTTAACTTCAATAATGTCCAGTTGTTTGATGAACCTCATTTTAGCGAATGAAACCAGCCTATATAAAACGTATTGTTTTATAGTTCAGAAATTCATAATTGATCAGCATGTTCAACAATAAAGAAGTAGTATAATATGATTGATTATAGCGTGAAATTCCACAGTTGGAAGAATTTATTCCAAGGATACGGTCTAGTGAACTCATTAATCGACAAATTACCATTTGAAATGCATCTTCCCTCATATAATGTTTGTGGACCTGGAACTAAATTAAAAGAACGGCTTGCTAGAGGATATCGAGGAATTAATCGATTGGATGAAGCTTATTATTAGCATATGCTAATAACAAAAGTTTGTCTGATCGAAAGTGAAAACAAAACTGGGCATGGGCTGTCAATCTAAGCACACCAAATCGAGGAAAGAAAATCTACAGCCCAAATGTAAGAAAAATTATTTATTTAAAAAGCTCTTAAAGAGGCTAGGAACGCTATTATGAATCCAATAAGTAAAAACCCACACTCAATTGTAATAACAGCTTTACAAGCTGCTAATAAGGTTATTAAAAATTAGCGAAAGGGCATTGCAATTCCTCGAGTAATACCATTGCCGAAAATTGGAGGTTTCTTACCCCTGCTGCCTATCTTAGCTGGATTATCAGCAATTGGATCGGTGGCTGGAGGAGCTGCTGGAGTAGTTAAAGCCATAAATGAATCAAAGGCGGCCAAACAACAGTTGGAAGAGAATAAACGGCACAACCTAGCCTTGGAAAGAATATGTACAAATCAAGCAAGGCAAAGGGCTCTACCTACAACCATATAAAGAGATATTTGGACTTTTCTTAAAACCACAAAATTCAGAAAACTTTTAGATTTGCTACCTAATCGTCCTCTCACTAATATTGATATTATGAAATTTGGAACAATACACATACCTAATTTTCGTGGTGTTTACATGAGAGATATGTAAATTACCAACAAGACCATTTGACAAAGAATGTGGTGTAATTAATTTAGATAATAAGAGTGGACCAGGATCGCATTGGGTGGCATATATTAAGCATCAAAATGTAACAAAGTATTTCTATAGTTTCTGTAATTTAAGACCGCCTATAGAAATTGTAAGGTATGTGGGTGAAAATATCTCTATATATATAAAAAAGAGTTCGCGTAAGTAAGACCGCTCATAACTCGGGAACGGATGGTCCGATTTGAGCTGTCTTTTCTTTGTTGTCTTCGCCTCCGCCCAAAGAACATTTTTACGGCGAAAAAATTTAAAATTTTTGAAGAAAAATTGGAAAAATCGATTTTCCATACATTTTGTATGGGGAATTTTCTTTTTTTTTCATTTTGATCGAAATATTACAATTCAAAAGGTTTAAAATTGGGAAAAGTTTCCCGGACAATCATTTTTTCATTTTGAAGAAATAATACAATGAAATTAATTGACAAAACCCCAAATTTGAAAAATTTTAAATCGGGAAAACCCTTTTCTCACGCATTCACATGCAACAACATTGCCTACACATTCAAATGCAATTTGACAGGTGTCCTTTTTGCTTCGTCATTTCACCATGGACTAACTACATGTGAACGTACATATACTAGACGGCAAACTTCGATGCATTTGACAGATTGGCTTCACCAAGCTAAATTGGTCCACCTAGAAGCTTGAATGTATTTCACCTAGAAGCTTACCCCGATGTTAAACCATTTCAACGTTGGATGAACATATTACAAAACTTTATACTCTACACTTCTTCCTCCTCTTCTATAAACTCAGTTTTAATGATTAAATATGCGCTGGCACAATCAAGTGAAGTTTATGAAGGTCAGCTCATATTTTGTGATTTTGCCGGTGATTGAAGTGGATATTTCAGTGATTACGGTAAGTTTGTCGAAAACATTTAACGTTCCTAATGTTTTCAGTGCGAATCCGATAATATTGCTTCGATGATGATAATTCAACTTCTTCGACATTGTAGTTTCAGTGTTCGGGAGACATTATGCCGCCGATCAGTAGATCAAACATTGGCTCACGCAGTCGTAATGCGCAAAGATTGGCGATTCGCCGTGGAAATCAAACGCCTGATCAACGCGCCGAAGCGAATGAACTGATTCGAGTACATGTGTCGCGAATTCATACAGGACGAACTCAGGAGGAACAAGAAGCACACGCAGCTGCTGAACGACTGAGACAGCAGCGCATTCGCGATCTGCTTCGTCAAGTTGAATCAAACGCCAATCGTCGGGTGAGAAAAGTCGCCGTGAATGTCCAATTACATCGCCCCAATTTCCAATATGACTGCACGATTTATTACAGCGAACCGCCATGTGTTACGATTGGGCCCATAAATGTGATTTGCCAATATTGCAATGCGCTAAGGTTTCATTCGGAGACACCAGGATTGTGTTGTGCAGGTTAAAGTCAAATTACCACCGTTGACGCAACCACCAGACACTCTTTGCTTTACGGCGACTTACCTGAATCAAGACATTGCTTGACGAATGCCCACAAATACAACGATTCCTTTCCAATGACGTCATTCGGTGCGAATATTGTCGAAGATCGTGGATTTAATCCTTGCACTCGCCATGACAATCAATAAATCAAAAGGCCAATCTTTGGAAGTTTTTGGGATTAATCTCGAATTCCCATGCTTCTCGCATGGTCAATTATATGTGGCATGTTCGCGTGTTGGAAAGCTTTTCGTCTTTGTTTATTTACGCGCCGGACAACAAAACAAAGAACGTAGTCTACCACAAAGCATTGAATTGACCTGATATGTGATTCCCTGAACCTCTTTACATTCCGTGTAAATAAAGGATAATTGAATTCGAGAAGTGTTTCATGCAATCAATGATTGAAATTCGAGTGGCATCATTTGATATCGATCGCAAATGTTTGATCAAACATTAATTTCGGGTGGAATCCGGAATGCTCGAAATAATTTCTATCAAAAAATAAATTTTGGGCGGGACGAAGTTCGCCGGGTCCGCTAGTTCATTATAATTATAACAATTGTCAAAATTTTAATACATTTGTCTGTGGTCATCTATGTTTGAAGTTTCTACTCCAAGAAAATATAAATAAATAGAACAAAATCAAAATGTGTTTCATTTCTATTCCAACAGCAATGTCGTTAACACTTACATTAAGCGGAAACCAATCTACTCTTACTGCAGAGTATTTTCCTCCAATTATCCTAAAGTCTGATTACGTATGCGGTTTAGTTGACTTTCAAACATTCAATTCTATACCTAATGTGGATGCTTTTAATAATTTATTGCATTATGGTGATGGCGTAATAACACTTCCCTTTGGTTCTTATGACATTGAAGATATAAACAGCTGTATTCAAGAGGCTATAAAAGTACATAATAAGGATGATCCTAACAAGATATCAATCAAAATAAAAGCAAATAATAATACCTTAAAATGTGAAATTTATAGCACTGTAGTGATTGATTTTTCACAAAGTAACTCTATTGGATCGCTTTTGGGATTCAGCAAGAAAAAGCTTGCTGCAAATAATTTACATGAATCAGATATTTATGTCAACATAAACAGAGTGAATATTGTACGAGTTGAATGTAACTTAATTGATAAAACGTACATCAATAATCAACCTGTACATATACTGCATTAATTTCCGTTAAGGTTAGCCCAGGATATAAAATTGTCGAAGTTCGTCGAAATGTCATCTATTTGCCAGTGAACGCCAAGAGGATAAGTTCTCTAACATTAAATCTCTTAGATCAAGACGGAAATCTTATAAACTATCGATGTGAAACCATACCAGTTCGATGACATATTAAACCACAGTAATGATAATATATGGCAACCAATTCTACTTGTACACCTCAAAATATAAAAGACCTTGTAGTACTATTAACCATGTCAATCCACTATCAACGCTTGATAGGAGAACATCAAAACTTACTAGACGAAATTAGCAATTTCTTTCGTCGCAGGGATACAAATTAAAAAATTAAAACCATAACCTACGGACATGCTGAACATTTTCGAAGAACCGAAGTTTGAGGAGAGTATTTCAAAGCTGGAATATCATACATACTCACCATATCTGAATAATTTCGAGAAAAATTACATCATTCAAATTTGCGTCCAGCATCAAAATCTTAATATTTTACCTTCAGAAAGTTACATTCATATTGAAGGTACTGCATCAAAAACTGATGGAACTGCGCTTGTGAAAACAAAACTTGTAAATAATGGAGTAGCTTTTTTATTCGATGAAATTCGTTACGAATTAAATGGTGTTGAAATTGACAGCAATCGTAATGTTGGCATAACATCAACTATTAAAAACTATATTTCTTTAAATAAAAATGAAAGTGATATGCTCTTCAATGCATCTTGGTCGCCGAATTCTTCAATCAATGTTAATGGATTGTACCTTAATTTTTGCATACCACCAAATAAATTACTAGGATTTGCTGAAGACTGCAAGAGAATAATTCCAAACGCCCGTCATGATTTAATTCAAACACGTTCACGCACTGATGAAAATTCATTAATCGCCGAAGAGGATGAAAAAGCGAAGATAATCTTGCTTAAAGTACAATGGAAAATTCTTCATATTACGTTGTCTGATACTTACAAATTATTGCTATTCAAACCAATTAATAATGGCCAAACAATGAAGATTACTTTTCCAAACTGGGATCTATATGAATACCCTGCATTACCTAGTACTAATCACCATATTTGGAATGTGAAGACAACCTCTCAAATGGAGAAGCCACGGTACATTATCCTTGCTCTACAAACCAGCAAATGCAATTTGCTAAAAGAAAATCCAACTAATTTTGATCATTGTGATATTACTAATGTCAAAGCCTATTTAAATTCTGATGCTTACCCATGTGAAGACCTAAATTTAGCATTTGATAAAAGCAACTACAGTTTGCTCTACAATATGTACTGCAATTTTCAAAAAAACTACTACAATAGACTAGTTGCAGAACCGCTATTATCAAGAGATGCATTTAAATCCCAAGCGACAATTTTCATAATAGATTGCAGACATCAAGATGAATTAATCAAAAACGGGCCAGTTGATATTCGCATTGAGATCTAAACAGCCAAAATAATCCCTACCAATACGTCGGCCTAATGCTTCATGTTACACGATCGCATTGTAAAATATAATCCTTTGAATCAAATAGTATCTCGAGAAACATAAGTTAGTTGTATACTAGTATACCAATTCTACTCGTACACCTCAAAATATAAAAGACTTTGTAGTACTATTAACCCTGTCAATCCACTATCAACGCTTGATAGGAGAACATCAAAACTTACTAGACGAAATAAGCAATTTGTTTCGTCGCAGGGATACAAATTAAAAAATGTGGTCTGGGTGCGACCCGCAAGGTCCACACGACTAACTTCCCAGTGGGAAGAAATAAAAAAACAATATTCATTATTTAATTAATAAGTATTATTTTTTTCACATGATCATACGAAAAGGTTTAATGAAGCTCAATCCCAAACACTAATGGCCTACACATAAACACTTGCTTCTACAATTACTACGATGTTTGATGAACAATTAAATTTTCTTCTTCACGTTATCAAGAAACCATCAACTTGGAGATATCTCATCAATACCACTCATCAACTAAGAATGCTGAATTAACATTTCTTTACTTACAAGTAACTAAACAACAATATTGATAACAGACTACGCAGCTGACAGCACAATACAATTTACTTTCTTCATGAATTGTTCAAGACTGACATCACAAAACTACTGCTTTTCACCATGAACCGTTCAAAAATCATCAGTAGGAGATTATTAACCATATCCTCAAGAGTCACAAAAAAATAATAACTAGCAGAAATTGATGAAGCTCTCATAACATCAATCAGCCCATACACATATGCAATTAAATAGGATTTAAAATGGAAGAAATCATTAGACTTATCAAAATATGAAATAACAATATTTTTCTCATAAATACTATATATGTGTACTTATCGAAATGAAAAAAAGCATTGTTTCATCCAAAATAACTTTTACGGTTAATAACTTCTACTTACAACCATGTTCCACGTCATAATTTATTTTTTAAATGTTAAATGTACATCATACAATTACCTCCAAATGTTTTCTCGAACATAATATTCTTGTATTAATTGCATATTAATAAAGCAACCTTGAATTGCAAAAAGATTGTTGATTTTTTTATATCGAAGAATATATTCACATCCCATTTTTTTATTATTATTATTGTTATCAACGTCATTTTTTTTATTACAACTAATTGTTACGAGTTGGCTAGTTCGAAATCTCATTATTCTCCTGGCCTGATAATATAAATTTAAAATTCTACTTATTCATCTAGTTTTTGTTCATAATTATTTTTTTTAATAATTTTTTTTTAAAAAAATTGCTACGACATTCATAAAAATTTTGCTAAAACATACAATTATAATATTAAAAAAAAATCACTACGAAGGTATTTAGAATCTGCACGAATGAATAGTACAAATCATCAATTTCAAAATTCAGCTAGTTTGCCTTTATTTTTTTAGTTATTTAATTACTAACAAAAAACTACTGGACCGATTTTTCTGGAAACTTAATCAGTTCTTAGTTACGTAATTACGCGTCAAATGAACCCGGTCCCATGTAAATATCATCTTTGGTTCTCGAGATAATCGACGCGAAAGATAATTCCGAACGCACATACGCACATACGCACATACGAACATACGTACATACGAACATACGTACATGCACACACACAGACATCTCTGTAAAAACGTTGGATTTGGATTCAGGTGACCTTAAAACGTGGAGATATGTCAAAATTCGCGATTCACAAAATCGGCCCCATTACAACAACTTCCCAGTGGGAAATTAAAAATTAAAACCATAACCTACGGACATGCTGAACATTTTCGAAGAACCGAAGTTTGAGGAGAGTATTTCAAAGCTGGAATATCATACATACTCACCATATCTGAATAATTTCGAGAAAAATGACATCATTCAAATTTGAGTCCAGCATCAAAATCTTAATATTTTAACTTCAGAAAGTTGCATTTATATTGAAGGTACTGCATCAAAAACTGATGGAACTGCGCTTGCGAAGACAAAACTTGTAAATAATGGAGTAGCTTTTTTATTTCATTTTTTTTCATTTCATTTCATTTATTTCATTGAATGGGTTTGTACATTAAGATTTAATCTTTTATAGTACTTAGTATTTAAGTTAGAGATTGTTATGTATGTTACGTCATATTTGGCTGCATTGTAACATTGTAAGTTACCACTGAACTATAACGACATCGGGTACGCAACTGCAATGAAACACATACGCCATTGCTTTTCCTCTTCTCATTCCTCATTTTTATTCTTCCCGTGTGTCAACCACGAGTTTTCTGGCAACAATAAAATTGTTCATATGTGTACGAAATAATACACTCTTTTTTTTTCTTCATATTTCTACTACGTACATAACAACTGGCGACGAGGATGGGATACATTATCCCCTACATTTAATTGGCAATGACGAAAGTACGACAGATTCAGCAGAACAAATTTCACCTAATACAAGTTGTTCCAGTGCCAACACCATGGTTTCGACCACGGTACTTCAAGCCACCTTTACAATCGAAACATTCGATCCAACTAATTCCAACTGGACTCGATGGGTGCAACGTTTGGAAGGCGCTTTCAAAGTATTCCAGGTAAAAGACGATCTTAAGGCACATTACTTGCTGCATTTTATGGGAGCTGCCTCCTACGACATACTGTGTGATAAGCTGGCCCCAACCTTACCTACTGAGAGGTCCTATGACGATCTTTGCAAAATAATGCAGGCCTTTTACGTTCCGGAACCACTAGAGATAGCAGAAAATTTTCGATTTCACCAGCGCAAACAACGCGATGGAGAGAATATACAAGAGTACATAACCTCACTTCAAAAGCTGAGCATCACGTGCAAATTTGGCCAATATCTGCAAACAGCCCTTCGAAATCAATTTGTGTTTGGACTCTCAAGCAAACGCATACAATCTCGACTTTTGGAGACGAAAGAGTTGACCTTTGAGAAAGCTGTCGAAATAGCAACCAGCATTGAACTCTCGGAACGAGATGCAAACCAGTTGCATGGGGATCTACGTCCATCTGTAAGCATCATAAATACAGTGGCAGCAATGAAACGTTCGACTCATCGACGAAGCCCTACTTCGAGACATACTAAAGCTAATAAAACTTCTAATTCTGGTTTCTTTTCAAATAAAACTAACTTAAATATTTGTTTCAGATGTGGTGATACAAACCAATAGCCAATTCTTGTACCCGGCAAGGCCTTTTTTGTAAATATTGTAATCGGCCGGGGCATCTGCAAGTCATCTGTCAAAGAAAAAAAAAGAACACAGCATCCGCTAATGCAATACAGGTAGCAGAAGTTGATGAAATCTTAACGGTGGACTCCAGCTGTAAAAATCGAAACAAGTTTATGGTCACTGTTCTTATCGAAAACAAAAACGTTACGATGGAGATCGATAGTCTCGCTGCGGTTTCTATAATGGGTAAGCCTCAATTTGACTCTATGTTTCAAGTGCCTCTCTATCCTGCCAATCTCAAGTTAATATCATATTGTAAGACAAAACTCGATGTTTTAGGGTGTGCCAAAGTGTGTGTTAAATATGAACAAAAAGAATTTCGTTTAGATCTTTATGTGACAGATTCCGATAGGCAAGCATTATTGGGTAGAGAATGGATTCGACCATTAGGTGTGAAACTCACCACTGAAACTCCAGTAGAGATTCACAGTTTACGTAAATTAAATGATCCGCTGTGCCATGCAAATACATACACAACAACTAAATTACCTTCAGAAGTTGTATCATTGATTTCACAATATAGTGATATATTTTCTACAAGCATTGGCAAGATTTCTGGGATACAAGCCAGAATACATTTAAAACCAAATACAAAACCAGTCTTTTTCAAGGCTCGGACGGCACCGTTTGCTATTTTGCCTAGACTAGAAAGTGAGGTAGACGATTTAGAAAAGCAGGGAATTTTAGAGAAAATTGACCGCTCGGAATGGGCCACTCCTATTGTCCCCGTAGTCAAAGCTTCTGGTAAAATCCGAATTTGTGGAAGTTTTAACTTAACCTTTACCAACTATAGAGGAATTGACTTCAACTATGGCAGGTGGTGAAAAATTTTATAAAATTGATTTGAATCAGGCATATTTGCACTTAGAGGTCCGACCGGAGGACAGACAATACCTTACGCTAAATACACATAAGGGTTTATATAAATGCAACAGATTAATGTTTGGGCTCGCGTCTGGACCTGTTATATGGCAGCGAGAAATGGAGACGTTACTACGAGGTATCCCCGGCATAAGCGTTTTCCTTGATGATATCCGTATAACTGCTCCGGACACACACACACATTTACAAAGATTAGAATCCATATTTAGAATTTTTAAGCAGCACAATTTACATACTAATTTGAGCAAAAGTACGTTCTTGGCTGATCAAATTGAATATTGCGGCTACATAATTTCTAAACATGGTATACAGAAATCTCAAAAGAAAATAGATGCCATACAGCGAGCTAGGATACCGAGAGATAGAACTGAAGTACGTGCTTTTATCGGTCTTGTTAATTACTACAGGCGATTTTTAAAAGACATAAGCACAAAATTAAAGCCTTTACATGAACTACTAAAAAAGGATACGACGTTCCATTGGTCGAAGAAGTGTCAATATTCATTCGATTTGGTTAAGCGGGAGATACAATCTGATCGCATTTTAGCTCATTTCGATCCTAAACTGCCACTGATTCTAGCAACGGATGCTTCACCGTATGGCGTCGGTGCCGTGTTATCACACGCTTACCCGGATGGAACGGAGCGTCCCATACAATTTGCTTCACAGTCCTTATCGCCTACTCAGCAAAAATACTCGCAAATTGATAAGGAAGCTTATGCTATAGTTTTCGGTATTCGCCATTTCCACCAGTATCTCTGGGGTAACCGATTTACCCTGTTTGTCGATCATAAGCCACTTTTACAAATTTTTTCTCTTTAAAGGCATTACCTACACTGTGCACAACAAGGATGTAACACTATGCCGTGTTCTTACAATCCTATCGATACAATATTAAGTACAAAAACACTGATTCACATTCAAATGCCGATTTTTTGTCTCGACTTCCATTGGAGTCTGAATCTCTCTACGTTTATGATGAACCGGAGGCTGTAGATTTGAAGCTTATTGAAGGCCTCCCTATTATAGCAGATCAGATTAAAAGAGAAACGGAAACAGACCAAGAATTGGGCAAGCTTATGAAATGTTTGCGTATGGGAAGGGGATGTCCTCGATCTCATCGTTTTAATCTAGATCAAGAGGAGTTCGGCATTCAACGGGGATGTCTAATGAGAGGGCAAAGGGTAGTTGTTCCGCGTTCACTACGTCGCGAAATGTTATCAGAATTACATTCCACACATTTTGGAGTAGTAAAAATGAAACAACTAGCTAGGGGTTTTTGTTGGTGGCCTAATATAGACCGCGATATTGAAATATTAGCGAAAGAGTGCGTTATGTGTAATGCACATAAAAGTAACCCGGTTAGAGAGCCTATTCACAATTGGGAAATACCCAAGGGACCATTTTCTAGGGTGCATGCGGATTTCTGTGGACCGTTACATGGCGGGTACTATTTCATTTTGGTCGATGCATACACACGTTGGCCTGAAGTCCATTTCCTTCAAAATATAACTGTTGATAGTACTATTCGAATTTGTAGGTCAATTTTCGCCTCATTTGGAATTCCAGAAATACTCGTCACAGATAACGGCACACAATTCACTGCATACAAATTTCAAGAGTTTTTAAAATATAACATGATTACGCACATACGAACGGCTCCATATCACCCATCTACAAATGGGTTAGCTGAAAGGTATGTTCAAACCTTGAAAAAGGCGCTTCGTAGTTTACAGTGTGATAAGAGCAATAGGGAACTTAATCTCGCAAAATTCCTAATGCACTATCGCATAACACCACATTCAGTTACCAACCAGTCTCCTTCTGACTTAATGTTTGGTCGAGTTATAAGGTCGCGCTTAAGTTGTGTCCTTCCAAAACCAACTGGGGAAAACTCTGTGAATTACAGTGTTAGGAAACCCAAGAGAATTTTCCTCGTAGGGACGAGGGTTATAGTTAGAGATTATTTTGATAAGAAACACAAATGGAAATTCGGTAAAATAAAAGAACAAAAGGGCACATTACACTATTTAGTCGAGTTAGATGACGGTCGAGTTTGGCATAGGCACTTGGATCAAATTTGAGAGATTGGGAAGGATACTCCAACACAACCTAGTTTACCGGAAATCGCAACCCCGCTTTGCGAAACTCTACCGAACAGATCCACAAATATATCTGATAAGACCGTGGGTGATGTGGACAAACCTGCGGAAGGTTTAGAGAACACTACGCAAATGGAGTCAGCAATGGAGTTTTTCGTCAACTTCATCAGGCTTAATAATTCAACCTACGATAGACACAGATATTGCAGATGCTCCAGTCGAAAAGGCTCCGGTTAAGAGTGACCCTATAATTTTACGAAGATCAAATAGAATAAGGAAACCTGTTGAAAGATTAGATTATAAATGAATTGTTAAAAGAATACACTGAGGAAGGGAGGAAATGTTATGTATGTTACGTCATATTTGGCTGCATTGTAACATTGTAAGTTACCACTGAACTATAACGACATCGGGTACGCAACTGCAATGAAACACATACGCCATTGCTTTTCCTCTTCTCATTCCTCATTTTTATTCCTCCCGTGTGTCAACCACGAGTTTTCTGGCAACAATAAAATTGTTCATATGTGTACGAAATAATACACTCTTTTTTTTCATATTTCTACTACGTACATAACAGAGATAATTATATAAATGTCTTAAAAACTAGCTAACATTAAGTATCTTAATCTAGGAGTTGATAGATAAGGGTAGAGTCTGAGTTGAGAAAAATGATCAGAGGGAGGAGATAATGAACGTAACCCCTATCGAAATCTTGTCTTATTTCTTCAAGTAGATTGATCATGGCTGTGGAACAGCTGTGGTTAGCTCTAAAACCTGACTGGTGAGAACTCAGTAACTTATTGATAGACAGGTGCGTTATGATTTGTTTTGCGATTATTTTCTCGAAGACCTTAGATAAGCAAGGTAGAATGCTGATCGGTCTATAGTCGGAAGGAGATGTTGGATTGGATTTCTTTGCGATAGGCAGAACTCTTGCACTTTTCCAGACCTGAGGAAAAGTTGATGTTATTATGCACCAGTGTGAGGTGGGAGACAATTTGCGGTAAGATGAGTTTTATGAAGCGTATTGGTAGGCCGTCTTCACCAGTGGAATCAGACTTGATAGCTGCAACGTATTGAACAATTTCGTCTTCAGTGGTTACTACAAAGCCTTCCAGTCTAGGCAACGAGTGCACAGGGTTCCCATTCTGATTAAAATCGAATTCGTTAGAACTGGAATCATCCCCTAGGAAGGTACGATTTAGTTCATCAGGATCAAGAACGCATTTGAAGTTGGAGCCACTGGAAACACCAATTTTACGCAGGTTACTCCAGAGTTTCTTTGCAGGGAGAGATATATTTAATTTAGATGCAAAATAATTTTTCTTTGAAGTTCGAATAACGAGAGTTAGATAACGAATTAGATGGCCTGCGCTTCCATTTACTAAACAATTTGTTCCTTCTTTTAATAGAGCTAACTACTTCAGGCGTAAACCAAGGGCATGCTCTGTTATGGATTTTTACAGAATAAGTAGCAATTTGTAGGGCATTTAAGTCTATGGAATTGAGATCTTTAAACGTAAAAGTATCAGTGAAAACGGTTTTGGACAAGTTCACAACATAAGTACAGAAAAGCAGATCATGGTCAGAAACATCTAACGATAACTGATCGCACAGTAAAACAAGAGACGGATTAGAAACAATGATTAGATCTAGAAGACTGGGTAAGCGATTATTAGCAAAACGAGTAGGGTAGGTTGTATTCAAAAATTCCATTCCTACTGAAGAAACTAAATCCTTCATTTGAGAGGCAAGCGAGTCATTTATCAGTAAGTTAGTATTGAAATCACCACAGATAATTATGTGCTGATAGAGCGCACAGTATTCAGAGATAACCGAAAAGAAAGTCACTGGGGAGCAGTTTCTATTGTTACTGTATGCACATGCAACCATACATTTGGTGTTGCAATCCCGAATTTCGATTATAATATATTCAATACCATTGCCAATAGACTTAGTGATAATTTCACATTTTAAATTAGATTTACAATATATCACTACCCCTCCACCCCTCGTATCAGTAATTCTATCGTTCCTGAAAATTTCATAATTTGGTATTTTATAGGACAAATCAGGTACCAACGGGTTAAACCAGGTTTCACTTACACAAATAACATCAACACAGGAACAAGAAAACAAGTACTTTAGATAATCTAATTTGTTGTCATTTAGACTACGCGCATTTAAATAACATACTTTAAGCCCCTCATATCTCTTGGAGATAACATTTACCATAGCGTACGTTGTTTTCCATTCACACTGCGTTGGTTACCTAACCTTGTGACATCCATTGTAAAAGAAAAGAAAAAGAAAAAAATTACAAAAGTGCAATCCAGCTAGAGACGAGAAGGAAGAACTGGGTTTGGGTAGAGTTAGAGGAAAGGGAGTTACATATAAAGAAAAATAATAAAGACAATAAAATTAAAGTGTGTGAATAGGCTTACGTAAAAAGAAAAATAAAAATAAACAATCACTGATGTATCGCAGCTGCAGCGGCAAGATCATCGGAGCTTTGAACGAGAAAGCTTTTTTCATTCGCCGACTTCTTAACATACACAGATCCATATTTTGTGTAAACAGCAAATAGATGTTTCTTTCGCCTGAGCCCCAGAGCACTGTTCAAGAGAAATCGTGTATGTCTCGTTAGACTTTCATTCAGATAACAGCTGTTATCCGACTCAATGCCTAGATCATGGAGACGTAGTTCGGTCTTGTGTTGTTTGCGGTAATTCACTGCAGACATCAGAACGGCGTTTCTCTCTTGTGGGTTGCTGAACTTTAACACAATAGGAGATGTTGCGGTGTTATTGTTGTTGCGCATTTTTGTGCGAAAAGCATTTAGTAAGAGAGGCGGCTTACAGTCGATGGTGTGGCAGAGTCGGTTGAATAAACTTTTAATGTTCTCATTTGGGAGTGCAGGTACTCCAAAGAGCACTGCGTCACATGCTACTTCCTTCCTTTCCAGAGCATCACATCGCCGTTTAAGAGCTACAATTTCTGCATTATGCAATTGTATGGTTGTCTTGGAGGTATTTTCATGTAGATCATGATTGGTGATTCATGGTGATTATGCTGTGCATTTCGTTTAAACGCTGACTCCAAGTTGATTTAATTTCCTCGATCTTAAGAAGAAACTCATTTTGCATTTTGGAGATTTCTTCTACAAACCCAAGTCGCATTATTTCAGCCTGCTTAGTAAGATTTTCTTCCAAGACTTTGGCGGTAAGGGGGGCAGTGTCGCTAATCGGTTGTTTTACTGCGGGTGAAGATGATTGTGTGGGTTGTGTAGGCGTTGATGGTAAGCCTTTTGAAGAGATCACTCTTGAGCGAAGGTTCGGAGCAGACATTGTGAAGACCGAGAGAACGACTTTTGCGTGGTGGTAGTGCAAAAACGAACTTAAAATGTCGACAGAAGCAATAAACGAATTATGGACCGAGAAATAATTTAGTCTTTTTAATCGGATAAATAATGTTTATCGTTACACAATGACCGGCCAAAGGTTTATAACCACTGTTACTTAGGTTTTTTGATAAATATTTAGTTTATTTTTCGGTTAGCACACCGTATTAGCTCACTTTAGCTGGACGATTGAAAAACGCGTCTATTCGTGCTTACTATCCATACGTCTATGATGAAATTATTCTATGATACTATTATTCGATGAAATTCGTTACGAATTAAATGGTGTCGAAATTGACAGCAATCGTAACGTTGGCATAAATCAACTATTAAAAACTATATTTCTTTAAATAAAAATGAAAGTGATATGCTCTTCAATGCATCTTGGTCGCCGAATTCTTCAATCAATGTTAATGGATTGTACCTTAATTTTTGCATACCACCAAATAAATTACTAGGATTTGCTGAAGACTGCAAGAGAATAATTCCAAACGCCCGTCATGATTTAATTCTAACACGTTCACGCACTGATGAAAATTCATTAATCGCCGAAGAGGATGAAAAAGCGAAGATAATCTTGCTTAAAGTACAATGGAAAATTCCTCATATTACGTTGTCTGATACTTACAAATTATTGCTATTCAAACCAATTAATAATGGCCAAACAATGAAGATTACTTTTCCAAACTGGGATCTATATGAATACCCTGCATTACCTAGTACTAATCACCATATTTGGAATGTGAAGACAACCTCTCAAATGGAGAAGCCACGGTACATTATCCTTGCTCTACAAACCAGCAAATGCAATTTGCTAAAAGAAAATCCAACTAATTTTGATCATTGTGATATTACTAATGTCAAAGCCTATTTAAATTCTGATGCTTACCCATGTGAAGACCTAAATTTAGCATTTGATAAAAGCAACTACAGTTTGCTCTACAATATGTACTGCAATTTTCAAAAAAACTACTACAATAGACTAGTTGCAGAACCGCTATTATCAAGAGATGCATTTAAATCCCAAGCGACAATTTTCATAATAGATTGCAGACATCAAGATGAATTAATCAAAAACGGGCCAGTTGATATTCGCATTGAGATCTAAACAGCCAAAATAATCCCTACCAATACGTCGGCCTAATGCTTCATGTTACACGATCGCATTGTAAAATATAATCCTTTGAATCAAATAGTATCTCGAGAAACATAAGTTAGTTGTATACTAGTATACCAATTCTACTCGTACACCTCAAAATATAAAAGACTTTGTAGTACTATTAACCCTGTCAATCCACTATCAACGCTTGATAGGAGAACATCAAAACTTACTAGACGAAATAAGCAATTTGTTTCGTCGCAGGGATACAAATTAAAAAATGTGGTCTGGGTGCGACCCGCAAGGTCCACACGACTAACTTCCCAGTGGGAAGAAATAAAAAAACAATATTCATTATTTAATTAATAAGTATTATTTTTTTCACATGATCATACGAAAAGGTTTAATGAAGCTCAATCCCAAACACTAATGGCCTACACATAAACACTTGCTTCTACAATTACTACGATGTTTGATGAACAATGAAATTTTCTTCTTCACGTTATCAAGACACCATCAACTTGGAGATATCTCATCAATACCACTCATCAACTAAGAATGCTGAATTGACATTTCTTTACTTACAAGTAACTAAACAACAATATTGATAACAGACTACGCAGCTGACAGCACAATACAATTTACTTTCTTCATGAATTGTTCAAGACTGACATCACAAAACTACTGCTTTTCACCATGAACCGTTCAAAAATCATCAGTAGGAGATTATTAACCATATCCTCAAGAGTCACAAAAAAATAATAACTAGCAGAAATTGATGAAGCTCTCATAACATCAATCAGCCCATACACAACATATGCAATTAAATAGGATTTAAAATGGAAGAAATCATTAGACTTATCAAAATATGAAATAACAATATTTTTCTCATAAATACTATATATGTGTACTTATCGAAATGAAAAAAAGCATTGTTTCATCCAAAATAACTTTTACGGTTAATAACTTCTACTTACAACCATGTTCCACGTCATAATTTATTTTTTAAATGTTAAATGTACATCATACTATTACCTCCAAATGTTTTCTCGAACATAATATTCTTGTATTAATTGCATATTAATAAAGCAACCTTGAATTGCAAAAAGATTGTTGATTTTTTTATATCGAAGAATATATTCACATCCCATTTTTTTATTATTATTATTGTTATCAACGTCATTTTTTTTATTGCAACTAATTGTTACGAGTTGGCTAGTTCGAAATCTCATTATTCTCCCGGCCTGATAATATAAATTTAAAATTCTACACATTCATCTAGTTTTTGTTGATATGTATTTTTTAATAATATTTTTTTTAAAATAATTGCTACGACATTCATAAAAATTTTGCTAAAACATACAATTATAATATTAAAAAAAAATCACTACGAAGGTATTTAGAATCTGCACGAATGAATAGTACAAATCATCAATTTCAAAATTCAGCTAGTTTGCCTTTATTTTTTTAGTTATTTAATTACTAACAAAAAACTAGTTACGTAATTACGCGTCATATGAATCCGGTCCCATGTCCATATCGTCTTTGGTTCTCGAGATAATCGACACGAAAGATAATTCCGAACGCACACACGCACATAAGTACATACACACACACAGACATCTCTGTAAAAACGTTGGATTTGGATTCAGGTGACCTTAAAACGTGGAGATATGTCAAAGTTCGCGATTCACAAAATCGGTCCCATTACAACAACTTCCCATTGGGAAGTTAAAAATTAAAACCATAACCTACGGACATGCTGAACATTTTCGAAGAACCGAAACATCCACCCAGAGCTACTTTCAAACGACTAATGAAAACATGGCCGAAAGCCGTTGAAGTTTAAAGAAAACAGTATTGCCAGGATACAAATTTGGTTTACGCTCTAAAATATGTTTTTAATAAGATTTTATTAGTGCTGTTCAAAGGTACCCCACGTTCAAAGGTGCCCCGCTCTCCCCTATATTTGGTCTTGGTCGTTAAATTGGGTATAAGTTTTTATATTTGGAAGCGGATCCCCCTTTCTTATTTTTTGCACAAAAAAGGAAATCATTGTGTATATCATGCAACTCTTCTGGATACTCTAAATCTACTTCGAGAATGTAACCATAGAGTGAATTTTCAGAAATTTCAAAAACATTAAAGTTACTGTTCTCAATCCACTTGAATTCACCGTAAGGTAGTGGTTATATTCAGATGGGAGCTGGGCAATATAATCGGACATATGTATATTTATTATTGGCTTTTGAATGCCTTCGGGTACACTGTACAATTCCACCTCTTATACCTCGTTGTATGAAAGTATACATACTAATGTCAGTTAAAAGATCAAGATGAATATTAGTGGTCTTCAACATAGAATCCCATGATAGCCCCGGCGCTGTATAGTACTGACATGGACCTAGATCATAAATACTTTTGCCAACATTTCGAAAGTTTTCAAATATGTCTGCTAGCAAGAAGACATCTGTCTTTAGATAAAGTTCTAAATAGTCGAGTAGAGTGCTACACTTAAAAGTGTTCCATACTGCTTGCGCATGATTATGCTGTTCTTCAGTACATTCAATATTTGTTAATTTACTAAAAAACTTATCTCTAGGAGGAAGGCTGGTTTCATTTAATCGTTCCCACGAATTAATGTATTCATAGGGGAAAACTCGTTTCTTAATCATTAAATTAAACTCAGCATCAGTCTTGTATACTCAGCGAACAATATGAAAATTTTCTTTCGATAGATTTCCAGCTAAAGTATCTAGGCTTGATGCCATGAATCTAAGAACCTAATTTCAACAGAGTTTTTTGGATCAATATACATTTTTTTAGAGAGTAAAATATACTTTTCCTTATTTAATGGAATAACAGTTATATCACCGAGATTATTGCTGCGCTCTTTGATAAATAAATTACAGTCGTAGCCTGAAAAGTTGTGAAAAAATACCGGAATAAATTTTGCAACTCTAATCGTTAAATTACAGTCATTATGAGCTGGACCCCTATATTTTCCCATTAAGTGACAGTGGTCTGCTACTCGATAATCTTCTAAAGGATTCTTACAAATATGGCAGACAGTACTTTCCATTTGAGTTCTAACTTCATCAACCGTGAGAGAATTCATTGGTCTTGTTACAGCAATATAATTTTCATATAAATAAACTACATCTTTCGTTAAATATTCTATGAACTTTTTTAGAGCATCTATGCCTTTATATATTCTAAATTTATTAATCGAATCATCAAATGAGCATTTAATATAATAACTAAATGCACAGGCTGTATGCTCTTCAAAGTTAGTTGTAGATGATAAATTTGGATTTGGAGTGCATGTATCTAACTCTCGTAGAATGCATTCAAAATCAGCATAGATAACAAATGGAACATCCTATTTTTCATACTTCGAGAATGATAGAAGTGATTTTTCTGGCTTAGGCATAGATGCTAAAATTTTCTTACATTCTAATTTGTGTCTATTATAGGAATCTATCTTACTGAAAAATTGTAAGCAAGTATTGCATATCCAGATCGTGTGATTGTGCTGTGTTACATGATTTCGGATTAGCCTATAATGGGGAAAAAATTAATATAAATAATAATTATGACTCGTATATGTATATTAGTTTACCTTGATAAATTATTTATCCACACATAATTCGATCTATTTTCCTTCTGCAGCAATAAAAGATTTATATGGGTATCCTTTTCCGCAGATGTAATATAATATGGTCCGATAATTCTCTGCTTTTCCTCATCAAATCCGAATACGTTGACACTGGGATTTATTTCCTCGAATTTCAAAATGTTCTGAACTTTCAAAGGAAATTCAAGCTGTTCGAAATTAATATTCAGACCATTGCGCAACACTATCCGATTTGCGCTTATCTCATTAACACAATATGAGGATGTACGGTCAGGGCTCTTTTTCACATTGTCTAAAGCCGATATTATAGCCCATTTGAAGCAATATTGATCATTATTTTTTACGTTAATGCGTGCATGCTTCGATTTAAGACATGGAGGCAGATCTATGTATTGAGATCCTCTCATTGGCTTATACTGATTTAGATTAATTTCAATATGCACTATCCTTATTAGTGACCAGCCACTGTCTCTTTCTTGAAATTCCTGCATTTTTGCATAAATGTCTTCGACCATTTTATTATAAATGCCATTTAGTCTATCTTCATTTACAGTCATTTTCGATAGAAAAGTTTTCACAGAGACCACTAAGTCTTCATCATTATCACTCATTTTAATATATTCCGCAAATAGTTCTAGATTGAATTTAAGTGGAGAATACTCTGCCAGCAATCTCACTAAATTATCGTGAATTAAATTTTCTTGCGTTTTCATGAATGTTTTTGGTTCTACATCACCTTCATCTTTATTTTCAATAATTAATGTTTGTATACATCCGTTAAAACAACTTTTCAACACTTTTACATTATTGTATTCTAATTGACACAATTTTTCTTATGCGAATTTGTGCGAATATGATGAGACCATTTGCAAACGTCTATATTTACATTACATTTTTCACACTTTTTAGTTTCTCTTGTAAGAGAATTAGATGAGGTTGGCACTTCATCCATTAATATTTGGTGATCATTGGAACATTTATAATCGGAAGAGACACTATGAAACTTTATTTTATGTTGTAGTAACACGTCACTACTGCCTAGCACTTTACCGCATATATCACATTGAAGTTTTTCACTATGGGCACTTTTCACATGCCTTTTTAAATTGTAGTTTGAAGTGAAACTTTGACCACAGACAACACAAATGAATCCCTTCATGATGGAAGATAATATACGAGAACTTGTATGTAACAAACTTGAGAACGGTCGAAAGCGAATGAGGGGACACTTTGTTAGAACTGTGTTTATAAAGAGAATCCTCGGTCAGGCTATACGCAGAACACCCTTTCTCTCACGCACACATACACAGACTTCTTCCAATTCAATCGGTTCGATCATAAAAAAAAACATAGGCCATAGATACCACACAATTGGTGGTACCTGGAGGGATTTCTGCGAAATTTGGAAGAACAATTGAAGACTTATATAGTCAAACAATGAATTCAGTGAGGGATGGTAAAAATCTTTCGGATTGGTCCTTCTTCTTAGTGGGCTTTAAACAAGGATGTAACTTTACCCCACTAGCTTTCTGCTTATACATTGAAGATGTAGTAAAAGCACTGCTTTGCGGAATATCAGTAGAAGGATTCAACATAAAGGTTTTAATGTACGCTGGCGATCTCGTACTCTTAGCAGAATCACTCCAATCGCACCAACTAATGATAAACAGATTGCGTGACTACTGGCTAAACTGGAACTTAACTGTGAACCTGACTCAATCAAAGGCAATGGCTTTTCGCAAAGGAACAGGACGCATGGCTACAAATTAAAAATGGTTCCATGGATCGGGGCAAATAGAAACATTTAAAGTGTACCAGTACCTCGGAGTGACTATACTACTTGCATGGAAAAACATCTCTCGAAGAAACTAGCGGCCTCGGAAAATGATATTGGAAAGGCTAAAGTGAGCGAGGTGAGGAGTAAACCTCTAGAATAAATCTCTAATCCAAGTTGGAACAGCATACGCCAGGGATGAGTGGCTAACTCCGAATACCAGGCTACCTTCAGTTTTAACCAATGGCTTCCCGTGCCGAACCGGGCTCCGACATGGGTGACTCTTCTTTCCCGGATACTCGTGGGAATCATTGAATCTCTAAACAATTTAAATTTACAGACTGATGTCTCTATAAGCGCATCAACCTCTGGTGTTGCCGTTGGGCACCCAGAGGCACTCCCCAATCGAGTAGCCACTGGGCTCTCGACGACCGACATTAATAGTGCTTCAGAGCACATAACGGCCCCTACTTCTCGGTCCGCCATCCGGCAACCGAATCCTGCATCCAATTCGGAAGGTCTGGCTAAGTGGGCCCCTTCCGATCGTACGGACTGCTGTGACGATAAAACAGCAGCGGAATCGTACACCTCTGATTCCGACGCGTCCACACTTATTGACACCTGCAGCGTGATTACCAAAAAATCAGGGTGCTCTTCCATCGGGAAGAGTTTAAGCGGGCTGCACATACAAATAGAGTGGTTTTGTGAAGCTGAATAGCTTCCAAAACAGACGCTCTAAAAGCGCCCTGCGGAGAGGCTTGGACAGAGAAAGTGCTCTCATCCTGGCCAAATCCGCTGTCAAAGGCCAGACATGAAGCGAGTCAGATCTGAAGATCAAACTCCCCCTTCATCGGCCGCCAAAAAGATCAAGAGTGGTCCCTTACCTGATGTACCCACCTTCAGCCAGGTGGCTAGCCTTGTCAGGTTAGGGATCGTTCCGACCGACTTGACCAACCATCCCCTCCCAACAGAGCAAATGGCTCTCGTACAAGAGGCAGTTATAGGCACCTCGATCGAATTGAGTAACTGTGGCGTGTGGCTTAAGTTCTCAGGGTCACATTTAAGATCGGGGTGGCTATTTTTTGTCTGTGGAGATAATGCTACTGCAGGGTGGATGCGCTCCAACTGTGAGAGTATCAGCACCAAATGTGGTCTGGACCTGATGTTGGTGGAAGAGGGTTCATTCCCAAAAACACACATCGTCCGAGGATTTTTTGCACAAAGTCTGGATCTCTCAAAGGAGAAAGTGCTTGCCACCCTCGTATCTCAAAATGCCGACCTTAAGGCCAATACGTGGAAAGTCATCCAGAGAGGGAAGGAAGGTGCACTCCTTCACCTTGTGCTTGGCATAGATGACAATTCCATGGCTAAGCTCCTCGAACTCAAGGGGAAGGTTAACTACCGCTGGTAGTAAATTATCCTTAAGAGCACCGATAAGGTTCCCACATCTGACAGCGGTACCCCTTTAGAGCAAGAGGCAGCTAGCACTCAACCTTCCACCGGAAATGTGTCCGAATGTAAGGATTCCAGTCAGCCTACCTCAACTAGCTGTGCCTCTGGGCCATCTAGCTCTGGTGGCGGTAAGACGACAGCGGTGTCTGTTCCTGTGGATCGCACCCACTCAGCCTTTATAGGCAGTAGTAATGCCGTTGGGCATGCTACTGCTTGGGGTTCTGGGAGCGGCACCAAGGCTACGGCCACAGCTTCGTCGGTCCGCCCTAAGCTGCAAAAGAAGGGCATACAAACCCGGACAACTGGCAACGTGGTCGGAAATCCTCAAAATACGGCTGAAGTCAGGCACAGAACAACAGGTCGTCCTGGACAAGCCGCCTGCCGCAGTAAGAAAGGCCCTACAAAAGCCCAACTACTCCGGCAAGCCAAATCAAATCAGCCATGATAAGCACCTTCAAGGTGTAACAGGCGAACCTGCATCATGCTAAGGGCGCGTCCGCTACCCTCAGCAAGCGGTTCGCCGATGAAAAGATAACTCTAGAACTGTTACAAAAACGTTGGGTTATTCGCGGACATATCAAGGGTCTCGGGAATGGTATGAGGCAGCAGCGACGACAACAAAAGAGGTGAGTGTTTGTTAAATTATCTTGTTAGTAGCCATGTAGATGTCCTCAACAAAGGGTCCAAACCAACCTTTATAAATGCTATTCGAGAGGAGGTACTTGATCTCACTCTCGCCAGTCCTTTTATCTCAAATTTTGTTACAAATTGGCATATGTCAGATGAAGCCTCGATGTCTGACCATCAACACATTAGGTTTGACATTCCCGGCCAACTGACACAGGCCCCAACTAGATACGATCCCAAGTCGACGGACTGGACTATGTATCGAGAGCTAGTCCTCTCTAAAATGGATTGAGTCCATCCATCAATTGAGTCCACGTGGGACATTGATGAGGCAGCATACCAGCTGAATAAAGTGTTACTAACTTCATACCACAGTAGCTGTGTCAGTAAAACCAACCCGAACACACGAAAGGTTCCCTGGTGGAATGACCGGCTTGCTAAACTTCGGAAGAAGGCTAGGAAACTCTTTGATCGAGCCGAAATTTAGAATTTCGAAGATCAAAACGAGCTGCATGGAGAAGATGCTGCGAAGACATTACTGACATGCCTGTAGCAACACGTATCCATAAAACTCTTTATAAAGATCATACTAACTGTGTGGGATTACTAAAGAAAACTGATGGTACCTACACGGCGGACCGAACGGACACCCTACTTCAGGTGCACTTCCCCGGTTCGACAATCCATGAAAATCATGATAACTCTAACGGCACTGACCGTAGGGTCTCCATAGCCAGCAGAGTCTATCTGGTAAAATCTTCAGTCCAGATAAGGTAAGATGGGCAATCGCTTCGTTCAAACTTTTCAAAGCCCCCGGAGGTTACGGCATATTCCCAGCCCTTATTCAAGGGGTTATCGACGTCATACTGCCGGCAGTTATCGCTTTATTTAGAGCAAAGTTACAACTGGGGTTACATCCCTTTCACCAGGAGACAGGTGAATGTGATCTTTATCCCCAATAGTGGCAATAGGCCTAGTGAACTGCCTAAATTATATAGACCTATCAGTCTAGCATCATTTGTTCTTAAAACTATGGAAAGACTTAGCGATGTCCATATTAGAGGCCAGATAGAAATATCTAATCCTCTACACTCAAGTCAATACGCGTACAGAAAAGGCAAATCCACTGAGAGTGCTCTTCACTATCTCGTCAAAAAGGTCGAAGAAGCATTTCAAACCAAGGAAATTGCCCTATTTGCCGTCTTAGACATTGAGGGTGCTTTCGATAATACCGGACACGACTCGATAGCTAGGGCAATCAGTCGTAAAGGTATCGAAGATTCGACCAACCAATGGGTCAGAGCACTGCTAGTAAGTCGAATCATAACCGCCTCCTCTGGTGGTGTGTCGGTGTCCGTGACGGCAGTCAAAGGCTGCCCCCAAGGTGGGGTACTTTCTCCCCTATTATGGACACTAGTCATTGACGATCTTTTATTGAGTCTCCACAGACTAGGCTATAGCGCCATTGGTTATGCAGATGACCTGGCGATCATTTGTAGCGGCAAGCTTAACGCAACCATTACTAGAGGCATGCAGAACGCATTGCTTCACGTCTTAGAATGGTGCACCTCTGAAGGATTATCTATTAATCCCCGCAAAACTATTCGAGTGCCTTTTACTAGAAGGAGACTGGTTAACCTTGAACCTATCACCTTAAAAGACACCACTTTGCCTTATTCCAATGAAGTCAAATACCTCGGTATTTTCGTAGATAGAAAACACTATTGGAACTCTCACATCAAGTCAGCCACAGAGCGTGCCACTAGAGCCATATGGGCCAGTAGGCGCCTCTATGGCAGAACTTGGGGGCTCAACCCCAAAATGATATATTGGCTTTATATCATGATGGTTAGACCTATCATTACGTACGCTGCTGTTGTCTGGTGGCCTAAAACCCTCGAACAAACAACGGGTAATAAGCTCCAGAAACTACAGCGTATTGCCTGCCTAGGTATTACAGGTGCAATGCGCACCTGCCCAACTATAGCACTAGAGACTTTAATTGGACCTACACCCCTACACATCTTCATTAGGAAGACGGCTGCTAGATGCGCTATCAAACTGCAGCTGGAACTTAAGTATAAAACAGATGGCCATGTGGGACACCTGAAAATACTTAACTCAATCCGATACGGTGACGTACCCTGTTATGTGGTTTGTGCCGGTGTGGCGGTGAACGCGGTGGGTCCGATGCCGATGTCGGTGGCGTAGCACCCCCTTTTCTGTGTGGCAGGTGTTTCCGGGGGCCGCTATAGAGGCGGTCTGATAGCCAAGCTTTGTGGCGGCTTTTTTCGTCCCCGATCTTGTTTGCCCTGCATAATTGAATTTCCACTATGTGACACTATTACTGGCCTGCCTACATACCTGCACCCTTGATTGCCTGCCTTCAGAGCTTTTCCTCCTTCTTCTCACCCTCTTTGGTCTACCTATATTTTACATACACATACATATATTACCATAATTATCTTCCTTAATTCGACTATTTTTTTTTTTTTTTGTGTCACTCTGTCTTGTGTGTATTATATGTCCTATGTGTTTTATATAATTCTTTTTTTTTTTTTTTCTTACAAAAATTCTTTTCGGGGTGCGATGACCGCTCTACTATATGTCTTTTTATCTATTGTCGGTATCGTTGTTTTTGTCCCTATTTGTTTCTATCATTTTTATGTAATATTTCTATTTTCTTTTTCGGGCACCTGGAAGGAGAGAAGAGAAATTTCCCACCTTCCAGTTCCCTTCGTCAACTTTTCCCTATCTCCTAAATCATTAATATTGATAATAATAATAAACTATACAACTAACATATTTTAATAACATGCATACATAACTACCTTATAAACTTGTAATGTATATTATATAACATTGCATGCATATATAACATTGCATGCATGCATAACATTGCATTTAAGCCATAAGCAAATCTTGTACATTCACCTTAAGAATATTGCAACATACATTCAGATTAAGCACTTGTCAATAGACCTTGCTCTCGATTACATCGTATTGCTCCAGTTTAACTTATACCAACTATATTATATCTTAGAATAAGTAATTAATAAAATGAATTAAATTAATCAACGCGTTGTTTATAAATTGTGAGCATCACAAAGTGGCGACGAGGATTGTGAAACGAATTCGAAAGACAGTTTAAGGAAGTGTAAAAGTACACGTGTTATTCTTAAAGGTTAGAATTGGAATAGAACAAGATGGTCACTTTTGGAGAACTCCCAAAGTTTCATCACGAAGTCAACGAGTTCACGATATTTAACAACAAATTGGAGCAATTTTTTATTGGCAACAAGATAAAAGCAGAAAGTTTAGAGCAAAGAAGAGCACTTTTGTTAATTGCGTTACACGATGACACTCTAAAGCTCTTGTCAGATCTTGTGGCCCCGGAGACAGTCTCTGCAATAAGCTATAGTGATTTGATGACGAAATTGAGTACGCTTTTCAAACCAGCTTTTTCTGCTTTTGCGGAGAGGCTAAAATTCTATGAAGCGAAGAAGCTACCGCATGAGACACTTCGTCAGTGGGCAGCACGTGTTCGGTCTTTGGCAGCGAATTGCAAGTTCGAGGCACACCTCAACTTTGCTTTACGGGACAAATTTATTATGGGGCTGGATAAAGGTCCAGAGAAAGATAAATTGTTCTCTGAGGATGTGGCCACTTTAACATTCGAAAAAGCTATGGAAACTTCCTTAGCAGTCGAATGCATCCGACATCAATACGAAGCACCTAACGTGGAAATAAAAACTGAGCCAGAAGTTTTTCGTCTCAAATCACAATACCAAAAATCATCAGCGTCAGCATCATCGTCAAAGAATCAACAATTTCGAGGACCACCTCAAGCAACAACTACGCAGTATCCACAGTGTACCAGATGTGGACTAAGAAATCACGTAGCAGATCATTGTAGGTTTAAAAATTATGTTTGCCAGAAGTGTGGCGGAAAGGGACATCTAAAGAAAATGTGTAAGAGACAACGAAACAACAACTCAGCAAACAACAAACAAACAACACGTGATAAGAATTATAAATGTAATTATTTAGAACAGAGTAGCGATTTATCAATGTTTTATTTCAGAGAGAACGATGTATTTAAGCCGATCACTACAACAGTTTCTATGAATGGAATCGAGATTGAGATGGAAATCGATAGCGGCGCGTCAATCTCCGCAATTTCTGAATATTTGTACAGACAAAATTTGAGTGGGCTTGAAATGGCTGAAGCAAATATTTCTTTAAAAACGTATGATGGAACTATAATTAAACCTATTGGAATATGTAAGGTAAATGTTCAATTTAAAAACGTAACGAAACTATTAGACATTTATATAATTAAAAATGGGGGTCCACCAATATTGGGAAGAAGTTGGATGAACGCATTCAACATAGGCTTTGAAAATGTTAATTTTTTAAATAAAACGCAGCAAAGGCTAGATAATGATTTAGTTAAGGTGTTAGAAAATTTTAAGAATCTTTTTGATGGAAGTCTGGGAACATTTAAATATGGTACAGTTTCACTAAAACTGAAAGAAGGTGCTACGCCAAAGTTTTTTCGCCCAAGAAAGTTACCTTTTGCGATCAAAGATAAAGTCGAGTTAGAAATTGATAGGCTTGTTAGCCTAGGGGTTCTCAAGTTTGTGAACTATAGTGAGTGGGGAACTCCTATTGTGCCTATAATGAAAAAAGATGGCACAGTCAGAATATGTGGTGACTATAAAGTCACCTTAAATCCGTATTTAGAACCCTATCAATATCCTTTTCCAAGGATTGAAGAGCTTTTTGCAAAATTGCATGGGGGGCAGGAATTCTCGAAAATTGACTTAGCAATGGCTTATCAACAATTGCCATTAGATGAAGATTCTAGAAAATTAACCACTATATCCACAACTAAGGGATTATTTGAGTACACAAGGATGGTGTTCGGAGTCGCTCCAGCACCAGCAATTTTCCAAGAAAAAATCGAATCTTTGTTGAGCGGAATAGATGGAGTTACTATTTTCATGGATGATTTGTTAGTTACGGGAAAAAATAAGGGCGACCACCTAAAAACGTTGTCGTTGGTTCTTTCAAAACTTCAGGACGCAGGTTTAAGAGTGTCTAAAAATAAATGCGAATTTTTTAAGGAGTCTGTTTGCTATCTGGGTCATGTCATAGATAAACACGGTTTGCATAAAGATCCAACGAAAATAAATGCTATTATGGCGCTGTCTGAGCCAAAAAACTTAAATGAACTTCAATCTTTCCTTGGTATTATTAATTTTTACCGCCAGTTTATGCCAGATTTGGCAGCAAAAGCTGCGCCTCTTTACGATAACCTCTCTGGTAATTTTGTTTGGGGTATGTTGTGAGCTAGGATGAGGCCACGGGGGCAGCTTCGGTGTAGGTGAGGAGGACTGCGGCACGCTCGCGGTTGCTCGGCTCAGCTCGTCGGACGGGGTGGTTTTTGTCACACCCCACCATACACCACCTGCTCAGCACACAAAATCTCGTGCCATTTATCGAAAAAAATCAAAAAAGAGAAAAGAAGAAAGCTACTCTACTTTGACTGCGGACGGACTTCAAAAGGTAGAAAGAAAGATAGAGAGGGGAAAAGAAAGTGTCCAAGGGTTTATGCCTATGGACAGGAGATAGACCGGGAAGGACTTCGCGGTCTAACCTAACTAACCTAAACTATACCTTAACTAACCTTAAAACTTAAACTAAGCCCTAACCTAAACCTAAACTAACTTAAACTTAACCTAACTTATACCCTAAACGCGGTGACACCTTCCCAGTGTCTCTCCTTTCCATAGGTTCGTCAAGAACCCGAAGCATGCCAGATGTTGTTGGCAAAGGTTGGCCAGCCCACCCTTTGTGTCTTACGACACAAACCAAATGCTACCTTTCTGGCCGAAATCTATGAAAGGTAGCCCCTAGGTTTGTGTCGTAAGGTAGCTTGCTGCTACCAAGTGGTCAAGGTTCTTGAACAGGCCATTTGTGAGGCGTAAGCGTGAGGTCAAGAAGCTTTGTCCGTGTGGAAGTTTATCTTGAAAGTCCTGGCTAGCCTTCTATTGGGTCTTACCTGATAGAAGTTGTGGTAGGGATGGAAGAGATAAACTGAAACACTCGTCAGGTATCCGAGGTATCAGTCACAACGAGACAAGACTAGAATCTACGTTGTACAGTACGTATACAGACCGACGTATATCTACAGGATTGTTACTGGATAACCCGGACAGAATTCCACACACCAACACACATATGTACATAGGAATATAAACATAAACATACACACACACACTGGGTTTTTTTTTGCATTTTTTTTATTATTTATTTGGTTTTCTTTCTTTTGAATTTTACCTTTTTTTTATTTTCAATCTTTTATCTTTAATTTTTTTTATCTATATTTTTTTTGTTCTTTAATAAACTATCTTGCATTTTTTGTTTTATTCTCACCTTTTATTTATTTATTTATTTTTCTTAGAATTTTTTTTTACTATTTTTGGAATTTTTGCCCCTTTTACCTTTTTTTTTTACATTTTAGTTCTAAGTTGCTTTTTTTTTGATTTTGAATTTTCGAATTTTATTCCCAATTTTTTTTTAAATATACATACATATATAAAAATTATTAACATGGATAGGGTAAATAGGGAGTTAGGCGCGGTCCCAAGGGGTACCTCAACACAAGGGGTGAGCGCACCGGAGGGGTACATGCCGCGTTCGAGGACCCGAATGGAGCAAGACCGACAGACGGAACAGGTCAATAGGCGCCCTGCTACATTAACTGACGGACTACAAGACCTTAACTTGACGGGATACGAACTCCCCTACTGGGACTCTAACCTACGGACAGGACAACCGTACAAAGAAACTGACGACACGTACTTAACAAACCAAACATATCCGAATACGACAACGCAGAAGAAAGCCGTCCCACCCTCATTAACGGTGATTCAGGAAGAATCAGGGCGGGAACGACAGACTCTTCAATTCGGAGACAGACAGACCGACGAGACGACAACGCCACGTAGAGTCTCAGGAGGAACACTGGACCGAATGCCAACTGAAACAGACGAGGCAGAAGACATGGCAGGGGCAGCCGGTTGTAATGGCCAACGACGAAACGAAGACAGATACAACTTTACGGACGTACAGCAGGAGACACTGGAACACAACAGACAAATTACGCAACATATACAGAAGGTGGTATCTCATGCAGTGAGAGAGAACCAGGTTGAGATTATGTCGATGTTCACCCAGAGTATGAAGGACATGATGGCCACGTTCCAGGAGAACATCAGGGTGATCAACGACAAAATCTGCAATCTGGAACTCTCGGCGGCAGCACAGAGAGAACCACCGATGACTACAGACCGACGACCAACAAGACAAGAACAGTCAACTCCAACACAGACCCATAACTTTAGTGACCTGCTGCGACAGCCGACTCCAACGCTTCACAGACCTAGTCTTGTTCCACGGGTAGGAGAAAGACGAGAGACGATGACCCATTATGGGGATAGGAAGATAGAGGTGTACAAGTGGGGAGTTAAATTCGATGGCACACCTAAAACGATGTCGGTGGAGAGCTTTCTCTTTAGGAATGAGACCCTGCAAAGGAAAAATAGTCTGCCTGACGAGCAACTCCTCAATAACTTCCACCACCTAGTCAGTGGTCCCGCAGAGCGATGGTATTGGCAGTTCCTCCAGGAGAATGAGGGAGATTCATATCTCAACTACCATGACCTCAGGAGAGAACTGCTGAAGCAATTTAGGGACAATATTAGGGACCATGAAATTCTGAGAAACATTATGGGTAGGAGACAGTTACCCCAGGAGTCTTTTGACGAATTTTACGGTGACGTACGGACAATGGTTCTACAAATGACAAACAGGCCCAATGAACCGGACTTAGTGGACATACTACGACAGAACTTAAAGGATAGGGTAGCGACGCTAATCTTTGGATGCTCCATAAAGAGCATCCAAGGATTAAGAGACGAATGCAGACGGGCCGAAAAACACTTGGCAGCAAGAGAAACCAAGTTCAGGCGACATGTAAACGAAGTTGACGACCATACCGGCTTCAGGACAGAGGACACCGTAGAGGACGTAGGGGACGAAGAAGTGGAGGTAGCCGCACTTCAACGGTACAAGACGGACAGGCCGACGACGAACTACATGAAAACTGACAGAACGCTACCTAACAAAAACATGACGAACAGACCTGACATGACTAGGAGTGCAGCAACGATTCCATCGGCATGCCCATCCACGTTTCATACACTAACCTGTTTCAGCTGCGGCCAAGGGAACCTAAGCTTCAACTGTGCACAGTGTCAGGGAAACTTGATACTCGGCGGTGCGACCGGGACGAAACCGCCGACGAAGACGAATCTCCCGGAAAACAAGACCGACCTGTCCAGATCATGAAGCGGAATCCAATAGGGGATAGTACCGCAACGAAGCAGGAGATCCATCCTTAAAAAAGTCTCCATCAGAGACTGCAGGAGTATGCCGCAGCCAGAAGAAGAATCCTTGGAGAGGAAGTAACGCCGCCGATGGAAAGGACTAGGAAATATCTTAAAATTAGGAGGCTTAGGGAGAAAAGTGCAATAAATAGACGACGAGAGAGAGATATAGTAGCAACTGTGATAACTTTGAATGACGATAATAGGCCCTATGCGAAGGTTAAGCTAGAAGGAGAAGAGATGATGGGCCTATTAGATAGCGGAGCTTCGATAAGCTGTTTAGGAAAAGGAGCTAAAGAATTTATTACTAGACACGACATAAAGGTGACACAGATGACTAGCGATATACGAACGGCTGACGGGAACCACCAACGCATACTGGGACGCTTTAAGACAGTAATCTCCTGGGGTGGAAAGTCTCATGAAGTCGAGTTATTTGTGGTACCAAACTTACAACAGGTCCTTTATTTATTGGTTAACTTTTGGAGAACATTTAAGGTCGCTCCAGACATAATCAACGAACTGGACATCCCATCACCGACAGACGATCGATCTCCAGTCCAGGCACTCTCACCAGCGCAGATACAGGAACTGGAGCGAACCAAGCAGCTGTTTCCCTCTTTCGCGACGTTGGGATTGGGCAGAACTAGCCTCGAAGAGCACATAATTGAGGTGGAGGACGACAAAATTCCCATCAAGCAGAGGCACTACCCAGTCTCACCGGCCGTGCAGAAGCTCTTATATGACGAGTTAGATCGGATGATTTCACTCGGGGTCATCGAAGAGAGCAATAGCGCGTGGAGCTCTCCAGTGGTGCTGGTGAGGAAACCCGGCAAAAATAGATTGTGCCTGGACTCAAGGAAAGTGAACGCTGTAACAAAGAAAGACGCTTACACACATAGAGGGATTGTTAAGCAGGCTCCAGGACACCAAGTTCATCTCGGGCATCGATCTCAAGGATGCATTCTGGCAGATTCCTTTGGAGCGCAAGTCAAGGGAGAAGACAGCCTTCACAGTCCCTGGACGGCCGTTATATCAGTTCACGGTTATGCCGTTCGGGCTGTGTAACGCTGCCCAGAGAATGTGTCGGCTTATGGACAAAGTCATACCCTCTCGTTTGAAAGAGCATGTCTTTGTCTATCTCGATGACCTCTTGGTTTGTTCTCCAAACTTCGAGTCGCACGTCAGGTTGCTCCAAGAGGTCGCAAAGTGTCTCAGGGAAGCCGGCTTAACAATCAACGTGGAGAAAAGCAAATTTTGTTACAGGGAGATCAAATACCTGGGGTATATCGTCGGTGATGGCTGCTTACGGACTGACAAGGACAAGGTATCGGCGGTCGAGAACTTCCCGATCCCGAAGACTCCGAAGCAACTTCGAAGGTTCCTAGGAATGACGGGATGGTATCGACTTTTCATCCCGAACTTCGCTACGTTAGCGGCTCCCATGACCGATTGTCTGAAGAAAGGACAGACATTCAACATGACAGACGATGCGCTTAACGCCTTTTAGAAGCTTAAGTTGACCTTGGTGACAGCACCAATACTAACAAATCCGGACTTCAAGAAACACTTTTACATACAATGCGACGCTTCGACTTCTGGCGTAGGGAGTGTGCTCTTCCAAATGGACGCGGAGAATAACGAACGACCGATAGCATTCATGTCCCAGAAGCTTAATTCCGCCCAGCGTAATTATAGTGTGCGGCCGTTTTGTCAGTGAAGAAGTTCAGGGCTTACGTGGAAGGATTACCCTTCACTATAATAACCGACCATGCAAGTCTGAAGTGGCTCATGACGCAGAAGGATCTATCTGGTCGTTTGGCCAGATGGAGCCTGAAGCTTCAAGGGTTCGACTTCATGATCGAACATAGGAAGGGTGTCCAAAATGTAGTCCCTGATACTCTCTCACGAGTCCATATGGAGGAGCTCAAGACCGATAGAGTAATGCAGGAAGTTGACTTTAATTCCCCATATTTTTCTTCAGAAGAGTACGAGGAGTTAAAGAAGACAATCGACCAACACAAAGACAGACTGCCCGACACATGTGTTTCTGACGGATTTGTTTACAAACGGACCGACATACGAACTGGCGACGTACTTCAGGAGGATCGGGCATGGAAGCTCTGGGTACCGACGGAGTTGCGTCGAAGTCTGCTGGAATCGGCACATAACTCACCGGCTGCGGGGCATGGCGGAATCCACAAGACCCTAGCCAAGCTAAGGCAGAAGTATTTCTGGCCTGGGATGGTGGCCGATGTGCAAAGCTTGGTTGGATCTTGTGAAATCTGTAAAGCCAACAAGCCGCAAAATGTGGTTTCTAGGCCGCCGATGAGACAACAGACTATCACGGAGCGACCGTTCCAGCGACTATACATTGACTTCTTAGGACCTTATCCACGGACAAAGACCGGAAATACTCACATTTTTATAGTACTTGACCATTTTAGTAAATTCGTATTCTTAAGGCCTATTCGTAAAGCAACGGCAGCTGAGGTAGTTACATATTTAGAAGAGAGCGTGTTCCATATCTTTGGTGTACCCGAGTATATCCACTCTGACAATGGGAAACAATTCATTTCCGAATTGTTTGCCAGCTTTCTAAATAAGTACGGGGTCAAACATGTTCGCACCGCGTTCTACTCGCCACAAGCGAATGCGTCAGAGAGGGTCAAACGTTCGGTGTTGACCAAGATACGGTCCTACATCAACGGTGACCAGAAGAACTGGGACCTCCATGTCAGCAGCGCGGCTTTCTCGTTGAGGAGTGTAGTGCACGATGCGACCATGTTTGAACCCTACTACGCGGTATTCGGTACACCAATGATACAGCACGCGGACGCATATGAGGTATTAAGAAGGCTAGATTTAGTCAAGGAGTCAAACATACCAATAACCAGCAAAAGTGATAAGTTAGATTTAATTAGGAGTAAGATTTTTGACAATTTAGGTTTAGCTCACCAAAAAGCAACTAAAGCTTATAATACTAGAAGTAGGGACGTGCAATATAGTGTAGGGCAAGTAGTGTATCGGAGGAATTTCAAGCAAAGTAGTGTGGCGGATAACTATAACGCTAAGTTAGGCCACAAGTTTATCAAGTCGATCGTTTTGAAGAGACTAGGGAGTTCCCTCTACGTGATCGGTAACTTGAGGGGCGAAAAGGTTAGCACTTTTCATGCGAAAGACCTCCATACATGAAAGTAAGACTGATTAAAGACGCACTCTAGCCTGCCGTTGCTAGTTTATGTTAGTTACGTCTTTTACGTATCATCTACGTATATAGTTTATCTATAGAGTTTATTTATTTATCTATGTATGTATGTCCAGAGATAGAGATTTATTTATAGAGTTTATTTATATTTATTTTAGAGAGAGTTTATTTATTTATTTTATTTATTTACATAGTTCTATTTACAACATATTTGTTTTAGGTTTAGGATTAGATGTAGGTATATTTTTAGCTGTGATATAGGTTAAGAACTTGAGTCCATTTTGCGACATGTAACTGCCCGGTTATGGTATGTCCATACCGTGTATGGACACATTTACAACCGCAGCATGGACGTTAGTGATAGGCTCTGTGATGTATGTAGGTTAAGGAATCCAGACCATGATGCGAGATGTAGCTACACGGTTGTTCCATTTAGGGATACAGCGACGTATAGACGCAGCATGGACGCCTGTGATAAAAAAGCTGTGATAATTAGGTTAAGTTAAGTATGTAAAAGAGACACTTGCCTGTTTAACTCAGTCGGTAGAGCATGAGACTTCATAATTCAGGGCGTGGGCCCTTGCCACACGTTTGTAGTGAAAACTACCCCTCAACCCAGCCGGAACACAGAACCGCACACCTTTTTTTACGAGGCCGGTTATCTCACGACCGCTCACCAACCGTCGTCGATCCTGTTGCGGAAGCGGTGATGTGTCCCTAGAAAAAAAAAAAAAAAAAGGATCAAAATGAATGGATAATAATTATCTACTTACATGCGGACCTGGCTTGAAGCAATTTGTGTTTATGTTCTATTTTGACATTTCTTCTTGTGTTTTTCTGATCAGTACAAATGTCCTTGTCACACATTGTTTGTACTGCTCACTCCTCTCTTTGCTTTCCAATAAAGGAAAATCGATAAATCGATAGCAAAATGAATCGGTTATTTCAAAATAAGACTGAGCGAGGATTAGGATTAGTGCTAGTTTACGTATTGTATTGTAATTTTATGTATTTTATTGTTATCTATTATTTATTTTATCGTATTGTCTTAGTATCTATACTGGAACTGGAAGGTGGGATATTTTCTTCTCTCCTTCCAGGTGCCCGAAAAAACGCAAAAGCAATATTAGAAAAAGAAAAATAATAGATAGAGACGAAGACAGGAAGGAGAAAGTTAAAACAAAGAAAATTGAGCAAAGACAAAGAAAAAGAGAGAGACAAAAGGAACATAGGGGAACGACAGTAGGGGTAACGACAGAACTGAACTACAAAGAACAGAACAATGCGATAACGAAAACTTGAGAGAGCGGTCAACGCACTGTAGACAACAGCGTACGAACATATGATATCGGCGTATACAAAATACACAAAAAAAAAATAAATTATATAATAGGAATAAATGCCACGTACAGTGACGCAAAAACGGCACCGATAAGTTTGGTACCACAAAAAAAAAAAAATTATAGTCGAATTAAGGAAAATAATTATGGAAATATATGTATGTGTACGTAAAATATAGGTAGACCAAAGAGGGTGAGAAGAAGGAGGAAAAGCTCTGAAGGCAGGCAACCAAGGGTGCAGGTATGTAGGCAGGCCAGTGGTAATATTGAGGCGAACCACACATTAAAATTCAACTCTGCAGGGCAAACAAGATCGGGGACGAAAAAAGCCGCCACAAAGCTTGGCTATCAGACCGCCTCTATAGCGGCCCCTGAGAACACCTGCCACACAGAAAAGGGGGGTGCTACGCCACCGACAACGGCATCGGACCCACCGCGTTTACCGCCACACCGGCACACACCACATAACAGGGTACGTCACCGTATCGTCCGGTACCCTGCAACGGAGCTGCTCACCCTTAAGGGGTGCTTCGAGGGACCCCCAAGATACATATGTATATACAATTTAGTGATAGTTTTTTTTTTATTAGTTTCCTTCGAATTTGGTGAATTAGTTTTTTTAATTTAGTGAATTTTTTTATTAGTGATAGCTCCTTGTACTTTCCTCAATTTAGTGAATTCAATATATATTTAGTGATTAGTCTTTTAATATTAAGTTAAATTTAACAGTGAGTAGAGCTCACCAAGCTTATTGTGCAATCTGCTCTTAAATTTGTTGTTGTGTTTGTTCGCGGAAGACTCGATTGGAGTCAAGACTACGAGGGAGTTCCTCTTCAGTGCTGCCGGCAGGACGACGAGGGATCCAGAGGAAACCGTGAATAATTGGTTAAGTTTATTTGAAGTACCTACACATATACATATATAAAATTAGTTTAAGGGCAGAGCTTTAGTTTAAGGATAGGTTTTTAGTTCATGTTTAGATTTAAGGATTTTAATAAATTGGATTAAGTGCAAAATAAGTACAATGTGTGACTAGGTTTCTTTTGTTTGGTGTGTGGAAGGACGGCCGGGCCGTCTCCTGTAGATGGACGAGGAGGTAACAGGACAAGACGAACGATGACTACTCGACGTTAAGACCGACTAACATTCCACTACGAACTTAGGTTGTGGCTGAGAGGGGTATTATAGGGGCTACCTTTCATAGATTTCGGCCAGAAAGGTAGCATTTGGTTTGTGTCGTAAGACACAAAGGGTGGGCTGGCCAACCTTTGCCAACAACATCTGGCATGCTTCGGGTTCTTGACGAACCTATGGAAAGGAGAGACACTGGGAAGGTGTCACCGCGTTTAGGGTATAAGTTAGGTTAAGTTTAAGTTAGTTTAGGTTTAGGTTAGGGCTTAGTTTAAGTTTTTAGGTTAGTTTAGGTATAGTTTAGGTTAGTTAGGTTAGACCGCGAAGTCCTTCCCGGTCTTTCTCCTGTCCATAGGCATAAACCCTTGGACACTTTCTTTTCCCCTCTCTATCTTTCTTTCTACCTTTTGAAGTCCGTCCGCAGTCAAAGTAGAGTAGCTTTCTTCTTTTCTCTTTTTGATTTTTTTCGATAAATGGCACGAGATTTTGTGTGCTGAGCAGGTGGTGTATGGTGGGGTGTGACAAGAACCACCCCGTCCGACGAGCTGAGCCGAGCAACCGCGAGCGCGCCGCAGTCCTCCTCACCTACACCGAAGCTGCCCCCGTGGCCTCATCCTAGCTCACAACAGGTAGACCTCAAAAAGACTCTTTCGAGTCAGTTAAAAAGAGCATGTCATCTGACATTTGTCTCGCACATTTCGATCCTTCTGAAAAAGTCAAATTATTTGTGGATGCAAGTCCAGTTGGGTTAGGCGCTGTGCTGGTACATCAGTATGCTGATAGTACAGAGCGCCCAATTTCATTTGCGTCTAAAAGGCTGTCGAAAACCGAAATGAAGTATTCGCAAGTTGAAAGGGAAGCCCTAGCGATTGTTTTTGGTGTTAGCAAATTTCACCAATATTTATTTGGAAACAAATTTGTTCTAGTGTCAGACAATAAACCTTTAATATCGATATTTGGGGATAAAAAAGGAATCCCCGTCATGACAGCAAACCGCCTGCAGCGATACGCGTTGTTCTTGTCTGGGTATAATTATACAATTCAATATGTCAAATCTAAAAATAATATAGCAGATTTTTTCTCGCGGGCAGTCGAAAATGTTGATTAGACAGAACTAAGTATCCCGGGAATGATTTCGAACGATGTTTTTATAAAATATTTTTCAAGTAAGGAAAATCCTGTAACCGTTACCTTTTCGGACGTCCAACAAGAAACAGCAAAGAACGAAGTTTTAATTAAGGTTATGAACCTGGTCGATAAAGGTTGGCCAAACAGGTTAACTGATTTGAGTTTAAATGCTTTTTTCCTAAGAAAAAATGAGCTCTCGATTTCACACAATGTATTGTTTTGGGGGTACAGATTAGTTATACCGGCCAGCTTGTAAAAGAAGGTGTTACAGGAGATGCATAAATCACATTTAGGGATAGTTAAAATGAAAAGTCTAGCCAGAGCATATTTTTGGTGGCCTGACATTAATAAGCAATTAGAAGAATTAGTCAAAAGCTGCAATCAGTGTTTAGCTTATACTGCTCATCCCCCAAAAAATGAACTTGTTTCATGGGATTGGCCAACCAAGCCATGGGAAAGGCTCCATTTAGATTTTATGGGTCCAGTGTTCGACAGGTTCTTTTTAATATTGGTGGACTCTCACAGTAAATGGATCGAATGTATCGATATGAACAAATCCATTAGCAGTAAAAGTACAATCGATCAACTAAGAAGCATTTTCTCGCGTTTCGGTCTTCCAAGTATAATTGTGACTGATAACGGAACTCAGTTTAAGTCCAAAGAATTTTCACAGTTTTTAAAAAATAATGGAATTGAACATTTAACTTAACTTCGCCAGTAGCACCCCCTTTTCTGTGTGGCAGGTGTTTCCGGGGGCCGCTATAGAGGCGGTCTGATGTCCGATTTTTGTAACGGATTTTCCAGTCCCCCGATATAGTTTGCCCTGCACAATTGAATTTTCACTATGTGACACTATTACTGGCCTGCCTACATACCTGCACCCTTGATTGCCTGCCTTCAGAGCTTTTCCTCCTTCTTCTCACCCTCTTTGGTCTACCTATATTTTACATACACATACATATATTACCATAATTATCTTCCTTAATTCGACTATTTTTTTTTTTTTTTTTGTGTCACTCTGTCTTGTGTGTATTATATGTCCTATGTGTTTTATATAATTCTTTTTTTTTTTTTTCTTACAAAAATTCTTTTCGGGGTGCGATGACCGCTCTACTATATGTCTTGTTATCTATTGTCCGTATCGTTTTTTTTGTCCCTATTTGTTTCTATCATTTTTATGTAATATTTCTATTTTCTTTTTCGGGCACCTGGAAGGAGAGAAGAGAAATTTCCCACTTTCCAGTTCCCCTCGTCAACTTTTCCTTATCTCCTAAATCATTAATATTGATAATAATAATAAACTATACAACTAACATATTTTAATAACGTGCATACATAACTACCTTATAAACTTAATACAATAATAAAATAATACCCTGAACATGATCACTTTTCTATATATGAACATTAACGAAACATATTGGAGAGTTTATTCCTTGTTGGTATAAGTTCACCAACAAAGGGAGGAAGAGTGCACATTGAAAGTGAAAGGGACAGTTGCATGGACAACGAAAGAATACAAAGGGACGAAATGTCAAAACAATTTCACACTGGATGGAAATGGACGTACATGGGTAAGTAGATTATTCTTATTTTCTTTTTCCAATTGCGGAAATTTATTGATATTTTTTTTTTCTTTTTTTCAGGCTGTGCGCATAGGTAAGTTTGCTATTGGAGTTTGTGCCTAGGATTCACCTGCTGATCAGTTTTCTTGGGAACAAACTCCAGTAGCAATTTGTTTTGTTTACCTTTTATTTTTTTCTATTATCTCTTTTTTTTCATAGAGAAGGAGGTGACCGGGGGTGACGGGGATTGGGATGCAGGTATTTAGGTGAGTGTGGATAGGGTATCGTTTTCATGTTTGGGGAAGTGTATTTAAAAAAAAAAATTTGCTTTTAGGTTCGCACTCAAGGCTCCCGTAACAGATACTAAATTTAAGGTTCTTGTGTGGGCAGCCGGCAACTCTATTAAGTAAGTTTTTTTCTTTGGGTTTGAGGCGTGAATACCACTTTTCTTGCAGTTCGATAAGTCGCTGCCATGGTTGATGTTGACGTCTCACCTGTCACTTTAAATGGCACTTGGTTGCCGATTATCTGCTTCAATATTGGCATACCATCTTGATTTCCATACAATAAATTTTCGTTCTCGTTATACTAAAACGTTTTGTTTCCGATTGCTATGTTTTCTCCTTTTAAATTTATTCTGAGGTTCTGGTTCTTTTGTGTTTGTTATTTTCTGTAGTGCGCAAAATGTTTGTTTTGCGTGAGATTTGGCAGTGTTGTTTGCAGGGCTGATTTGTACATATATTGTTTTTAATTTAGATTTAATTTGGGAATGGTATGAGTGGGATCTGTAAAGATGAAGTCTCGCTGGTAGAGTCTTGCCTCTGCAGTTCATTGCTATGTTATAGGCAATTTTTGGTGATTAGCTTTTTAAATTATTTGCGAGGAAGGATCAGGGTCGCCTAAAGTAATTTCCTGATATCATGCTACCTTCCGTCTGACTCCCCGACTTCACTACCGAGCTGACTGAAGTCATAAAATGGTCTAAATCTAAAGAAGGCATCTTCTTCGTGGGAAAGGACACCAATCTACGCCACATGACATGGGGAAGTACCAGAACATAGAAGATCTCGTAGTTCTCGCGTTGGTTGCAACCCAAGTTTTTTAACAATATAAGAAAAGAAGCGTTAGAATTAAATTTACAACTCCAAACGTGATCCAAATTACGTCGAGTTGGAGTTTCTGACAAGACCTCCATACGCTACCGTAGATGGATAACTTTATACCTTGCTATAAGGCACAAAACGATAATAATATCTAGATATTCTCCAACCCCATGGCAGGAAACAAGGGTGGTGTTTTTACCTAAGCCAACGAAAGTCTGCATCACTTACTACGGCAAGGGGATGCAGAAGAACTAGTTTAACATCTTTTTTACTAAAAATTTTGTTATACGTACTTACTATTACCATGCTTTTTATCTCGCTTTGGTTTAAACTGCAAAATATGTCTACATGAGTGCATATCATCAATTTGTAATTAAAAAACTTTTTTGTTTTATTTTCCAAAAGATTTATTTATGCAAGTAATTTAATTTTTGTTTTAATTCGCAAATAATAATATAATTAACCCCACAGTTGCTTTAGTTATACAATTTGAAATTAAATGATTGTGCATGACATCAGTAGATTAACCGGAAGGAAGATTATAAAGAAACCAATCAAAGAAAAATAGATATGCATAATAACTTAGTTACATAACATGGTACAATGACACTTGTTCAAAATATGGGATCCCGAAGTTATTATAACTGCATTTTATAGTTGTTGCTATGACTCAGTGGTTAGTAGTTGGACTACTGAGGAGGAGTTCCGAAGTTGGAATTCCAGAGAACAACTGAATTTTGTTCCACGATCCCCCTTTCGCAGACGTCTGCCCTGTGAGCGGTTCTCAATTAAAAACAACAACAGCTGTCTCATGACAGTTTAATAATTTCGAACGTTTTTAGATATTTGGGAGAGGTTGTAAAGTGATATACTTATCCTTAACTATAACTTAATCAGTTATAATTTTTACAATCTAGTTTATTCTTTTGTTAAATTTCGTTACACACTTTTCACTTTCAGTTTAGTTTCGACGTAACACTGGTAATACCACTGGGAATAATTAGCTGGGGAAAAACTTTTCGGCATTTTGCTTTTAATGATGTAAAGATACGTCTTATTTTTACAAATCCAGCTGTATGTACTTCAGCAATGCGCATTTTTCTCCGACCTTCCAAAACTAATATAGCCTTAAAGTTCTCAGCCGTAATTATGCAAACTTTTGAGTAATTTGACCGGTTTTGAAATACACAGATATACTCTTCGTTGATCATTATATCGTTTTTCACAAAAGAAGATACACTGTCTTCGCACCGTCCCCGTTTAAATGAGATACTGCATCAAACTTAATTTTTGTTTTTTCTTTAAATACTATTACTCCTCATACGGTGAATTGTTATGCTTGTTCTTGACGTAGGTAATCAGCAAACACAATAATAATGTATTTTAAATTATACGTGGAAAAGGCTACCTACAATTGCAGGTAGCACATTTTCTTGAATATGAGATACTGCATCAAACTTAATTTTTGTTTTTTCTTTTAATACCATTACTCCTCATACGGTAAATTGTTATGCTTGTTCTTGACATAGGTAATCAACAAACACAATAATAATGTGTTTTAAATTATACGTGGAAAAGGCTACCTACTATTGCAGGAAGCACATTTTCTTGATATTTTAATTATCACAAAGTGAAAGGAATTGTTGTTAGCGAATAAAAGTACTATTATCTAGATTGTAGAATGATTTCATGGTGCAGGTTTTGGAAAAGAATATAAAAGTATCACAAAAGTCAGCAAGTTTGCACAAAATAAATTTTCTAACTCATTCATTCCACTTTTCGCACTTTCCGTTTTTGTCTGTATGCGTGTGAAGCACACTGATAGGTTTTTCAGGTGTTTTTATTTATTCTATAAGTGTAGATATAAATTTCTTCAACATGGTTCTCAATTTCATTCACGCCTAAAGCTTCACCTACTGCATTTACTACGTCATTAAAACAAAAGAGCTTTCCCATGACAGTTAAATAATTTCGAACGTTTTTCACACATTTGGGAGAGGTTGTTGAGTGATATATTCTTCGTTAGCCATTATATCGTTTTCTTCAAAAGAGGATACACGTTAAAATGAGATACTGCAATAAACTTCATTTTTATTTGCTCTTTTGCTACCATTACTCCTCATACGGTAAATTGTTATGCTTGTTCTTGACGCAGGTAATCAGCAAACACAATAATAATATCTTTTCAATTACACGTGGAAAAGGCTACCTACAATTGCAGGTAGCACAATTTCTTGATAATGAGATACTGCATCAAACTTAATTTTTGTTGTTTGTTTGTTTTTCCTTTATTACCATTACTCCTACTACTAGGTAATCAGCAAACACAATGTCTTTCAAATTGTATGTGGAAAAGGCTACCTACAATTGCAGGTATAACATTTTCTTCATATATTAATTATCACAAAGCGGATCGATAAAGGAATTGTTGTTAGCGAATAAAAGTATTAGTTTCTAGATTGTAGAATGATTTCATGGTGCAGGTTTTGGAAAAGAATATAAGAGTATCACAAAAGTTATCAAGTTTGCACAAAATAAATCTAACTCCTCCATTCCACTTTTGGCATTAGTTTCCGATACACTTTTGGCAAATTCTACAATCTACGTCTACTTCTCGGTCTTTCCCAGTTTGTAGATTTCGCATTGTACAAAACATTGTTTATACTACATACCTTTTCTTAGACGAGGATTGAGCAGGAATATATATCAGGAAAGTTTTCTAAGAAAAATAAGTTTGAGTAAAGGATTATGTAAAGGCAGGAACATAAATAGGAATTGAAAGTTTCTAACAAAAAGTGAGTTTATGACCATAGCCGAACCTCTTATCAGCATCAGTGCGGATTCACAGTTAGAATGAATTCAACATGACACTAGAAGTATACACAGACTAATTCTAGCAAAAATGCAGACAAAATTTTCCGTTACATTTCGTGAAAATACACCTCTACAAGGAAATATAAATCTTGCAGGAAATATATAAATTATGCAAAAGTATACCATCGCAGACTGGAATACATGAGTTTGACAATGTAGCTCTGAAGATAAATTTGCTAAAAAAAATTGTGGACAATTTTATAAAGATACTAGTTGACCCGGCGAACTTCGTCCCGCCTAAAATTGATTAAATTCACATTTCCTATCCGAGTAGCGGTTTTTGTAAAAGAAAGTTTATGCTATGAATATTCCACTTTTAATCTCTTGTACGCTGATATGCTAAAAATTGCTTGCACCATTAACACAATAAATTTTACTTTTCTATGGTCTTATAGGCTACATGAAAAGAGTAAGAATGCTTTTGTGGATAAACTAAGCTCTATTTTGAGTTGTGATAAGTCTAAAAATCTGTTCCGTTTAGGCGAAATAAACATACATACATATTCTATCTGAATCTCCGGTAGTATTAAGTTATTTATCCGTCCTGTCAGCGAATGGGTTAGGGTCATGTTTCAAAGAACCAACTATAATGGCTCACACTACGCAAACATGTATTGACCATATTTTTGGAAGACTTGACCTTAATTCTAAATTACTGCTCTTTAGTTCTATAACTGACTACAGTATTGTATGACAGGCCTAATCGTTCTGTGTGACGAAACAAAGGTATCTTCTAAATATGTACCTTTTTATAAAGTGCAATTATTTAATTATGAACGCCTTAATTCCTGTCTACTTCAAGAATATTGGACGTGTACAGTGAAAATGATCCCTCTAAATCTTTTAGCAATTTTTGTCGTACCTTAAAGGGCCATGTTGAATCATATTCACTTAATTTTTTTTTTTTGCGCCCCCAGGGGGGCACTTTATTAGGCTTAATACAAGCCAAGAACCTACACAAACTAAACTTACAAACTAGAGCCTTATAAACTAAAACTTTAAAACTATGACTTAGAGCTAAGGATAATGGTTGAGGAGATAAGGTATGAGGCTGGGAGTGCTGCGATTGAAATCGAAACAAAGAAAACGAAATGACAAAAGTAAGTTCTCCTTCGCTATCACTTGTGCTTGCTTCTACCGTTAAGCATTCATAGATTAAAAACAACACAATTTTCAATTAAATGTTTGCCTTTTGTGTCTACGGTATTATCTTTCGATTCCCTAGTAAAATTATGAGATCCGTCCGCTCCTCTGCACATAATCGGTGAAACTTGTTCGTTCCCTACGCGTGCATTAAAATCCCCGTCGAGAAGGGTGTTACTGCATCCCGTACTTAGCATATAGACCAGGAGTTCATCGTAATCCTAGTTCCAGTTGCAGAAATTTACATACGTTGGCACAATGTCAATGTGCCTCCCTCCAATTTCTATCTCCACCACGTTTCTCCCTTTCAACAAAATGAAAGAAATCCAAGTAATTACATTTATTACTTAAACCAGTCACATTATAAGATAAGATACTAAATTTAAGGTTCTTGTGTGGACAGACGGCAGTACTATTAAGAAAGTTTTCTTCTTTGAGTTTGAGGTGTGAATACCACTTTTCTTGCAGTTCGATAAGTCGCTGTCATGGTTGATGTTGACGTCTCACCTGTCACTTTAAATGGCGTTTGATTGCCCATTATCTGCTTCAATTGGTGTTTTTCTTTTTTAGTTCAGAGCAGAGCCTGAGTTGTCAAACAAAATTTCGTGTTTCTTTTTTAGCTCAGACACATCAGAGCTCTGAATTCGTTTTTCTTTTTACGTTCAGAGCGCACTCTATGAGCTCAGAATAAATTGACCGAGCATTCAGAGCAAAAAGCTGAGCACGGCGATTTTTTTTATGTGACAGGAGGGAAAACTAACAAAACAAAATGCAAAACAATTAAAATGCCGGACGAGGTTTGTTGTTCTGGCGTAGAATGTAATATACTATAAGAAATAACTAACAATAAATATTCTGCTTATGTGTAAACTTTATTTTAGGGTTTAAATAGAGCAAAGGTATGATCCTGAAATGAAGCGTTCAACTGTGTTTCAAAAACAAATCAGAGCGCTCTGAGCACGTTCGGTTCAGAGCACGCTCGATGTGCTCGAGCTCTGTTCAGAGCTCTACTCTGAACTAAAAAAGAAAAACGCCTAATATTGGCATACCATCTTGATTTCCATACACTATATCTTCGTTCTCGTTATACTAAAACGTTTTGTTTCCGATTGCTATGTTTTCTCCTTTTAAATTTATTCTGAGGTTCGGGTTTTTTTGTGATTGATTATTTTCTGTAGTGCGCAAAATGTTTGTTTTGCGTGAGATTTGGCAGTGTTGTTTGTAGGGCTGATTTGTATCTTGTTTATAATTTAGATTTAATTTGGGAATGGTATGAGTGGGATTTGCAAAGATGAAGTCTCGCTGGTAGAGTCTTGCCTGTGCGGTTCATTGCTACGCTATAGGCAGTCTTTGGTGATTAGCTTTTTAAATCTTTTGCGAGGAAGGATCGGGGCCGGCTAAAGTAATTTCCTGGTATCATGCTACCTTCCGTCTGACTCCCCGACAGAGTTGACTGAAGTCAAAAAATGGTCTCACTCTAAAGAACGCAGCTTCTTCGTGGGAAAGGATACCAATCTACGCCACATGGCATAGGGAAGAACGAGAACATAGAAGATCTCGTAATTCTGCACGTTGGTTGCAACCCAATTATTTTTACAATATAAGAAAAGGAGCGTTAAACATCACCTTTACAACTCTAAACGTGATCCACCTTACGTCGAATTGGAGAGTTTCTAACGAGACCTCCATATCCTACCGTAGATGGATAACTTTATACCTTGCTATAAGACACAAAACCAAGATAATATCTAGATATCCGCCAACCCCATGCAAGAAACAATTGTGGTGTTTTTAAATAAGCCAACGAAAGTCTGCATCACTTACTACGGCAAGGGGATGCAGAAGAACTAGTTTAACATTTTTCTTACTAAAAACTTTGGAAAGGATTTGTGAACACATCAGATCAAACCCACCCATCTTCTCTCTGAGCATGAGCCAGTATGCTTACACCAAAAGCAAGTTCATAGGAACAGTTCTCGTGAACGTTGTTCACACATTTGATGATGTCCTCCAGTCTCAAAAAACAAAGTAAACAAAATTTTTCTTGGGCTACCATTCCCGTTCAGTATTTTTGCACACATGTTACGCAACTGCGTGAATGACTTTGCCAAGAACATGAGTAAAGAAACTGATGAAAAAAAGAAAAATTTTCGAATCAAACCCTATCCTCTGTTGCACGGACAAACGAAGGGCGCTGAATAGTTCAAATATTCTTTTCCACGTTACCCAATGAGATAGAATACTAAACGCGTTTGTTTTTCGAGGTGTCCCCTGTAGGCATAGTCCTCGCTCTTTAGTAAGAACTAAAGAAATAATAATATTTATAAAATAAAAAGTAGATATCAATTAATTAAAAAATAATGAATAACTAGAAAAACTTAACAAACAGTGTGAAAAAAAAGAAAATATAACAAAAATTCGCAAAAAAAATCTTAACAAAACAAAGAAAGGATTAATATAGGTACACATATGAATGTACGTATAATAAAGTGAAGTTTTCAATTCCTTACACTTTTAACTCCACAGAGATCATTATTGGTTTTCTTAAACGAAAATTTGATTAGACCAATTGAAATGAATTTGCAAATGGAGTGTCTGCGCTCATCACCGTCACAATTCATACTCGCGGAAGCAGTCATTTTTAGTTCGGATTTCAGCAAAGCTTCAACCAAGTGTTCTTCGTGTCGTGTTTTTACAAACTGGCTTTCAAAAAGTGTTTGCATACTTTTCACATAAGCTTCAAATTCCAAGGAAGGAACTGTTAACTTTCCAAATTCGGATGATGTGTCATAGGTGTTATAAGCTCGCAATTTTATTAACAGAGATTGTTCTCGGAATTTGTCTGTTTTATTTATCATGAACAGAGTGCAGTTTTGACAATTAAGTTTCTTATGCAATTTGAAAGCCGCAAACCCAGCATAAAATGTAAGTAATATAGCAAGTAAAGTTTGTAGTAACACACCAAAGCAATATGACTTTTTCATTGGTGGTTGGACAGTATTGCCCGTTTCATTTTCGTTGTGGTTAATATTTAATACGCTGGATGCACTAGATCTGTCTGAAATGACTACTAAAGGAAGCTTTGTGTCTCTGATGTTATCCATGATCTTAAAACAAGACACATCAATAGATACATTAGAGCAACTGCACACTGATATAGATGACATTGGAAGGACATTTTTAGTTAGCAATTGCGATGTGCTTCTATCTTTACATCTTTGCTATGAAAATGGGTTTCACAAATAAAAAATTGTTATTTCAATGTACTACATTGAGCATGCTTTACCCAAACATCCCTTCTATGATTTTTAGGGACTCGAAAAAAAGACAAGAAAAATGTTTTGGGCCACTAGGGGCGCCACCATCGATTTCCTCAAGTGATAGTACTATTAGTTTCATATAGAATGGTAGTACTAATATAGTTGCTTCTGCAGAGGTAATTGCGGTCTCCTTCTTTTTTTACTGCGAGAAGAATTGAGCTCTATATGTTGTTTAGCGTTTATACAGGAAATATGTTTTTGGACTGCGGTGGGTGAGTTTGAATCATACATATTTCATTCTATTTAGTTTTTATGACAATATAAGAAGAGAAACGTTAGAATTAAATTTAGAACTCCAAACGTGATCCACCTTACGTCGAATTGGAGCGTCTCTAACGAGACCTCCATACCCTACCGTAGATGGATAACTTTATATCTTGCTATAAGACACAGAACGAAAATAATAGCTTGGTATTCGCCAACAGCATCGCAGAAAACAAGGGTGGTGTTTTTACCTAGACCAACGAAAGTCTGCATCACATAGTACGGCAAAGGAATGCAGAAGAATTACTTTAACATCTTTTTACTAAAAATTTTGGAAAGAATTTATGAATACGTCAAAAAAAACCACCCGTCTTCCGTCTGAGCATTTACCAGTATGCTTACACCAAAAGCAAGTTCATAGAAGCAGCTCTCGTGGACGTTGTTCACACATTAATTACTCTTTGTTTACTCTTGTTGTTTTTTTGGTGTGTAGTGTAATGGATTTATCGTTTTAGTAGTATAAAATTTACAATTGAGTAATTGGTTGTTATAGTTATGGTTAGAAGGACGCGCACCTGAAGGTACTTTCACGGGGGCCAGTTGGTTCATTGTGTTTCCCTGTTAAGTAGTGGTACCATAACTGAAAATCGGTTGTTAGTTTAGTTGTAAATATATTATTTGAGAGTAACTTAATTCATTTATATTTTTTGAAAAATATTTTTTCTGCGAGAAAATATGCGTGTGGGTGTGTGTGTTTTTTATGAATGGAAACGGCACGATCGGTAGTACCATATTCCTCATCGAACGTATGCAGTAAGAGTGAGTACGCCTGACTGCTGGAAGTTTTATTTGTGTTTGACTGTTTTCTGTACTGTGCAGAATGTGTTGTTCTTCGCGAGATATGGTTACTGGCACTATTCTTTGTAGGGTTGATTTGTAAGTTCAATTGTTTTTGATTTAGTTTCGTATATGGGGAATGGTATGAGTGGTATCTGTAAAGACGAAGTTTCAATGGTAGTGTCTTTTCTGGTCGATTCATTAGTAGGTTATAAGCAGTTTTTGGTGATTAGTTTTTTAAATTCTATTCAAGGTCGGCAGAAGGAATTTGCTGATATCATGCTACCCTCCCTCTGATTTCCCGACGTCACTACCGAGCCCAGAGTTGATTGAAGTCATGAAATGGTCTAAATCGTAAGAAAACAGCGTCTTCTTGGGAAAGGACACCAAAGTACACACATTTGATGATGTACTCCAGTATAAACAAGCGGTTTTTTCGGCTTCCCGGACCTCATCTTACGAAGTACTCTGATTCGTCTTTGCCTGTCTTCTTGTCTCTTCCATTCTTGTCTTCTTCTTTATTTGGCTATAGGAAAAAATTTGATTAATGGACACACAAAGACACACATAGGAAGACAACAAGAGTGAGTAGTACTTATATAGTTGCTTTCACAGAGGTAATTGCGGTCTCCTTCTTTTCTTACTTCGAGAAGAATTGAGCTCTATATGTTGTTTAGCGTGTATACAGGAAATATATTTTTGGATTGCGGTGGGTGAGTGTGAGTCATACATATTTCATTCTATTAAGTTTTTATAACAACAAAAGAAGAGAAGAGGCTACCTTCCGTCTGAATCCCCGACAACACTACCGAGCCCAGAGTTGACTAAAGTCACAAATTGGTCTAAATCTAAATAAGGCAGCTACTTCGTGGAAAAGGACACCAATGTATGCCACATGGCATGGGGAAGTACCAAAACATAGAAGATCTCATAGTTCTAAACGTTGGTTGTAACCAAAGTCTTTTTAACAATATAAGAAGAGAAGTGTTAGAGTCACCTTTACAACTCCAAACGTGAGTCACTTTCCGTCGACTTGGAGAGTTTCTAACTAGACCTTCATACCCTACCGTAGATCGATAACTTTACACCTTCCTATAATACAAACAAAATAATAGATACATATTCGCTAACACCATGGCAGGAAACAAGGCTGTTGTTTTTACCTAAACCATCGAAAGTCAGCATCACATAGTACGGCAAAGGGATGCAGAAGGATTAGTTTAACATTTTTCTTACTAAAAGCTTTGGAAAGTATTTGGGAACACATCAGATCAAACGCACCCATCTTCCCTCTGAGCATGAACGAGTATGCTTACACCAAAAGCAAGTTCATAGAAACAGCTCTCGTGGACGTTGTTCCCACATTTGATTATGTCCTTCTGCATAAACAAGCGGTTTTTGGCGACTTCCCGGACATCATCTTACGAAGTACTCAGATTCATCTTTTGCCTCACTGTCTTCTCACCTCTGCCATTCTTGTCTTCTTCTTTATTTGGCTATAGGGAAGAATTTGATTAATGGACAGACAAAGGCATACATAGGAAGACAACAAAAGTGAGTAGTACTAGTGTAGTTGCTTTTACAGAGGTAATTTCGGTCTCCTTCTTTCCTTACTGAGAGAAGAATTGAGCTCTATATGTTGTTTAGCGTTTATAGAGGAAATATATATTTAAATTGGGGTGGGTGAGTGTGAGTCATACATATTTCATTCTATTAAGTTTTTATAACAACAAAAGAAGAGAAGCGTTAGAATTACCTTTACAGCTCCAAGTGTGGTCCACCTTACGTCGAATTGGAGAGTTTCTAACGAGACCTAAATACCCTAAACTAGATGGATAGCTTGATACGGAATTTGGAACGCGACTCCCATACCCTACCGTAGATGGATAACTTTATATCTTGCTATAAGACACAGAACGAAAGTAATAGCTAGGTATTCGCCAATCCCATAGCAGGAAACAAGGGTGGTGTTTTTACCTAAACCAACGAAAGTCTGCATCACTTAGTACGGCAAACGGATGCAAAGGAATTAGCTTAACATCTTTTACTAAAACTTTTGGAAAGAATTTGTGAACACTTCAAATCTAATCCACCCATCTTCTCTCTGAGCATGAACCTGTATGCTTACACCAAAAGCAAGCTCATAGAAACAGCTCTCATGGACATTGTTCACTCATTAATTACTCTTTGTTTACTCTTGTTGTTTTTTTGGTGTGTAGTGTAATCGATTTATCGTTTTAGTAGATTAAAATTTATTGTTGAGTAATTGGTTGTTAGTTTAGTTGTAAATATGTTATTTGAGAGGAATTTGATTTACTAGTATGTTTTTTAAATATTTTGGCTGCGAGAAAATATGCGTGTTGGTGTGTTTGTTTTTTATGAATGGAAACGGCACGACCGGTAGTACCATATTCCTCATAGAACTTGTGCAGTAAGAGTGAGTACGCCTGACTGTTGGAAGTTTTATTTGTGTTTGACTATTTTCTGTTGTCTGCAGAATGTGTTGTTCTTCGCGAGATTTGGTTACTGGCACTATTCTTTGTAGGGTTGATTTGTAAGTTCAATTGTTTTTGATTTAGATTTAGTTTCGTATATGGGGAATGGTATGAGTGGTATCTGTCAAGACGAAGTTTCAATGGTAGTGTCTTTTCTAGTCGATTCATTACTAGGCTATAAGCAGTTTTTGGTGGTAAGGTTTTTAAATTCTGGGCAAGGTCGGCAGAAGTAATTTCCTGATATCATGCTACTTTCAGTCTGACTCCCCGACAACACTGCCGAGCCCAGAGTTGACTGAAGTCATAAAATGGTCTATATTTAAAGAAGGCAGCTTCTACGTGGAAAAGGACACCAATCTATGCCACATGGCATGGGGAAGGACCGAAATATAGAAGATCTCATATTTCTAAACGTTGGTTGTAACACAAGTTTTATTAACAATATAAGAAGACAAGTGTTAGATATCAGCTTTACAACTCCAAACGTGATCCACCTTACGATGAATTGAAGAGTTTCTAATGAGACCTCCATAGCCTACCATAGATGGATAACTTTATACGGAGTTGCTAACGAGACCTCCATACCTTACAGTAGATGGATAAATTTATATCTTGATATAAGACACAAAACGAAAATAATATCCAAATATTCGCCAACAACATGGCAGGAAACAAGGTGGTGTTTTTACCTAAACCAACGAAAGTCTGCATCACTTAGTACGGCAAAGTAATGCACAATAACTAGTTAAACTCTTTTTTACTAAAAATTTTGGAAAGTATTTGTGAACACATCAGATCAAACCCACCCATCTTCTCTCTGAGCATGAACCAGCATGCTTACACCAAAAACAAGTTCATATAAACAGCTCTCATGGACGTTGTTCACACATTTGATGATGTCCTTCAGTATAAACAAGCGGATTTTGGCGACTTCCCGAACTTCATCTTACGAAGTACTCAGATTAATCTTTCGAGTCACTGTTTTCTCGCCTCTGCCATTCTTGTCATCTTCTTTATTGGCTATAGGGAAGAATTTGATTAATGTACAGACAAAACCGCACATAATAAGAGCGAGTAGTAATAATATATTTGCTTTTACAGAGGTAATTGCGGTCTCCTTATTTCCTCACTGCGAGAAGAATTGAGCACTATATGTTGTTTAGCGTTTATTGAGGAAATATGTTTTTGGATTGCGGTGAGTGAGTTTGGATTATATATATTTCATTTCTATTAATTACTCTTTATTTACTATTGTTGTTTTGGTGGTGTGTAGTGTAATGGATTTATCGTTTTAGTAGTTTAAAATGTATAATTGAATAATTGGTTGTTAGTTTAGTTGTAAATATATTATTTGAGAGTAATTTAATTTATTTATATTTTTTTAGAAATATTTTGGCTGCGAGAAAATATGCGTGCGCGTGTGTGTGTTTCTTATTAATGGAAACGGCATACGTGGTATTACCATATCCTTCGTCGTACGTGTGCAGTAAGAGTGAGTACGCCTGACTGCTGGAAGTTTTATTTGGGGTTGACTATTTTCTGTACTGTGCAGAATGTGTTGTTCTTCGCGAGATTTGGTGACTGGTACTATTCTTTGTAGGGTTGATTTGTAAGTTCAATTGTTTTTGATTTAGATTTAGTTTCGTATATGGGGAATGGTATGAGTGGTATCTGTCAAGACGAAGTTTCAATGGTAGTGTCTTTCCCGGTCGATTCATTACTAGGCTATAAGCAGTTTTTGGTGATTAGTTTTTTAAATTCTATTCAAGGTCGGCAGAAGGAATTTGCTGATATCATGCTACCCTGCCTCTGATTTCCCGACGTCACTACCGAGCCCAGAGTTGATTGAAGTCATGAAATGGTCTAAATCGTAAGAAAACAGCGTCTTCTTGGGAAAGGACACCAAAGTACACACATTTGATGATGTACTCCAGTATAAACAAGCGGTTTTTTCGGCTTCCCGGACCTCATCTTACGAAGTACTCTGATTCGTCTTTGCCTGTCTTCTCGTCTCTGCCATTCTTGTCTTCTTCTTTATTTGGCTATAGGAAAAAATTTGATTAACGGACACACAAAGACACACATAGGAAGACAACAAGAGTGAGTAGTGCTTATATAGTTGCCTTCACAGAGGTAATTGCGGTCTCCTTCTTTTCTTACTTCGAGAAGAATTGAGCTCTATATGTTGTTTAGCGTGTATACAGGAAATATATTTTTGGATTGCGGTGGGTGGGTTTGAATTGTACATATGTATTTCATTCTATTAATAACTCTTTGTTTACTATTGTTTGTTTTGGTTTTGTATAGTGTAATGGATTTATCGTTTTAGTAGTTTGAAAGGGAGAATGTTTAAAATTTATAATTGAGTAATTGGTTGTTAGTTTAGTTGTAAATATATTATTTGAGAGTAATTTAATTTATTCATATTTTTTTATAAATATTTTGGCTGCGAGTTAACTGTTTTGATGGTGTCTTTAGACTGAATCTTTATTTTCTTCCAAAAAGTGATACAATCTTTACAATTATTTCTACTTACATACTAATAGCTCAGCACAAAAGGTTCATGAGTTCGATTGCGAAATGTGGAAAAATGGAAACATAATCAAATTGCGAAATTAATAGTTGGGTCGCAAAGCAATGAACTCGATTTTGCTGATTGCATGAATAAAAGCCAATGAACCTTTTGTGCTGATGTAGGGAATGTACGGACGTAACTCCTCCCCCACTAGCTTGAGATACTCCTGGATCTCATTAAACATTTTGTTTATTTCTTAGTCAATACAAAATAAAAAAATATAGAAATATACTTTTACTTATGTCTTACAATTATATCATTATTTCAAAATGTTATATAGCTATACATCGGTACATATGTATACAAATTTATTTTATTTCAGTATATATCTATATGCATATATATGTATATATAATTTTTGTTGCTTATGTTCTTCTCTAATCCATACCTTTTCTTAATCTTTTCAATAGAGCTTATATCTTTATTGTCATTTACATTTTCTCTTTTCTTAGCCTCTCTTATGTTAGTGTTTAATTGTACTCTTAGCTTTATTTGTTTTTGGCGGATTATTATTAACAATGCAATAATGGCGATTAGTATCAAAACTGTTATGCTTACAAAACTGTAGTTAAGGTGTTTGTGGAACTTTAACTCGTCGATGGCTTTAATATTAGACTCCTGGTTCAAAACAATGTCGTCGAAAGTTAGTATTTTTTTGGTTTGGAAAGTTTCATTTGTATTGGGGACGATAAAACTGTCCTTATATTCGGAGACCGTGTTGGAAAATAGAACGTTATTAATAGACATGCTACAATTGTTGAAAGGGAATAAATAATTTCCATTTAATGTAAAATTTCTTTTGTCACAAGTACTGTAAAATAGTTTGCTTCTAACGTTTTTTGCAATTAATGTCGTTCTATCGATTTCTATCATCTGTTCCAAAGTACTTTTCTTTAACAAATAGTTACCTTCAAAGATACAATTTTTGCTCCTTTTTAATTCTTTTAGAGATTTGTTTTCCTCGAATCTGTAGAATACTTGTTCTATTTCGACTACAAGCTCAAGGTCAGAAACTATCTCAATACTTTTCTCATTCGGCATTGGTATTAAAAGTTTCTTATTAGCATAGATATCTACCGGTAATTTAATCGCAAAAATTATTCTACTGCTATCAAAAGTAGCAACACCTGTCCGAATATTTAAGAGTTTCTTGAAATCTATATTGTAATGAACTATTTCCTCATTGGTTAATAAGTTAGGATGCAAAAGTCCTATTCTTGCTGAAGCTATATTTTATTGTATGTGTTCAACTTTTTCCTTAAGAGCCCTAAGTTTAAACATTTGTTCAACAAAAAAGGTTTCCGCATGAAGTTTTGTGGCAAGGCCTTCAAGTTGGTTAAACCTTCTTAATATCCTTTCCCTATCTGTTTCAATTGTCTGCTTTAATTTGGAAATACTTTCGTTATAATTCGTGTTTATTCTGACCTGCTGGCTTACCGTTTTAATTATTTCATGATTATTTCCATCTACAACCGAAAAATGTCTTTCTATATCTTGCCTATCGTCATCATCGAGTGTTCCGAAGAACCATTTGAAAGCTTTACCCACAAGATTAACGAGAGCTCTCCTATACCTATATGGAATGATGGTCAGAACCTTACTTTTGATATTTACAGTTTCTTCTGTCAATAGATCCTTTCGTTCCTTGTCGATATCAATGTGGCTAATGAGTGTGTTGAATTTGTTGAGGTTATCTAATATTTCGTTAGGGTCTATTATATGTAAAATCATGTCGCACTTATGAGCTATTTCTTCTTTACCTAAGTTTATTTCCGAATATCCTAGATGTGAATCGATTTTTTCAATTCGCAGTGTTTGGAGCGATGTGGGGATTAGGACCAGTAACAATAAATGGAGCAACATCACCTGTAAATTTAAGAGCGCGTTTAATGTTATTTAAAGAGTATTTCCTAAACTTTGGCTGTTCTTTATGCCTAACGCTTATATAATTTTTAATAAATCCCCTCGAGTGGTGTTGCCTTAATAGTGGAGTGGAAGGAGCAATTGTTAAGCTCGACAGCTTTTGCCATTTGTTCCCTAATTGGTATTTTGTGTTCTAAATTAAGAATTCTTATTCGCTCTGTTAAGGTATTATTTAGTCGTTCTACATCAGCATTGCCAGTATGACTGTTCGGCTTCACAAAGTGATCTTCTATTCCATTTTCTCTAAAGAAATTCTTTACGTTAATGTTGTTGAATTCATTGTCATAGATAACCTTCTTCATTTTTTCCTTAGTCGAAATATATTGGCGAATTTTTTCTATTAAAGTCTTACTGTTTCTGTTCTCGAGATAAAAGCTAACTGCGTGTTTTGAAAACTTATCGATAAAGTTTATAAATGAATGTTTAGAATTTACATATGTATCTATGTGAATCGTTTGGTTTATATCGGTTGGGGTTTCGGTCAATTGAAATTTCTTTTTAATAGGGTTCCTATCATATTTAGCTGCAGTGCAAAGATCGCAATTGTTAACAACTTTATTTATTAAAGCTCTTAGGTTCGGAAAGAAAACTTTGTGTTTCATTCCTTCGTAATTGGCTATTATGCCAGAATTACCGGATTCCACTTTGTGATATAGGGAAATTTGTCTGAGTGCTTCGTCTTCGTTAGGAAGATCTCTAGCAAAATGTTTATATTTAACGAACTTAATATTGCAATTAGCAGGGAATAATTCAATCAGCTGTAGTTGCACTTGGTTGTACATAATATCGTTCAATTCTGAATACAATCCAACTTTTCCTTTACTGACATGTCTTCGGACGATGTCAGAAATATTGCTTGGTATATCATTCGATTCTATGAAAATTCTTTTATTGCTGAATATATTTTCGATTTCCGTTTCCTTTCTTTCACATAGTATAAATTGGGTTTTGAAACGATTGACTACTGTATCTAATATCGGGATATGATTACTAGTGTTTGGCTCCATTAGGTTGATTTCATTGGTGCTTGTATTAATTCTACTAAGAAAATCCGCTAGTGTATTCTCTTTGCCCTTAACGTAATCGATCGTTGCTTCATATTCCCCTAGTTGTACAAGCCAACGTTGAAGCCGCGGACTCAAATCTTTTCCTAAATTTTTTGTGTGTAGCCATTTTATTGGTTCGTTATCGGTACACAAATCGAATTCTTTCCCAAAAAGGTAGGGTCTAAAATATTTCACTCCCCAAACGATTGCTAGCAGTTCCTTTTCGATTGTGGAATAGTGTTTTTCGTGGTCATTGAAACCGGATGCCTATCTTGTACTAACGCAGCTCCTAATGCATAATTGCTTGCGTCAGTTACCAATTTGAAGCGTTTTTTGAAATCAGATTTTAAGATAGGATAATCGGTAATAATTTCCTTTAGTTTTTCGAATGCAGAAACATAGTTAGGGTCGTTGAGGTTAATTTTTGAATTCTTTACCATAGGGTATGCGACTTTGGCGTAATCCCTGATGAATTTTCTATAGTAACCTGTTAATCCAAGGAAAGATTTAATTTGCTTTTGAGTTCTTGGAAGTTTAAGGTTCCGAACAACAGTGACTTTAGGTAGAAAGTTGCATTTGCCAATCTGAATTTTAAGACCTGCTCTTTTGAGGTTTCAAAAATTTTTCGAGGGTTGACTAAGTGCTCCTGGAGTGAGGTGCTAAAAATCAAGATGTCGTCTAAGTATACGACACAAATTTTATTTATGAAGTCTCTGAGGATTGAATTCATCAATCTTTGAAATGTTGAATGAGCATTTTGTAAGCCAAATGGCATTCTCACATATTCAAAGTGACCGAAAGGTGTTGAAAATGCTGTCTTTTTCCTATTCTCAGGTTTAACCAAAATTTGGTGGAAACCTTTAGCCAAATCGAGTGTAGTAAAATAATGCGACTTCCCTAATTTATCCAATATCGTGTCGATATTGGGTATTGGGAATTTGTCGCTCACCGTGACCTCATTTAATTTTCTATAATCGATGACAATTCTCCATTTTTGTTTCCCGTTGTTATCTATTTTCTTTGGTACGACCCAAAGCGGACTATTATATGGCGAATTACTTTCTACAATGATTCCCTGTTCTAGCATTTCATTTATTTGACGCTGAATTTCTTCTTCAAGAACCTTTGGGTACCGATAAATTTTTGAATATACCGGATTGTTAGTTGTTGTTACAATTTCATGAGTAATCTCATGAGTGAACGTTAAGTCATCCCCTTCCATACAAAATAGATCTTTGTATTCTTTAAGTAATTTGTTAACTCCGAAGATTTCTTCTTGGTTAAGTTCTCCAAGATTTACGTGATCTAGTAATTGATCTGCAGGTTCTAACGAATAAATGGTATTTGGGTCAATGGGGCAAATATTGTTATCGAATTCAATTCTTTCCGTATTAATCTCTATATATTTCCGCCACAAGTTAACATTAATTCGGAAAGGAATAAGAACATTAAGTCCTAGAATTGCGTCGTAATCCCTACCATATAAATTAAAAATATTCCAGGTTATAGTTCCTGGAGTTCTAAATTCCAAGGGAACAGGGGTGATAACCTTTGCAGTTACCACACTACGACCATTTAAGGTAGAATAGTATTCTGGTTCGCTTAATGTTACTTCCTTATAATTACCTAAAATATTTGGTTTTACTATACTGGTTGTTGGTCCAGTGTCAATTAAACAGCTTATATTCTGATATCCTATTGTTAAGGTGACTATCGGTAGGTTCTGTTTTGAGGCCGAACTTGAAAATTTACATTGACTTCATTAGGATTGTTTGGATTTTGGAATGAATGTCCAGGCCTTTGGTTTGAATGATTATAATTACGGCTCGAAAGTCCCTGGTTTGAGTTAGGTGAAAATTTGGTTCTGGACTTATTGTGCTGAAGTTTATTTTGCCGTAGATTTCTTTGCTCATCACTACCACTATGGTTACTACTATTAGCCGATCGATTTGAGTTAAAGTTCATATTTCTATTGTAAATTTTTTTATGACTTAAATCTATTGTTCGTTCATCATCTAATAATTTTAGTTTGGAATATTTATTATATATGACTACTATACTATTACTTAGATCTATGTGGATCCTGACACTACCGTCTATTTTTTCTAACAATATTTCTTTTAAATCATTTTCTACTCTGTCTGGTTTGTATACTTCTGGTTTATCTTCATCAAAATCATAAATCTCATTAAGTTCAAAATTAGCATTCTTAAAAGCATCGAATAATTCTGTACTGACCTTGACATATCTGCAGTGGTTGAAGATATCGGAGTATGATTTTGTTGGCCGGAAGTGTTGCTTCAGTCTGTTCTTCACGGTTTGCCAGTTGACGTTGTCTCCTAGTTTCTCTCCCTGGATCTTTTCGGTAAAGACGATCCCCATTGCGTATTAATGTAGCTGCTGGTTAGTACCACAAAGTATTGCTGTTGATTCTACCGATTTGAAAAATGCGTTTAATCCATAATTTCCTATTCCATCAAAAGGTTTTAGCTGACGGAACTGTTGGAGGATCTTATCACGGCTTAACGAAAATCCATTATTATTTTGAATAATGTCCTGTTGCTGTTGTGGTCGCTCTTGTTGTGGTTGTTCTTGTTGTGGTTGTTCTTGTTGTGGTTGTTCTTGTTGTGGTTGTTCTTGTTGTGATTGTTCTTGTTGCGGTTGTTCTTGTTGTGGTAGTTCTTGTTGTGATTGTTGCTGCATTCGTTCTATATGGTCCTCCTGGAGCTGGAGAATACGTTGTAAGACCTCGATTTTTTCCTTTAATTCCTCAATGTTAGCCATTTCATAAAATAAATTATTATCACTCACTTTTACCGTTTATATCAAATAAAATACTTTTTATGGATCACTTAGTTCACCATATGCCGAATAACCGTTTTTTTTTTTTAATTTTTTTTTTGTTTAATAATACACTTATTCACTTTTTGGGTTTTTGTCAATTTTCAATTCATTTTTTTTTTTATTCGCACAATATGTATGTGTTTATTTTTATTTCTTTTTGCGGCTATAATTCTTAAGAATACACCGTCAATTTATCGTTATTATCTTCGGATAATTACAATTGTAGGGTTTACCGACTGCGCCAGTTAACTGTCTTGATGGTGTCTTTAGACTGAAACTTTATTTTCTTCCAAAAAGTAATACAATCTTTACAATTATTTCTACTTACATACTAATAGCTCAGCACAAAAGGTTCATGAGTTCGATTGCGAAATTTGGAAAAATGGAAACATAATCAAATTGCGAAATTAATAATTAGGTCGCAAAGCAATGAACTCGATTTTGCTGATTGCATGAATAAAAGCCAATGAACCTTTTGTGCTGATGTAGGGAAAGTTGGAGTTCCATCAATAAATTTGTCGAGGTTAATGTACGGACGTAACTTGCGCGTGTGTGTGTTTCTTATGTATTGTGACGGCACGCGTGGTATTACCATATCCTTCATCATGCGTGTGCAGTAAGACTGAGTACGCCTGACTACTGGAAGTTTTTTTGTGTTTGATTATTTTCTGTAGTGTTCAAAATGTGTTGTTTTGCGAGAGATTTGGAAATGTGGTTTGTTGGGCTGATGTGTTTATTGTTTTTAATTTAGATTACATTTTGTAGATTGGGGATGGTATGAGTGGGATCTGTAAAGATGAAATTTCGTGACTAGCTTTTTAGATACTTTGCGAGGAATTATCAGGGCTGGCTAAAGTAATTTCCTGGTATCGTGCTACCTTCTGTCTGAATCCCCGACAGAGTTGACTGAAGTCATGAAACGGTCTAAATCAAAAGAAGGCAGCTTCTTCGTGGAAAAGGACACCAATCTACGTCACATGGTATGGAGAAGTACCAAAACAAAGAAGATCTCATAGTTCTAAACGTTGGTTGTAACAAAAGCTTTTTAACAATATAAGAAGAGAAGTGTTAGAGTCACCTTTACAACTCCAAACGTGATCCACTTTCCGTCGACTTGGAGAGTTTCTAACTAGACCTCCATACCCTACCGTAGATCGATAACTTTACACCTTCCTACAATACAAACGAAAATAATAGATACATATTCGCTAACACATGGCAGGAAACAAGGCTGTTGTTTTTACCTAAACCATCGAAAGTCAGCATCACATAGTACGGCAAAGGGATGCAGAAGGATTAGTTTAACATTTTTCTTACTAAAAGCTTTGGAAAGTATTTGGGAACACATCAGATCAAACGCACCCATCTTCCCTCTGAGCATGAACGAGTATGCTTACACCAAAAGCAAGTTCATAGAAACAGCTCTCGTGGACGTTGTCTTTTGCCTCACTGTCTTCTCGCCTCTGCCATTCTTGTCTTCTTCTTTATTTGGCTACAGGGAAGAATTTGATTAATGGACAGACAAAGGCATACATAGGAAGACAACAAAAGTGAGCAGTACTAGTGTAGTTGCTTTTACAGAGGTAATTTCGGTCTCCTTCTTTCCTTACTGCGAGAAGAATTGAGCTCTATATGTTGTTTAGCGTTTATAGAGGAAATATATTTTTAGATTGCGGTGGGTGAGTTTGAGTCATACATATTTCATTCTATTAAGTTTTTATAACAATATAAGAAGAGAAGCGTTAGAATTTCCTTTACAGCTTCAAGTGTGATCCACCTTACGTCGAATTGGGGAGTCTCTAACGAGACCTCCATAACTTACCATAGATGGATAATTTTATATCTTGCTATAAGACACAGAACGAAAATAATAGCTGGGTATTCGCCAACCACATGGCAGGAAACAAGGGTGGTGTTTTTACCTAAACCAACGAAAGTCTGCATCACTTAGTACGGCAAAGGGATGCAGAAGAATTAGTTTAACATCTTTTTACTAAAGCTTTTGGGAAGAATTTGTGAACACATTAAATCAAACCCACCCGTTTTCCCTCTGAGCATTTACCAGTATGCTTACACCTAAATCAAGTTCATAGAAACAGCTCTCGTGGACGTTGTTCACACATTAATTACTCTTTGTTAACTATTGTTGTTTTGGTGGTGTGTAGTGTAATGGATTTATCGTTTTAGTAGTTTAAAATTTACAATTGAGTAATTGGTTGTTAGTTTAGTTGTAAATATATTATTTGAACTGTAACTTAATTTATTTATATTTTTTTAGAAATATTTTGGCTGAGAGAAAATATGAGTGCGCGTGTGTGTGTTTCTTAGGAATGGAAACGGCACGCGTTGTAATAAAATATCCTTTATCGTACGTTTGCAAACCCCTTGTTTACTATTGCTGTTTTGGTGGTGTGTAGTGTAATCGATTTATCGTTTTTGTAGATTAAACTTTATAGTTGTGTAATTGGTTGTTAGTTTAGTTGTAAATATATTATTTGAGAGGAATTTGATTTACTTGTATTTTTTATAAATATTTTGGCTGCGAGAGAATATGCGTGTGGGGGTGTGTGTGTTTTTTATGAATGGAAACGACTACGAGCGGTAGTACCATATTCCTCATCGAAGGTGTGCAGTAAGAGTGACTACCCCTGACTGCTGGAAGTTTTATTTGGGTTTGACTATTTTCTGTACTGTGCAGAATGTGTTGTTCTTCGCGAGATTTGGTTACTGGTACTATTCTTTGTAGAGTTGATTTGTAAGTTCAATTGTTTTTGATTTAGATTTAGTTTCGTATATGGGGAATGGTATGAGTGGTATCTGTAAAGACGAAGTTTCCCTGGTAGTGTCTTTCCCGGTCGGTTCATTACTAGCCTATAGGCGGTTTTCGGTGATTAGGTTTTTAAATTCTTTGCAAGGTAGGCAGAAGTAATTTGCTGATATCATGCTACCATCCCTCTGACTTCCCGACATCACTACCGAGCCCAGAGTTGACTGAAGTCATGAAATGGTCTAGATAATAAGAAAACAGCTTCTTCGCGGGAAAGGACGCCAAAGTACAAACATTTGATGATGTCCTCCAGTATAAACAATTGGATTTTGGCGACATCCCGGACCTCTTCTTACGAAGTACTCAGATTCGTCTTTGCCTCGCTGTCTTCTCGTCTCTGCCATTCTTGTCTTCTTTATTTGGCTATAGGGAAGAAATTGACTAATGGGCAGACAAAAACACACATAGGAAGACAACAAAAGTGAGTAGTAGAGTGGTAGACATTCGTATGCGCGCACCTTAAGAGTTTTATGCATTTCATTTCCCTCGAAAGAACTTCCAAAACTAAAAAAAATTTTATTTTGTTTTTGTAACTTTTTTGTATGAGTATTTGTTATGAGAGAAGTATAAAGTAAGTAACGGTACTGAATTCGAAGAAACAATGCGCAGTGTGTGAAGTTACTCATTTCAGGCTGCGACATTCGTATGAACGCATCAAACAAAAGTTGTGCTTAGAACGCGAAATCGAATTGTGTTTTGTAAACGTTGTTTTGCAAAGAAAGAAAGTGTTTTTAATTAAGGTTTGTGTGCAGAATTTGGGTTCAAAATTTTGTTCTAAGCGTTGTTTTTACAGCCATGCCTTCTGGAAACCGATTATCTGGTGCGGAGCAGTTATCCATTAGATGATTCTTGTGCTATAACAAAGAAAATGTGGCCACTCTACGACAAGCAAAAACCGCTAAAATTTTACAAATGAACAAAAAATCTTTGTCATCTCTTGTAGGTATTATTACTGGACACAATATGCTGAGATATCATACAACGTAAACGAAACTTAGTACGAATGACCTGTGCAGAGGATGTGGTGACGAAGATGTACATGAAGATTCCACACACTTTCTATGTCACTGCCCATCACTCTGTCATATTGAACTAAAACACTTGGAAGACACTTCTTCTGTGACCTTGAGGAACTTTCTGGCAAGTCTATAAACGACTTGCAAAAAATTTATAAACGCTTCGCGATGGCTTAAAAATCCATAGTTTGTATATAGGTTCTGGAGTATGGGAGGTTTTAAACCCCTAGGGCATCACAATGGATCTGCATTGATCTAAGCGTGACGGATGCAGAATTATTTTGCGCCCGTCAACCCAATAACCTAACCTTACCTATCCATTAGATTATTTAAGGACGAAGGCTACTCCAACAGACAAATTGCAATCAAAATAAATCGGTCAGAGACTGTCGTAAGAAATTTTTTAAAAAAAGGCGAAAATTATGGTCAAAGGGCTCCAAGAAAATGCAAAAAAAAAATTATCTTTACGACAGAAAGGTCAAATTCGTCACGAAGCGACTTAAAACCGATTGTCTTCAAAACAAATTAGAGACAAACTGGACCTTCCTGTCACACCTTTGGGGTATTCTCGCGGGGAATGTTTATGCAAATGGACGACAATTTGCTAACGTACAAGACTTGAAAACAGCCATACGTGTCGAGTGGTCTCAAATTGGTCTTGACTGTCTTACCAATTTAACGAATTCAATGCCAGATCGAATTTTTGCAGTGATTCGGAGCAAGGGAGGCCACACAAAATATTAAAAGTTGCTAAGACCTCAAAAATTTAAATTTTTGTATTTATTTTCTTTTGTAATCGAAGGTTCGTTCATACGAATGTCTAACCTAATTTTATATTTATTAAAAAAAATATACATACAGTAGACGCTCGATATAGTGAACTAATAAAAACCGGGCCTGTTCACTGGAACGAGATTGTTTACTGTAACGAGCGGGGACTCCTTGAAGCAAAATGTGTATGTTTTTACATGCTATACATCGAAAATAGAATATAATTACAATTTTTCTTTGCAATTACTAAAAAACCAGCCAATATTCATTAAACAGAATAATTTATTTTTAACAAAAGCAACTCATCTTTAAAAATATCGTAAAACGTAACAAAAATAATACATTCCATGTACTTAACTAATGCATCAAACTTAAGCTGTGCTAAATTATTTAGTCATCTTCGTTTGCTTTTTCTTTGAATTAATTAGTATCGCCTTTTCTTGCAACATTTTAAGGACCAAAACATCCGTGTAATCTACTTTATTGCTAGTTGCCCATTCAAGTGTTTTCTCAAATAATTGAACAGCATTTCTAGAAGACACTGAACAAATCGGATGATATATATATGGTTGTTGCAACAGTTTGCATTTGTACTACAAACAACCCCAAACTGCGTGATAACCGTGCAAGATACTCTCACAAAACTTTAAATTTGGACGATTGTATATGGGTATGCATACATATCTGTGAACGTATGTACTTACCAGCGGTCCTAACTGACGACTGCATGGCACTAATAAGTTTTAGCTGTTTTTTGCATGCTGTGAGGTCTGAAGAAAATAAAAAAACATAAGTTCACTGTAGCGAGATTTTTTTTGTTCACTATTTAGAGTAGCCTGTATAAAATATTGTGTGTTCACTATATTGGATTGTTGACTATATCGAGCGTCCACTGTATTTATAAATTTTTTTCAACTTAAATGAAGTAAAACCGTAGTTAACAAACAAATACAACATTTCTCTTTTTAAAAAATGATTAAAAAGTTTTTGATTAAAAATTATTTTAAATAAATATAGAGCGCTCATACGAATGTCTACCACTGTACTAATATAGTTGCTTTTACAGAGGTAATTGCGGTCTCCTTCTTTCCTTACTGCGAGAAGAATTGACCTCTTCATGTTGTTTAGCATTTATACAGGAAATATGTTTTTGGATTGCGGTTTGTGAGTTTGACTTATACCTATTTCATTATATTAATTACTCTTTGTTTACTATTGTTGTTTTGGTGGTGTGTTGTGTAATGGATTTATCATTTTAGTAGTTTAAAATTTATAATTGAGTAACTACCCTTCGGGTAGTTGTCAGAATATACCCGAGGTAGGCATGCCTGTCGTAAGAGGCGACTAAAATCCAACTTCAGTATACCGAGTATAGCGTATACAAAAAATGCAATGAAGAAAACGAAAAGATATAATACCCCAGGTGGCAGTCCAGGTTCACTGGAAAACCCACCCTCTTCGGAGGTCGGCTCTACGGATTCTGGGTAGAGCCATTTATTGCAATCCTTTGACCCCTTTACGAAAAGTTCAAGGGTATCTCGATCGCCACCATCAAGATCGAATGTATCCGGGAAAAGAAGTCCGCCGGAAGCGTCAATTCGCGAGAAACGGGACTTAGTGAAACACAAAAGCTTTGAGGAGGAAAATAACGAACTCCGCATAAAGCTTAACAAAATGGAGCGACTCTATCAAGAACTTAGGAAAGAGATAGACCAACTCCGAGAAAAAAATAAGGCTTTAAAAAACTCTCATGGGCTAAAAGAACGAGAAAGTAGCTCACCCCATTCAGCAAGTCGAGAATACCACACGGACGAAGATGAGCTAGCGCGAGAAACAAATTGGATCTCGAAGAGGAGACCTAGCAAGAAACGAAGAGTTGGTTCTTCGCCCGAAGTCGAGCCAGAAAAAGAAGACAAGCACAAGGAGTCACAAGCGAAACAAATGAAAGCAAAAGTACGTCCTCCGCCACCAATAAACGTCGTTGGATTTACAAATTTTAGCAAATTACACTGAATTCTAAAAGAGACGTTGGCATCGTCATTTAGATTAACGCCACTGCGCAACGACGTATGGAAAATTAACGTCGATGACCCTGGCGGTTACCGAGCGTTATCTCAGAAATTAAATATCGAGAAGACCCAATGGTACACTTACGAGAAGAAGTTAGAAAGGCCACTGCATGTCGTAGCAAGAGGACTTCACCCCTCTTTGACTAAGGATTATTTGGATTAAGTACTAGGCTATTTTCCAACGACCAGCTCGAGATCCGTTGAAGATCTTCATTCAGATCATTAGCGCAGGATTCTATAAGACCAAGGGCACAACTTTTATAAATTTGAATATAGTCAGCATAAAAGTGCATTGATGAATTCAAAATTACGGGTTCCATATCGTTGATATAGAGTGAGAATAAGAGAGGGCCCAGAATCGATCCTTGGGGAACGCCTCGCATTAAAGGAAGAAATTCTGATAAAACTCCTTCCACATAAACAGCCTGATTTATTTCTCTAAGATACGATGAAAGTAACTTTATAGCACAGGAAGACATGTGAAAGCAGTGACGTAACTTATAGATAAGAGTGGAGTGGTCAACCATATCAAAAGCTTTCGAAATGTCTAGAAGGACCAAAAGGTAACATGGTCCTTGTCCAGTTTATCTCTTATATCTTCTACCACGCTCATCAGAGCAGTGGTACAGCTATGTTTGGCACGAAATCCAGATTGAAATCATTTATTTGCTTATGCATAATTCGTTCACAAACTTTGGAAAGAAAAGGCAGAATAGATATGGGTCTAAATTCATCACATGACGAGTTCTTAGGGATTGGTACTATTTTGGCCATTTTCCACTTTTGGGGAAAGATACCGGTTGTAAGAATGGTGTTGATCACATGTGTAATATATGGAAGCAGAAGTGGCAACATGGCTTTAATAAAAACTGGATGTACTCCATCCACTCCTACAGCATTAGATTTTACAGACAAAAAACTTTCGACTATATCTGTGTTTTCTATTCTTGTAAAACAAAATGAAATGTCAGTTGGGACAACAGGACCACTGCTTGTACTACTTTCAACTTCTGCTGAGGCTATAGGATGTGGAGTTGATAAGAACCTACGATTTAGTTCATTGCGATCAATATTATTCGAACAGCTTATCTTTTGTTTACCAATTATTAACTCACGGAGGTTACTCCATAATTTTCTTCCATCTAAGTTTGTATTTAGGCGATTGGAATAAAACTGTGTCTTAGCGACTCTTATTTCACGAACAACACTATTTCTTAATTGTTTGTATATTTGGTGGAGCTCGTCTACCCGAAAGCGTTTCCATCGGCGGCAAGCCTGATCGCGTTGCGTCATTAACGCACGAATTTCGTTTGTTAACCATGCCTTAATTTTTTCTCTTACCGTTCCAGTTCTTATGGGGACGTGCGTATCAAAGATATAATTTATGTTGTTTTGGATAAAATCAACTTGGTCATCCGGTGAGGGCATGACATAAACGAGGTCCCATGGTACACAATTTATATCGTGTTCAAGAGCAAACCTATCAATATTTTTAAAACTTCTAAAGCAATAATTAGGCGACCTTGTGGTGCCACTGATATCAAAATCGAAAGTAAGAAATATGAGGTCATGTTTAGAAAATGCTGGTGCAGAAATTTGATCATAAAAAAGTACCCTGTCAGAATCATTTACAAAAAACAAATCTAACAAAGTACTGGAGGTGCTCGTAAAATGAGTAGGGACCTGGGTATTTACTGGATATAAATCAAAAGCATTCATGTTTTCAGTAAGATGACTTTCCAGCAAAAGGTTGCTATTAAAATCACCGCAGACAATTATGTTATTTGCGCTGGTTAAACTTTCCTCTATTAAATCATATATAGGTGTTAAATTAATATTCCTATTTGGTCTATAGACATTGCCTAAGCGAATAGTATTTTCACCAGAGACTATGTCTATAAAAAGATGCTCAATAGGGGAGTTACATTTCTGTTTACAAGTCAGACACTCTCTTACATAAATTGCTACACCGCCACCAATGCGATCACTCCTATCTGACCGAAAAAGTTTGTAACCACTCAAAGCATATGCTGCATCCTTCACATCTCGGGAAAACCAGGTTTCCGACACACAGATTGCATCAACTTGGGAATCTACAAAAATTTCTCTAAATTCATCTATTTTCGGCAGCAAACTTTGTGCGTTTAGATGACAAACTTTGAGTCCTTGCCTATGACGACAAAAAACCCTAATCATAGATCGCAATACAATATCACTACCGTCACCAATGGAATTCACCCCGCCTTCATTTAAATTTATTTTTAGGAAATAAATTTCGTAGGAGAACCAAATGGCACACATAGATCATACTAGCAAGAACCGCATCCCTTTTCTCAAAGCAACAACATTGACGTAATAGCACAGGTATTAAAAAAGAATTCAAGCAAAAACAACACAAATGAAAAAAGAAAAGAAAGAAAAAAAGTAAACAAAATAAAAACAAAAAGATTACTGATAACGTTTGTTGAGCGGTGACCTTGATCATCATTATCGGTGTACTTTTTCTACTGCTACTATTGTTTTCCTGGTCTGACAACTCACGGCTATGGCATTCATCATTCGGTCATTCTCCACCAGTATTCCTTTAGCGTGTGCACTCTCCTTTACGTAGACGGAACCAAGGTGTGTGAAGACAGAAAACAGCTGTTTATTGCGCTTTAGACGCAGAGCTCTGTGGTAAAGGGATCGATTTTTGCTGGTCATGCTCCCGTACATATGGATGTTCTTGTTGTTTTCTGCTTTGATGCCCCCTTCGTGGGGAGAGCTGACTTTGACTATGATGGGTGTGTCTCTGTCTGTGATGGACGGTCCGTTATTTCGTCGCTGTCGCTGGGAACGAAAAACTGCTTTCAGTGTTGGTGGCATGCAGTTGATGCTGAGGCAAAGGTGGTGAAAGATTGCTTTTAGGTCCTCGTTCGGCTACTGCGGTATACCAAAAATTATGGCGTCGGCTGCAATTTCTCGTCGTTCGAGTTCATCACATCGTTTTTGGAGATCAGCTACTTCTCCCTCGAAAATCTGCGATTCAGCCAAGTCTGTGTTAATCTCATCTCCTTGCTCTTGTAAGCTTTTAATGAACTTTTCCAACTCTTTAATCTTTAGTTCAGCTTTCTCTTGGCGGCTTAGCAATGTTTGAAGAGATGCTTCAACATCTTTTATGTGTGTAGCTAGTCTATCTTCAATGAGCGAAATCCGATAAACTACATCGTTTCGTAAAAGATTCATTTCCGTAGAGATTCGGCTGACTATTTCATCAGTAAGTTTGGCAAGCCTTTCCTCGAAATCAATAAGAGTTACAGCTGGAGCAGGTTTGTAGGCAGCTGGTGTAGAGTAATTTACAGCTCCTTTTCTTCCGGCTGGGGTAGAGTTTTGCTTCAGTGTTGGTGCAGACTCTTTAGCCAGGCCATGCATAGCTGCATCCAGTGTTGACGTTGACTGCTTCTCTTTATCCAAATTACTCGCAGAGCGCGTTTTTCCCGCCATTACTATTATTATATTACGAAAAAATTAAACAAGTTCGCGTTTGGAAAATCAATTAAAAGTATTTAATGTAGTTGACGTTATGAAAAATGCCAAGAGTGACTGAAATTCTATTTTGGTTAAGCGTGGGCTTCCATTGTTTATGCTCACCTTCGATAAAAATGAAAATATGGAAGATATTTACAATATAAAAACTATTCAAAATATTGTTATCAAAATCGAACCTTTACGTAAGAGCACAAGATCGATCCCACAGTGCAAACGTTGTCAAGGTTTCAATCATACGCAGACTTACTGTCAAAAAGAACCGCGTTGCGTAAAATGCGCCGGTAAACATATGTCAGAAGAATGCAAGTTAGATAAGCATGCTCCAGCGACCTGCATAAACTGCAAAGGAAAGCATCCATCGAATTATAGAGGCTGCGATGTAGCCAAAGAGCTCCAAAAAAGGCGTGATGCGGTTAAAAAACTTCACGTCCGAACACGAAACCAAATGACAAACCTAAAGCTAATACGGAAAACTAACGAAAGCAAGGCAACCAGTCAAGGAAAGGACGAAAATTGGACAAGACAAAGCCCCAAAGCAAAAACCACCATCTGTTGGCGGGCAAACATACGCGCAAGTTGCCTCGCAAGAAAATAAAGAAGGCGGCAGAACTCCAGATCCAATCTCACAACTTTTCTCTATCATTCTCGAGAACCTTGAAGAGCAAACTAAAACAAACAAGCTTATATTTGAATTATTGAGCAATCTAGAGCTTAAAACTCGCAAAACAAGAAAAAATCTATAAATATGAAACAGTTGCTTAAAATGGAATGGAATGCTAACGGCCTTTTGGAAAAGATCGACGAACTAAAAGTGTTCTTGCGAAAAGACAACATTGATATATGTTTGATTTCAGAAACGCACTTAAAAAATAAATCTAGCTTAAAAATAAAAGGATACTGTGCTTATCATGCTTACCATCCATCCGAAAGGGCTAGAGTCGGATCTTCCCTATTCATCAAGGACTGTATTGAGCATTCTTTTAATACAATTATTGAAAACGATGCGATGCAAGTAAGTAGAGTTCGTGTTAAAAACAAGCACTCATACTACAATATCGCAACCATTTATTGTCCTCCGCGATGCAAACTAGAGAAGAACGATTTTATAAATCTTTTCAACTCACTTGGACCGAAATTTATTGTTGGTGGTGATTTTAATTCAAAAGACACTTTTTGGGGTTCAAGATGCACTTCAACGAAAGGCAGACTACTTTACGAAGCCGGCATGCAATTTAACGTTGACTGAGGGATGATCGATGTTCATCGATGTTCACAAAACATCGATGTTGAGAGAGTAAACATCGATGTTTCAACATGTTTCAACATCGATGTTTAAGTACGTAAAATATCGGACAATCGATGTTAAGAACAAAACATCGGTCTTCGATGTTGGCAAAAGATAACCGATTCTTGATTGCAGATTTTGAATATTTTTTTTTTATTGAAGACAGCATGCTTTGCCTTATAAATACCTACATATGAATAATTAAAAACTTCCTGTATATTTATATGAGAATCGGCGGTATGACTATTTTCCATTGCCTTGTAGATAAGGTACTGGATGTGACTGATAAACGCATCCATGGATGAACGCATTCATGAATTAACGCATCCATAGATAAAAATTTTTGGAATATGTGATATAAGTATTTACACACTCCCTATATAATCTTTAAACTTACACTTACGTTTTTTTTAACTTCCTTATGATTAATAAATGCGATACTTAATACCCGTTTTTAAATTATGATGTTTTTTTATGCCATTCGTCGGCATTCTATAAATTCATTCTAAAACATCGATGTTAAGGAACATCGATGTTTTGAGTTCGATTATTATCGATCATCGATGTCAACATCGATGTTTTGCCAACATCGCTCATCCCTACGTTGACTTCCTTTCGACAGGGAAACCGACATATTGGCCTTCCGACAGAGCAAAGACGACTGATCTCGTGGACTTCTTCGTCGCAAAAGGAGTACCTAAAATCTTTACAAACATCGAGGAAAGCTTTGATCTCTCCTCAGATCACTCACCAGTAATTTTGTCAATAAGCGAGCGTCTAATAAAAAAAGAAGGGGCAACAACAAAACAGATAAATCAATCGAGTCAGCAACTGAAAAGCGAGCTTTGGACAAAATTTGCGAGTGGAAAAAGATTTGGAGCATTGCTCTCAACGAAACCAAATCAATCCATGTTAATTTTACTAACAAAAAAATTAATAACCTACCCATTTTCATTAACTCGGTACAAATACCGTATGCAAACGAGGCTAAGTATCTAGGAATGACACTAGACGCGAAACTCAAATGGAAGTCGCACGTTAAGAGGAAACGCGACGAGCTGGAAAATAGATTTAGAGAAATGTATTGGCTACTTGGAAGACTTTCCAAGTTAAGCATATATAACAAACTGCTATTATACAAGCAAGTGCTTAAACCTGTATGGACGTATGGTGTACAACTTTGGGGTCGTACTAAACGAAGCAATAGAGATATTTTACAATCTTTTCAAAACAAAGTGCTAAGAATAATCGTAAATGCTCCGTGGTATATCAGGAACAATGATATCCACCGAGACTTAGGAGTAGCTACCGTCGACGACGAAATAACGAACTTTGCTCGCAAACTCCGTATTCGTCTTCATGGACATTGTAATGACGCCATACTCCAAATTTTGGACGAGACAAACCTTGTGCGCCGACTACAAAGAACGAAACCGTTCGATTTAGCGCAATAGGGATAGCCGTATGTAATGACGGAATCAGCGGGTTTTATTGGAAAGCTTCCTGCCCAACGCAAATGTATCTGAAACGCAAACTACTTGATAAGGGAACTTAGATGTAGTCAATCAATAGAAGGGAAGTGTTGTTTAGTGAGTAAGAATCTCACACTACTATGAGCACCGGGCTCATAGTGTCTTTTGAAGATTTTTCACCTACCCACGAAGGAAAAAAAAAAATAAATTTTTGTTTAGCATTTATACAGGAAATATGTTTTTGGACTGCGGTGGGTGAGGTTGACTTATACATATTTCATTCTATTAATTACTCTTTGTTTACTATTGTTGTTTTGGTGGTGTGTAGTGTAATGGATTTATCATTTTAGTAGTTTAAAATTTATAATTGAGTAACTGGTTGTTAGTTTAGCTGTAAATATACTATTTGAGAGTAATTTAATTTATTTATATTTTTTAAAAATATTTTGGCTGCGAGAAATATGCGTGGTATTACCATATCCTTCATATGTGCAGTAAGAGTGACTAAGCCTGACTAAAGGATGTTTTTTTTTGTGTTTGATTATTTTCTGTAGTGTGTAAAATGTGTTGTTTTGCGAAAGATTTGGCAGTGCTGTTTGTACGGCCGATTTGCATATTGTTTTTAATTTAGGTTTCGTTTCGTATATTGGGGATGGTATGTGAGGGATTTGTAAAGATGAAGTTTCGCTGGTTGTGTCTTGGTTTTGGTGATTAGCTTTTTAAATTCTTTGCGAGGAAGTATCAGGGCCGGCTAAAGTAATATCCTGATATCAGGCTACCTTCCGTCTGAATCCCCGACAACACTACCGAGCCCAGAGTTGACTAAAGTCACAAATTGGTCTAAATCTAAATAAGGCAGCTAATTCGTGGAAAAGGACACCAATGTATGCCACATGGCATGGGGAAGTACCAAAACATAGAAGATCTCATAGTTCTAAACGTTGGTTGTAACCCAAGTCTTTTTAACAATATAAGAAGAGAAGTGTTAGAGTCACCTTTACAACTCCAAACGTGAGTCACTTTCCGTCGACTTGGAGAGTTTCTAACTAGACCTCCATACCCTACCGTAGATCGATAACTTTACACCTTCCTATAATACAAAACGAAAATAATAGATACATATTCGCTAACACCATGGCAGGAAACAAGGCTGTTGTTTTTACCTAGACCATCGAAAGTCAGCATCACATAGTACGGCAAAGGGATGCAGAAGGATTAGTTTAACATTTTTCTTACTAAAAGCTTTGGAAAGTATTTGGGAACACATCAGATCAAACGCAGCCATCTTCCCTCTGAGCATGAACGAGTATGCTTACACCAAAAGCAAGTTCATAGAAACAGCTCTCGTGGACGTTGTTCACACATTAATTACTCTTTGTTTACTCTTGTTGTTTTTTTGGTGTGTAGTGTAATCGATTTATCGTATTAGTAGATTAAAATTTATTGTTGAGTTGTTAGTTTAGTTGTAAATATATTATTTGAGAGGAATTTGATTTACTTGTATTTTTTTTTAAATATTTTGGCTGCGAGAAAATATGCGTGTGGGTGTGTTTGTTTTTTATGAATGGAAACGGCACGACCGGTAGTACCATATTCCTCATAGAACTTGTGCAGTAAGAGTGAGTACGCCTGACTGCTGGAAGTTTTATTTGTGTTTGACTATTTTCTGTAGTGTGCAGAATGTGTTGTTCTTCGCGAGATTTGGTTACTGGCATTATTCTTTGTAGGGTTGATTTGTAAGTTCAATTGTTTTTGATTTAGATTTAGTTTCGTATATGGGGAATGGTATGAGTGGTATCTGTCAAGACGAAGTTTCAATGGTAGTGTCTTTCCTGGTCGATTCATTACTAGGCTCTAAGCAGTTTTTGGTGATAATGTTTTTAAATTCTGGGCAAGGTCGGCAGAAGTAATTCCCTGATATCATGCTACGTTTAGTCTGACTCCCCGACAACACTGCCGAGCCCAGAGTTGATGAAGTCATAAAATGGTCTACATTTAAAGAAGGCAGGTTCTTCGTGGAAAAGGACACCAATCTATGCCACATGGCATGGGGCAGGACCGAAACATAGAAGATCTCATAGTTCTAAACGTTGGTTGTAACACAAGTTTTATAAACAATATAAGAAGACAAGTGTTAGATATCAGCTTTACAACTGCAAACGTGATCCACCTTACGACGAATTGAAGAGTTTCTAATGAGACCTCCATAGCCTACCGTAGATGGATTGTAATGGATTTATCGTTTTAGTAGTTTGAAAGGGAGAATGTTTAAAAATTATAATTGAATAATTGGTTGTTAGTTTAGTTGTAAGGATATTATTCGAGAGTAATTAGATTTGCTAATATTTTTTAAAAAATATTTTGGTTGCGAGAAAATATGCGTGCTAATGTGTGGTTTTCTTATGAATGGAAGCGGCACGTCTGGTATTACCATATCCTTCATCATACGTCTGCAGTAAGAGTGAGTACGCCTGGCTACTGGAAGTTTTTTTTGTGTTTGATTATTTTCTGTAGTGTTCAAAATGTGTTGTTTGGCGAGAGATTTTTCATTGTTGTTTGTAGGGCTGAGTTGTATATTGTTTTTAATTTAGATTTCATTTTGTATATTGGGGATGTTATGAATGGGGTCTGTTAAGCTTCCCGGACCTCATATTACGAAGAACTCAGATTCGTCTCGTAATGAAGTTATGAAATGGTCTAAATCAATAGAAGGCAGGTTCCTCGTAGGAAAATACACCAATATACGTCACATGAAATGGAGAAGTACCAAAACGTAGAAGATCTCGTAGTTCTAAACGTTGGCTGCAAACCGAGTTTTATAAGAAAAGATGTGTTGGACATCACCTTTACAACTCCAAACGTGATCCACCTTAGGTCGAATTGGAGAGTTTCTATCGAGACCTCCATACACTACCGTATATAGATAATTTTACACCTTCCAATAAGACATAAAACGAAAATAATATCTAGATATTCGCCAACAACATGGCAGGAAACAAGGGTGGTGTTTTTACCTAAACCAACGAAGGTCAGCATCACTTAGTACGGCAAAGGGATACAGAAGAATTAGTTTAACATCTTTCTTACTAAAAATTTTGGAAAATGTTTGTGAACACATCAGATCAAACCCACCCATCTTCTCTTTGAGCATGATCCAAAGGCTTATGCTTACACCAAAGGCAAGTTCATATAAACGGCTCTCATGGACGTTGTTCACACATTTGATGATGTCGTGCAGTATAAACAAGCGGATTTGGGCGACTTCCCGGACTTCATCTTACGAAGTACTCAGATTAATCTTTCGAGTCACTGTTTTCTCGCCTCTGCCATTATTGTCTTCTTCTTTATTTGGCTATAGGAAAGAATTTAATTAATGTACAGGCAAATACTCACATAGGAAGACAGTAAGAGTGAGTAGTAATAATATATTTGCTTTTACAGAGGTAATTGCGTTCTTCTTATTTCCTTACTGCGAGATGAATTGAGCTCTATATTTTGTTTAGCGTTTATAGAGGAAATATGTTTTTGGATTGCGGGGGGTGAGTTTGAATTATATATATTTCATTCTATTAATTACTCTTTGTTTACTATTGTTATTTTGGTGGTGTGTAGTGTAATGGATTTATTGTTTTAGTAGTTTAAAATTTATAATTGAGTAATTGGTTATTGATTATAAATATATTAGTTGTAAATATATTATTTGAGAGTAATTTAATTTATTTATATTTTCTAAAAATATTTTTTCTGCGAGAGAATATGCGTGCGCGTGTGTGTTTCTTATTAATGGAGACGGCACGTGTGGTATTACCATATCATCGTACGTGTGCAGTAAGAGTGAGTACGCCTGACTACTGGAAGTTTTTTTGTGTTTGATTATTTTCTGTAGTGTTCAAAATGTGTTGTTTTGCGAGAGATTTGGTAGTGTTGTTTGTAGGGCTGATTTGTATATTGTTTTTAATTTTCATTTCACTTCGTATATTGGGGATTTTTTATTTTTTTTTTGATATAATCCTTGCCCATGTCGCAGACACTGCGACCTATGCTATGGAACCTCATGTGCGATGGCGTCTTTCGTCTTCAAATACCAGGTGAATCAAAAATTGTGGGATTTGCAGACGACATGGGCATGTGGTAACAGCAAAACTGCTGGAAGAAGTGGTTCAAATTAGCAACGAAACAATTTCAATTGTTCAACGGTGGCTTTCATCAATGTGACTCATGCTTGCTACTCTCACAGTAGGTGGACACGAGATATTATCCAAACCAGCCATTAAATAGCTTGGCGTTATGATTGACGCAAGGCTTACATTTAAAGAACATCTGGAGTATGTAAGCAACAAATCCAAATGTGTTGCGCGAATTATGCCGAATATAGGAGGACCCAAATATAGCCGCAGACTACTCCTAGCTAAAGTAGTTACATCTGTAGTGCTTTATGGATCACCAGTTTGGGCCGGAGCTATGAAAGTGACTTCATACAAAACGAAAATTGGAGCAGCGAATCGATTATGTGCACTTAGAGTGAGTAGCGCTTTCCGCACAGCCTCTGACCATGCAGCCTGCGTCATCGCTGGAATGTTACCCATCGCTTTACTGGCAGAAGAACTGCAGAAAAAGTTCCTAGGGAGGAGGCATGAGGGGTTACCCTACGGTGAAACGGCCACAACGGGAAGAACCACAAGTATGATAGAGTGACAGCAACGCTGGACCCTTTCGTCTAAGGGCCGCTGGACTTATCGAATTATCCCGATCATAGAGACCTGGGTAAACCGCAGACATCATGAAGTTAACTTTTACATAACGCAACTGCTTGCAGGACATGGGTGTTTCCGAGCATATTTATTTAAATGCAGGAACGATGACTCTCCCACTTGCCCATCGTGCAGTGATTCTCCCGAAGACGTGGAGCATGTATTCTTTCACTGCTCAAGATTCCATGTGCAAAGAGAAGCACTACAAACAGCACTAGGAGAAACACCAACTCCAGAGAATTTGGTACAACAGCCTTTATGCCAAGGATATATGTCAAGAGCTGAGGAGATTAGAACAAGAGAGAAGAGAAAGCGAAGAATACGCAATGAACAATATAGCGGTAGCAAGTGGAAATGCAGCTACGTACCAAGATGTACCTATACAAACGTACAGACAGGCGGACATACGTACATACATGGGCACACAACAGCGGAGAGCCCAAGAGGAAGTAAACCCTGGATCATAAGAAGGAGAAGACATGATGTCAAAACCTGCCCCACGAAGAAATGCCTGAGTGGCGGTACCGTAGGGGAATCAGGACAGGGTTGGGGGGGTGTTTTAGCCGCGTAAACATGCAGGAGCATGGAATCTGGCATAACTCGCTAGGATTTCATAAAGGATTTCACCCATCCAGTGCATTGAAAAAAAAAGAAAAAAAAAGAAAAAAAAAGAAAAAGAAGTTAACGTCGAAAGACATAGTTTTAAGCGTTAGGTTTAACTTAGAGCACCCGCATTGGGTCAGTAGGTTAGAGATACATTACATAGTAAGTTAGTTAAGCTAGTTTTAAGCGTTTTTGTCTAGCATGTAAGAAATACTGAATTCCAAATAAAAATTGTATTGAAAATGAAAAAAAAAATTAAATGATCTATTGTATCATAAGGGTGTTCTTAGTCTAAGAGACGTACTACCTCCCCAATGAAGGATAGTAAGTCCTTAATAGCAGAGTTTTACTTAATTCTTAATAGAAAATACGTCTCCTTAAGCTAAAAGCTGGGCAATTGCAGAGAATGTGTTCGGATGATTCGTCCTCCTCCGAGCAGAACCTACATTCCGTCTCTGAGCTCAGGTTAAGTTTGTTAAGGTGGTATCTCGAGCCACAATGGCCCGTGAGAAAGCCTACTAGCTTCCTGATACTTTCCTTATTAAGGTTAAGTATATCCTTATAGGAGTAGGGTCTGATTAGTAATTTGGATTGTCTCAACCCTGGGACATTTTTCCAGTGGTCCAGACGAAGCTTGTGTTCCCAGTTACTAATCAGCGCTGTGGCGAATGACCAGTTAGTGCCACAGTAAGGTTCAGGTCCTATGAACGCAGATTCTGAGCCAGCCCTAGCTAGTTCATCTGCTAGCTCGTTACCTGCAATCCCTTCATGGCCGGGGATCCATCCAAGTTTTACCTTGTTTAGTCTCGCCAGGGATTGCAGTGCATCATGGCAGTTTTTAACTGATATGGAGTCCACTAAATTGGATGACAGCGCTTTGAGTGCTGCCTCACTGTCTGAAAATATATATATTTTAGCGCCCTTAATACCCTTACTAAGGCTTAACCTAGCGCAGATTTCAATGGCATGGAGTTTAGCCTGAAATACCGTGGGACACATTCCCATAGGAATCGAGACTTTGGTGTTTGGTCCAAAGACACCAGCTCCAACTCCAGATTCCATTTTCGATCCGTCTGTAAACCCATAGGCTCTAATGCCGGAACACCATTAGACCAGTTTGTACGATCTAATATTTCTACCTCAAATAGCCTACCGAAACAGTTCTCCTTGACCATGGTGTCAGGGATGGTACAAAACATGTCTCTTTTGGGGATTGAGTCAAGAATCTTCAGATGTCCCACATGGTCACCTGATTTATATTTGTATTCTATCTGCAACTTGATAGCACGCCTTACGGCTGTCTTTCTAATGAAGATATGAAAGGGTGAAAGCCCAACGATTGCTTCTAAAGCTGCCGTTGGGCAGGTACGCATAGCACTTGTGATACCGAGACAGGCAATTCTCTGTAACTTCTGAAGTTTAGCTGCCGTTGTCCGTTCAAGAACTTTCGGCTACCAGATGATAGCCGTGTACGTGATAATAGGCCTCACCATCATTGTATACATCCAATGTATCATTTTCGGATTTAGACCCCAAGTTCCGCCGTACAGGCGCCTGCTGGCCCACATGGCCTTATTAGCACGCTCGATGGCGAACTTGATATGAGAATTCCAGTTGAGCCGTTTGTCGAGGATGACTCCGAGGTATTTGACTTCACTGGAATAAGCTAGAGTAGTGCCTTTGATAATGATAGGTCCTAGATTGACCAGTCTTTTCCTAGTAATAGGCACTAGAACAGTTTTGCAGGTATCGATGGATAGTCCTTCTCTGCTACACCATTCTAAAACGTGTAGTAAAGCACATTGCATGACGCTGGAGATGGTTGCGCTGTGCTTGCCAATAATAAGTATCGCCAAATAGAGGGGTAGAGGGGTAGACAAATATAACCGACCTCTAATGCGAACATCGACGAGTCTCTCCACTGTTTTGAGAACAAATGATGTTGGACTTATGGATCTGTAAGATTTAGGCAGCTCACTGGGCCTATTTCCCGGTTTGGGAATGAAGATCACGTTAACCTGTCTCCAGGTAATCGGGATGCATCCCCAATTGTAGCTGGCTCTAAACAAAGCTATAATACCTGGCATGATGAGGTCGATCACTTTCTGCAGAAGTGCTGGAAAGAGACCGCCACCGCCGGGGGCTTTGAATGGTTTAAAGGAGCTAGTCGACAAAAAATTATTCCAGATAAACTATTTGCTCTATTAGCAATACCGACCCATTTTCTCCATGTAGCACGTTTGGATCGTGGGCGCCGTGGCTCAAGTGGTTAGTGCGTTGGATCGCTGAGCGTTAGGTTCGAGTTTCGAATCCCAGAGAACACTAAAAAGTTTTTCACGGTCCCACCTCTCGCGAATGTCTGACAAACGTCCGAGAGTAATAACTGTCAAGAGAAAGCTTCTCAATTTGCCTTTCGGATATGGCTCTAAACTGTAGGTCCCTTCCATTTGTGTGAAAAATATAACACGCACAACACGAATGGTCGCGAGAAGCTATTCCCTGGGCCACATAAGGTCCGTTGCGCCAAGAATTTGTATTTGTATTTAGCACGTTTGGATCGATTTAATTCTAGATTGTGTTCAGTACAGTACAGACCTGTATTCGTCCCAGCTCTTCGTGCGTTTAGCATGATTGAAGAGTTTTCTTATTTGTTTACTAAGTTTGGCAAGCTGATCATTCCACCAGATAACCTTTCGTTTACACAAACTGATTTTATGAATACAGCTGTCGCGGTAGGAAGTAAGCAGCACATCATTCAATTGGTATGCTGCTTCATCTAGGTCCCCTATGGACACGATAGGTGTAACGAGCATATCCAATTTTGAGAGAACAAGTCCTCGATATAAATTCTAGTCCGTTGACTTGGGATCATATCTAGTAGAAGCATGTGACAGTTTGCCTTGAATGTCGAACCTGATGTGTTGATGGTCGGACAGCGAGGCTTCGTCAGAGACATGCCAATTTTCAATAAAATTATAAATAAATGGACTAGCAAGGGTGAGATCAAGTACCTCTTCCCGAATCGCATTTATGAAGGTAGGTTTAGAGCCTCTATTTAAAATATCTACACAACTACTAGTAAGGTATTCCAAAAGACACTCACCCCTTTCGTTGATGCCACTACTGCCCCATACAACATGATGCGCATTTGCATCACAACCTATGATGTAGTGTAGGTTGTTTTGTTTTGGCAGTATTGTATAAGTCCTTGGACCTCTGTAGGCGGGATGTTGTCGTCGTCGCCGGCGAAATATGCCGAGGCACACACGATGTTTTGTGTTCCCCTCTCGGTCGGGGCTTCTACTAGCAGTGTCAGCAGGTCCTTCGTGATGTAGTCTGGAATTGGAAGAAAGTTTATATTTGTGCTTATTAAGCAGGCCGCCCTTGGCACTGGCTCCCCACACTTGGAAATTAACTTACTTGACCTATTCCGTAGACCTTTTAATTGTCCGCAAATAACCCACGGTTCTTGGATAAGACCAAGGGTTATGTTTTCTTCGGCGAACCGCTTACTAAGTGTAGCGGACGCGCCCTTAGCGTGATGCAGGTTCGCCTGTAGCACCCTTATTGTGCACATTAATCCTTCTTTGAGGATCTGGCTTGCTGGAGTAATTGGGCCTTTTTAGGACCCTTTCCTCTACGACAAGCAGCCTGAGTAGAATCCCCGTGTTCTGCTTCTAGTCGGCTCTGTAACCTTCCGATAAGCGTACCCAGTGGCGCCGCTTAACGGATGAGGTGAACCGGTCACTTTACCGGTCGAAGGGGCTGATGTTTTTCTTTTTTCTCTTCTTTTCTTTTTTTTCTTTGCGGTGACCCATTGGTCTGGCTGGCAAATTAGCAGATGTATTGCCAGAGACAGTGGGACCAACATGCCCAGTTGCGTTGCTGGTCGAAGAGATTCGTCTTGGGGCCTGCTTGTTAGGGACGGCTCCGGAAACATTCTGATCACCATGCCCAGTGGCGCTGGTGATGGAAGCGGCTGGTGTTGCTGCCTGTTCCATGGGAGTTTCCGGAACCGTCAGGAGTAACGTGCCCTGCGGCACTGCTACGAGAGGGCAGGGTGGACATAGTTTCCACCGCAGGTAATGGTACAGCCTTCGCTGTCTCAACTATACCGCTGTCCGTTGCTGAAACCTTGTCGGTGCTCCTAAGGATCAGCTTGGCAAAATTAAATCGGTTATTGATCTTGCCTTTAAGGAAGTTGAGCCTTTGCATGGAGGCGTCGTCTATCGCTAGCACGAGGTGAAGGAGCGCACCTTCTTCTCTCTCTTATCGACCTTCCCTGTGTTGGCCTGCAACTCAGCGTTCTGAGAAGCGATTGTCGCTAGGATTTTCGCTGAGTAGAGCTCAAGACTCTGTGGAAAGAACCCTCGGACGATGTGTGATTTCGGGAAAGACTCTCCACCAGCGTCACGTTCAGTCCACATTTAGCTCTAATCCTCTCGGAGCGCATCCACTCGGCAGTAGAACTGTCTGCGCAGATGAAAATTTGCCACCCCGATCTGAGATGCGAGCCTGAAAAGAATGGCCACACGCCACACGTTGCTCATATCAATCGAGGTGTCTATGACAGCCTCTTGGAAAAGAGCCATCTGCTCATTTGAGAGGGGCTGGGTTGATAGGTCAACCGGGACAACACCCAACCTGACAGCGATAGCCACTTGGCTAAAATGGGAGCATCAGGTGCAGGTCCTGCCTTGACCTTTTTGGCGGCCGAGGCCGGCGGGGTCTCATCCTCTGATCTGACCCGTTTGTTTTCGCGTTTAGCGGAGGGGGCGGAAGAGGCGGGAGGGGCGGTTTTGGCATAGATGAGAGCACTCTCTCTATCTTTGCCTATGCGTAAAGCATATTTAAACGGTCTCCTTTCTGTTGAACTGAGTTTGACGAACCCACTCTGCTGATGCTGGATCTGTAGTCCGTATAGCCTCTTCCCAATGGAAGAGCTTCCGGATTTCTCCGAGACGACGCTACAAGCATCAACAAGGGTAGATGCGTCAGAATCTGAAGTGGCCGATTCCTCTTCTACAGTTCTGGGGTCTTGGGAAGGTTCAGATGGGGCCCATATGGCATCGCCTTCTGACTTCTTGACGTTGCTCGGCTGCTTAACAGGAGACCGAGACGTAGAGGCCGTTGTATTACTGGCCGACGAGAGCACTAAAGCTTCTCTAGCTACAACGGGTTGCTCAAGAGCAGAACCCGAGGTTGATGCGATAATAGATGCATCGGTCTTTAAGTTTTTATACTCTGAATATTAATTTTGGACCCACGAGTCTCCGGGAAAGGAGGTCGCCCATGACAGAGCCCGGTATGCCACAGGAAGGCTGGTTTGAAACCGAAGGTAGCCAGGTATTCGGAGTTCGCATACTAAGGACTAAGCACCCTCTTAGCCATGCATCCCTCAGCGTATGCTGTTCCACCTTGGATTAGGGATTTAATATTGAGGTTTACTCCCCTCGCCGCTCACTTTAGCCGGCTTTTATGCCGTTGCCGCAACCGTTCAACCGGGGCACAGGAGAGGCACATAAACACAAGTTCCTCGGCTGGATGGTTGCCCGGTTGCCCGGTGGCCGCCACGAGGACGCAGTGAATCTTCTTGAAACGTTTGCCTGTAGGAATCGTCCAATAACTTTACCCTATAGCTACGCACCTGACCACCGTATATTGGGGATGGTATGAGTGCGAAATTAAATTTAGCTGGTAGTTTCTTGCCTGTGCGGTTCATTGCTACGCTATAGGCATTTTTTGGTGATTATCCTGTCAAATTCTTTGCGAGGAAGGATCTACCAATCTACGTCACATGGTATGGAGAAGTACCAAAACATAGAAGATCTCATAGTTCTAAACGTTGGTTGTAACAAAAGCTTTTTAAAAATATAAGAAGAGAAGTGTTAGACATCACCTTTACAACTCCAAACGTAATCCACCTTTGGCCGAATTGGAGAGTTTCGAACGAGACCTCCATACTCTACCTACTCGTTTTAAAACCAATTAGAGCTTCTTATGAAGCGTACGAGGCTCTTGATGTCAATATTCATCAGGTCGCCCATATCATTATAGTAGGGAGCTCCTAAGTGGAGTCTCCTTCTACGGGAGAGAGCTGGGCAGAAACAAAACCAGGGGGTATACCGGCTGTATTATAACGGAGGACCGCCTCAGGGAGTAACTGTAACTCTGGCGTAGCCGACGCTCTTTTCCGCGCTACTCGTGGGAATATATTCAAAAAAAAAATAAAAAATAAGAAAACAAAAACAAAACAAAATATAAAGAATAACCTGGGTAGAATGCGGGGTAGTACCGCAGCAATGCCAGCGGGTCAGTTGGAGCAAATTCTCTGCGCGGAAGACCTGGCGAGAACTCGGCCAGTGGCAAACCGAGAAGGAGGTGTAAGGCGAGTGCAACCATCCAAAAAGCCGCTACGACCTCAACGGAGATCGGTAGGTCGAAGACAGCAGCATGGCAAGAAAGGGCACTAGAGAGCGCCATAGTGGCGGAAATTGCCTTGGGATGGGAGCATAAGCTCAAATTCCAGGGCATTAATTTCAGAAACGGCATGCTACTGGTCGACTGTGAAACTGCACGGACTGTGGAATGGATGAAGACCGTAGCACCCAAGTTAAAGAAATGGAAAGGAGTGGGCCTAACTGCATGTGACAATGCGGACATACCACATGCTCATTCCATCAGCATATTTTTTTCGCGCAGCGTGGATCAAGAATACGAAACATCACTGGCACTCTTAGAAGCGCAGAATGATGGCCTGCACATCAAGGCGTGAAAGATGTTGTATGGTCGAAACGGGGGGACCGGGCAGTTACTGGCTCTCGGAATTGACCAACAATCTTTTGACCAAATTAGGGCTCAAAACTTCACTCTGAGCTACCTGTTCGGCAAGGTGACGGTAGGTGGACTCAGGAAATCAGAGGAGAGCGCAGGGCATAGCACCAACTCGGCACCAATTGAACAGGGGACACCACCGGAAGCAGAGCATTCTGCTCCGCTGACGGTCAAAACACTAACTCCGATTGCTGAGCAGGATGCTCGGAGTGCGGATGAATTTATGTCCATATCAGCTTACTCGTTATCTGAGGAGGACATAAACAGGACGATTATCTCACTCCCTCTGGACTACTATCTGGAGGAGGAAGAGATTCTGCTGACGGAGGGTGGGGCAACAGCCCCCAACGAGCACAAGCACGATGACCTCCAAACATAGAAAAATAAAGGTCACCCACGTAAGTATCCACCATGCCATATCGGCATTAGCCGTAATAGCTATTATGCTTACCAAACAAAACCTGAGCATTACACTGATTCAGGAGCCATAGATCCTGAAAGGGGGAGTCAAAGGACTATAGTGTAGAGACGCAAAGGTTTGGGATATAAAAATGACCAATCCAAAGGCATGTACTCTTATCAATAACCAAATTAACTTTCTCTTACTTTCAAAATATGCGACGCGAGATCTGGTGCCACTGGAGGTATCCTTAAATTTCAATGGTGCATACCGCACCACAATTATAGCATCTGCATACTGTGCTGGAGATGAACCGGCTGTACCAACAAAATTGCCGCGCTTAGTGGAGCACTGTAATAAGCTCCAAATGCCGCTGCTGATTGGATGTGATGCCAACGCTCACAATGTTATATGGGGAAACACCGACACCAACATCAGAGGTGAGTCTTTATTAGAATTTATTCTTAGTTCATCTCTCGATATATACAATGTAGGAAACATCCCAACCTTGGTTACTAGAGTCAGAAAGGAAGTACTTGACCTCACGCTAGGTAGTCCAAGCATTAGTGGGTTAGTCAGAAACTGGAAAGTATCAGATGAGCCGTCACTATCTGACCACAGAATCATTGTTTATGACTTAGATAGTGAATGTATCATGAGAAACCCAGTAAGAAACCCTAGGAAAAAAAGACCAAACCAGTTGAGGCGGGCGAAAGTTGTGTTCATACCAAAAATGGGGAAAAAGACCCAGCACAGCCGATGCCATACAGACCGATCAGCCTAACATCGTTCCTTCTCAAAACAATGGAGAAAGCCGTGGATAACCACTTAAGAGAGGATGTTCTTAGCACATCCCCACTTCATCATCGTCAGCATGCATACAGAACGGGCAGATCTGCATCTGACAAAAATTATTCAAGGAGCTCTTGAAACAAAAGAGGCAGTGTTTCAAGCCAAACACACTAAAATGTTTGAATTCGTTGTTCTTATACAAAAAGAGAAACCGATGAAAATTTATAAATATTTAATTGAAAAGATAAATAACTTAGAGTTTCCTTTTGAATGATCCGGTTTATTCTGCGGTTAAATTGCGAGTGAAGATAACATATTTTAATTTACATTTTCCTTGTTTTTTTTTTTTGACAGCAAATGTGTATAACAATTTATAAACAATAATATATTTCCTTATATGCAATGTTGTACAATTGTTAGACATTAAATTGTCGTTGTCATTATTTTAGTTCTAAAATTATTAAATGAAAATTATTGCAATTATGTATCAACTTTTTTTTTTTTTTATAATTCGCGCGCGCCAAAGGGGGTATGAATACCCTTATGCTGAATTCTCAGGCACGGGCGTTTGGAAGAAGAGGAAAGTGGAACAGAGGAAGTACCGGTGCACGTTGGCTTTAAATGCTTGAATGTGATGAGGAAACACAGAGCCTGGAAGATAATTCCACATACGTGTCGTTCGGCTTATGAACGAGTCCCTGTATTTGACAGTACGTCCGAAGTTGGGCTTGAGGGTGAGCTGATGTGCATTCGAAGCGTGAGGCGTATTGCGGGTGAAATTTTGAACTGGAGGAATGCAGGTGGCTATTTCGTTGGAGCATTTTTTATAAAAGAAGCGATAAAATAGGGAAAGACACGAGATATTTCTACGATGTTCAAGTGAGACTATTGAACCCACAATGTCTCTATCACCTATAAGTTTTAACGCGCGGTTCTGGACCCTATCTAGGATGTGCAAAACGGTCTTGGGTGCACCAGACCAGATATGGGCGTTGTATTCCAGCTTTGGGCGGATGAATGCCTTATAAATTGTGGCCAGATCAGAATTGGTAAAGAATTTCCTGCACCGCTTAAGGAATCCTAGACATTTTGCAGCATTTTTGGCGACCTCGAATATGTGATCGTTCCAACGAAGATGGTTGTTGATACACATACCGAGAATGGCAAGTCTTCCGGTTTCCGCGATGCAAGTACCACTCATGGATAATGGTTGGAGATCTTGGTTACGCTTGAGAGACAGAAGGTTGAAGTGTCGTGTGGTGCCATTATTAAACTCCAATGGGTACTGTACTTTATCGGGTACATGGAGAGTTAAAAACTTAGAAAAAAGTGCATTAGAATTATCTTTTGTCTTATCAGTGAGAAAAAATAAATGCATTAAAAAAAACGTTAAGGTTGATTTTTTCAAAAAAAAAAAAAAAACGTTAAGGAATCGACGGCGCGTTTGTGTGTGTGTGTTTTTCGCTTCGCGACGGATTGTTTACCTACTGTGATGTTGTGTGGTTAAGATGGCTGCACATGCGTGCATAAGAAAAGTGTGGTTGATGGAGAGTGAAGGGTGTGGGCTTTTTTTTTTTTATGGTTTGCGCCAATGGATGTGGAATCTTCATAGATACCAGTAGCCCGTACTACTGGCATGCACGATTCGCGAGATCCTCGCGCCTACGTACTAAACCACACCTCTGCACTCATCAACCACTCTCCCCGCGGGACTGCCGTTAGGTATTACTTTGCGGGGTTGGTTAGCAATTATGCTCTAGTCTCCGAGGCCGCCTCTTGGGCTCGTCTTAAGGCTTCTGCTCTTCATAGCGCATTCTGCACACTCACTATGAATGAGCAGATCTCCGTCCACCCACCCTCCGATCGCGTCATGTGGCTTACACAGGGGAGAACTATCGTGTCCAAATCTATGGAGGTACTTCCGATAGCCTCCGTGCCCGGACAGGAACTGTGTGAGGTGGTAGTTACAGTTCCCTCTCGCTCTCTTTGTCCATTATTCTATGGTGGGAATGAGCCTATGAGTCCATCTGCCTTTTGTGGAGCTGTCCCATCTGGCTTGCCACAGCACTTCTGATGCTGCCCTTTCCTCCTCCTTAATCCTTTTGGACTCCTGCCGGTTCGAGGGTCGCCTAAGGTACACCCTCTGCATCTCGTTTGCGATGATGTCGATGGGGACCATTCCGGCTAATACGAAGGCTGCTTCGTCGGATATCGTTCGGAAGCCGCTAATCACTCTAATTGCACAGAGTCTCTATGCCGATGATAATTTCCTCCTGCATTCATTTGTCGCCAGTGCACCCGCCCATACGCCCAAGGTACTTAAGGGATTCTTTTGACCTGATTATCTGGTTTCCGACCCGGAAGTTCGCGTATTCCACCGTCTTGCGACTGGTTATGAGGACAGCTTCAGTCTTGTGGGCAGCTAGTTCCAGACCGGCAGACTCCAGCCACTCCTTTATTCTTTTGACTGCCTCATTCGTGGCAGACTCCACTTCATGAATGTGCTTGGCTACTGTCACCACTGCGACGTCATCAGCAAAGCCAATCACTTTAACACCCTCGGGTAGTGTTAATCGTAGAACTCCGTCATACATTATGTTCCATAGGAGTGGTCCAAGGGCTGACCCTTGCGGGACTCCTGCGGAAACGCTGTAGTATTTGGTGCCATCGTCAGTATGGTATCTAAGTTTCCTGTTGCTGAAGTAGTCCGTGACTATCCTCAGCAGGTAGTACGGTGCGTCCATTCTGGCCAGGGATCTCCTAATGAACGACCAGTTCGCCGAGTTGAACGCATTTTTGACATCTAGCGTTACTACTGCACAGTATCTCTTCGTCCCCCATCTCCACCTTTCCCCCTGTATTGCTTCAGCTGCTGTATCTACTACCGCCTTTATAGCATCGACAGTAGAACGCGATTTTCTGAAGCCGTACTGATGGACTGACAGTACCTCCGTTTTCCTCCGCTACCGCAAGTAGTCTGTCATAGATGATACGCTCTAGGATTTTGTCTAGCGTATCAAGTAGGCATATTGGGCGATACGATGATGGCTCTCCAGGCGGCTTGTTGCCTTTTGGAAGCAGTACTAAATGTTGTAGCTTCCATGGTGCGGGGAAAACCCCCTCCTCTAGACACTTTTGCATAGCTGCTACAAATATGTCCGGCCTCGTCTTAACAGCCGCCTTGACTGCCCTATTCGGGATGCCATCTGGTCCAGGTGCTTTGCTGTCTCCGATTTTTTTGCATGTACAAACGAGTTCTTCCGACGTGATTGCCGGGATGTGCTCCATGCTGATCTCCCTCGTGTTGGAGACCATAGCAGTTGGTCTATGGGGAAATAGATGCTCTACTATAGTCCTTAGCATTGCCGGGCAGGTTAGTTGTGGGCCTCTGTTGCCTTTTAGCTTCTTCATCACCACTCTATAAGCTATGCCCCAGGGGTCCAAGTCAGCCTCGTCGCAGAGCCGTTTAAAGCACCTTGCCTTACTCTCCTTAATGGCCCTTTCCAGTTCACGTCTTGCCACTTTAAAGGTGGTTAGCCGATCTTGGAAATCTTGTCTGCCTCTGGATCTCTGGGATCTGCGTCGTGCTTGTAGGCACTTCGCTCTGAGCCTTTTAATTTCATCAGTCCACCAGTAGCAGGGATCGCCTCTCTTACTAACAGACCTTCTGGGCATTGCTGCGTCGCACGCTGTGATGATGACCTGGGTCAACTGATGCGAAAGAGCCTCCGCCGATCCGTTGTTCGTTGTGACGCTAGTGCTCAGCATTTCCTCGAACATGTCATTGTCAAAGCGTATCCTTCCACTTTGGCCCTGTTAGGGTGGGACGCAGTTTGCGTTTTTCTTCGCCGACGTTAAATAAGATCGCCTGATGATCACTGTGGGTATAGTCCTCGCTGACCCGCCATTTTGTTTTTCGCAGGAGTGAGCTGCTCATGAATGTGATGTCGATGATTGACCCTCTGCCTGCCTTTCTTAACGTCTCCACTGCGCCATTGTTGGCCAGACTAATGTCCAGTGATGCAAATGATTCTAGGAGAGCTCTTCCCCTTGCGTGTGTGGTCCTGCTGCCCCAATCGGTAGCCCAGGCGTTGAAATCCCCAGCAATAATCATTGGGTGCTTCCCTCGCGCGTCAGCTACCATGTCGTCCAACAGCTTCAGATAATCCGCCAGTGGTAGACTGGGGGGCGCATAGCAACTGTAGAAGTGCACACCTTTAATCCTTGCAGATACGAAATGGGCAGCCGAGTGGCCGACTGACTCTAGGGCATAGTTCCCGCAGGTCCATATCGCGGCTTTCTTCGTGGTGTCATCAATCCAGCTACTTCCATCTATGGATTTATACGGTTCGCTTATAAGGACTATGTCGATCTTTTTTCTCTTACGCCAGAAGGTCCTGCGCGGCTGCGCAATGATTTAGATTTATCTGGGCTATATTCATCATGATAATTTAGCCAGTGCCTTCTTCAGTACCGGGCATTTGCTACTACTAGCTACGTGTCCGGCGTTTTCTGGCGTAGTAATCTTACACCAGAAACATAGTGCGTCCTTTTTGCAGTCCTTGGCTATGTGACCTTCTTCTTCACAGTTTCTGCACTGTTTGGATCGGTCATGTTCGCTCTTGCATTGTCGCGCCGTGTGGCCGAACTCTAGACACCTGAAGCATTTGATGAGGGCTTTTCGAACGCGAATGCGGCAGTTCACCCAGCCGACTTTGATTTTACCGGACTCTAGCAGTTTGTTCGCCTTTTCTGCCGGTAGCCCCACTGCCGCTATCTGTGTGCCTCCATAGGCCTTTCGAAGGCTGAGCACGTCTGCTTCGGTAACTCCAATGCTATATTGGGCCTTGATTGCTTCACAAATATCTTTCCTGTTGGTGACTTCGTCGAGGTCTTTGATTTCGACCGTGAATCTCTCGCGTTAGAGTGCGGATCTCCGCCCCTGCACCAAGGTTCTCGCCAATTATGCCCCTGAATTGTTCAGTTCTGTCACCAGATTCGCGTAGCTGGAACAGCAGGTCACCTTTCTGGGTTCGCCTAATCTTTGTGACCGATTCACCCAGATTGTGGAGCTTGGGATCCGCTTTGAATCTGCGGAGTATTTCGGCGTATGAAAGTTCTCCTTTGCTTGCCACCACGATTGCGTCCGGTCGCGTTTTTACCTTGGTGGTCTTGCCTGGTTTCTTTTCATCCTTCTTCTTTTTTCTGACAACTTTCGACCAAGCGTTATCGTCGCCTATAGTCTGCTCGTTGGTCACCGCGCTGACGGGTTTGTACTGCTTGTGGCCTGCCCGTCCTTTGTGGCTTTGGTGGGTTTTTTGGGCTTGACCATCTCCTTTTTTTTTGCTTTGCCGTCCTTCCGGGGCTCCTCCTCACTGCGGGGTGCCTTGTTTGCTTCAACTGGAGGCGGCGATTTTTGCCGGCGTTTCGAGTTCGGCGACTCGTTACTGGGTTCCGGCCTTCGTTTGGGTCCCAAAATCGTCGTCAGCCATGGTGATGTTTGGGAGGCGTTGTTCCTGCGGATGACTTCTTTGGCCTTGTCATCATGCATCTCAATCGCTGAGAGCTCATAGAGCGCTTTGATGCTCTCGATTGCGTCCCGCATTGGCTGGTGGATGGAGAGCCTTTTGCCATCCTCCAACATTTCGACTAGGACTTTTATTTGTTCACCTAGTCAATGGAACACAGAGGGCTGGGTGTTTGAATCCAGCACAGTTGTCGCGCTTCTTTGGGGAGCCATTTCTCCTTCAGGACTCCTCTGGGGCGTTGGTAGCTGTCTAGCCGGCGATCTTCTTATAATCGAGCTCCTCTGGAAAGGGTTCTCTCCGTTGACGTCGTTCTCCTCGTGTTTGTTTTGGTTTTTGTTTGTTGTAATCATTTCTGTTGGGTCCCCACTCAAAGCCGCTATCAATGCTCGGATGTGTAGTCTCGTAATGATCCCATGGTTGTCTATGCATGCAGTGAGGCCATGCGAGGGTTGACCCAGACCCTTATGGGGTTATGAGCCAGAGCCGGATCGGTGCTAAGCAGGAATGTTACATCTGCACCTACACCACCAACCTAATGGTGACGAAACATTGAACGTACTTTGAGGCCTGCCATGGTTTTAACGTGACGGGGGCGCCTGTAGCATTAACCTGAAAGCCATTTCAACCGGATTTCACTCCAGCTTACTCAGGTAACAGAATACTACAGACGTCAGCCCTCATAGCTATCAATCTAAGTTAGTGTTTCCAGTAAACCATAATTAAGACCTTACTGGGCTCGGTCTTAATGTTTTGTGTCCTTTTTTGTTTGTCTATTATTATAGCATTGTACTATAATAATAAACAATAAATTGTAATATATATGTATATGTATATATATATATATGTATGTATATTTATATATATACTTATGTATGTGCAACCTCTCTTCCGGGGGTGAGAAGTTGCTCGCTTCACGGTGTGGCGGGTGCGTCCGGATCTCGCCATTTACTCCTAACTGTATCCCTCGTAGCCACCATGAGGTGGGAAGCACATATTTGGAAGACGGTGCTTACTCGTCTTGTCACAGAGAGTTCATAGGGGTTCCTTTGACCTTTTCAGCCACGCCCTCCTTCTCTGCCGCTCTTGGTCGGGGACTGCTTATTGGGTATTCGCAGCTAACCTCCATTTCTGCAGGCCGTTCACTATCCGCCACCTGTGACCCCCACAGTTGCCTGAGCTTGGCCTCACCAGCCCGTCCGGCGTGGTGTCTGTGTGTGCGCTTGTTTATTTGCAATTGTAAACAAATGTCTTTAATGGGAGTGTGTCTCATGATAGAAATTGTGTGTTGTGTGCGAGATATAAATTAACTGTATGAGATTGATTGAATGCTTGTATGATTCTATTATTTAATTTAATAATTTTAATTTAATTAGTGTTTTCATTGATTTAAATTTAATTAAGATTTTGTTGCTACTTGTGTATGTGAATATATATGTATATGTGTGCTGAATAAATATACATAAATGGTTTTGTTGAACATTAATAAAAGTATTGAGTTTTCGAAAAATTATATTTGGGTTAGATTATTGACAACTTGCGAGTTACACTTGATAGTATCCTACTTATTTTTGTTGATATTTAGAGTGTTGGGTTACTTTTGTAGGATACGTTGGATGGAAGTAGACAAATTTTGGTGATAGGCCGCTTGACTTCTCCGTTCGGTGTTTTTAGCGTGACGACCCGAATTAACCTGTCCGTCCCGGGATGAGTATCGACGATGTGCGCTAAGTTCCATTTTGCTGGTGGTAAGTTGTCCTCTTTTATCAAAACTAGATCTCCGATCTTGGGTTAAGTTTCAATCATGAGCCATTTTGGGCGTTGTTGCAATCGCGTCAGATATTCAGACGTCCACTGCTTCCAGAAAAGGTGCTGCAGTTTCTGTATCCGCTGCCATCGTTTTAGAGGTCGGATAGATCAGCTTGTGGGATGCTGTTGAGAGCTCGTCCGATGAGGAAGTGTGCGGGGGTGAGTGCTTGGAAGTCGTGAGGATTGTCGGTCATTGGACATAGAGGCCTCAAATTTAAACAAGCTTCTACTTGCTGCAGAAGGGTGGTGAGTTCCTCGAATGTGTACGTCTTGCCGCCGGTGATCCTTTTAGGTGGTATTTTATTGACTTTACTTCGGCTTCCCATAGTCCGCCGAAATGGGGGGAAGATGGAGGAATAAAATGCCACTGCATACCTTCGTTGGAGATCGTTTCTGCATCAACAGCTTGGTAAAATGGTGACTGCCTTTAAGAATAATAGGATGGCGTTGCTCAAATTCCAGATCAGAGTGCAGCAGCCTACCCCCGACTCGCAAGATACCGTCGGAATCAGTGAAAGGGCAGAGAGAACACAGAGCTTTGCTTGAACAATAAGACTGGCAGACTAAAATTCATCTCGAGACAGCACATGGAAATTCCTAGAACCAGGTAATTTTTGAGCATTTGAAATGAATCGCCTACAATATGCTACTATTCTGAGGAGTTTAGTTAACCTAGACTGTTCAGTTATTAAAATGTTTAGATTATTTTCCCCCTGCGTGACCAGATGGACTTTAATTGCACTTTTCTCCCCTTGTGTGGTTAGGCTAGTCGGCTGCTGTGGACAGTTGAACTCCCAAGTTTCACGCAGAAAATCTGGTCCGGACCACCAGAGGGTTTTGGAGCGTAACGCGGAAGGCATTATTCCCTTCCCATTTGGTTGGAGGAGCGGCGATCCACGACAATGCAATTGTTGAGTCGGTCCACGCATACTGCTTCACGTCTCTCAGCTCCAAAACTCTGGATGTGTAGTGAAATCCAACCGAGAGGATCGAAGAGCTTAGCAATCGTCGAAAGAATGATCCGTTTCGTTGGCTCAGCAGCGTTCAATTGGATGTTCTGAAAAGAGAGAGTATCTTCTACCGGACACCACTTGATCCCTAAGGCTTTAATATGATGGGGAGAATTTATGGGTAGAGAGAAATCAACTTCCCGCTGGTCTAAGGGTATCTGATCTAAAATCTCCGGTGAATTACTTGCCCATTTGCGCAACTTGAAACCTCCAGAAGACAACAGACTATTCACTTGATGACGCCCAATACGAGTTTCTTCAAAAGTACCGGCTCCAGCAAACAGGTCATCAACATAAACGTCTTCCCTCAGAGGATAGTTGTGTGGCTCATCCGCAGCTAGTTGATTGAGAGCTCGAATAGCTAAATAGGGTGCGCACGTGGTACCAAACGTGACTGTTTGAAGACGATACACCTTGATCGGTTCGGTGTCACTATCACGCCAGACTATCAACTGATAATATGAGTCTTCGGAGTTCACACGGATTTGGCGGTACATTTTCTCAATGTCTGCGGTGAAGGTATGTTGTGTCTTTTCCACCTCAAAACAATATCAATAATATCTGTTTGCGTTTTAGGTCCAGTCAACAGATGCCGATTCAAGGATGTCCCGTCCGTGGCTTTGGCTGCCGCATCAAAAACGACCCGGAGTTTTGTTGTTGAACTGGATTCCTTCAGCACGGCATGGTGCGGTAAAAAATAGTGCTGAGACGTCCTGAGTACTTCGTCGTTGATAACATCAACCTCCTGCATATGGCCCAGTTGTAGGTATTCGTTAATACACTTACCATATTCATTGTGCAGTGTGGGGTTGATCTTGAACCGTCGTTCAAGCTGAGCAAACCTACGCAAGGCTACTTCCTTCAAGTGTCCAAGCCCAGGCCTGTTCCCGTTTCTAAATTGTAACGATACCTTGTATCGTCCGTTAGCCAGTCTATGTGTCGTAGCTTTGTCTTCTAAGGTTTGGTGGGTCTTAAAGATTGCTTCCTCCATCTCCCAAAATCGTTTCAGCTGTCGATCGAGATCTAGCACCTGAAGGAAAGTTCTGATACTGCGACGTGGTTGTAGTACTTTCCCCATAATGATCCATCCGAGTAGTGTCTTCTGTGCAATTGGCATCGTTTCTTCTGCACCGCGTATTATTTGAGGGAGTACGACTTCGGTGTAGATGTAATTTCCTAAAAGTAGATCCACTTCGTCTGGCGTGTGATAGGTCGGGTCAGCTAGGTCTAATCCATTAATGGGGTTCCATCGCTTTTGTGTCAGTTGGTGGGCCGGAAAAAGCCCAGTCAGCGAATTAAATACTAACGCTCGGGTGCAGGTCTCGTAGTCTGAGCGTAGAGAACTAAGCGTAAGATCCACGTAGCCATGGCAGGTTCCGCTGCTGACCTTCCCCAGCCCTGAAACTTCGACGAATGTGCGTTTGCCCTTCAGACCTAATCGTTGTACTGCCCTAGAATTAATAAAGGTTGCCTCTGACCCCGGATCTATCAAAGCTCGAAGTTTTATATCTACTCCTGAAGAGGCCCTGACTGACACTATGGGTGTTGCTAATAACACTTCCATATTAGCTTTTTCTTTAGCGTAGTAGTTGTTAATGTGTTGAGTAAATGTGATTGTGTACGGTTGTATGCGTGGGTGGTAAATGAAGCTGGCCCTGTGTGTGTTGTGTTGTGTGTTTTGTGTGTGTGAACCTATTTGTGTATGTGTAGAGTGGTTAGGGTGTAGGAGGGAATGGTGTGGCTGCTGGCAGAAATAGCACCTAACTCTGCTTGGACAATGCTGGGTGGTGTGGCTGTATGCTAGACAATTTTCGCATACGCCAATCTTGTCTACCGTCCTCTTGGGTGAAGCAAAGTCCATTTTTAAAAATCTGTTGCAAGTTCGCAACGAATGTGCACCCTTATTGCAGACTTTGTAGCTAAATTGACCCTTTTTCCCTTCTTTAAGGTGGAATGCTATTGTTGTTGACGCCCTAGTAAACTTGTTGGATCCCGTCTCCTGTGGTAGGCTAACTGCTTCCAGGGTTCTGAACCTAGCTTCTAAAAATTCACTGAAAGCTATGAATTCAGGTAGTTCCTTATCAATACCTAGCTTCTCTTCCCACAGCTGCTGTGTTATTGTGGGAAGCCTCTTCACCATGCAGAAGATTAGGATTGTATCCCAGTGTTGCACAGGTAAACCTAGGTTCTTAAGAGCGTGCCGACATTCCACTGATATGTCTAACAATTTTTTCAGGAATGTAGCAGTCTCATGTAGAATTTGCTCTTGGCCGAAAAATATTTTGAGCTGTGCATTTACTAGGACGCGTTTGTGGTCATATCGGGAAGTGATTTTTTTCCCACGCAGGCTTATAATTTTCACTATCTATCGACAAATGCTGCAGAAGACGCTCAGCTTCCTCTCGCAGACTGGACTTTAAATAATGCAACTTCTCTACCTCTGATAAAGCCTAATTTGTATGAATCAGCGAAACGAAAAGGTTGTGAAAGGATCTCCAGGATGCATAATCTCCAGTAAAGACTGCAAATTCATTTTTGGTAGGCGTAAAATACTCTTATCACTAGAAGAACTTAACGTAGCACTTACCGGAGCTTCAACTGTTGCTTGAAATTTATCCAGGCTGTCCAACAGTGCTGTTTTGTGGTCGAAGTAAGTCTCTTTTATTTTTTCGAAAATTTCTTCTAACTCCTCTTCTTTTCCAGCTTCAACAGCGGGTATTCCATCGCTATTGTGCTGGGTGCTTGCCTTAAAATTTTCCTCCAGCATGGAAATTCTATTGGCGATGTAGTTTTTCGACCTTTCCTTGGGTGATCGATTGGCAAAATTATCGGAATCCCTTATAATTTGCTTTAGCAAATTCCTTTGCAGCTTCAGAGCCGAGCTCATATTTGAGAAAAAAGAATACTCGTAAGAGAAAAAAAAAGAAAAAGGGGGTGTATTTCAACCTACTTATTTTTTAAATCCCTAGATTCGACGATCTGGAGCAGAAATTCGTAAAAAATTTAATTCAAACGGATTAGCGGAGGATCTGTAAATCAACGGACTTGACGCCCCGCAATGCACGGTATTAGAGGTCACACTAGCGGACACTATGCGGTTCCAACGGTGGATGTGCTGTTGTACGTGGATCCAACGGTGTGCAGTACAGCAATGAAGATTTTTCACAATTATTTAATTGCACTTTTTTTTGTGTAAAAAATTACGCGACGCGAGAAACCGTTTTGCACTAGGAAAAAACTCACTAAATGTAAAAAATTTTCATTTTTATTGTTTATGTTAAATGTATTTTAATTTTTTGTTTTTCTTTCTAGTTCACACGCACAGATTAATTACTATTAATCACTTAAGGCTTCGAAGGACCATGAAATGGGGTTATGGGTTTGCTTCGATTTCCCACAATCTCTATGTTTAAGCTAAAAAATTAAATTACTTTAGAAAGGAGTAAAACACGTCTGATCTCTTAATGATCTTTAACAATGAATGATTATTTTCATTTGACGTTTGTGCTATTTTTTAGAATTTAAGTCTTTAACACATTTTCTTGTCGTTAATGTAGTGTTTACAACACAATATTGAAATTATAATGTTTCACTAATCTTAAACATTGAAATTAAATATTGAAATTATAATGCTTTGCTAATCTCAAACATATGTAAATATGAAATAAATTTAAATTATTGTCTCTTCGGTGCTTGTTTTGTTACTCGGAAGGTAACAGAAATTTGTAATAGGCCGTTTTAGCTCTCCGTTGGCCGTTTTAAAGGTCACGACGCTAACAAGTTTATCGGCTCCTGGGTATAGACTCGTGATGCGGGCCAGAATCCATTTCGATGGTGGAATTCGTTCGTCCTTAACGAGTACGAAATCCCCTACTTGTGGTTGCTGTTCTCTTCCTAGCCACTTCGGTTGTTGCTGCTGGAAAACGGGCTGGTATTAACGTTGAGAAGTCTTCCGGATTTTCTGTCAGTGGACACAATGGCCTGGAGTTTAGGTACGCTTCTATTTGAGCAAGAAGTGTGACAAGCTCGTGAAGGTCAGTGTCTCGTTCCCAACTACTCTCTTCAAATGGTACTTCACTGATTTAACTCCGGCTTTCCATAATCCCCCAAAGTGAGGGGAAGCGGGAGGAATCCAATTTCATTTGATACCTTCATTTGTTAGTGTTTCAACCATCTCCTTTTCGTTGAACTGGGCGGCCTTTAGCAGTTTTCGCAGCTCTGTGTTGGCACCTACGAAGTTTTTCCCACAATCACTAAAGATTTCTTTGCAGATCCCTCTTCTTGCCGAAAACCTTCTGAGTGCGGCTAAAAATGCCTATGTTGTCATGTCGCTTACCAGCTCTATGTGCAGAGCTTTCGTGGCCAAATGAGAAGGGTCGCGAAACTCGTACCCGAGGTGAAGGTAAGTTACACATTAACCGATGTCCTGCTTTTGGTCAATATCGAAAGCATATATTGCATCGGTGAATGCATGATTTAACGCTTGACCTTATGTTGATGATCCCATATCTAATGCGCAGATGCGCTGTCATTTGCTGAACGCCCCCATGAAAAGTGTGTTTATGAGCATCCTGGATAATCAATTTGGTAAAATGGTGACTAGATTTCAAGATAATGGGATGCTTCTGATCGTAATCCAAACGTGAGTATTGTAAACGACCTCCGACATGTAAAATGTTATCCTCGTCGAGAAATGGATTTAAGGATTTCACAATTTCAATTGCATTTTCCGGTATGGTTGCAGCGTGATTGCATACCTTACGACTCTCTTCTTGGATCAATGAGTTCGAAGGTTGGATTTGTGTGTCGACCTTCCATTTCGATTGGAGAAACTCATTACCATTCCACCAAAACTCATTACCATCTAACTCGGATGGTAAAAGTCCACGTGAGACAAGATCCGCTGGATTTTGTTTTGTTGGAATGTGTCTCCATATACTGCAGTTGGTAAATCTCTGAATGTCTGCCACTCTGTTGCTGACAAAGGTTTTCCATTTAGATGGTGGTGATGTAATCCACGCAAGTGTGATAGCCGAATCCGACCACGCATAAGTCCGGATAGGTTTAACTCCCAAGACCCTTACCGTGTAGTCTAGAAGTGAAGCTAAGAGTACTGCTCCACATAGCTCAAGCCTTGGAAGCGTAACTGTCTTCAGGGGAGCCACTCTCTCATCTTAGACAGCAGTAAATGCATGTGGATATTGTTGTCTTGATCCAAAACACGGAGATACAGTACTGCGCCGTAGGCCTTCTCGGATGCGTCGCTGAAACCATGCAGTTCTATGTCCCTTTGATTATTGTTGGCGTGAACCCAACGTGGCATCCGGATCCTTTCGACCGACGGAAGGTCTGTGGTAAATACTTCCCACTCCTTTGTAAGCTCCGATGGAATTGGATCATCCCAGCTCAGTCCAAGCCACCACTACTGCTGCATCATCACCTTTGCCTTGATGATACAAGGAACAATCCAACCTAACGGGTCAAACAGCCTAGCTATCGTCGAAAGCATCGCTCGTTTTGTGAATTCTGCAGCTTCAGAGTAGACGTTCTGGAAGGAAAACACGTCACCTGTCGGAAACCATTTAATTCCTAGGACCATAATGTGTTGTGTGGATAAAACGGCAACGAAAATCCCAACTCCTTCTGATCTGCTGGAATACCTTGCAAGACTTCATCGGTATTGCTTGTCCATTTGCGAAGATTGAAACCCGCTGATGATAATAAGTGCCTAGCTTCATCATGTTTCTGCAAGGCTTCCTCCAATGAATCGACTCCCGAAATCAAGTCATCCACATACTTCTCCTCTCGTACTATCTTGGCACCCCTTCGAAAATAGTTTTCACGGTCAGCAGCTGCCTGGTTGAGTGTTCGGATGGCAAGATAAGGTGCACTCGCGGTCCCAAAAGTCACTGTTTCCAAACGGTAGACCTTCAGCGGCTGATGGATCTCGTCGCGATATAGATGAGTTGATAATAGGAGTCTTCTTTGGTCATACGTATCTGCCTGTACATTTTCTCGACATCTGCTGTGAAGGTGAGTCTATGCAATCTCCATCTCATAATGATTTCAATAATGATATTTTGTGTTTTAGGTCCAACCGTGCCATCTGATGTTTTCGCTGACACGCCTACATCTGGATGTCATGCCACGCCTACAAATAAGTGACGTCAATAACTAACACAATCCCCAAGAAAAACAAACACCGTGTTTGACAACAAAAAGTTTGCAATCTATTTTGACTTTCTTGTCTACCACCCAAAAACATGCAATGAATTTTGAAGAATTGGCTTGGCACCAAAAAGTGTGCAACAAATTCTGACCAACTTACCTGACACCCAAAAGTATGTAATGAACTTTAAATAATTTATCTGACTACAAAAAGTATGCAAAACTTTTGATCAATTCACCTGGCACCCAAAAGCACGCAATAAGCTTTGGTTAATTTAGCTAAGACCAAAAATGCTATGTCAACAACCAACCAAATCCAACCACCGTACCCCAATCCTCACTCCCGTGACTTAAAGTAACAAAACAAACCTTTAAAGCGTCTTTAGGTCACTTTCCTCTCACTCAATGCCCCTTCCCCACCACCCAACTCCTTACCCAATCCTCTGATCTACAAGCTGAGACAACTTTCAAGTCCGTGCATGCAATGCCGCGCCCACAATCGTCCCCTCGCCGAAAGTTGAGCAATTCCATGATTTAAAAATCAGTTCACGGTTATGCCGTTCGGGCTGTGTAACGCTGCACAGAGAATGTGTCGGCTTATGGACAAAGTCATACCCTCTCGTTTGAAAGAGCGTGTCTTTGTCTACCTAGATGACCTCTTGGTTTGTTCTCCAAACTTCGAGTCGCACGTCAGGTTGGTCCAAGAGGTCGCAAAGTGTCTAAGGGAAGCCGGCTTAACAATCAACGTCGAAAAAAGTAAATTTTTTTACCGGGAGATCAAATACCTGGGGTATATCGTGGGTGATGGCTGCTTACGGACGGACAAGGACAAGGTATCGGCGGTCGAGAATTTCCCGACCCCGAAGACTCCGAAGCAACTTCGAAGGTTCCTAGGAATGACGGGATGGTACCGACGTTTCATCGCAAACTTTGCTACATTAGCGGCTCCCATGACCGATTGCCTGAAGAAAGGACAGACATTCAACATGACAGACGAAGCGCTTAAAGCCTTTCAAAAGCTTAAGTCGACTTTGGTAACAGCACCAATCCTAACAAATCCGGACTTCAAGAAACACTTCTACATACAGTGTGACGCCTCGACTTCTGGCGTAGGGAGTGTGCTCTTCCAAATGGACGCCGAGAATAACGAGCGACCGATAGCGTTCATGTCCCAGAAGCTTAATTCCGCTCAGCGTAATTATAGTGTGACGGAACTTGAATGCTATGCGGCCGTTTTGTCAGTGAAGAAGTTCAGGGCATACGTGGAAGGATTACCCTTCACTATAATAACCGATCATGCAAGTCTGAAGTGGCTCATGACGCAGAAGGATCGTTTGGCCAGGTAGAGCCTGAAGCTTCAAGGGTTCGACTTCATGATCGAACATATTAAGGGTGTCCAAAATGTAGTCCCTGATACTCTCTCACGAGTCCATATGGAGGAGCTCAAGACCAATAGGGTAATGCAGGAAGTTGACTTCAATTCCCCATATTTTTCTTCGGAAGAGTACGAGGAGCTAAAGAAAACAATCGACCAACACAAAGACAGACTGCTCGACACATGTGTTTCTGACGGATTTGTTTACAAACGGACCGGCATACGTACTGACGACGTACTTCAGGAGGATCGGGCATGGAAGCTCTGGGTACCGACGGATTTGCGTCGAAGTCTGCTGGAATCGGCACATAACTCACCGGCTGCAGGGCATGGCGGAATCCACAAGACTCTAGCCAAGCTAAGGCAGAAGTATTTCTGGCCTGGGATGGTGGCCGATGTGCAAAGCTTGGTTAGATCTTGTGAGATCTGTAAATCCAACAAGCCGCCAAATGTGGTATCTAGGCCGCCGATGGGACAACAAACGATCACGGAGCGACCTTTCCAGAGACTGTACATAGACTTCTTAGGACCTTATCCACGGACAAAGACGGGATATACTCACATTTTTATAGTACTAGACCATTTTAGTAAATTCGTATTCTTTAAGCCCATTCGTAAAGCAACGGCAGCTGAGGTAGTTACGTATTTAGAAGAGAGTGCGTTCCATATCTTTGGTGTATCCGAGTATATCCACTCTGACAATGGGAAACAATTCATTTCCTAATTGTTTGCCAGCTTTCTGAATAAGTACGGGGTCAGACATGTTCGCACCGCGTTCTACTCGCCACAAGCGAATGCGTCGGAGAGGGTCAGCCGTTCGGTGTTGACTAAGATACGGTCCTATATCGACGGTGATCAGAGAAATTGGGATCGACACGTCAGCAACGCTGCATTTTCGTTGAGGAGTGTGGTTCACGATGCGACCATGTTTGAACCCTACTATGCGATATTCGGTACACCAATGATCCAGCACGCAGACACACACGAAGTACTGAGGAAGCTAGATTTAGTAAAAGAAACAACAATAGAAATAGGAAATAGAAACGATAAGCTAGACCTCATTAGGAGAAAGATATTTGACAATCTAAAGATAGCCCACGAAAAAGCAACAAAAATATACAACACTAGGAGAAGGGACGTGCAATATAGTGTAGGCCAAGTAGTGTATAGGAGGAATTTTAAGCAAAGTAGTGTGGCGGAAAACTATAACGCTAAGTTAGGCCTCAAATTTATCAAGTCTATCATACTGAAGAGACTTGGGAATTCCCTCTACGAGGTTGGTAACTTGAGGGGAGAAAAGGTTGGCACTTTTCACGCTAAAGACCTCTACGCATGAAGATGAGACTGATATAAGACGCACTCTAGCCTGCTGTTGCTAGTTTATGTCAGTTACGTCTTTTACGTATCATCTATGTATATAGTTTATTTATTTATTTATTTATTTGTTTATTTATTTATTTATTTATCTATGTATGTATATCCAGAGATAGAGATTTATTTATAGAGTTTATTTATATTTATTTTAGAGAGAGTTTATTTATTTATTTTATTTATTTACATAGTTCTATTTACACCATATTTATTTTAGAGTTAGGATTAGATGTTAGTGTATTTTTCAGCTGTGATGTAGGTTAAGAACTTGAGTCCATGTTGCGGCATGTAACTGCTCGGTTATGGTATAGCCATACCGTGTATGGACACATTTACAACCGCAGCATGGACGTTAGTGATAGGCGCTGTGATAGGTTAAGAAATCGAGACCACGATGCGAGAGGTAGCTACACGGTTGTTCCATTTAGGAAAACAGCTAGGTATATTCGCAGCATCGACGCCTGTGGTAAAAGCTGTGATAATTAGGTTGAGTTAAGTATGTAAAAGAGACACTTGCATGTTTAGCTCAGTCGGTAGAGCATGAGACTTCATAATTCAGGGCGTGGGCCCTTGCCACACGTTTGTAGTGAAAACTACCCCCCAAGCCAGCCGGAACACAGAACCGCACACCTTTCTCTTATGAGGCCGGTTGTCTCACGACCACTCACCATTCGTCGTCGATCCTGCTGCGGAAGCGGTGATGTGTCCTTAGAAAAAAAAAGTTGATCAAAATGAATGAATAATAATTATCTACTTACATGCGGACCTGGCTTGAAGCAATTTGTCTTCATGTTCTATTTTGACATTTCTTCTTGCGTGTTTTTTCTGATCAGTACAAATGTCCTTGGCACACATTGTTTGTACTGTTCACTCCTCTCTTTGCTTTCCAATAAAGGAAAATCGATAAATCGGTAGCAAAATGAATCGGTTATTTCAAAATAAGACTGAGCGAGGATTAGGATTAGGATTAGTGTTAGTTTACGTATTTTATTGTAATGTATTTTCTTGTTATCTATTATTTATTTTATCGTATTGTCTTAGTATCTATAAACCCAGACGAAAATAATTTTATAGGAAACATTAGATGACGGAGGGAACTGGAAGGTGGGATATTTTCTTCTTCCCTTCCAGGTGCCCGAAAAACGCAAAAGCAATATTAGAAAAAGAAAAATAATAGATAGGGACGAAGACAGGAAGGAGAAAGTTAAAACAAAGAAAATTGAGCAAAGACAAAGAAAAAGAGAGAGACAAAAGGAACATAGGGGAACGTCAGTAGGGGTAACGACAGAACTGAACTACAAAGAACAGAACAATGCGATAACGAAAACTTGAGAGAGCGGTCAACGCACTGTAGACAACAGAGTACGAACATATGGTATCGGCGTATACAAAATACACAAAAAAAAATTATATTAAAGGAATAAATGCCACGTACAGTGACGCAAAAACGGCACCGGTATGTTTGGTACCACAAAAAAAAAAATAGTCGAATTAAGGAAAATAATTATGGAAATATATGTATGTGTATGTAAAATATAGGTAGACCAAAGAGGCTGAGAAGAAGGAGGAAAAGCTCCGAAGGCAGGCAACCAAGGGTGCAAGGGCAAGCAAGATCGGGGACGTAAAAAGTCGCCACAAAGCTTGGCTATCAGACCGCCTCTATAGGGGCCCCTGAGAATACCTGCCACACAGAAAAGGGGGTTGCTACGCCACCGACAACGGCATCGGACCCACCGCGTTTACCGCCACACCGGCACACACCACATAACAGGGTACGTCACCGTATCGTCCGGTACCCTGCAACGGAGCTGCTCACCCTTAAGGGGTGCTTCGAGGGACCCCCAAGATACATATGTATATACAATTTAGTGATAGTTTTTTTTTTACTAGTTTTCTTTGAATTTGGTGAATTAGTTTTTTTTTAATTTTGTGAATTTTTTTATTAGTGATAACTCCTTGTACTTTCCTTAATTTAGTGAATTCAGTATATACTTAGTGATTTGTTTTTTTAATATTAAGCTAAATTTAACAGTGAGTAGAGCTCACCAAGCTTATTGTGCAATCTGCTCTTAAATTTGTTGTTGTGTTTGTTCGCGGAAGGCTCGATTGGAGTCAAGACTACGAGGGAGTTCCTCTTCAGTGCTGCCGGCAGGATGACGAGGGATCCAGAGGAAACCGTGAGTAATTGGTTAAGTTTTATTGAAGTATCTATACACATACTTATATAATTAGTTTAAGGGCAGAATTTTAGTATTTAAGGCTAGGTTTTAAGTTTATGTTTAGATTTAAGAATCCTAATAAATTGTTGAAAGTGCAGCAGAATGCGTGATTAGCTTTCTTTCCTGTTTGGTGTGTGGAAGGACGGTCGGGCCGTCTCCTGTAGATAGACGAGGACTAAACAGAACCATACGAACAATGACACTTGACGTTAAGACCAACTAACATTCCACTACGAACTTAGGTTGTGGCTGAGAGGGGTACTATAGGGGCTACCTTTCATAAATTCTGGCCAGAAAGGTAGCATTTGGTCTGTGTCGTAAGACACGAAGGGTGGGCTGGCCAACCTTTGCCAACAACATCTGGCATACTTCGGGTTCTTGACGAACCTATGGAAAGGAGAGACACTAGGAAGGTGTCACCGCGATTAGGGCTTAAGTTAGGTTAAGGTTAAGTTAGCTTAGGTTTAGGTTAGGGCTTAGTTTAAGTTTAAGGTTAGTTTAGGTGTAGTTTAGGCTAGTTAGGTTAGCTCGCGAAGTCCTTCCCGGTCTTTCTCCTGGCCATAGGCATAAGCCCTTGGACACTTTCTTTTCTTCTTTCTATCCTTTTTTCTATCTTTTGAAGTCCGTCCGAGGTCAACGTAGAGTAGCTTTCTTCTTTTTCTTTTGATTTTTATTTTTTCTTTTTTTTTGATAAAAGGCACGAGATTTTATGTGCTGAGCAGGTGGTGTATGGTGGGGTGTGACAAGAACCACCCCGTCCGACTAGCTGAGCCGAGCAACCGCGAGCGTGCCACAGTCCTCCTCACCTACACCGAAGTTACCCCCGTGGCCTCATCCTAGCTCACAACAGTGCAACAAAATTTTACCAACTTACCTGACACCCAAAAGTATGTAATGAACTTTAAATAATTTGTCTGACCCAAAAAGTATGCAAAACTTATGATCAATTCACCTGGCACCCAAAAGCACGCAATAAGCTTTGAATAATTTAGCTAAGACCAAATAAGCTACATATGTCAACAACTAAAAAAATTCAACCACCGTAACCCAATCCTCACTCCCGTGACTTAGAGTAACAAAACAAACCTTGAAAGCGTCTTTAGGTCACTTTTCTTTCTCACTCAATGCCCCTTCCCCACCGCCCAACCCCTTACCCAATCCTCTGAACTACAAGCTGAGACAACTCAAGTCAGTGCATGCAATGCCATGCCCACAATCGTCCCCTCACCGAAAGTTGAGCAATTCCATGATTTAAAAGTGTCCTTTCGCCAGTTTCCCCTATCCCAATGCCCCCTACCCAACCATTCCCACATAACCCATGCGATGACCTATAACCCACCACACGCCTGCATATGTATGTCTATGTACGCCTACAAATAAGCGACGTCAATAACCAACACAATTACCAAAAAAAACTACTACAGTGTTTGACACCAAAAAACATGCAATCTATTTTGGCATTCTTGTCTACCACCCAAAAATATGCAATGAATTTTGAAGAATTGACTTGGCACCAAAAGGTATGCAACGAATTTTGACCAACTTATCTGACACCCAAAAGTATTCAATGAACTTCAATTAATTTGTCTGACTCCAAAAAGTATGCAAAACTTTTGATCAATTCACCTGGCACCCAAAAGCACGCAACAAGCTTTGAATAATTTAGCTAAGACCAAATAAGCTATTTCAACGACCAACCAAACCCAACCACTGTACCCCAATCCTCACTCCCGTGACTTAAAGTAACGAAACAAACCTTTAAAGCGTCTTGAGGTAATTTTATTCTCACTCAATGCCCCTTCCCCACGCCCCAACCCCTTATCCAAACCTCTGATCTACAAGCTAAGACAACTTTCACGTCCGTGCATGTAATGCCACGCCCACAATCGTCCCATTGCCGAAAGTTGAGCAATCCCATGATTTAAAAGTGACATTTCGCCAGTTTCCCCTGGCCCAATGCCCCCTACCCAACCATTCCCACATAACCCATGCGATGACCTATAACCCACCACACGCCTACATATGGATGTCATGCCACGCCTACAAATAAGCGACGTCAGCAACCAACACAATTCTAAAAAAACTAACACCGTGTTTGACATCAAAAAGTATGCAATCTATTTCGGCTCTCTTGTCTACTACCCAAAAATATGCAATGAATTTTGAAGAATTGACTTGGCACCAAAAAGTATTCAACAAATTTTGACCAACTTATCTGATACCCAAAAGTATGCAATGAACTTTAAATAATTTGTCTAGCTCCAAAAAGTATGCAAATCTTTTGATCAATTCAACTAGCACCCAAAAGCACGCAATAGGCTTTGGATAATTTAGCTAAGACCAAATAAGCTACATATGTCAACAACTAACCAAATCCAACCACCGTACCCCAATCCTCACTCCCGTGACTTAAAGTAACAAAACAAACCTTTAAAGCGTCTTTAGGTCACTTTCCTCTCACTCAATGCCCCTTCCCCACCACCCAACCCCTTACCCAATCCTCTGATCTATAAGCTGAGATAACTTCCAAGTCCGTGCATGCAGTGGCAATTACCGAGTTGCCTGCCGTCAGGGTTGTACGCGAAAAAAAAAAAAAAAATAGACAATATACAATAAAATAAAAACAAAAAAAAAATAGAAACAATTAAAAAAAAAACCACACGAACAAACAAAATTACAATAAAACAAAACAATAAAAAAAAAAAACAACAAATTAACTACAATAGTTTTAATCGCGCGCGCCTAACTAAACATCAGTGAGAGTGATAAGCAAAAAAAATCAGTGCCGGGTTATCCATCTTCCCCTTCCCACTCACTCGCTGTTAGGTTTCTCAACCACCGCAACAGTTGCATGTACTATACATTCTTCTGTTGCGTTGATTGAGAGAGCGTAACATCTGATGCATAGCGGGCCGTGAGTGTTTATCCGAATAGCGGACCACAGCTGACTGTCGTTTGGGCATAACAACTCAACCTTTAACGAGTTTGATGCGCTGTCCGATTCCATCACTCGAATTGTATCCCTGTATCCTCGTACTGAAATCGTCATTGCGGGCGATTTCAATATACACAATTCGGATTGGCTTCGACACTCTGGCCAGACAACACCCGAAGGAAGGTATGTTGAACTTTTCGCTGAGATTAACAACTTGACTCAGCTTATAAATGAGCCGACACGAATACCAGACATTGCAAGTCATTCCGCCAACACCCTTGACTTGTGTCTTACTTCCCACCCTGATAAATACGTCATCGATGTTTTAGCGCCCCTAGGCCCTTCTGACCATAACATCATATTAGTTAAATTCTCGTACTCCGACCACACAGTTAAAGAACAAATTCCCAAAAGAAAAGTATGGCGTTACGAGAAAGCCAACTGGGATGGCCTTAATAGCTTCTTTAGGAGTTTTAACTGGTCACTATGCTTCCTCGATAGTGACGTGTATGCCGCCGCTGGTATGATCACCGACATGATTCTCTTAGGCATGAATGACTTTATTCCTAACAGAATAAAGAGCATTAAACCTAAGACAAACTCATGGTTTGACCACAGCTGTAAAGAGGCTATCAGGTTGAAAGAAGTAAGTTTTCGGTCTTATAAAGCCAACAAATCTGAGGAAAACTCATCCGCCATCCCAACGCTCATTTATAATGACATTCCAGCTGTCAGCTCCTTAGACAAGGCCAATCTACTCGCTGCACAATTTGCAGCCAACTCAACACTGCAAGATAGTGCTTTGTTTGTCCCTGTGCTTGAGAGCGTCGATTTCTCTATGGGACAAGTCCATTTTCGCACTCGCACAGTTGCAGGAGTTCTCAATGGTCTCAACATACACAAATCCGCTGGTCCAGATGGTATCCCCCCAATAGTTCCGAAGAGGTGTTCTTCTTCGCTGGCAAAACCTCTGCGTAAGCTTTTCTGTCTGTCCTACTCTTCTGGACTCTTTCCGAGAAGATGGAAAACAGCATTTGTCCAGCCTGTCCCTAAAAAAGGCGAATCTTCCTCTCCGACCAATTACCGACCCATTGCACTTACGTCCCTTCTTTCCAAGGTCATGGAAACGCTGATAAATCGTCAGCTTATGAAATATCTTGATTCACGAAAACTTCTCAATGACCGGCAGTATGGTTTTCGTAGCAACAGGTCCCCTGGTCATCTTGATGGCATATCTCACCGAGAAGTGGAACCAATCTCTCCATCACTTCGGCGAAACAAAGATAGTTGCACTTGATATTTCAAAGGCATTTGACAGAGTTTGGCATCAGGCTCTTTTGTCGAAAATGCGTGCATATGGCATCGATGAGTCTCTTCTTCAATGGATTAAAAATTACCTTTCGGGGCGTTCAATACAAGTTGTCTTGGACGGCTTCAAGTCTGATATACACCATATAAATGCTGGTGTCCCCCAGGGCCCAGTTTTGTCTCCGACTCTCTTTCTCATTTTCATAAATGATCTCTTGTCTGCAACCTCTAACCCAATCCACTCCTTCGCTGATGACAGTACCCTCAGTTTTTCATATTCGTTCAATAACTCACGTCCCTGCTCTTCGGCCGTAGAAGAGGAACGGCAACGTATGTTAAACTCATTGAATTCCGACCTTGACAGCATAATCAAATGGGGCTCAACTAACAGAGCGGAATTTAATGCATCCAAAACTCAGTGCTGTCTTCTGTCTCCCAAGCGAAACCAACACCCCCTTCCATTATCCATGAATGGTACTTGCATCGCGGAAACCGGAAGACTTGCCATTCTCGGTATCTTCGTTGGAACGATCACATATTCGAGGTCGCCAAAAATGCTGCAAAATGCCTAGGATTCCTTAAGCGGTGCAAGAAATTCTTTACCCCTCTGATCTGGCCACAATTTATAAGGCATTCATCCGCCCAAAGCTGGAATACAACGCCCATATCTGATCTGGTGCACCCAAGACCGTTTTGCACATCCTAGATAGGGTCCAGAACCGCGCGTTAAAACTTATAGGTGATAGAGACATTGTGAGCTCAATAGTCTCACTAGAACATAGTAGAAATGTCTCGTGTCCTTCCCTATTTTATCGCTTCTTTCACAAAAAATGCTAAAGCGAAATAGCCACCTGCACTCCTCCCCTTCAAAGTTTCACCCGCAATACGCGTCACGCTTCGAATACACATCAGTTCACCCTCAAGCCCAACTTCGGACGTACTGTCAAATACAGAGATTCGTTCATAAGCCGGACGACACGTATGTGGAATAATCTTCCAGGCTCTGTCTCATCACTACAACATTCAAGCATTTAAAGACAACGTGCACCGGTACTTCCTCTGTTCTTCTTTCCCCTTCTTCCAAACGCCCGTGCATTGAGAATTCAGTATAAGGGTATTCACCACCCAAAAACATGCAATGAATTTTGAAGAATTGACTTGGCACCAAAAACTATGCAACAAATTTTGACCAACTTATCTGACACCCAAAAGCATTCAATGAATTTTAAATAATTTGCCTGACTCCAAAAAGTATGCAAATCTTTTGATCAATTCGCCTGGCAAGCACGCAATATGCTTTGAATAATTTAGCTAAGACCAAATAAGCTATTTAAACAACCAACCAATCCTCACTTAAAGTAACAAAACAAACCCTCAGAGCGTCTTTAGGTCACTTTCCTCTCACTCAATGCCAATTCCCCACCACCCAAAGCGTTGATCTACAAGCTGACACGGCTTACAAGTCCGTGCATGCAATGCCACGCCCACAATCGTCCCCTCGCCGAAAGTTGAACAATTCCATGATTTAAAAGTGTCCTTTCGCCTCTTTCCGCTCGCCCAATGCTACCTACCCAACCATTCCCACATAACCCATGAGATGACCTATAACCCACCACACGCCTGCATATGTATGTCATACCACGCCTGCAAATAAGCGACGCACATAACTAACACAATCCCCAAAAAAAAACTAACACCGTGTTTGGCACCAAAAAGTATGCAATCTATTTTGACTTTCTTGTCTACCACCCAAAAACATGCAGTGAATTGTGATAAATTGACTTAGCACCAAAAAGTATGCAACAAATTTTGACCAACTTACCTGACACCCAAATGTATGTAATGAATTTTAAATAATTTGTCTGACTCAAAAAGTATGCAAAACTTTTGATCAATTAACCTGGCACATAAGAGCACGCAATAAGCATTGATTAATTTGGCTAAGACCAAAGAAGCTACATATGTCAACAACTAACCAAATCCAACCACCGTACCCCAATCCTCACTCCCGTGACTTAAAGTAATAAAACAAGCCTTCAAAGCGTCTTTAGGTCACTTTCCTCTCACTCAGTGCCCCTTCCCCACTCCCCAACCCCTTATCCAATCCTCTGATCTACAAGCTGAGACAACTTTCAAGTCCGTGCATGCAATGCCACGCCCACAATCGTCCCCTCGCCGAAAGTTGAACAATTCCATGATTTAAAAGTGTCCTTTCGCCACTTTCCGCTCGCCCAATGCCCCCTACCCAACCATTCCCACATAACCCATGCGATGACCTATAACCCACCACACGCCTGCATATGCATGTCATACCACGCCTGCAAATAAGCGACGCACATAACTAACACAATCCACAAAAAAAAACTAACACCGTGTTTGACACCAAAAAGTATGCAATCTATTTTGACTTTCTTGTCTACTACCCAAAAATATGCAATGAATTTTGAAGAATTGACTTGGCACCAAAAAGTATTCAACAAATTTTGACCAACTTATCTGATACCCAAAAGTATGCAATGAACTTTAAATAATTTGTCTAGCTCCAAAAAGTATGCAAATCTTTTGATCAATTCAACTAGCACCCAAAAGCACGCAATAGGCTTTGGATAATTTAGCTAAGACCAAATAAGCTACATATGTCAACAACTAACCAAATCCAACCACCGTACCCCAATCCTCACTCCCGTGACTTAAAGTAACAAAACAAACCTTTAAAGCGTCTTTAGGTCACTTTCCTCTCACTCAATGCCCCTTCCCCACCACCCAACCCCTTACCCAATCCTCTGATCTATAAGCTGAGATAACTTCCAAGTCCGTGCATGCAGTGGCAATTACCGAGTTGCCTGCCGTCAGGGTTGTACGCGAAAAAAAAAAAAAAAATAGACAATATACAATAAAATAAAAACAAAAAAAAAATAGAAACAATTAAAAAAAAACCACACGAACAAACAAAATTACAATAAAACAAAACAATAAAAAAAAAAAACAACAAATTAACTACAATAGTTTTAATCGCGCGCGCCTAACTAAACATCAGTGAGAGTGATAAGCAAAAAAAATCAGTGCCGGGTTATCCATCTTCCCCTTCCCACTCACTCGCTGTTAGGTTTCTCAACCACCGCAACAGTTGCATGTACTATACATTCTTCTGTTGCGTTGATTGAGAGAGCGTAACATCTGATGCATAGCGGGCCGTTAGTGTTTATCCGAATAGCGGACCACAGCTGACTGTCGTTTGGGCATAACAACTCAACCTTTAACGAGTTTGATGCGCTGTCCGATTCCATCACTCGAATTGTATCCCTGTATCCTCGTACTGAAATCGTCATTGCGGGCGATTTCAATATACACAATTCGGATTGGCTTCGACACTCTGGCCAGACAACACCCGAAGGAAGGTATGTTGAACTTTTCGCTGAGATTAACAACTTGACTCAGCTTATAAATGAGCCGACACGAATACCAGACATTGCAAGTCATTCCGCCAACACCCTTGACTTGTGTCTTACTTCCCACCCTGATAAATACGTCATCGATGTTTTAGCGCCCCTAGGCCCTTCTGACCATAACATCATATCAGTTAAATTCTCGTACTCCGACCACACAGTTAAAGAACAAATTCCCAAAAGAAAAGTATGGCGTTACGAGAAAGCCAACTGGGATGGCCTTAATAGCTTCTTTAGGAGTTTTAACTGGTCACTATGCTTCCTCGATAGTGACGTGTATGCCGCCGCTGGTATGATCACCGACATGATTCTCTTAGGCATGAATGACTTTATTCCTAACAGAATAAAGAGCATTAAACCTAAGACAAACTCATGGTTTGACCACAGCTGTAAAGAGGCTATCAGGTTGAAAGAAGTAAGTTTTCGGTCTTATAAAGCCAACAAATCTGAGGAAAACTCATCCGCCATCCCAACGCTCATTTATAATGACATTCCAGCTGTCAGCTCCTTAGACAAGGCCAATCTACTCGCTGCACAATTTGCAGCCAACTCAACACTGCAAGATAGTGCTTTGTTTGTCCCTGTGCTTGAGAGCGTCGATTTCTCTATGGGACAAGTCCATTTTCGCACTCGCACAGTTGCAGGAGTTCTCAATGGTCTCAACATACACAAATCCGCTGGTCCAGATGGTATCCCCCCAATAGTTCCGAAGAGGTGTTCTTCTTCGCTGGCAAAACCTCTGCGTAAGCTTTTCTGTCTGTCCTACTCTTCTGGACTCTTTCCGAGAAGATGGAAAACAGCATTTGTCCAGCCTGTCCCTAAAAAAGGCGAATCTTCCTCTCCGACCAATTACCGACCCATTGCACTTACGTCCCTTCTTTCCAAGGTCATGGAAACGCTGATAAATCGTCAGCTTATGAAATATCTTGATTCACGAAAACTTCTCAATGACCGGCAGTATGGTTTTCGTAGCAACAGGTCCCCTGGTCATCTTGATGGCATATCTCACCGAGAAGTGGAACCAATCTCTCCATCACTTCGGCGAAACAAAGATAGTTGCACTTGATATTTCAAAGGCATTTGACAGAGTTTGGCATCAGGCTCTTTTGTCGAAAATGCGTGCATATGGCATCGATGAGTCTCTTCTTCAATGGATTAAAAATTACCTTTCGGGGCGTTCAATACAAGTTGTCTTGGACGGCTTCAAGTCTGATATACACCATATAAATGCTGGTGTCCCCCAGGGCCCAGTTTTGCCTCCGACTCTCTTTCTCATTTTCATAAATGATCTCTTGTCTGCAACCTCTAACCCAATCCACTCCTTCGCTGATGACAGTACCCTCAGTTTTTCATATTCGTTCAATAACTCACGTCCCTGCTCTTCGGCCGTAGAAGAGGAACGGCAACGTATGTTAAACTCATTGAATTCCGACCTTGACAGCATAATCAAATGGGGCTCAACTAACAGAGCGGAATTTAATGCATCCAAAATGCCCAAAGCTGGAATACAACGCCCATATCTGATCTGGTGCACCCAAGACCGTTTTGCACATCCTAGATAGGGTCCAGAACCGCGCGTTAAAACAATAGTCTCACTAGAACATCGTAGAAATGTCTCGTGTCCTTCCCTATTTTATCGCTTCTTTCACAAAAAATGCTAAAGCGAAATAGCCACCTGCACTCCTCCCCTTCAAAGTTTCACCTGCAATACGCGTCACGCTTCGAATACACATCAGTTCACCCTCAAGCCCAACTTCGGACGTACTGTCAAATACAGAGATTCGTTCATAAGCCGGACGACACGTATGTGGAATAATCTTAAAGGCTCTGTGTCATCACTACAACATTCAAGCATTTAAAGACAACGTGCACCGGTACTTCCTCTGTTCTTCTTTCCCCTTCTTCCAAACGCCCGTGCATTGAGAATTCAGTATAAGGGTATTCACCACCCAAAAACATGCAATGAATTTTGAAGAATTGACTTGGCACCAAAAACTATGCAACAAATTTTGACCAACTTATCTGACACCCAAAAGCATTCAATGAATTTTAGATAATTTGCCTGACTCCAAAAAGTATGCAAATCTTTTGATCAATTCGCCTGGCAAGCACGCAATATGCTTTGAATAATTTAGCTAAGACCAAATAAGCTATTTAAACAACCAACCAATCCTCACTCCCGTGACTTAAAGTAACAAAACAAACCCTCAGAGCGTCTTTAGGTCACTTTCCTCTCACTCAATGCCAATTCCCCACCACCCAAAGCGTTGATCTACAAGCTGACACAGCTTACAAGTCCGTGCATGCAATGCCACGCCCACAATCGTCCCCTCGCCAATTATATGCCTTAAACGTGTCCTTTCGCCAGTTTCCCATGGCCCAATGCCCCCTACCCAACCATTCCCACATAACCCATGCGATGACCTATAACCCACTACACGCCTACATATGGACGTCATGCCACGCCTACAAATAAGCGACGTCAATAACCAACACAATTCCTAAAAAAACTAACACCGTGTTTGACACCAAAAGCATGCAATCTATTTTGACTTTCTTGTCTACCACCCAAAAACATGCAATGAATTTTGAAAAATTGACTTAGCACTAAAAAGTATGCAACAAATTTTGACCAACTTACCTGACACCCAAATGTGTGTAATGAATTTTAAATAATTTGTCTGACTCAAAAAAGTATGCAAAACTTTTGATCAATTCACCTGGCACCCAAAAGCACGCAATAAGCTTTGAATAATTTAGCTAAGACCAAATAAGCTACATATGTCAACAACTAACCAAATCCAACCCCCGTACCCCAATTCTCACTCCCGTGACTTAAAGTAATAAAACAAGCCTTCAAAGCGTCTTTATGTCACTTTCCTCTCACTCAATGCAACTTCCCCACTCCCCAAACCCTTATCCAATCCTCTGATCTACAAGCTGAGACAACTTTCAAGTCCGTGCATGCAATGCAACGCCTACAATCGTCCCCTCGCAAAAAGTTGAGCAATTATGTGCCTTAAAAGTGTCCTACGCCACTTTCCCCTGGCCCAAAGCCCCATACCCAACCATTCCCACATAACCCATGCGATGACCTATAACCCACCACACGCCTACATATGGATGTCATGCCACGCCTACAATTAAGCAACGTCAACAACCAACACAATCCTAAAAAAAAACTAACACCGTGTTTGACACCAAAAAGTATGCAATCTATTTTGCCTTTCCTGTCTAGCACCCAAAAACATGCAATGAATTTTGAAGAATTGACTTGGCACCAAAAAGTATGCAACAAATGTTGACCAACTTATCTGACACCCAAAAGTGTTCAGTGAATTTTAAATAATTTGTCAGACTCCAAAATGTATGCAGAACTTTTGATCAATTTACCTGGCAAGCACGCAATAAGCTTTAAATAATTTAGCTAAGGCCAAATAAGCTATTTTAAAAACCAACCAATCTTCACTCCCGTGACTTAAAGTAACAAAACAAACCTTCAAAGCGTCTTTAGGTCACTTTCCTCTCACTCAATGCCAATTCCCCACCCCCCAAACCCTTGATCTACAAGCTGAGACAGCTTTCAAGTCCGTGCATGCAATGGCACGCCCACAATCGTCCGCTCGCCGAAAGTTGAGCAATTATATGCCTTAAACGTGTCCTTTCGCCAGTTTCCCCTGGCCCAATGCCCCCTACCCAACCATTCCCACATAACTCATGCGATGAGCTATAACCCACCACACGCCTGCATATGTATGTCTTACCACGCCTACAAATAAGCGACGTCAATAACTAACACAATTCCTAAAAAAAACTAACACTGTGTTTGACACCAAAAAGTATGCAATCTATTTTGACTTTCTTGTCTACCACCCAAAAACATGCAATGAATTGTGAAAAATTTACTTAGGACCAAAAAGTATGCAACAAATTTTGACCAACCTACCCGACACCCAAATGTATGTAATGAATTTTATATAATTTGTCTGACTCCAAAAAGTATGCAAAACTTTTGATCAATTCACCTGCCACCCAAAAGAACGCAATAAGCTTTGAATAATTTAGCTAAGACCGAATAAGCTATTTCAACAACTAACCAAACCCAACCACCGTACCCCAATCCTCACTCCCGTGACTTAAAGTAACAAAACCAACCTTCAAAGCGTCTTTAGGTCATTTTCCTCTCACTCAATGCCCCTTCCCCACCACAAAACCCCTTACCCAATCCTCTGATCTACAAGCTGAGACAACTTTCAAGTCCGTGCATGCAATGCCACGCCCACAATCGTCCCCTCGCCGAAAGTTGAGCAATTCCATGCCTTAAAAGTGTCCTTTCGCCACTTTCCTCTACCCAACCATTCCCACATAACCCATGCGATAACCTATAACCCACCACACGCCTGCATATGTTTGTTTATGTTTGTTTATTGTTTATAAGCAATCTCCGTACATGAAGAGTAAAAACACTTAAAAGTGGTGCAGGTACAAATTAATAAATAGATAAAGAACAAGGATTTTACGAAATACATGTAAATGAAAAAGAATTACAAATTAAATATGAATTAAGAAGCAAAACAATTTAATATTTAATAATCACCAAGCAAACTACGATTAAAAAGTGAAAGTGTGAGCAATTTCAGTTGCGCACAAAGTGAGAAAAACACGCTGAAGAAAATTGTCTATATTCGGAATTAGACCTCCCTTGGTGAGGCAGATGTTAAACAAGTATGTGTAAAAGGTCTTATCGTAATGCAGCGGTTAGACCGGTAGAAGGTAAGCTTATTATAAAGATACTCTGGTTGCTGTCTGTGAATAATCTTGAAGAGTAAGATACATGACCGATATTTTAGACAACCAAGAAATTTGCGACATTCTGCTGAAACGTGATCATATCTGTGCAGGTTAAAGACATACCGAGCAGTAGAATTAAGAGCCTTCTTTAGCTTTAGAATGGAAACATAATCAGAATCAGCGAAGAGTTCACAGCCATAGAAAATAATTGGCACAATAAGTGCATTTACAAGTTTGAGCTTGACTTCAGCGGGAAGTATTGCTTTGCTGACAGATAGCCCTCTGAGCGATGCATATATTTTTGCTACAATAGAACAAATATGGTTGTTCCATGTTAGATCACTGTTAAAGATAATTCCGAGATTCCTTACATGGGTGACATATTCAACATGAGTGGAGTATAGTTTAATATTAGGAAAGTCAGAAAGACAATGTGTATTTTTGCTACAATAGAACAAATATGGTTGTTCCAAGTTAGTTCACTGTTAAAGATAATTCCGAGATTCCTTACATGGGTGACATATTCAACATGAGTGGAGTATAGTTTAATAGGAGGAAAGTCAGAAAGACAATGTTTATGTTTGGAGATGGGAATTATTTTGGTTTTTTTAGTTTAGTTTTTTCAGTTTGTAATAGAGCGAAGATCCTCATTAATTTTTACGACAGAGTCTTCCACCATACCAATAGGGAAGCTAAGGTAAAGCTGGACATCGTCCGCGTATATATGAAATTTACAGTGGGCCAACACGGTTGGTAGGTAATTAATAAACATTGTTAAAAGCAAAGGGCCGAGTATAGACCCTTGCGGAACACCACTTTTAACGGCACGAAAGGATGACATTTTGGAGTTGTAAGAAACAGCTTGGACACGGTTAGTAAGATATGAGAATATTAGCTTGTTGGTAGGAACAGAAAAATTAAATAATGTGGACAGTTTGTTACAGAGAATAGAAGGGTTTACACAGTCAAAAGCTTTTGAGAAATCGAGCAAGGTCAGTAGGATAGTTTTATCCTCATCTATAGCCTGCCGAATGTTATCAGACACTGTTATTAAAGCTGTTATGCAACTGTGTCCTGATCGGAAACCTTATTGCTTTCTAAATGTCCTTTAATTTGGTGACTTAAAATAGATTCGAATACTTTGGAAAGAAACGGGAGGATCGCGATCGGTCTGTATTCCGGAACATTACCCTTTTTCGGAATAGGTACAATTTTTGCTTTTTTCCAAATGGATGGATAAGTGGATGTCATAAGGATTGTATTGTATATGTGTGTAATATGAGGTAAAATGAACGGAAGAAGTATTTTAATGAAATCTTAATGAATATTGTCCAGGCGAACAGATTTACATTTCGCGGATAAAATTGCCATTCCAACAGTCTACTCTACTCTATTTAATGCGAAGGCATCCACTACGAAAGTTAAGATACTGGATAGATTGCGACGAGCTTCTATTTACGTTAACATTGAAAGTAGCGAAAACGAGGTCATGGTACAGAAAGACAGGTATCGATAATTGACTGTAAAATTTAACCATATTTTCATCACTAGTCAAAATAGCATCTAACAATGACGGTGAACAGTTTGGTTTGAAGTGGGTTGGGTCCGTGGAGTTAAGAAAAAATAAATTAAGAGCGCTCACAGTACGTTTAAGGGAATTAGAGGACATGTTAAGAAGATTCATGTTGAAATCACCGCATATAATAATCTTAGGCATCACACAGGAAATTTGTTCAATAATATAACCCAAAATACTGGAGTGTGATACATCCGGTGCCATGTAAATCGTGCCAATAACACACTTATTTTCACCATTTAGTATTTCAACAAAACAGAATTGACTATTATATGTACTACTGGTGCTGAGGATATGTTTCGACTTAATTGAACCCCCACCTGTTCTACCATGACGATCTGCTCGGTACAATCTAAATCCCTTTAGCGCAAAAAATTCACTATTTACATTAGCGTCAAACCATGTTTCAGAGACACATATGATGTCGATTAAACTATTTTCAAAGATCAATCGAAACTCATCAATCTTATTCACAAGACTCTATGGATTAATGTGGCAAACATGCTGTATTTTACACAAAACGTTTAGTAAAAAACTTGTCTTTTCGTTCATGCTGTTGAAACTATTACCATTATTGTCGTAGTTCATGATAATAAATAAAAGGGGCAGAAATCGAACGTAGACATTGTTTCAACAACGCGAGAAATAAGAATAAAAATAGAAAAACGAAAACTGAAATTGCTCTTACATACCAAAAATAAATTATAAAACAAAAACAACAAACTTGGTGTAAAAAGAGAGTAAGGAAAAGAGAAAAGTAAAAAGAAATAAATAAATGAAGAGAAAAATAAATAAATACAACAATAATAACAAGATAATGACAATAAGAGAAAAAAAAAAAAACATTATGTTGGATTAGCATGATTAGCATCCTGATCTTCACTGCGTGTGTTCAGTCCGACGGCATTCTTAAGATCACCAAGGTTATTAATTAGTACAGATGGACCCGAGGAGAGGCGTATGTATACATGTCCATTGTATGTATACACAGATGACAAAAGAGATCTGCGTTTATACTTCAAAGCTTCCCTCTGAAGTTGGTAGTTCTTCTTAGTTAAGCTGTCGTTGATGAAAAAGTTATTCGAAGAGGAGAACCCTACGTCGCTAAGTTTGAGAGAGCATTTTTTGTTTTTGCGATGACGGGCGACAGCTCGCATCAAACCCTGCTTTTCTCGTTTGTCAGCCAGTTTAAGTATGTTGCTGGAATCAGAATTACGCTCGTTGGTGGAAGAGCGCCGTTTTGCAGGGAAGATTTTAGTGAAACGGGGAGGCTGAATATTTACGGTGGAACAAATGTTTTGGAAGATGCTCTCTAGGTTTTCTTCAGGGGATTCGGGTACGCCAAAGATAACCACATCAGAGCTGACTCTTTCTCTATCAATTTCATCCGTTAGAAGCTGTAGCCGCTTAATGTCTTGTTTGAATTGTTGAAATTGATGTTCGATGGCCTTTTTGGTTTCACTGACCTGTGATTTGAATCGATTTTCGAGCTCCAGCAACTTAGCATCCAACTGGGAAGAGAAATTTTCAGCCCATCTCTCGAGTTTACTCTCAATTCGGCTCCACAGTTTATCAGCTACGCTCTCAGTGTTGCTGTTTCCATGTGTGAAAGGAGAGCCAACATTTTGCTTTTGTTCCGACCGATTCTTACGGAAACCATAAGGCATTTTAAGTTAGGAGGTAATGCAAAAACCGAAAATTTAAATGAAAATTATGTGGATAGATCACTTGATGAATTAAACTACAAGTGCAACAACTTTTTTAATGGCTTGGTGGTGCTTTAAATGTCTAAAACTGCGGTTTAAATAGGAGAACTTGAGAAATAGTCGGCGGGAGAAAAAACACTTCTTCTCTCTATGCATGACAAATCACAATAACTCATAGCATATGTATGTCATGCCACGCCTACAAATAAGCGACGTCAATAACCAACACAATTCTAAAAAAAAAAACTAACACCGTGTTTGACACCAAAAAGTATGCAATCTATTTCGGCTCTCTTGTCTGCCACCCAAAGATATGCAATGAATTTTGAAGAATTGACTTGGCGCCAAAAAGTATGCAACAAATTTTGACCAACTTATCTGACACATAGAAGTATACAATGAATTTAAATAATTTGTCTGGCTCCAAAAAGTATGCACAACTTTTGATCAATTCACCTGGCACCCAACCAACCAAACCCAACCACGGTACCCAATCCTCACTCCCGTGGCTTAAAGTAACAAAACAAACCTTCAAAGAGTCTTTAGGTCACTTTCTTCTCACTCAATGCCCCTTCTCCACCACAAAATAACTTACCCAATCCTCTGATCTACAAGCTGAGATAAATTCCAAGTCCGTGCATGCAATGGCACGCCCACAATCGTCCCCTCGCCGAAAATTAAGCAATTCCATGCTTAAGAAGTGTCCTTTCGCCACTTTCCCCTGGCCCAATGCCCCCTACCCAACCATTCCCACATAACCCATGCGATGACCTATGTATAACCCACCACACGCCTACATATGGATGTCATACCACGCCTACAAATAAGCGACGCACATAACTAACGTCAATAACCAACACAATTCTAAAAAAAACTAACACCGTGTTTGACACCAAAAAGTATGCAATCTATTTTGACTTTCTTGTCTACCACCCAAAGACATGCAATGAATTTTGAAGAATTGAATTGGCACCAAAAAGTATGCAACAAATTTTGACCAACTTATCTGACACATAGAAGTATACAATGAATTTTAAATAATTTGTCTGGCTCCAAAAAGTATGCAAAACTTTTGATAAATTCACCTGGCACCCAAAAGCACGCAATAAGCTTTAAATAATTTAGCTAAGACCAAATAAGCTACATATGTCAACAACTAACCAAATCCAACCACCGTACCCCAATTCTCACTCCCGTGACTTAAAGTAATAAAACAAGCCTTCAAAGCGTCTTTATGTCACTTTCCTCTCACTCAATGCAACTTCCCCACTCCCCAACCCCTTATCCAATACTCTGATCTACAAGCTGAGACAACTTTCAAGTCCGTGCATGCAATGCAACGCCTACAATCGTCCCCTCGCAAAAAGTTGAGCAATTATGTGCCTTAAAAGTGTCCTACGCCACTTTCCCCTGGCCCAAAGCCCCATACCCAACCATTCCCACATAACCCATGCGATGACCTATAACCCACCACACGCCTACATATGGATGACAACCAACACAATCCTAAAAAAAAAAACTAACACCGTGTTTGACACCAAAAAGTATGCAATCTATTTTGCCTTTCCTGTCTAGCACCCAAAAACATGCAATGAATTTTGAAGAATTGACTTGGCACCAAAAAGTATGCAACAAATGTTGACCAACTTATCTGACACCCAAAAGTGTTCAGTGAATTTTAAATAATTTGTCTGACTCCAAAATGTATGCAGAACTTTTGATCAATTTACCTGGCAAGCACGCAATAAGCTTTAAATAATTTAGCTAAGGCCAAATAAGCTATTTTAAAAACCAACCAATCTTCACTCCCGTGACTTAAAGTAACAAAACAAACCTTCAAAGCGTCTTTAGGTCACTTTCCTCTCACTCAATGCCAATTCCCCACCCCCCAAACCCTTACCCAATCCTCTGATCTATAAGCTGAGATTAAAGTGTTGTTGTGGGGATACATGGGGATGTGGGTTTAGTTTTGCATAAAATTAAAATTTGCTACTCCATAGCAGGAGAAAATAAACTTTATTGTGGAAGCAAAACTTTTTTCTTGAAACGTGATAGCGTTTTCATTTATCGGGAGAAATAGGAAACTTGGTAAGAAATTAGCATACGAGACGAATACTGCAAACTAATGACCTAAGGACTACACAGATGCATATGTAGATACACAGCAAGCACTTCGAAACATCTGCTTACTTGTTCACAAATGTAAAGCGAGAATTTTTATTACCGCAACGCCTCGTACCTATCTGCAATTAGATGCGTTGCAACTATGCGTATAATTTTGTGTGTTAGGAATTCCCAAAAATCCATGTAAAGGCTGCTGGCCTTTTATTTTTATGATTATAATCTCATTTTGAGTACTACGACCGTCATTAAGTTACAAAAAATAAAAATGATTTCATCTTTGAATATTCGCAAGCGACGCCTTATGTCGTATTTAGATACCCAGGACTCAACATATGATGAACCGAACTTAACCCATTTAAAAGGAAATGTAATCCAACCCCACCTTTATGCCCAATTTCACTTGAACCCCCAGCAAAACGCTTTATATCATCCATATTGACGAGACTTGGTAAATCTCAAGAAAAGAAATCTGCTGAACATGTAGAGAAAATCAAGAAACTCGTCGCGAAATATATAATTTCAAGCGACTCGTCCCTAATTCGACTGTTATTGACAATCATCTCCTTGAACCTGGTACATCTAAACAACATACAAATTCACAATTCCGAAACGAAAACATCGACGACGGCAGTAAGAGCGTCGCTTGACTCAATCAGCAGAGATTTTTGATGCTATTTTAATAAACCTGAACGGGAGAAATCTTAGAAAGTCTAATAATAAACTTCAGATGCCAATTAAAAAAGAGAAATCCGAATCAATCTCATCATTAATTCCTAGCCAGCAAGGCACGGTAATGCAAATTATTCGTATACTCGTCCCTATCACCTTAGCACGGTTGCCATCTGACCGAATGAGACAACGATACCCACTTTTGTATATTTAGGAATCAATTGGAAATGTCCTGTAACTACAGTAACGAAAAATTAATCAAAGAAATTTTTAATCGTGAAACTCTGGCCACCCACATTGTACCAGATTGGCTATGTTCTATATCTACAGCAGCGGAAAAAATGATCAACGAAATTATGAATCGTGAAACTCTTGCCACCCATATTGTACCAGATAAGCATTCGCCAATACATGGACTGAATACAAATGAAAAAATCCTAGATCCAGCTAAAATCGAAGACATAGTGCATATTGTGACTCTAAAAAAACAAAATGCTACCGAAGAACAGATTTATTCGGCAATCAAAACAAAATGTAATGAGTTAAGAAATTTAAGAACTAAAAAATTTGATAAGGCCTTGAAGGACATCTCAAAAATCGTTTGAAAAAACGACACGATTTGCAACTAAATGGAGGTAACTAAGTTAGAACCCTCTCAACATAAGATACTTTTAGAATACCAATTTTGCGCAAATATACATGTAGGAAAAGATTTATTTTATTATGAGTGAGTAACAAAAATGGATTACAATAGAAAACAATGTGAATTACAATAATTGAAGATGAAAAAAAACACAAACTCCTCATCGGGAGAACGCTGACTGCACTCGCTCAAAACGACTAAGACTCCACGACCAATCTGTCCTCCGCTCGATTGTTGACTCCTCTTTTATTCACTCCCTCCAATTCTCCCACGCGCCAACGGACTTTAGTACCTTATACCATGTCCATACTTTCAACGCCAAAGTCGGCATAATCCAACCCCCGCATATACCAATTACGATAATGACTAACCTCAGTGGGGACATTGTCTCGAAAGCACAACATAGTCTACATTTCCCCGGCCTTTATGCCTCCAAATATAGGTCAACGCGAAACTCATAAACAATATCGTCTCCATGATTCAACCAGGGTAAACAAAACCCGAACCACTGGGTCAACAAACGAGCGGATGACGATTTACGCTACTGAAACTAGAGATGTAAACATAATAAAGTTATCGAGTGCAATCGGCGATCGTTGCCCTAAAAAATTTGAGCATTAGATAATTACGTACACAATTTGAAACCTTAGCATTAAATCATTGACTGATTCATCAATATTCCCTACATACATATGCCTCTTTCAATATGTAAAAAAATAACTTAAAAGTCCGTGCATGCAATGGCACGCCCACAATCGTCCCCTCGCCGAAAGTTGACCAATTCCATGCCTTAAAAGTGTCCCTTCGCCACTTTCCTCTGGCCCAATGAACCCTACCCAACCATTCCCACATAACCCATGCGATGACCTATAACCCACCACACGCCTGCATATGTATGTCATGCCACGCCTACAAATAAGCGACGTCAATAACCAACACAATTACCAAAAAAAACTACTACAGTGTTTGACACCAAAAAACATGCAATCTATTTTGGCATTCTTGTCTACCACCCAAAAATATGCAATGAATTTTGAAGAATTGACTTGGCACCAAAAGGTATTCAACAAATTTTGACCAACTAATCTGATACCCAAAAGTATGCAATGAACTTTAAATAATTTGTCTAGCTCCAAAAAGTATGCAAATCTTTTGATCAATTCAACTAGCACCCAAAAGCACGCAATAGGCTTTGGATAATTTAGCTAAGACCAAATAAGATACATATGTCAACAACTAACCAAATTCAACCACCGTACCCCAATCCTCACTCCCGTGACTTAAAGTAACAAAACAAACCTTCAAAGCGTCTTTAGGTCACTTTCCTCTCACTCAATGACCCTTCTCCAACCCAAAGGTATCCTCATTGATTCCCCTGACAGCGCAGCCACAACAGAGATTATCCTCCTTTAGATTTTGCTTTTTCATATGATATCGCAGAGCATTATGCCCTATAGGTTGTTTGTAAAAAAAGATCAGAGGTCATTCGCATGCAGTTCTTATCGATACACTTTCGTGAAACTCACCCTATCTTTTTTCATTGCTTTGGTATGTACCACATATGTAAGCAGTTTGAGAAGATGTTTACGATGTAAAGTATGTCACACAGTTCTTCGTTATTTTGTAGATTTATGTCTAAGATGACAAAGACCTGGGCATTGACATAAAAAATGGAGGGTATCCTCATTGATTCCCCTGACAGCGTATACACAACAGAGATAATCCTCCTTTAGATTTCGCTTTTTCATATGATATCGCAGAGCATTATGCCCTATAGGTTGTTTGTAAAAAAAGATCAGAGGTCATTCGCATGCAGTTCTTATCGATACACTTTCGTGACACTCACCCTATCTTTTTTCATTGCTTTGGTATGTACCACATATGTAAGCAGTTTGAGAAGATGTTTACGATGTAAAGTATGTCACACAGTTCTTCGTTATTTTGTAGATTTATGATTTATGACAAAGACCTGGGCATTGACATAAAAAATGGATGGTATCCTCATTGATTCCCCTGACAGCGCAGCCAAAACAGAGATTATCCTCCTTTAGATTTTCCTTTTTCATATGATATCGCAGGGCATTATGCCCTATAGGTTGTTTGTAAAAAACGACCAGAGATCATTCGCATGTAGTTCTTAACGATACACTTTCGCGAAACTCTCCCTATCTTTTTTCATTGCTTTGGTATGTCCCACATATGTAAGAAGTTTGAGAAGATGTTTACGATGTAAAGTATGTCACACAGTTCTTCGTTATTTTGTAGATTTATGTCTAAGATGACAAAGACCTGGGCATTGACATCAAAAATGGAGTTTATCCTCATTGATTCCCCTGGCAGCGCAGGAACAACAGAGATTATCCTCCTTTAGATTTTGCTTTTTCATATGATATCGCAGAGCATTATGCTCTCTAGTTTGTTTGTAAAAAACGACCAGAGATCATTCGCATGTAGTTCTTAACGATACACTTTCGTGAAACTCACGTTATCTTATTCATTGCTTTGGTATTTACCACATATGTACGCAGTTTGAGAAGATGTTTACGATGTAAAGTATGTCACACAGTTCTTCGTTATTTTGTAGATTTATGTCTAAGATGACAAAGACCTGGGCATTGACATAAAAAATGGATGGTATCCTCATTGATTCCCTTGACAGCGCAGCCACAACAGAGATTATCCTTCTTTAGATTTTGCTTTTTCATATGATATCGCAGAGCATTATGCGATCTAGGTTGTTTGTAAAAAACGAACAGAGATCATTCGCATGTAGTTCTTAACGATACACTTTCGTGAAACTCATCCTACCTTTTTTCATTGCTTTGGTATGTACCACATATGTAAGCAGTTTGAGAAGATGTTGACGAAGTAAAGTACGTCACACAGTTCTTCGTTATTTTGTAGATTTATGTCTAAGATGACAAAGACCTGGGCATTGACATAAAAAATGGATGGTATCCTCATTGATTCCCCTGACAGCGCAGCCACAACAGAGATAATCCTCCTTTAGATTTTGCTTTTTCATATGATATCGCAGAGCATTATGCCCTCTAGGCTGTTTGTGAAAAACGACCAGAGATCATTCGCATATAGTTCTTAACGATACACTTTCGTGAAACTCACCCTATCTTTTTCATTGCTTTGGTATTTACCACATATGTAAGCAGTTTGAGAAGATGTTTACCATGTAAAGTATGTCACACAGTTCTTCGTTATTTTGTAGATTTAAAAAATGGATGGTATCCTCATTGATTCCCCTGACAGCGCAGCCACAACAGAGATTATCCTCCTTTAGATTTTGCTTTTTCATATGATATCGCAGAGCATTATGCCCTATAGGTTGTTTGTAAAAAACGACCAGAGATTATTCGCATGTAGTTCTTATCGATACACTTTCGTGAAACTCACCCTATCTTTTTTCATTGCTTTGGTATGTACCACATATGTAAGCAGTTTGAGAAGATGTTTACGATGTAAAGTATGTCACACAGTTCTTCGTTATTTTGTAGATTTATGTCTAAGATGACAAAGACCTGGGCATTGACATCAAAAATGGATGGTATCTTCATTGATTCCCCTGACAGCGCAGCCACAACAGAGATTATCCTTCTTTAGATTTTGCTTTTTCATATGATATCGCAGAGCATTGTGCCCTCTAGGTTGTTTGTAAAAAACGACCAGAGATCATTCGCATGTAGTTCTTAACGATACACTTTCGTGAAACTCACCCTATCTTTTTTCATTGCTTTGGTATGTACTACATATGTAAGCAGTTTGAGAAGATGTTTACGATGTAAAGTATGTCACACAGTTCTACGTTATTTTGTAGATTTATGTCTAAGATGACAAAGACCTGGGCATTGACATAAAAAATGGATTTTATCCTCATTGATTCCCTTGACAGCGCAGCCACAACAGAGATTATCCTTCTTTAGATTTTGCTTTTTCATATGATATCGCAGAGCATTATGCGATCTAGGTTGTTTGTAAAAAACGAACAGAGATCATTCGCATGTAGTTCTTAACGATATACTTTCGTGAAACTCACGTTATCTTATTCATTGCTTTGGTATTTACCACATATGTAAGCAGTTTGAGAAGATGTTTACGATGTAAAGTATGTCACACAGTTCTTCGTTATTTTGTAGATTTATGTCTAAGATGACAAAGACCTGGGCATTGACATAAAAAATGGATTTTATCCTCATTGATTCCCTTGACAGCGCAGCCACAACAGAGATTATCCTTCTTTAGATTTTGCTTTTTCATATGATATCGCAGAGCATTATGCGATCTAGGTTGTTTGTAAAAAACGAACAGAGATCATTCGCATGTAGTTCTTAACGATACACTTTCGTGAAACTCATCCTACCTTTTTTCATTGCTTTGGTATGTACCACATATGTAAGCAGTTTGAGAAGATGTTGACGAAGTAAAGTACGTCACACAGTTCTTCGTTATTTTGTAGATTTATGTCTAAGATGACAAAGACCTGGGCATTGACATAAAAAATGGATGGTATCCTCATTGATTCCCCTGACAGCGCAGCCACAACAGAGATAATCCTCCTTTAGATTTTGCTTTTTCATATGATATCGCAGAGCATTATGCCCTCTAGGCTGTTTGTAAAAAACGACCAGAGATCATTCGCATATAGTTCTTAACGATACACTTTCGTGAAACTCACCCTATCTTTTTCATTGCTTTGGTATTTACCACATATGTAAGCAGTTTGAGAAGATGTTTACGATGTAAAGTATGTCACACAGTTCTTCGCTATTTTGTAGATTTAAAAAATGGATGGTATCCTCATTGATTCCCCTGACAGCGCAGCCACAACAGAGATTATCCTCCTTTAGATTTTGCTTTTTCATATGATATCGCAGAGCATTATGCCCTATAGGTTGTTTGTAAAAAACGACCAGAGATTATTCGCATGTAGTTCTTATCGATACACTTTCGTGAAACTCACCCTATCTTTTTTCATTGCTTTGGTATGTACCACATATGTAAGCAGTTTGAGAAGATGTTTACGATGTAAAGTATGTCACACAGTTCTTCGTTATTTTGTAGATTTATGTCTAAGATGACAAAGACCTGGGCATTGACATCAAAAATGGATGGTATCTTCATTGATTCCCCTGACAGCGCAGCCACAACAGAGATTATCCTTCTTTAGATTTTGCTTTTTCATATGATATCGCAGAGCATTGTGCCCTCTAGGTTGTTTGTAAAAAACGACCAGAGATCATTCGCATGTAGTTGTTAACGATACACTTTCGTGAAACTCACCCTATCTTTTTTCATTGCTTTGGTATGTACTACATATGTAAGCAGTTTGAGAAGATGTTTACGATGTGAAGTATGTCACACAGTTCTTCGTTATTTTGTAGATTTATGTCTAAGATGACAAAGACCTGGGCATTGACATAAAAAATGGATGGTATCCTCATTGATTCCCTTGACAGCGCAGCCACAACAGAGATTATCCTTCTTTAGATTTTGCTTTTTCATATGATATCGCAGAGCATTATGCGATCTAGGTTGTTTGTAAAAAACGAACAGAGATCATTCGCATGTAGTTCTTAACGATACACTTTCGTGAAACTCATCCTACCTTTTTTCATTGCTTTGGTATGTACCACATATGTAAGCAGTTTGAGAAGATGTTGACGAAGTAAAGTACGTCACACAGTTCTTCGTTATTTTGTAGATTTATGTCTAAGATGACAAAGACCTGGGCATTGACATTAAAAATGGATGGTATCCTCATTGATTCCCCTGACAGCGCAGCCACAACAGAGATAATCCTCCTTTAGATTTTGCTTTTTCATATGATGTCGCAGAGCATTATGCCCTCTAGGCTGTTTGTAAAAAACGACCAGAGATCATTCGCATATAGTTCTTAACGATACACTTTCGTGAAACTCACCCTATCTTTTTCATTGCTTTGGTATTTACCACATATGTAAGCAGTTTGAGAAGATGTTTACGATGTAAAGTATGTCACACAGTTCTTCGTTATTTTGTAGATTTAAAAAATGGATGGTATCCTCATTGATTCCCCTGACAGCGCAGCCACAACAGAGATTATCCTCCTTTAGATTTTGCTTTTTCATATGATATCGCAGAGCATTATGCCCTATAGGTTGTTTGTAAAAAACGACCAGAGATTATTCGCATGTAGTTCTTATCGATACACTTTCGTGAAACTCACCCTATCTTTTTTCATTGCTTTGGTATGTACCACATATGTAAGCAGTTTGAGAAGATGTTTACGATGTAAAGTGTGTCACACAGTTCTTCGTTATTTTGTAGATTTATGTCTAAGATGACAAAGACCTGGGCATTGACATCAAAAATGGATGGTATCTTCATTGATTCCCCTGACAGCGCAGCCACAACAGAGATTATCCTTCTTTAGATTTTGCTTTTTCATATGATATCGCAGAGCATTGTGCCCTCTAGGTTGTTTGTAAAAAACGACCAGAGATCATTCGCATGTAGTTCTTAACGATACACTTTCGTGAAACTCACCCTATCTTTTTTCATTGCTTTGGTATGTACTACATATGTAAGCAGTTTGAGAAGATGTTTACGATGTGAAGTATGTCACACAGTTCTTCGTTATTTTGTAGATTTATGTCTAAGATGACAAAGAAATGGGCATTGACATAAAAAATGGATCGAATCCTCATTGAATCCCCTGACAGCGCAGCCACAACAGAGATTATCCTCCTTTAGATTTTGATTTTTCATATGATATCGCAGAGCATTGTGCCCTCTAGGTTGTTTGTAAAAAACGACCAGAGATCATTCGCATGTAGTTCTTCACGATACACTTTCGTGAAACTCACCCTATCTTTTTTCATTGCTTTGGTATGTACCACATATGTAAGCAGTTTGAGAAGATGTTTACGATGTAAAGTATGTCACACAGTTCTTCGTTATTTTGTAGATTTATGTCTAAGATGACAAAGACCTGGGCATTGACATCAAAAATGGAGGGTATCCTCATTGATTCCCCTGGCAGCGCAGCCACCACAGAGATTATCCTCCTTTAGATTTTGCTTTTTCATATGATATCGCGGAGCATTATGCCCTATAGGTTGTTTGTAAAAAACGACCAGAGAACATTCGAATGTAGTTCTTGACGATACACTTTCGTGAAACTCACCCTATCTTTTTTCATTGCTTTGGTATGTACCACAAATGTAAGCAGTTTGAGAAGATGTTTACGATGTAAAGTATGTCACACAGTTCCTCGTTATTTTGTAGATTTATGTCTAAGATGACAAAGACCTGGGCATTGACATAAAAAATGGATGGTATCCTCATTGATTCCCCTGACAGCGCAGCCACAACAGAGATTATCCTAATTTAGATTTTGCTTTTTCATATGATATCGCAGAGTTGTCGCCCTCTAGGTTGTTTGTAAAAAACGACCAGAGATCATTCGCAGGTAGTTCTTAACGATACACTTTCGTGAAACTCACCCTATCTTTTTTCATTGATTTGGTATGTACCACATATGTAAGCAGTTTGAGAAGATGTTTACGAAGTAAAGTACGTCACACAGTTCCTCGTTATTTTGTAGATTTATGTCTAAGATGACAAAGACCTGGGCATTTACATAAAAAATGGATGGTATCCTCATTGATTCCCCTGACAGCGCAGCCAAAATAGAGATTATCCTAATTTAGATTTTGCTTTTTCATATGATATCGCGGAGCATTATGCCCTATAGGTTGTTTGTAAAAAACGACCGGAGAACATTCGAATGTAGTTCTTGACGATACACTTTCGTGAAACTCACCCTATCTTTTTTCATTGCTTTGGTATGTACTACATATGTAAGCAGTTTGAGAAGATGTTTAAGATGTGAAGTATGTCACACAGTTCTTCGTTATTTTGTAGATTTATGTCTAAGATGACAAAGACCTGGGCATTGACATAAAAAATGGATGGTATCCTCATTGATTCCCCTGACAGCGCAGCCACAACAGAGATTATCCTCCTTTAGATTTTGCTTTTTCATATAATATCGCAGAGCATTATGCCCTCTAGGTTGTTTGTAAAAACGACCAGAGATCATTCGCATGTAGTTCTTCACGATACACTTCGTGAAACTCACCCTATCTTTTTTCATTGCTTTGGTATGTACCACATATGTAAGCAGTTTGAGAAGATGTTTACGATGTAAAGTATGTCACACAGTTCTTCGTTATTTTGTAGATTAATGTCTAAGATGACAAAGACCTGGGCATTTACATAAAAAATTTATGGTATCCTCATTGATTCGCCTGACAGCGCAGCCACAACAGAGATTATCCTCCATTAGATTTTGCTTTTTCATATGATATCGCAGAGCATTATGCCCTCTAGGTTGTTTGTATAAAACGACCAGACATCATTCGCATGTAGTTCTTAACGACACACTTTCGTGAAACTCACCGTATCTTTTTTCATTGCTTTGGTATGTACCACATATGTAAGCAGTTTGAGAAGATGTTTACGATGTAAAGTATGTCACACAGTTCTTCGTTATTTTGTAGATTTAAAAAATGGATGGTATCCTCATTGATTCCCCTGACAGCGCAGCCACAACAGAGATAATCCTTCTTTAGAATTTGTTTTTTCATATGATATCGCAGAGCATTATGCCCTATAGGTTGTTTGTAAAAAACGACCAGAGAACATTCGAATGTAGTTCTTGACGATACACTTTCGTGAAACTCACCCTATCTTTTTTCATTGCTTTGGTATGTACTACATATGTAAGCAGTTTGAGAAGATGTTTTAGATGTGAAGTATGTCACACAGTTCTTCGTTAATTTGTAGATTTATGTCTAAGATGACAAAGACCTGGGCATTGACATAAAAAATGGATGGTATCCTCATTGATTCCCCTGACAGCGCAGCCACAACAGAGATTATCCTCCTTTAGATTTTGCTTTTTCATATAATATCGCAGAGCATTATGCCCTCTAGGTTGTTTGTAAAAACGACCAGAGATCATTCGCATGTAGTTCTTCACGATACACTTTCGTGAAACTCACCCTATCTTTTTTCATTGCTTTGGTATGTACCACATATGTAAGCAGTTTGAGAAGATGTTTACGATGTAAAGTATGTCACACAGTTCTTCGTTATTTTGTAGATTTATGTCTAAGATGACAAAGACCTGGGCATTTACATAAAAAATTTACGGTATCCTCATTGATTCGCCTGACAGCGCAGCCACAACAGAGATTATCCTCCTTTAGATTTTGCTTTTTCATATGATATCGCAGAGCATTATGCCCTCTAGGTTGTTTGTATAAAACGACCAGACATCATTCGCATGTAGTTCTTAACGACACACTTTCGTGAAACTCACCGTATCTTTTTTCATTGCTTTGGTATGTACCACATATGTAAGCAGTTTGAGAAGATGTTTACGATGTAAAGTATGTCACACAGTTCTTCGTTATTTTGTAGATTTAAAAAATGGATGGTATCCTCATTGATTCCCCTGACAGCGCAGCCACAACAGAGATAATCCTTCTTTAGAATTTGTTTTTTCATATGATATCGCAGAGCATTATGCCCTATAGGTTGTTTGTAAAAAATGAAAAGAGATCATTCGCATGTAGTTCTTAACGATACACTTTCGTGAAACTCACCCTATCTTTTTTCATTGCTTTGGTTTGTACCACATATGTAAGCAGTTTGAGAAGATGTTTACGATGTAAAGTATGTCACACAGTTCTTCGTTATTTCGTAGATTAAAAAAATGGATGGTATTCTCATTGATTCCCCTGACAGCGCAGCCACAACAGAGATTATCCTTCTTTAGATTTTGCTTTTTCATATGATATCGCAGAGCATTATGCAATCTAGGTTGTTTGTAAAAAACGACCAGAGATCATTCGCATGTAGTTCTTAACGATACACTTTCGTGAAACTCACCCTATCTTTTTTCATTGCTTTGGTATGTACCACATACGTAAGCTGATTGAGAAGATGTTTACGATGTAAAGTATGTCACACAGTTCTTCGTTATTTTGTAGATTTATGCCTAAGATGACAAAGACCTGGGCATTGACATAAAAAATTTATGGTATCCTCATTGATTCGCCTGACAGCGCAGCCACAACAGAGATTATCCTCCTTTAGATTTTGCTTTTTCATATGATATCGCAGAGCATTATGCCCTCTAGGTTGTTTGTAAAAAACGACCAGAGATCATTCGCATGTAGTTCTTAACGACTCACTTTCGTGAAACTCACACTATCTTTTTTCATTGCTTTGGAATGTACCACATATGTAAGCAGTTTGAGAAGATGTTTACGATGTAAAGTATGTCACACAGTTCTTCGTTATTTTGTAGATTTATGTCTATGATGACAAAGACCTGGGCATTGACATAAAAAATTGATGGTATCCTCATTGATTCCCCTGACAGCGCAGCCACAACAGAGATTATCCTCCTTTAGATTTTGCTTTTTCATATGATATCGCAGAGCATTATGCGATCTAGGTTGTTTGTAAAAAACGACCAGAGATCATTCGCATGTAGTTCTTAACGATACACTTTCGTGAAACTCACCCTATCTTTTTTCATTGCTTTGGTATGTACCACATACGTAAGCTGTTTGAGAAGATGTTTGCGATGTAAAGTATGTCACACAGTTCTTCGTTATTTTGTAGATTTATGTCTAAGATGACAAACACCTGGGAATTGACATAAAAAATGGATGGTATCCTCATTGATTCCCCTGACAGCGCAGCCACAACAGAGATAATCCTCCTTTAGATTTTGCTTTTTCATATGATATCGCAGAGCATTATGCCCTATAGGTTGTTTGTAAAAAACGACCAGAGATCATTCGCATGTAGTTCTTAACGATACATTTTCGTGAAACTCTCCCTATCTTTTTCATTGCTTTGGTATTTACCATATATGTAAGCAGTTTGAGAAGATGTTTACGATGTAAAGTATGTCACACAGTTCTTCGTTATTTTGTAGATTTATGTCTAAGATGACAAAGACCTGCGCATTGACATCAAAAATGGATGGTATCCTCATTGATTCCCCTGACAGCGCAGCCACAACAGAGATTATCCTTTTTTAGATTTTGCTTTTTCATATAATATCGCAGAGCATTATGCCCTCTAGGATGTTTGTAAAAAACGACCAGAGATCATTCGCATGTAGTTCTTAACGATACACTTTCGTGAAACTCACCCTATCTTTTTCATTGCTTTGGTATGTACTACATCTGTAAGCAGTTTGAGAAGATGTTTACGATGTGAAGTATGTCACACAGTTCTTCGTTATTTTGTAGATTTATGTCTAAGATGACAAAGACCTGGGCATTGACATAAAAAATGGATCGTATCCTCATTGAATCCCCTGACAGCGCAGCCACAACAGAGATAATCCTCCTTTAGATTTTGCTTTTTCATATGATATCGCAGAGCATTATGCCCTATAGGTTGTTTGTAAAAAACGACCAGAGATCATTCGCATGTAGTTCTTAACGATACATTTTCGTGAAACTCTCCCTATCTTTTTCATTGCTTTGGTATTTACCATATATGTAAGCAGTTTGAGAAGATGTTTACGATGTAAAGTATGTCACACAGTTCTTCGTTATTTTGTAGATTTATGTCTAAGATGACAAAGACCTGCGCATTGACATCAAAAATGGATGGTATCCTCATTGATTCCCCTGACAGCGCAGCCACAACAGAGATAATCCTCCTTTAGATTTTGCTTTTTCATATGATATCGCAGAGCATTATGCCCTATAGGTTGTTTGTAAAAAACGACCAGAGATCATTCCCATGTAGTTCTTAACGATACACTTTCGTGAAACTCACCCTAACTTTTTTCATTGCTTTGGTATGTACCACATACGTAAGCTGTTTGAGAAGATGTTTACGATGTAAAGTATGTCACACAGTTCTTCGTTATTTTGTTGATTTATGTCTAAGATGACAAAGACCTGCGCATTGACATCAAAAATGGATGGTATCCTCATTGATTCCCCTGACAGCGCAGCCACAACAGAGATTATCCTTTTTTAGATTTTGCTTTTCCATATAATATCGCAGAGCATTATGCCCTCTAGGATGTTTGTAAAAAACGACCAGAGATCATTCGCATGTAGTTCTTAACGATACACTTTCGTGAAACTCACCCTATCTTTTTTCATTGCTTTGGTATGTACTACATATGTAAGCAGTTTGAGAAGATGTTTACGATGTGAAGTATGTCACACAGTTCTTCGTTATTTTGCAGATTTATGTCTAAGATGACAAAGACCTGGGCATTGACATAAAAAATGGATGGTATCCTCATTGATTCCCCTGACAACGCAGTCACAACAGAGATTATCCTCCTTTAGATTTTGCTTTTTCATAGGATATCGCAGAGCATTATGCCCTCTAGGTTGTTTGTAAAAACGACCAGAGATCATTCGCATGTAGTTCTTCACGATACACTTTCATGAAACTCACCCTCTCTTTTTTCATTGCTTTGGTATGTACCACATATGTAAGCAGTTTGAGAAGATGTTTACGATGTAAAGTATGTCACACAGTTCTTCGTTATTTTGTAGATTTAAAAAATGGATGGTATCCTCATTGATTCCCCTGACAACGCAGCCACAACAGAGATTATCCTCCTTTAGATTTTGCTTTTTCATATGATATCGCAGAGCATTATGCCCTCTAGGTTGTTTGTAAAAACGACCAGAGATCATTCGCATGTAGTTCTTCACGATACACTTTCATGAAACTCACCCTCTCTTTTTTCATTGCTTTGGTATGTACCACATATGTAAGCAGTTTGAGAAGATGTTTACGATGTAAAGTATGTCACACAGTTCTTCCTGGGCATTGACATAAATTGACATAAAAAATGGATGGTATCCTCATTGATTCCCCTGACAGCGCAGCCACAACAGAGATTATCCTAATTTAGATTTTGCTTTTTCATATGATATCGCAGAGTTGTCGCCCTCTAGGTTGTTTGTAAAAAACGACCAGAGATCATTCGCAGGTAGTTCTTAACGATACACTTTCGTGAAACTCACCCTATCTTTTTTCATTGATTTGGTATGTACCACATATGTAAGCAGTTTGAGAAGATGTTTACGAAGTAAAGTACGTCACACAGTTCCTCGTTATTTTGTAGATTTATGTCTAAGATGACAAAGACCTGGGCATTTACATAAAAAATGGATGGTATCCTCATTGATTCCCCTGACAGCGCAGCCAAAATAGAGATTATCCTAATTTAGATTTTGCTTTTTCATATGATATCGCGGAGCATTATGCCCTATAGGTTGTTTGTAAAAAACGACCGGAGAACATTCGAATGTAGTTCTTGACGATACACTTTCGTGAAACTCACCCTATCTTTTTTCATTGCTTTGGTATGTACTACATATGTAAGCAGTTTGAGAAGATGTTTAAGATGTGAAGTATGTCACACAGTTCTTCGTTATTTTGTAGATTTATGTCTAAGATGACAAAGACCTGGGCATTGACATAAAAAATGGATGGTATCCTCATTGATTCCCCTGACAGCGCAGCCACAACAGAGATTATCCTCCTTTAGATTTTGCTTTTTCATATAATATCGCAGAGCATTATGCCCTCTAGGTTGTTTGTAAAAACGACCAGAGATCATTCGCATGTAGTTCTTCACGATACACTTCGTGAAACTCACCCTATCTTTTTTCATTGCTTTGGTATGTACCACATATGTAAGCAGTTTGAGAAGATGTTTACGATGTAAAGTATGTCACACAGTTCTTCGTTATTTTGTAGATTTATGTCTAAGATGACAAAGACCTGGGCATTTACATAAAAAATTTATGGTATCCTCATTGATTCGCCTGACAGCGCAGCCACAACAGAGATTATCCTCCATTAGATTTTGCTTTTTCATATGATATCGCAGAGCATTATGCCCTCTAGGTTGTTTGTATAAAACGACCAGACATCATTCGCATGTAGTTCTTAACGACACACTTTCGTGAAACTCACCGTATCTTTTTTCATTGCTTTGGTATGTACCACATATGTAAGCAGTTTGAGAAGATGTTTACGATGTAAAGTATGTCACACAGTTCTTCGTTATTTTGTAGATTTAAAAAATGGATGGTATCCTCATTGATTCCCCTGACAGCGCAGCCACAACAGAGATAATCCTTCTTTAGAATTTGTTTTTTCATATGATATCGCAGAGCATTATGCCCTATAGGTTGTTTGTAAAAAACGACCAGAGAACATTCGAATGTAGTTCTTGACGATACACTTTCGTGAAACTCACCCTATCTTTTTTCATTGCTTTGGTATGTACTACATATGTAAGCAGTTTGAGAAGATGTTTTAGATGTGAAGTATGTCACACAGTTCTTCGTTAATTTGTAGATTTATGTCTAAGATGACAAAGACCTGGGCATTGACATAAAAAATGGATGGTATCCTCATTGATTCCCCTGACAGCGCAGCCACAACAGAGATTATCCTCCTTTAGATTTTGCTTTTTCATATAATATCGCAGAGCATTATGCCCTCTAGGTTGTTTGTAAAAACGACCAGAGATCATTCGCATGTAGTTCTTCACGATACACTTTCGTGAAACTCACCCTATCTTTTTTCATTGCTTTGGTATGTACCACATATGTAAGCAGTTTGAGAAGATGTTTACGATGTAAAGTATGTCACACAGTTCTTCGTTATTTTGTAGATTTATGTCTAAGATGACAAAGACCTGGGCATTTACATAAAAAATTTACGGTATCCTCATTGATTCGCCTGACAGCGCAGCCACAACAGAGATTATCCTCCTTTAGATTTTGCTTTTTCATATGATATCGCAGAGCATTATGCCCTCTAGGTTGTTTGTATAAAACGACCAGACATCATTCGCATGTAGTTCTTAACGACACACTTTCGTGAAACTCACCGTATCTTTTTTCATTGCTTTGGTATGTACCACATATGTAAGCAGTTTGAGAAGATGTTTACGATGTAAAGTATGTCACACAGTTCTTCGTTATTTTGTAGATTTAAAAAATGGATGGTATCCTCATTGATTCCCCTGACAGCGCAGCCACAACAGAGATAATCCTTCTTTAGAATTTGTTTTTTCATATGATATCGCAGAGCATTATGCCCTATAGGTTGTTTGTAAAAAACGAAAAGAGATCATTCGCATGTAGTTCTTAACGATACACTTTCGTGAAACTCACCCTATCTTTTTTCATTGCTTTGGTTTGTACCACATATGTAAGCAGTTTGAGAAGATGTTTACGATGTAAAGTATGTCACACAGTTCTTCGTTATTTTGTAGATTAAAAAAATGGATGGTATTCTCATTGATTCCCCTGACAGCGCAGCCACAACAGAGATTATCCTTCTTTAGATTTTGCTTTTTCATATGATATCGCAGAGCATTATGCAATCTAGGTTGTTTGTAAAAAACGACCAGAGATCATTCGCATGTAGTTCTTAACGATACACTTTCGTGAAACTCACCCTATCTTTTTTCATTGCTTTGGTATGTACCACATACGTAAGCTGATTGAGAAGATGTTTACGATGTAAAGTATGTCACACAGTTCTTCGTTATTTTGTAGATTTATGCCTAAGATGACAAAGACCTGGGCATTGACATAAAAAATTTATGGTATCCTCATTGATTCGCCTGACAGCGCAGCCACAACAGAGATTATCCTCCTTTAGATTTTGCTTTTTCATATGATATCGCAGAGCATTATGCCCTCTAGGTTGTTTGTAAAAAACGACCAGAGATCATTCGCATGTAGTTCTTAACGACTCACTTTCGTGAAACTCACACTATCTTTTTTCATTGCTTTGGAATGTACCACATATGTAAGCAGTTTGAGAAGATGTTTACGATGTAAAGTATGTCACACAGTTCTTCGTTATTTTGTAGATTTATGTCTATGATGACAAAGACCTGGGCATTGACATAAAAAATTGATGGTATCCTCATTGATTCCCCTGACAGCGCAGCCACAACAGAGATTATCCTCCTTTAGATTTTGCTTTTTCATATGATATCGCAGAGCATTATGCGATCTAGGTTGTTTGTAAAAAACGACCAGAGATCATTCGCATGTAGTTCTTAACGATACACTTTCGTGAAACTCACCCTATCTTTTTTCATTGCTTTGGTATGTACCACATACGTAAGCTGTTTGAGAAGATGTTTGCGATGTAAAGTATGTCACACAGTTCTTCGTTATTTTGTAGATTTATGTCTAAGATGACAAACACCTGGGAATTGACATAAAAAATGGATGGTATCCTCATTGATTCCCCTGACAGCGCAGCCACAACAGAGATAATCCTCCTTTAGATTTTGCTTTTTCATATGATATCGCAGAGCATTATGCCCTATAGGTTGTTTGTAAAAAACGACCAGAGATCATTCGCATGTAGTTCTTAACGATACATTTTCGTGAAACTCTCCCTATCTTTTTCATTGCTTTGGTATTTACCATATATGTAAGCAGTTTGAGAAGATGTTTACGATGTAAAGTATGTCACACAGTTCTTCGTTATTTTGTAGATTTATGTCTAAGATGACAAAGACCTGCGCATTGACATCAAAAATGGATGGTATCCTCATTGATTCCCCTGACAGCGCAGCCACAACAGAGATTATCCTTTTTTAGATTTTGCTTTTTCATATAATATCGCAGAGCATTATGCCCTCTAGGATGTTTGTAAAAAACGACCAGAGATCATTCGCATGTAGTTCTTAACGATACACTTTCGTGAAACTCACCCTATCTTTTTCATTGCTTTGGTATGTACTACATCTGTAAGCAGTTTGAGAAGATGTTTACGATGTGAAGTATGTCACACAGTTCTTCGTTATTTTGTAGATTTATGTCTAAGATGACAAAGACCTGGGCATTGACATAAAAAATGGATCGTATCCTCATTGAATCCCCTGACAGCGCAGCCACAACAGAGATAATCCTCCTTTAGATTTTGCTTTTTCATATGATATCGCAGAGCATTATGCCCTATAGGTTGTTTGTAAAAAACGACCAGAGATCATTCGCATGTAGTTCTTAACGATACATTTTCGTGAAACTCTCCCTATCTTTTTCATTGCTTTGGTATTTACCATATATGTAAGCAGTTTGAGAAGATGTTTACGATGTAAAGTATGTCACACAGTTCTTCGTTATTTTGTAGATTTATGTCTAAGATGACAAAGACCTGCGCATTGACATCAAAAATGGATGGTATCCTCATTGATTCCCCTGACAGCGCAGCCACAACAGAGATAATCCTCCTTTAGATTTTGCTTTTTCATATGATATCGCAGAGCATTATGCCCTATAGGTTGTTTGTAAAAAACGACCAGAGATCATTCCCATGTAGTTCTTAACGATACACTTTCGTGAAACTCACCCTAACTTTTTTCATTGCTTTGGTATGTACCACATACGTAAGCTGTTTGAGAAGATGTTTACGATGTAAAGTATGTCACACAGTTCTTCGTTATTTTGTTGATTTATGTCTAAGATGACAAAGACCTGCGCATTGACATCAAAAATGGATGGTATCCTCATTGATTCCCCTGACAGCGCAGCCACAACAGAGATTATCCTTTTTTAGATTTTGCTTTTCCATATAATATCGCAGAGCATTATGCCCTCTAGGATGTTTGTAAAAAACGACCAGAGATCATTCGCATGTAGTTCTTAACGATACACTTTCGTGAAACTCACCCTATCTTTTTTCATTGCTTTGGTATGTACTACATATGTAAGCAGTTTGAGAAGATGTTTACGATGTGAAGTATGTCACACAGTTCTTCGTTATTTTGCAGATTTATGTCTAAGATGACAAAGACCTGGGCATTGACATAAAAAATGGATGGTATCCTCATTGATTCCCCTGACAACGCAGTCACAACAGAGATTATCCTCCTTTAGATTTTGCTTTTTCATAGGATATCGCAGAGCATTATGCCCTCTAGGTTGTTTGTAAAAACGACCAGAGATCATTCGCATGTAGTTCTTCACGATACACTTTCATGAAACTCACCCTCTCTTTTTTCATTGCTTTGGTATGTACCACATATGTAAGCAGTTTGAGAAGATGTTTACGATGTAAAGTATGTCACACAGTTCTTCGTTATTTTGTAGATTTAAAAAATGGATGGTATCCTCATTGATTCCCCTGACAACGCAGCCACAACAGAGATTATCCTCCTTTAGATTTTGCTTTTTCATATGATATCGCAGAGCATTATGCCCTCTAGGTTGTTTGTAAAAACGACCAGAGATCATTCGCATGTAGTTCTTCACGATACACTTTCATGAAACTCACCCTCTCTTTTTTCATTGCTTTGGTATGTACCACATATGTAAGCAGTTTGAGAAGATGTTTACGATGTAAAGTATGTCACACAGTTCTTCCTGGGCATTGACATAAATTGACATAAAAAATGGATGGTATCCTCATTGATTCCCCTGACAGCGCAGCCACAACAGAGATTATCCTAATTTAGATTTTGCTTTTTCATATGATATCGCAGAGTTGTCGCCCTCTAGGTTGTTTGTAAAAAACGACCAGAGATCATTCGCAGGTAGTTCTTAACGATACACTTTCGTGAAACTCACCCTATCTTTTTTCATTGATTTGGTATGTACCACATATGTAAGCAGTTTGAGAAGATGTTTACGAAGTAAAGTACGTCACACAGTTCCTCGTTATTTTGTAGATTTATGTCTAAGATGACAAAGACCTGGGCATTTACATAAAAAATGGATGGTATCCTCATTGATTCCCCTGACAGCGCAGCCAAAATAGAGATTATCCTAATTTAGATTTTGCTTTTTCATATGATATCGCGGAGCATTATGCCCTATAGGTTGTTTGTAAAAAACGACCGGAGAACATTCGAATGTAGTTCTTGACGATACACTTTCGTGAAACTCACCCTATCTTTTTTCATTGCTTTGGTATGTACTACATATGTAAGCAGTTTGAGAAGATGTTTAAGATGTGAAGTATGTCACACAGTTCTTCGTTATTTTGTAGATTTATGTCTAAGATGACAAAGACCTGGGCATTGACATAAAAAATGGATGGTATCCTCATTGATTCCCCTGACAGCGCAGCCACAACAGAGATTATCCTCCTTTAGATTTTGCTTTTTCATATAATATCGCAGAGCATTATGCCCTCTAGGTTGTTTGTAAAAACGACCAGAGATCATTCGCATGTAGTTCTTCACGATACACTTCGTGAAACTCACCCTATCTTTTTTCATTGCTTTGGTATGTACCACATATGTAAGCAGTTTGAGAAGATGTTTACGATGTAAAGTATGTCACACAGTTCTTCGTTATTTTGTAGATTTATGTCTAAGATGACAAAGACCTGGGCATTTACATAAAAAATTTATGGTATCCTCATTGATTCGCCTGACAGCGCAGCCACAACAGAGATTATCCTCCATTAGATTTTGCTTTTTCATATGATATCGCAGAGCATTATGCCCTCTAGGTTGTTTGTATAAAACGACCAGACATCATTCGCATGTAGTTCTTAACGACACACTTTCGTGAAACTCACCGTATCTTTTTTCATTGCTTTGGTATGTACCACATATGTAAGCAGTTTGAGAAGATGTTTACGATGTAAAGTATGTCACACAGTTCTTCGTTATTTTGTAGATTTAAAAAATGGATGGTATCCTCATTGATTCCCCTGACAGCGCAGCCACAACAGAGATAATCCTTCTTTAGAATTTGTTTTTTCATATGATATCGCAGAGCATTATGCCCTATAGGTTGTTTGTAAAAAACGACCAGAGAACATTCGAATGTAGTTCTTGACGATACACTTTCGTGAAACTCACCCTATCTTTTTTCATTGCTTTGGTATGTACTACATATGTAAGCAGTTTGAGAAGATGTTTTAGATGTGAAGTATGTCACACAGTTCTTCGTTAATTTGTAGATTTATGTCTAAGATGACAAAGACCTGGGCATTGACATAAAAAATGGATGGTATCCTCATTGATTCCCCTGACAGCGCAGCCACAACAGAGATTATCCTCCTTTAGATTTTGCTTTTTCATATAATATCGCAGAGCATTATGCCCTCTAGGTTGTTTGTAAAAACGACCAGAGATCATTCGCATGTAGTTCTTCACGATACACTTTCGTGAAACTCACCCTATCTTTTTTCATTGCTTTGGTATGTACCACATATGTAAGCAGTTTGAGAAGATGTTTACGATGTAAAGTATGTCACACAGTTCTTCGTTATTTTGTAGATTTATGTCTAAGATGACAAAGACCTGGGCATTTACATAAAAAATTTACGGTATCCTCATTGATTCGCCTGACAGCGCAGCCACAACAGAGATTATCCTCCTTTAGATTTTGCTTTTTCATATGATATCGCAGAGCATTATGCCCTCTAGGTTGTTTGTATAAAACGACCAGACATCATTCGCATGTAGTTCTTAACGACACACTTTCGTGAAACTCACCGTATCTTTTTTCATTGCTTTGGTATGTACCACATATGTAAGCAGTTTGAGAAGATGTTTACGATGTAAAGTATGTCACACAGTTCTTCGTTATTTTGTAGATTTAAAAAATGGATGGTATCCTCATTGATTCCCCTGACAGCGCAGCCACAACAGAGATAATCCTTCTTTAGAATTTGTTTTTTCATATGATATCGCAGAGCATTATGCCCTATAGGTTGTTTGTAAAAAACGAAAAGAGATCATTCGCATGTAGTTCTTAACGATACACTTTCGTGAAACTCACCCTATCTTTTTTCATTGCTTTGGTTTGTACCACATATGTAAGCAGTTTGAGAAGATGTTTACGATGTAAAGTATGTCACACAGTTCTTCGTTATTTTGTAGATTAAAAAAATGGATGGTATTCTCATTGATTCCCCTGACAGCGCAGCCACAACAGAGATTATCCTTCTTTAGATTTTGCTTTTTCATATGATATCGCAGAGCATTATGCAATCTAGGTTGTTTGTAAAAAACGACCAGAGATCATTCGCATGTAGTTCTTAACGATACACTTTCGTGAAACTCACCCTATCTTTTTTCATTGCTTTGGTATGTACCACATACGTAAGCTGATTGAGAAGATGTTTACGATGTAAAGTATGTCACACAGTTCTTCGTTATTTTGTAGATTTATGCCTAAGATGACAAAGACCTGGGCATTGACATAAAAAATTTATGGTATCCTCATTGATTCGCCTGACAGCGCAGCCACAACAGAGATTATCCTCCTTTAGATTTTGCTTTTTCATATGATATCGCAGAGCATTATGCCCTCTAGGTTGTTTGTAAAAAACGACCAGAGATCATTCGCATGTAGTTCTTAACGACTCACTTTCGTGAAACTCACACTATCTTTTTTCATTGCTTTGGAATGTACCACATATGTAAGCAGTTTGAGAAGATGTTTACGATGTAAGGTATGTCACACAGTTCTTCGTTATTTTGTAGATTTATGTCTATGATGACAAAGACCTGGGCATTGACATAAAAAATTGATGGTATCCTCATTGATTCCCCTGACAGCGCAGCCACAACAGAGATTATCCTCCTTTAGATTTTGCTTTTTCATATGATATCGCAGAGCATTATGCGATCTAGGTTGTTTGTAAAAAACGACCAGAGATCATTCGCATGTAGTTCTTAACGATACACTTTCGTGAAACTCACCCTATCTTTTTTCATTGCTTTGGTATGTACCACATACGTAAGCTGTTTGAGAAGATGTTTGCGATGTAAAGTATGTCACACAGTTCTTCGTTATTTTGTAGATTTATGTCTAAGATGACAAACACCTGGGAATTGACATAAAAAATGGATGGTATCCTCATTGATTCCCCTGACAGCGCAGCCACAACAGAGATAATCCTCCTTTAGATTTTGCTTTTTCATATGATATCGCAGAGCATTATGCCCTATAGGTTGTTTGTAAAAAACGACCAGAGATCATTCGCATGTAGTTCTTAACGATACATTTTCGTGAAACTCTCCCTATCTTTTTCATTGCTTTGGTATTTACCATATATGTAAGCAGTTTGAGAAGATGTTTACGATGTAAAGTATGTCACACAGTTCTTCGTTATTTTGTAGATTTATGTCTAAGATGACAAAGACCTGCGCATTGACATCAAAAATGGATGGTATCCTCATTGATTCCCCTGACAGCGCAGCCACAACAGAGATTATCCTTTTTTAGATTTTGCTTTTTCATATAATATCGCAGAGCATTATGCCCTCTAGGATGTTTGTAAAAAACGACCAGAGATCATTCGCATGTAGTTCTTAACGATACACTTTCGTGAAACTCACCCTATCTTTTTCATTGCTTTGGTATGTACTACATCTGTAAGCAGTTTGAGAAGATGTTTACGATGTGAAGTATGTCACACAGTTCTTCGTTATTTTGTAGATTTATGTCTAAGATGACAAAGACCTGGGCATTGACATAAAAAATGGATCGTATCCTCATTGAATCCCCTGACAGCGCAGCCACAACAGAGATAATCCTCCTTTAGATTTTGCTTTTTCATATGATATCGCAGAGCATTATGCCCTATAGGTTGTTTGTAAAAAACGACCAGAGATCATTCGCATGTAGTTCTTAACGATACATTTTCGTGAAACTCTCCCTATCTTTTTCATTGCTTTGGTATTTACCATATATGTAAGCAGTTTGAGAAGATGTTTACGATGTAAAGTATGTCACACAGTTCTTCGTTATTTTGTAGATTTATGTCTAAGATGACAAAGACCTGCGCATTGACATCAAAAATGGATGGTATCCTCATTGATTCCCCTGACAGCGCAGCCACAACAGAGATAATCCTCCTTTAGATTTTGCTTTTTCATATGATATCGCAGAGCATTATGCCCTATAGGTTGTTTGTAAAAAACGACCAGAGATCATTCCCATGTAGTTCTTAACGATACACTTTCGTGAAACTCACCCTAACTTTTTTCATTGCTTTGGTATGTACCACATACGTAAGCTGTTTGAGAAGATGTTTACGATGTAAAGTATGTCACACAGTTCTTCGTTATTTTGTTGATTTATGTCTAAGATGACAAAGACCTGCGCATTGACATCAAAAATGGATGGTATCCTCATTGATTCCCCTGACAGCGCAGCCACAACAGAGATTATCCTTTTTTAGATTTTGCTTTTCCATATAATATCGCAGAGCATTATGCCCTCTAGGATGTTTGTAAAAAACGACCAGAGATCATTCGCATGTAGTTCTTAACGATACACTTTCGTGAAACTCACCCTATCTTTTTTCATTGCTTTGGTATGTACTACATATGTAAGCAGTTTGAGAAGATGTTTACGATGTGAAGTATGTCACACAGTTCTTCGTTATTTTGCAGATTTATGTCTAAGATGACAAAGACCTGGGCATTGACATAAAAAATGGATGGTATCCTCATTGATTCCCCTGACAACGCAGTCACAACAGAGATTATCCTCCTTTAGATTTTGCTTTTTCATAGGATATCGCAGAGCATTATGCCCTCTAGGTTGTTTGTAAAAACGACCAGAGATCATTCGCATGTAGTTCTTCACGATACACTTTCATGAAACTCACCCTCTCTTTTTTCATTGCTTTGGTATGTACCACATATGTAAGCAGTTTGAGAAGATGTTTACGATGTAAAGTATGTCACACAGTTCTTCGTTATTTTGTAGATTTAAAAAATGGATGGTATCCTCATTGATTCCCCTGACAACGCAGCCACAACAGAGATTATCCTCCTTTAGATTTTGCTTTTTCATATGATATCGCAGAGCATTATGCCCTCTAGGTTGTTTGTAAAAACGACCAGAGATCATTCGCATGTAGTTCTTCACGATACACTTTCATGAAACTCACCCTCTCTTTTTTCATTGCTTTGGTATGTACCACATATGTAAGCAGTTTGAGAAGATGTTTACGATGTAAAGTATGTCACACAGTTCTTCGTTATTTTGTAGATTTAAAAAATGGATGGTATCCTCATTGATTCCCCTGACAGCGCAGCCACAACAGAGATAATCCTTCTTTAGATTTTGCTTTTTCATATGATATCGCAGAGCATTATGCCCTCTAGGTTGTTTGTAAAAAACGACCAGAGATCATTCGCATGTAGTTCTTAACGATACACTTTCGTGAAACTCACCCTATCTTTTTTCATTGCTTTGGTATGTACCACATATGTAAGCAGTTTGAGAAGATGTTTACGATGCAAAGTATGTCACACAGTTCTTCGTTATTTTGTAGATTTAAAAAATGGATGGTATCCTCATTGATTCCCCTGACAGCGCAGCCACAACAGAGATAATCCACCTTTAGATTTTGCTTCTTCATATGATATCGCAGAGCATTATGCCCTCTAGGTTGTTTGTAAAAAACGACCAGAGATCATTCGCATGTAGTTCTTAACGATACACTTTCGTGAAACTCACCCTATCTTTTTCATTGCTTTGGTATGTACCACATACGTAAGCTGTTTGAGAAGATGTTTACGATGTAAAGTATGTCACACAGTTCTTCGTTATTTTGTAGATTTATGTCTAAGATGACAAAGACCTGCGCATTGACATCAAAAATGGATGGTATCCTCATTGATTATCCTGACAGCGCAGCCACAACAGAGATTATCCTCCTTTAGATTTTGATTTTTCATATGATATCGCAGAGCATTATGCCCTCTAGGTTATTTGTAAAAAAACGACCAGAGATCATTCGCATGTAGTTCTTAACGATACACTTTCGTGAAACTCACCCTATCTTTTTTCATTGCTTTGGTATGTACCACATATGTAAGCAGTTTGAGAAGATGTTTACGAAGTAAAGTACGTCACACAGTTCTTCGTTATTTTGTAGATTTATGTCTAAGATGACAAACACTTTTGAATTGACATAAAAAATAGATGGTATCCTCATTGATTCCCCTGACAGCGCAGCCACAACAGAGATAATCCTCCTTTAGATTTTGCTTTTTCATATGATATCGCAGAGCATTATGCCCTATAGGTTGTTTGTAAAAAACGACCAGAGATCATTCGCATGTAGTTCTTAACGATACACTTTCGTGAAACTCAACCTATCTTTTTCATTGCTTTGGTATTTACCACATATGTAAGCAGTTTGAGAAGATGTTTACGATGTAAAGTATGTCACACAGTTCTTCGTTATTTTGTAGATTTAAAAAATGGATGGTATCCTCATTGATTCCCCTGACAGCGCAGCCACAACAGAGATTATCCTCCTTTAGATTTTGCTTTTTCATATGATATCGCAGAGCATTATGCCCTATAGGTTGTTTGTAAAAAACGACCAGAGATCATTCGCATGTAGTTCTTAACGATACACTTTCGTGAAACTCACCCTATCTTTTTTCATTGCTTTGGTATGTACCTCATATGTAAGCAGTTTGAGAAGATGTTTACGATGTAAAGTATGTCACACCGTTCTTCGTTATTTTGTAGGTTTATGTCTAAGATGACAAAGACCTGCGCATTGACATAAAAAATGGATGGTATCCTCATTGATTCCCCTGACAGCGCAGCCACAACAGAGATTATCCTAATTTAGATTTTGCTTTTTCATATGATATCGCAGAGCATTATGCCCTCTAGGTTGTTTGTAAAAAACGACCAGAGATCATTCGCATGTAGTTCTTAACGATACACTTTCGTGAAACTCACCCTATCTTTTCTCATTGCTTTGGTATGTACCACATATGTAAGCAGTTTGAGAAGATGTTTACGATGTAAAGTATGTCACGCAGTTCTTCGTTATTTTGTAGATTTATGTCTAAGATGACAAAGACCTGCGCATTGACATAAAAAATGGATGGTATCCTCATTGATTCCCCTGACAGCGCAGCCACAACAGAGATTATCCTCCTTTAGATTTTGCTTTTTCATATGATATCGCAGAGCATTATGCCCTTTAGGTTGTTTGTAAAAACGAAAAGAGATCATTCGCATGTAGTTCTTCACGATACACTTTCGTGAAACTCACCCTATCTTTATTCATTGCTTTGGTATGTACCACATATGTAAGCAGTTTGAGAAGATGTTTACGATGCAAGGTATGTCACACAGTTCTTCGTTATTTTGTAGATTTAGAAAATGGATGGTATCTTCATTGATTCCCCTGACAGCGCAGCCACAACAGAGATAATCCTTCTTTAGATTTTGCTTTTTCATATGATATCGCAGAGCATTATGCCCTATAGGTTGTTTGTAAAAAACGACCAGAGATCATTCGCATGTAGTTCTTAACGATACACTTTCGTGAAACTCTCCCTATCTTTTTCATTGCTTTGGTATGTACCACATATTTAAGCAGTTTGAGAAGATGTTTACGATGTGAAGTATGTCACACAGTTCTTCGTTATTTTGTAGATTTATGTCTAAGATGACAAAGAAATGGGCATTGACATAAAAAATGGATCGTATCCTCATTGATTTTCCTGACAGCGCAGCCACAACAGAGATAATCCTCCTTTAGATTTTGCGTTTTCATATGATATCGCAGAGCATTATGCCCTATAGGTTGTTTGTAAAAAACGACCAGAGATCATTCGCATGTAGTTCTTAACGATACACTTTCGTGAAACTCACCCTATCTTTTTCATTGCTTTGGTATGTACCACATATGTAAGCAGTTTGAGAAGATGTTTACGAAGTAAAGTACGTCACACAGTTCTTCGTTATTTTGTAGATTTATGTCTAAGATGACAAACACTTGGAAATTGACATAAAAAATAGATGGTATCCTCATTGATTCCCCTGACAGCGCAGCCACAACAGAGATAATCCTCCTTTAGATTTTGCTTTTTCATATGATATCGCAGAGCATTATGCCCTATAGTTTGTTTGTAAAAAACGACCAGAGATCATTCGCATGTAGTTCTTAACGATACACTTTCGTGAAACTCACCCTATCTTTTTCATTGCTTTGGTATTTACCACATATGTAAGCAGTTTGAGAAGATGTTTACGATGTAAAGTATGTCACACAGTTCTTCGTTATTTTGTAGATTTAAAAAATGGATGGTATCCTCATTGATTCCCCTGACAGCGCAGCCACAACAGAGATTATCCTCCTTTAGATTTTGCTTTTTCATATGATATCGCAGAGCATTATGCCCTATAGGTTGTTTGTAAAAAACGACCAGAGATCATTCGCATGTAGTTCTTAACGATACACTTTCGTGAAACTCACCCTATCTTTTTTCATTGCTTTGGTATGTACCACACATGTAAGCAGTTTCAGAAGATGTTTACGATGTAAAGTATGTCACACCGTTCTTCGTTATTTTGTAGATTTATGTCTAACATGACAAAGACCTGCGCATTGACATAAAAAATGGATGGTATCCTCATTGATTCCCCTGACAGCGCAGCCACAACAGAGATTATCCTAATTTAGATTTTGCTTTTTCATATGATATCGCAGAGCATTATGCCCTCTAGGTTGTTTGTAAAAAACGACCAGAGATCATTCGCATGTAGTTCTTAACGATACACTTTCATGAAACTCACCCTATCTTTTCTCATTGCTTTGGTATGTACCACATATGTAAGCAGTTTGAGAAGATGTTTACGATGTAAAGTATGTCACGCAGTTCTTCGTTATTTTGTAGATTTATGTCTAAGATGACAAAGACCTGCGCATTGACATAAAAAATGGATGGTATCCTCATTGATTCCCCTGACAGCGCAGCCACAACAGAGATTATCCTCCTTTAGATTTTGCTTTTTCATATGATATCGCAGAGCATTATGCCCTTTAGGTTGTCTGTAAAAACGACCAGAGATCATTCGCATGTAGTTCTTCACGATACACTTTCGTGAAACTCACCCTATCTTTTTTCATTGCTTTGGTATGTACCACATATGTAAGCAGTTTGAGAAGATGTTTACGATGCAAGGTATGTCACACAGTTCTTCGTTATTTTGTAGATTTAGAAAATGGATGGTATCTTCATTGATTCCCCTGACAGCGCAGCCACAACAGAGATAATCCTTCTTTAGATTTTGCTTTTTCATATGATATCGCAGAGCATTATGCCCTATAGGTTGTTTGTAAAAAACGACCAGAGATCATTCGCATGTAGTTCTTAACGATACACTTTCGTGAAACTCTCCCTATCTTTTTCATTGCTTTGGTATGTACCACATATGTAAGCAGTTTGAGAAGATGTTTACGATGTGAAGTATGTCACACAGTTCTTCGTTATTTTGTAGATTTATGTCTAAGATGACAAAGAAATGGGCATTGACATAAAAACTGGATCGTATCCTCATTGATTTTCCTGACAGCGCAGCCACAACAGAGATAATCCTCCTTTAGATTTTGCGTTTTCATATGATATCGCAGAGCATTATGCCCTATAGGTTGTTTGTAAAAAACGACCAGAGATCATTCGCATGTAGTTCTTAACGATACACTTTCGTGAAACTCACCCTATCTTTTTTCATTGCTTTGGTATGTACCACATATGTAAGCAGTTTGAGAAGATGTTTACGATGCAAGGTATGTCACACAGTTCTTCGTTATTTTGTAGATTTAGAAAATGGAAGGTATCTTCATTGATTCCCCTGACAGCGCAGCCACAACAGAGATAATCCTTCTTTAGATTTTGCTTTTTCATATGATATCGCAGAGCATTATGCCCTATAGGTTGTTTGTAAAAAACGACCAGAGATCATTCGCATGTAGTTCTTAACGATACACTTTCGTGAAACTCACCCTATCTTTTTCATTGCTTTGGTATGTACCACATATGTAAGCAGTTTGAGAAGATGTTTACGATATAAAGTATATCACGCAGTTCTTCGTTATTTTGTAGATTTATGTCTAAGATGACAAAGACCTGGGCATTGACATAAAAAATGGATGGTATCCTCATTGATTCCCCTTACAGCGCAGAAACAACAGAGATTATCCTCCTTTAGATTTTGCTTTTTCATATGATATCGCAGAGCATTATGCCCTCTAGGTTGTTTGTAAAAACGACCAGAGATCATTCGCATGTAGTTCCTCACGATACACTTTCGTGAAACTCACCCTACCTTTTTTCATTGCTTTGGTATGTACCACATATGTAAGCAGTTTGAGAAGATGTTTACGATGTAAAGTATGTCACACAGTTCTTCGTTATTTTGTAGATTTAAAAAATGGATGGTATCCTCATTGATTCCCCTGACAGCGCAGCCACAACAGAGATAATCCTTCTTTAGATTTTGCTTTTCCATATGATATCGCAGAGCATTATGCCCTATAGGTTGTTTGTAAAAAACGACCAGAGATCATTCGCATGTAGTTCTTAACGATACACTTTCGTGAAACTCACCCTATCATTTTTCATTGCTTTGGTATATACCACATACGTAAGCTGTTTGAGAAGATGTTTACGATGTAAAGTATGTCACACAGTTCTTCGTTATTTTGTAGATTTATGTCTAAGATGACAAAGACCTGGGCATTGACATAAAAAATGGATGGTATCCTCATTGATTCCATGACAGCGCAGCCACAACAGAGATTATCCTAATTTAGATTTTGCTTTTTCATATGATATCGCAGAGCATTATGCTTTGGTATGTACCACATATGTAAGCAGTTTGAGAAGATGTTGACGATGTAAAGTATGTCACGCAGTTCTTCGTTATTTTGTAGATTTATGTCTAAGATGACAAAGACCTGGGCATTGACATAAAAAATGGATGGTATCCTCATTAATTCCCCTGACAGCGCAGCCACAACAGAGATTATCCTCCTTTAGATTTTGCTTTTTCATATGATATCGCAGAGCATTATGCCCTCTAGGTTGTTTGTAAAAACGACCAGAGATCATTCGCATGTAGTTCTTAACAATACACTTTCGTGAAACTCACAATATCTTTTTTCATTGCTTTGGTATGTACCACATATGTAAGCAGTTTGAGAAGATGTTTACGATGCAAGGTATGTCACACAGTTCTTCGTTATTTTGTAGATTTAGAAAATGGTTGGTATCTTCATTGATTCCCCTGACAGCGAGCCACAACAGAGATAATCCTTCTTTAGATTTTGCTTTTTCATATGATATCGCAGAGCATTATGCCCTCTAGGTTGTTTGTAAAAAACGACCAGAGATCATTCGCATGTAGTTCTTAACGATACACTTTCGTGAAACTCTCCCTATCTTTTTTCATTGCTTTGGTATGTACCACATATGTAAGCAGTTTGAGAAGATGTTTACGATGTGAAGTATGTCACACAGTTCTTCGTTATTTTGTAGATTTATGTCTAAGATGACAAAGAAATGGGCATTGACATAAAAAATGGATCGTATCCTCATTGATTTTCCTGACAGCGCAGCCACAACAGAGATAATCCTCCTTTAGATTTTGCGTTTTCATATGATATCGCAGAGCATTATGCCCTCTAGGTTATTTGTAAAAAAACGACCAGAGATCATTCGCATGTAGTTCTTAATGATACACTTTCGTGAAACTCACCCTATCTTTTTCATTGCTTTGGTATGTACCACATATGTAAGCAGTTTGAGAAGATGTTTACGATGCAAGGTATATCACGCAGTTCTTCGTTATTTTGTAGATTTATGTCTAAGATGACAAAGACCTGGGAATTGACATAATAAATGGATGGTATCCTCATTGATTCCCCTGACAGCGCAGAAGCAACAGAGATTATCCTCCTTTAGATTTTGCTTTTTCATATGATATCGCAGAGCATTATGCCCTCTAGGTTGTTTGTAAAAAACGACCAGAGATCATTCGCATGTAGTTCTTAACGATACACTTTCGTGAAACTCACCCTATCTTTTTTCATTGCTTTGGTATGTACCACATATGTAAGCAGTTTGAGAAGATGTTTACGATGTAAAGTATGTCACACAGTTCTTCGTTATTTTGTAGATTTATGTCTAAGATGACAAAGACCTGGGCATTGACATAAAAAATGGATCGTATCCTCATTGATTCCATGACAGCGCAGCCACAACAGAGATTAACCTAATTTAGATTTTGCTTTTTCATATGATATCGCAGAGCATTATGCCCTCTAGGTTGTTTGTAAAAAACGACCAGAGATCATTCGCATGTAGTTCTTAACGATACACTTTCGTGAAACTCACCCTATCTTTTTTCATTGCTTTGGTATGTACCACATATGTACCAAAGTACCAAAGTATGTCACACAGTTCTTCGTTATTTTGTAGATTTATGTCTAAGATGACAAAGACCTGCGCATTGACATAAAAAATGGATGGTATCCTCATTGATTCCCCTGACAGCGCAGCCACAACAGAGATTATCCTAATTTAGATTTTGCTTTTTCATATGATATCGCAGAGCATTATGCCCTCTAGGTTGTTTGTAAAAAACGACCAGAGGTCATTCGCATGTAGTTCTTAACGATACACTTTCGTGAAACTCACCCTATCTTTTTTCATTGCTTTGGTATGTACCACATATGTAAGCAGTTTGAGAAGATGTTTACGATGTAAAGTATGTCACACAGTTCTTCGTTATTTTGTAGATTTATGTCTAAGATGACAAAGACCTGGGCATTGACATAAAAAATGGATGGTATCCTCATTGATTCCCCTGACAGCGCAGCCACAACAGATATTATCCTAATTTGGATTTTGCTTTTTCATATGGTATCGCAGAGCGTCATGCCCTATAGGTTGTTTGTAAAAAATGACCAGAGATCATTCGCATGTAGTTCTTAACGATACACTTTCGTGAAACTCACCCTATCTTTTTTCATTGCTTTGGTATGTACCACATATGTAAGCAGTTTGAGAAGATGTTTACGATGTAAAGTATGTCACACAGTTCTTCGTTATTTTGTAGATTTATGTCTAAGATGACAAAGACCTGCGCATTGACATAAAAAATGGATGGTATCCTCATTGATTTCCTTGACAGCGCAGCCGCAACAGAGATTATCCTAATTTAGATTTTGCTTTTTCATATGATATCGCAGAGCATTATGCCCTCTAGGTTGTTTGTAAAAAACGACCAGAGATCATTCGCATGTAGTTCTTAACGATACACTTTCGTGAAACTCACCCTATCTTTTTTCATTGCTTTGGTATGTACCACATATGTAAGCAGTTTGAGAAGATGTTTACGATGTAAAGTATGTCACACAGTTCTTCGTTATTTTGTAGATTTATGTCTAAGATGACAAAGACCTGGGCATTGACATCACAAATGGATGGTATCCTCATTGATTCCCCTGACAGCGCAGCCACAACAGATATTATCCTAATTTGGATTTTGCTTTTTCATATGATATCGCAGAGCGTTATGCCCTATAGGTTGTTTGTAAAAAACGACCAGAGATCATTCGCATGTAGTTCTTCACGATACACTTTCGTGAAACTCACCCTATCTTTTTTCATTGCTTTGGTATGTACCACATATGTAAGCAGTTTGAGAAGATGTTTACGAAGTAAAGTACGTCACACAGTTCTTCGTTATTTTGTAGATTTATGTCTAAGATGACAAAGACCTGGGCATTGACATAAAAAATTTATGGTATCCTCATTGATTCGCCTGACAGCGCAGCCACAACAGAGATTATCCTCCTTTAGATTTTGCTTTTTCATATGAAATCGTAGGGCATTATGCCCTATAGGTTGTTTGTAAAAAACGACCAGAGATCATTCGCATGTAGTTCTTAACGATACACTTTCGTGAAACTCACCCTATCTTCTTTCATTGCTTTTTTACGTACCACATATGTAAGCAGTTTGAGAAGATGTTTACGATGTAAAGTATGTCCCACAGTTCTTCGTTGTTTTGTAGATTTATGTCTAAGATGACAAAGACCTGCGCATTGACATAAAAAATGGATGGTATCCTCATTGATTCCCCTGACAGCGCAGCAACAACAGATATTATCCTAATTTGGATTTTGCTTTTTCATATGATATCGCAGAGCGTTATGCCCTATAGGTTGTTTGTAAAAGATGACCAGAGATCATTCGCATGTAGTTCTTAACGATACACTTTCGTGAAACTCACCCTATCTTTTTTCATTGCTTTGGTATGTACCACATATGTAAGCAGTTTGAGAAGATGTTTACGATGTAAAGTACGTCACACAGTTCTTCGTTATTTTGTAGATTTATGTCTAAGATGACAAACACCTGGGAATTGACATAAAAAATGGATGGTATCCTCATTGATTCCCCTGACAGCGCAGCCACAACAGAGATAATCCTCCTTTAGATTTTGCTTTTTCATATGATATCGCAGAGCATTATGCCCTATAGGTTGTTTATAAAAAACGACCAGAGATCATTCGCATGTAGTTCTTAACGATACACTTTCGTGAAACTCACCCTATCTTTTTTCATTGCTTTGGTATGTACCACATACGTAAGCTGTTTGAGAAGATGTTTACGATGTAAAGTATGTCACACAGTTCTTCGTTATTTTGTAGATTTATGTCTAAGATGACAAAGACCTGGGCATTGACATAAAAAATGGATGGTATCCTCATTGATTCCATGACAGCGCAGCCACAACAGAGATTATCCTAATTTAGATTTTGCTTTTTCATATGATATCGCAGAGCATTATGCTTTGGTATGTACCACATATGTAAGCAGTTTGAGGAGATGTTTACGATGTAAAGTATGTCACGCAGTTCTTCGTTATTTTGTAGATTTATGTCTAAGATGACAAAGACCTGGGCATTGACATAAAAAATGGATGGTATCCTCATTGATTCCCCTGACAGCGCAGCCACAACAGAGATTATCCTCCTTTAGGTTTTGCTTTTTCATATGATATCGCAGAGCATTATGCCCTCTAGGTTGTTTGTAAAAACGACCAGAGATCATTCGCATGTAGTTCTTCACGATACACTTTCGTGAAACTCACCCTATCTTTTTTCATTGCTTTGGTATGTACCACATATGTAAGCAGTTTGAGAAGATGTTTACGATGCAAGGTATGTCACACAGTTCTTCGTTATTTTGTAGATTTAGAAAATGGATGGTATCTTCATTGATTCCCCTGACAGCGCAGCCACAACAGAGATAATCCTTCTTTAGATTTTGCTTTTTCATATGATATCGCAGAGCATTATGCCCTATAGGTTGTTTGTAAAAAACGACCAGAGATCATTCGCATGTAGTTCTTAACGATACACTTTCGTGAAACTCTCCCTATCTTTTTTCATTGCTTTGGTATGTACCACATATGTAAGCAGTTTGAGAAGATGTTTACGATGTGAAGTATGTCACACAGTTCTTCGTTATTTTGTAGATTTATGTCTAAGATGACAAAGAAAAGGGCATTGACATAAAAAATGGATCGTATCCTCATTGATTTTCCTGACAGCGCAGCCACAACAGAGATAATCCTCCTTTAGATTTTGCGTTTTCATATGATATCGCAGAGCATTATGCCGTCTAGGTTATTTGTAAAAAAACGACCAGAGATCATTCGCATGTGGTTCTTAACGATACACTTTCGTGAAACTCACCCTATCTTTTTCATTGCTTTGGTATGTACCACATATGTAAGCAGTTTGAGAAGATGTTTACGATATAAAGTATATCACGCAGTTCTTCGTTATTTTGTAGATTTATGTCTAAGACGACAAAGACCTGGGCATTGACATAAAAAATGGATATTATCCTCATTGATTCCCCTGACAGCGCAGAAACAACAGAGATTATCCTCCTTTAGATTTTGCTTTTTCATATGATATCGCAGAGCATTATGCCCTCTAGGTTGTTTGTAAAAACGACCAGAGATCATTCGCATGTAGTTCTTCACGATACACTTTCGTGAAACTCACCCTATCTTTTTTCATTGCTTTGGTATGTACCACATATTTAAGCAGTTTGAGAAGATGTTTACGATGTAAAGTATGTCACACAGTTCTTCGTTATTTTGTAGATTTAAAAAATTGATGGTATCCTCATTGATTCCCCTGACAGCGCAGCCACAACAGAGATAATCCTTCTTTAGATTTTGCTTTTCCATATGATATCGCAGAGCATTATGCCCTATAGGTTGTTTGTAAAAAACGACCAGAGATCATTCGCATGTAGTTCTTAACGATACACTTTCGTGAAACTCACCCTATCATTTTTCATTGCTTTGGTATATACCACATACGTAAGCTGTTTGAGAAGATGTTTACGATGTAAAGTATGTCACACAGTTCTTCGTTATTTTGTAGATTTATGTCTAAGATGACAAAGACCTGGGCATTGACATAAAAAATGGATCGTATCCTCATTGATTCCATGACAGCGCAGCCACAACAGATATTATCCTAATTTGGATTTTGCTTTTTCATATGGTATCGCAGAGCGTCATGCCCTATAGGTTGTTTGTAAAAAATGACCAGAGATCATTCGCATGTAGTTCTTAACGATACACTTTCGTGAAACTCACCCTATCTTTTTTCATTGCTTTGGTATGTACCACATATGTAAGCAGTTTGAGAAGATGTTTACGATGTAAAGTATGTCACACAGTTCTTCGTTATTTTGTAGATTTATGTCTAAGATGACAAAGACCTGCGCATTGACATAAAAAATGGATGGTATCCTCATTGATTTCCTTGACAGCGCAGCCGCAACAGAGATTATCCTAATTTAGATTTTGCTTTTTCATATGATATCGCAGAGCATTATGCCCTCTAGGTTGTTTGTAAAAAACGACCAGAGATCATTCGCATGTAGTTCTTAACGATACACTTTCGTGAAACTCACCCTATCTTTTTTCATTGCTTTGGTATGTACCACATATGTAAGCAGTTTGAGAAGATGTTTACGATGTAAAGTATGTCACACAGTTCTTCGTTATTTTGTAGATTTATGTCTAAGATGACAAAGACCTGGGCATTGACATCACAAATGGATGGTATCCTCATTGATTCCCCTGACAGCGCAGCCACAACAGATATTATCCTAATTTGGATTTTGCTTTTTCATATGATATCGCAGAGCGTTATGCCCTATAGGTTGTTTGTAAAAAACGACCAGAGATCATTCGCATGTAGTTCTTCACGATACACTTTCGTGAAACTCACCCTATCTTTTTTCATTGCTTTGGTATGTACCACATATGTAAGCAGTTTGAGAAGATGTTTACTAAGTAAAGTACGTCACACAGTTCTTCGTTATTTTGTAGATTTATGTCTAAGATGACAAAGACCTGGGCATTGACATAAAAAATTTATGGTATCCTCATTGATTCGCCTGACAGCGCAGCCACAACAGAGATTATCCTCCTTTAGATTTTGCTTTTTCATATGAAATCGTAGGGCATTATGCCCTATAGGTTGTTTGTAAAAAACGACCAGAGATCATTCGCATGTAGTTCTTAACGATACACTTTCGTGAAACTCACCCTATCTTCTTTCATTGCTTTTTTACGTACCACATATGTAAGCAGTTTGAGAAGATGTTTACGATGTAAAGTATGTCCCACAGTTCTTCGTTGTTTTGTAGATTTATGTCTAAGATGACAAAGACCTGCGCATTGACATAAAAAATGGATGGTATCCTCATTGATTCCCCTGACAGCGCAGCAACAACAGATATTATCCTAATTTGGATTTTGCTTTTTCATATGATATCGCAGAGCGTTATGCCCTATAGGTTGTTTGTAAAAGATGACCAGAGATCATTCGCATGTAGTTCTTAACGATACACTTTCGTGAAACTCACCCTATCTTTTTTCATTGCTTTGGTATGTACCACATATGTAAGCAGTTTGAGAAGATGTTTACGATGTAAAGTACGTCACACAGTTCTTCGTTGTTTTGTAGATTTATGTCTAAGATGACAAACACCTGGGAATTGACATAAAAAATGGATGGTATCCTCATTGATTCCCCTGACAGCGCAGCCACAACAGAGATAATCCTCCTTTAGATTTTGCTTTTTCATATGATATCGCAGAGCATTATGCCCTATAGGTTGTTTATAAAAAACGACCAGAGATCATTCGCATGTAGTTCTTAACGATACACTTTCGTGAAACTCACCCTATCTTTTTTCATTGCTTTGGTATGTACCACATACGTAAGCTGTTTGAGAAGATGTTTACGATGTAAAGTATGTCACACAGTTCTTCGTTATTTTGTAGATTTATGTCTAAGATGACAAAGACCTGGGCATTGACATAAAAAATGGATGGTATCCTCATTGATTCCATGACAGCGCAGCCACAACAGAGATTATCCTAATTTAGATTTTGCTTTTTCATATGATATCGCAGAGCATTATGCTTTGGTATGTACCACATATGTAAGCAGTTTGAGGAGATGTTTACGATGTAAAGTATGTCACGCAGTTCTTCGTTATTTTGTAGATTTATGTCTAAGATGACAAAGACCTGGGCATTGACATAAAAAATGGATGGTATCCTCATTGATTCCCCTGACAGCGCAGCCACAACAGAGATTATCCTCCTTTAGGTTTTGCTTTTTCATATGATATCGCAGAGCATTATGCCCTCTAGGTTGTTTGTAAAAACGACCAGAGATCATTCGCATGTAGTTCTTCACGATACACTTTCGTGAAACTCACCCTATCTTTTTTCATTGCTTTGGTATGTACCACATATGTAAGCAGTTTGAGAAGATGTTTACGATGCAAGGTATGTCACACAGTTCTTCGTTATTTTGTAGATTTAGAAAATGGATGGTATCTTCATTGATTCCCCTGACAGCGCAGCCACAACAGAGATAATCCTTCTTTAGATTTTGCTTTTTCATATGATATCGCAGAGCATTATGCCCTATAGGTTGTTTGTAAAAAACGACCAGAGATCATTCGCATGTAGTTCTTAACGATACACTTTCGTGAAACTCTCCCTATCTTTTTTCATTGCTTTGGTATGTACCACATATGTAAGCAGTTTGAGAAGATGTTTACGATGTGAAGTATGTCACACAGTTCTTCGTTATTTTGTAGATTTATGTCTAAGATGACAAAGAAAAGGGCATTGACATAAAAAATGGATCGTATCCTCATTGATTTTCCTGACAGCGCAGCCACAACAGAGATAATCCTCCTTTAGATTTTGCGTTTTCATATGATATCGCAGAGCATTATGCCGTCTAGGTTATTTGTAAAAAAACGACCAGAGATCATTCGCATGTGGTTCTTAACGATACACTTTCGTGAAACTCACCCTATCTTTTTCATTGCTTTGGTATGTACCACATATGTAAGCAGTTTGAGAAGATGTTTACGATATAAAGTATATCACGCAGTTCTTCGTTATTTTGTAGATTTATGTCTAAGACGACAAAGACCTGGGCATTGACATAAAAAATGGATATTATCCTCATTGATTCCCCTGACAGCGCAGAAACAACAGAGATTATCCTCCTTTAGATTTTGCTTTTTCATATGATATCGCAGAGCATTATGCCCTCTAGGTTGTTTGTAAAAACGACCAGAGATCATTCGCATGTAGTTCTTCACGATACACTTTCGTGAAACTCACCCTATCTTTTTTCATTGCTTTGGTATGTACCACATATTTAAGCAGTTTGAGAAGATGTTTACGATGTAAAGTATGTCACACAGTTCTTCGTTATTTTGTAGATTTAAAAAATTGATGGTATCCTCATTGATTCCCCTGACAGCGCAGCCACAACAGAGATAATCCTTCTTTAGATTTTGCTTTTCCATATGATATCGCAGAGCATTATGCCCTATAGGTTGTTTGTAAAAAACGACCAGAGATCATTCGCATGTAGTTCTTAACGATACACTTTCGTGAAACTCACCCTATCATTTTTCATTGCTTTGGTATATACCACATACGTAAGCTGTTTGAGAAGATGTTTACGATGTAAAGTATGTCACACAGTTCTTCGTTATTTTGTAGATTTATGTCTAAGATGACAAAGACCTGGGCATTGACATAAAAAATGGATCGTATCCTCATTGATTCCATGACAGCGCAGCCACAACAGAGATTAACCTAATTTAGATTTTGCTTTTTCATATGATATCGCAGAGCATTATGCCCTCTAGGTTGTTTGTAAAAAACGACCAGAGATCATTCGCATGTAGTTCTTAACGATACACTTTCGTGAAACTCTCCCTATCTTTTTCATTGCTTTGGTATTTACCACATATGTAAGCAGTTTGAGAAGATGTTTACGATGTAAAGTATGTCACACAGTTCTTCGTTATTTTGTAGATTTATGTCTAAGATGACAAAGACCTGGGCATTGACATAAAAAATTGATGGTATCCTCATTGAATCCCCTGACAGCGCAGCCACAACAGAGATTATCCTCCTTTAGATTTTGCTTTTTCATATGATATCGCAGAGCATTATACCCTCTAGATTGTTTGTAAAAAACGACCAGAGATCATTCGCATGTAGTTCTTAACGATACACTTTCGTGAAACTCACCCTATCTTTTTTCATTGCTTTGGTATGTACCACATATGTACCAAAGTACCAAAGTATGTCACACAGTTCTTCGTTATTTTGTAGATTTATGTCTAAGATGACAAAGACCTGCGCATTGACTTAAAAAATGGATGGTATCCTCATTGATTCCCCTGACAGCGCAGCCACAACAGAGATTATCCTAATTTAGATTTTGCTTTTTCATATGATATCGCAGAGCATTATGCCCTCTAGGTTGTTTATAAAAAACGACCAGAGATCATTCGCATGTAGTTCTTAACGATACGCTTTCGTGAAACTCACCCTATCTTTTTTCATTGCTTTGGTATGTACCACATATGTAAGCAGTTTGAGAAGATGTTTACGAAGTAAAGTACGTCACACAGTTCTTCGTTATTTTGTAGATTTATGTCTAAGATGACAAAGACCTGGGCATTGACATAAAAAATTTATGGTATCCTCATTGATTCGCCTGACAGCGCAGCCACAACAGAGATTATCCTCCTTTAGATTTTGCTTTTTCATATGATATCGTAGGGCATTATGCCCTATAGGTTGTTTGTAAAAAACGACCAGAGGTCATTCGCATGTAGTTCTTAACGATACACTTTCGTGAAACTCACCCTAACTTTTTTCATTGCTTTGGTATGTACCACATATGTAAGCAGTTTGAGAAGATGTTTACGATGTAAAGTATGTCACACAGTTCTTCGTTATTTTGTAGATTTATGTCTAAGATGACAAAGACCTGCGCATTGACATAAAAAATGGATGGTATCCTCATTGATTCCCTTGATAGCGCAGCCACAACAGAGATTATCCTAATTTAGATTTTGCTTTTTCATATGATATCGCAGAGCATTATGCCCTCTAGGTTGTTTGTAAAAAACGACCAGAGATCATTCGCATGTAGTTCTTAACGATACACTTTCGTTAAACTCACCCTAGCTTTATTCATTGCTTTGGTATGTACCACATATGTAAGCAGTTTGAGAAGATGTTTACGAAGTAAAGTACGTCACACAGTTCTTCGTTATTTTGTAGATTTATGTCTAAGATGACAAACACCTGGGAATTGACATAAAAAATGGATGGTATCCTCATTGATTCCCCTGACAGCGCAGCCACAACAGAGATAATCCTTCTTTAGATTTTGCTTTTTCGTATGATATCGCAGAGCATTATGCCCTCTAGGTTGTTTATAAAAAACGACCAGAGATCATTCGCATGTAGTTCTTAACGATACACTTTCGTGAAACTCACCCTATCTTTTTTCATTGCTTTGGTATGTACCACATATGTAAGCAGTTTGAGAAGATGTTTACGATGTAAAGTATGTCACACAGTTCTTCGTTATTTTGTAGATTTAAAAAATTGATGGTATCCTCATTGATTCCCCTGACAGCGCAGCCACAACAGAGATTATAATCCTTTAGATTTTGCTTTTTCATATGATACCGCAGAGCGTTATGAACTATAGGTTGTTTGTAAAAAACGACCAGAGATCATTCGCATGTAGTTCTTAACGATACACTTTCGTGAAACTCACCCTATCTTTTTTCATTGCTTTGGTATGTACCACATATGTAAGCAGTTTGAGAAGATGCTTACGATGTAAAGTATGTCACACAGTTCTTCGAGATTATCCTCCTTTAGATTTTGCTTTTTCATGTGATATCGTAGGGCATTATGCAATATAGGTTGTTTGTAAAAAACGACCAGAGGTCATTCGCATGTAGTTCTTAACGATACACTTTCGTGAAACTCACCCTATCTTTTTCCATTGCTTTGGTATGTACCACATATGTAAGCAGTTTGAGAAGATGTTTACGATGTAAAGTATGTCACACAGTTCTTCGTTATTTTGTAGATTTATGTCTAAGATGACAAAGACCTGGGCATTGACATAAAAAATGGATGGTATCCTCATTGATTCCCCTGACAGCGCAGCCACAACAGATATTATCCTAATTTGGATTTTGCTTTTTCATATGATATCGCAGAGCGTCATGCCCTATATGTTGTTTGTAAAAAATGACCAGAGATCATTCGCATGTAGTTCTTAACGATACACTTTCGTGAAACTCACCCTATCTTTTTTCATTGCTTTGGTATGTACCACATATGTAAGCAGTTTGAGAAGATGTTTACGATGTATAGTATGTCACACAGTTCTTCGTTATTTTGTAGATTTATGTCTAAGATGACAAAGACCTGCGCATTGACATAAAAAATGGATGGTATCCTCATTGATTCCCTTGACAGCGCAGCCACAACAGATATTATCCTAATTTAGATTTTGCTTTTTCATATGATATCGCAGAGCATTATGCCCTCTAGGTTGTTTGTAAAAAACGACCAGAGATCATTCGCATGTAGTTCTTAACGATACACTTTCGTGAAACTCACCCTATCTTTTTTCATTGCTTTGGTATGTACCACATATGTAAGCAGTTTGAGAAGATGTTTACGATGTAAAGTATGTCACACAGTTCTTCGTTATTTTGTAGATTTATGTCTAAGATGACAAAGACCTGCGCATTGACATAAAAAATGGATGGTATCCTCATTGATTCCCTTGACAGCGCAGCCACAACAGAGATTATCCTAATTTAGATTTTGCTTTTTCATATGATATCGCAGAGCATTATGCCCTCTAGGTTGTTTGTAAAAAACGACCAGAGATCATTCGCATGTAGTTCTTAACGATACACTTTCGTGAAACTCACCCTATCTTTTTTCATTGCTTTGGTATGTACCACATATGTAAGCAGTTTGAGAAGATGTTTACGAAGTAAAGTACGTCACACAGTTCTTCGTTATTTTGTAGATTTATGTCTAAGATGACAAACACCTGCGCATTGACATAAAAAATGGATGGTATCCTCATTGATTCCCCTGACAGCGCAGCCACAACAGAGATAGTCCTGCTTTAGATTTTGCTTTTTCATATGATATCGCAGAGCATTATGCCCTCTAGGTTGTTTATAAAAAACGACCAGAGATCATTCGCATGTAGTTCTTAACGATACACTTTCGTGAAACTCACCCTATCTTTTTTCATTGCTTTGGTATATACCACATATGTAAGCAGTTTGAGAAGATGTTTACGATGTAAAGTATGTCACACAGTTCTTCGTTATTTTGTAGATTTAAAAAATTGATGGTATCCTCATTGATTCCCCTGACAGCGCAGCCACAACAGAGATTATCCTCCTTTAGATTTTGCTTTTTCATATGATACCGCAGAGCGTTATGCCCTATAGGTTGTTTGTAAAAAACGACCAGAGATCATTCGCATGTAGTTCTTAACGATACACTTTCGTGAAACTCACCCTATCTTTTTTCATTGCTTTGGTATGTACCACATATGTAAGCAGTTTGAGAAGATGTTTACGATGTAAAGTATGTCACACAGTTCTTCGTTATTTTGTAGATTTATGTCTAAGATGACAAAGACCTGGGCATTGACATCACAAATGGATGGTATCCTCATTGATTCCCCTGACAGCGCAGCCACAACAGATATTATCCTAATTTGGATTTTGCTTTTTCATATGATATCGCAGAGCATTATGCCCTATAGGTTGTTTGTAAAAAACGACCAGAGATCATTCGCATGTAGTTCTTCACGATACACTTTCGTGAAACTCACCCTATCTTTTTTCATTGCTTTGGTATGTACCACATATGTAAGCAGTTTGAGAAGATGTTTACGAAGTAAAGTACGTCACACAGTTCTTCGTTATTTTGTAGATTTATGTCTAAGATGACAAAGACCTGGGCATTGACATAAAAAATTTATGGTATCCTCATTGATTCGCCTGACAGCGCAGCCACAACAGAGATTATCCTCCTTTAGATTTTGCTTTTTCATATGATATCGTAGGGCATTATGCCCTATAGGTTGTTTGTAAAAAACGACCAGAGATCATTCGCATGTAGTTCTTAACGGTACACTTTCGTGAAACTCACCCTATCTTTTTTCATTGCTTTTTTACGTACCACATATGTAAGCAGTTTGAGAAGATGTTTACGATGTAAAGTATGTCCCACAGTTCTTCGTTATTTTGTAGATTTATGTCTAAGATGACAAACACCTGGGAATTGACATAAAAAATGGATGGTATCCTCATTGATTTCCCTGACAGCGCAGCCACAACAGAGATAATCCTCCTTTAGATTTTGCTTTTTCATATGATATCGCAGAGCATTATGCCCTATAGGTTGTTTATAAAAAACGACCAGAGATCATTCGCATGTAGTTCTTAACGATACACTTTCGTGAAACTCACCGTATCTTTTTCATTGCTTTGGTATTTACCACATATGTAAGCAGTTTGAGAAGATGTTTACGATGTAAGTATGTCACACAGTTCTTCGTTATTTTGTAGATTTAAAAAATGGATGGTATCCTCATTGATTCCCCTGACAGCGCAGCCACAACAGAGATTATCCTCCTTTAGATTTTGCTTTTTCATATGATATCGCAGAGCATTATGCCCTATAGGTTGTTTGTAAAAAACGACCAGAGATCATTCGCATGTAGTTCTCCACGATACACTTTCGTGAAACTCACCCTATCTTTTTTCATTGCTTTGGTATGTACCACATATGTAAGCAGTTTGAGAAGATGTTTACGATGTATAGTATGTCACACAGTTCTTCGTTATTTTGTAGATTTATGCCTAAGATGACAAAGACCTGGGCATTGACATCAAAAATGGATGGTATCCTCATTGATTCCCCTGACAGCGCAGCCACAACAGAGATTATCCTTCTTTAGATTTTGCTTTTTCATATGATATCGCAGAGCATTATGCCCTCTAGGTTGTTTGTAAAAAACGACCAGAGATCATTCGCATGTAGTTCTTAACGATACACTTTCGTGAAACTCACCCTATCTTTTTCATTGCTTTGGTATGTACCACATATGTAAGCAGTTTGAGAAGATGTTTACGATGTAAAGTATGTCACACAGTTCTTCGTTATTTTGTAGATTTAAAAAATTGATGGTATCCTCATTGATTCCCCTGACAGCGCAGCCACAACAGAGATTATCCTCCTTTAGATTTTGCTTTTTCATATGATATCGCAGAGCGTTATGCCCTATAGGTTGTTTGTAAAAAACGACCAGAGATCATTCGCATGTAGTTCTTAACGATACACTTTCGTGAAACTCACCCTATCTTTTTTCATTGCTTTGGTATGTACCACATATGTAAGCAGTTTGAGAAGATGTTTACGATGTAAAGTATGTCACACAGTTCTTCGTTATTTTGTAGATTTATGTCTAGGATGACAAAGACCTGGGCATTGACATCACAAATGGATGGTATCCTCATTGATTCCCCTGACAGCGCAGCCACAACAGAGATTATTATCCTTTAGATTTTGCTTTTTCATATGATACCGCAGAGCGTTATGCCCTATAGGTTGTTTGTAAAAAACGACCAGAGATCATTCGCATGTAGTTCTTCACGATACACTTTCGTGAAACTCACCCTATCTTTTTTCATTGCTTTGGTATGTACCACATATGTAAGCAGTTTGAGAAGATGTTTACGAAGTAAAGTACGTCACACAGTTCTTCGTTATTTTGTAGATTTATGTCTAAGATGACAAAGACCTGGGCATTGACATAAAAAATTTATGGTATCCTCATTGATTCGCCTGACAGCGCAGCCACAACAGAGATTATCCTCCTTTAGATTTTGCTTTTTCATATGATATCGTAGGGCATTATGCCCTATAGGTTGTTTGTAAAAAACGACCAGAGATCATTCGCATGTAGTTCTTAACGGTACACTTTCGTGAAACTCACCCTATCTTTTTTCATTGCTTTTTTACGTACCACATATGTAAGCAGTTTGAGAAGATGTTTACGATGTAAAGTATGTCCCACAGTTCTTCGTTATTTTGTAGATTTATGTCTAAGATGACAAACACCTGGGAATTGACATAAAAAATGGATGGTATCCTCATTGATTTCCCTGACAGCGCAGCCACAACAGAGATAATCCTCCTTTAGATTTTGCTTTTTCATATGATATCGCAGAGCATTATGCCCTATAGGTTGTTTATAAAAAACGACCAGAGATCATTCGCATGTAGTTCTTAACGATACACTTTCGTGAAACTCACCGTATCTTTTTCATTGCTTTGGTATTTACCACATATGTAAGCAGTTTGAGAAGATGTTTACGATGTAAGTATGTCACACAGTTCTTCGTTATTTTGTAGATTTAAAAAATGGATGGTATCCTCATTGATTCCCCTGACAGCGCAGCCACAACAGAGATTATCCTCCTTTAGATTTTGCTTTTTCATATGATATCGCAGAGCATTATGCCCTATAGGTTGTTTGTAAAAAATGACCAGAGATCATTCGCATGTAGTTCTCCACGATACACTTTCGTGAAACTCACCCTATCTTTTTTCATTGCTTTGGTATGTACCACATATGTAAGCAGTTTGAGAAGATGTTTACGATGTATAGTATGTCACACAGTTCTTCGTTATTTTGTAGATTTATGTCTAAGATGACAAAGACCTGGGCATTGACATCAAAAATGGATGGTATCCTCATTGATTCCCCTGACAGCGCAGCCACAACAGAGATTATCCTTCTTTAGATTTTGCTTTTTCATATGATATCGCAGAGCATTATGCCCTCTAGGTTGTTTGTAAAAAACGACCAGAGATCATTCGCATGTAGTTCTTAACGATACACTTTCGTGAAACTCACCCTATCTTTTTCATTGCTTTGGTATGTACCACATATGTAAGCAGTTTGAGAAGATGTTTACGATGTAAAGTATGTCACACAGTTCTTCGTTATTTTGTAGATTTAAAAAATTGATGGTATCCTCATTGATTCCCCTGACAGCGCAGCCACAACAGAGATTATCCTCCTTTAGATTTTGCTTTTTCATATGATATCGCAGAGCGTTATGCCCTATAGGTTGTTTGTAAAAAACGACCAGAGATCATTCGCATGTAGTTCTTAACGATACACTTTCGTGAAACTCACCCTATCTTTTTTCATTGCTTTGGTATGTACCACATATGTAAGCAGTTTGAGAAGATGTTTACGATGTAAAGTATGTCACACAGTTCTTCGTTATTTTGTAGATTTATGTCTAGGATGACAAAGACCTGGGCATTGACATCACAAATGGATGGTATCCTCATTGATTCCCCTGACAGCGCAGCCACAACAGAGATTATCCTCCTTTAGATTTTGCTTTTTCATATGATACCGCAGAGCGTTATGCCCTATAGGTTGTTTGTAAAAAACGACCAGAGATCATTCGCATGTAGTTCTTAACGATACACTTTCGTGAAACTCACCCTATCTTTTTTCATTGCTTTGGTATGTACCACATATGTAAGCAGTTTGAGAAGATGTTTACGATGTAAAGTATGTCACACAGTTCTTCGTTATTTTGTAGATTTATGTCTAAGATGACAAAGACCTGGGCATTGACATCACAAATGGATGGTATCCTCATTGATTCCCCTGACAGCGCAGCCACAACAGATATTATATTAATTTGGATTTTGCTTTTTCATATGATATCGCAGAGCATTATGCCCTATAGGTTGTTTGTAAAAAACGACCAGAGATCATTCGCATGTAGTTCTTCACGATACACTTTCGTGAAACTCACCCTATCTTTTTTCATTGCTTTGGTATGTACCACATATGTAAGCAGTTTGAGAAGATGTTTACGAAGTAAAGTACGTCACACAGTTCTTCGTTATTTTGTAGATTTATGTCTAAGATGACAAAGACCTGGGCATTGACATAAAAAATCTATGGTATCCTCATTGATTCGCCTGACAGCGCAGCCACAACAGAGATTATCCTCCTTTAGATTTTGCTTTTTCATATGATATCGTAGGGCATTATGCCCTATAGGTTGTTTGTAAAAAACGACCAGAGATCATTCGCATGTAGTTCTTAACGATACACTTTCGTGAAACTCACCCTATCTTTTTTCATTGCTTTTTTACGTACCACATATGTAAGCAGTTTGAGAAGATGTTTACGATGTAAAGTATGTCCCACAGTTCTTCGTTATTTTGTAGATTTATGTCTAAGATGACAAACACCTGGGAATTGACATAAAAAATGGATGGTATCCTCATTGATTTCCCTGACAGCGCAGCCACAACAGAGATAATCCTCCTTTAGATTTTGCTTTTTCATATGATATCGCAGAGCATTATGCCCTATAGGTTGTTTATAAAAAACGACCAGAGATCATTCGCATGTAGTTCTTAACGATACACTTTCGTGAAACTCACCGTATCTTTTTCATTGCTTTGGTATTTACCACATATGTAAGCAGTTTGAGAAGATGTTTACGATGTAAGTATGTCACACAGTTCTTCGTTATTTTGTAGATTTAAAAAATGGATGGTATCCTCATTGATTCCCCTGACAGCGCAGCCACAACAGAGATTATCCTCCTTTAGATTTTGCTTTTTCATATGATATCGCAGAGCATTATGCCCTATAGGTTGTTTGTAAAAAACGACCAGAGATCATTCGCATGTAGTTCTCCACGATACACTTTCGTGAAACTCACCCTATCTTTTTTCATTGCTTTGGTATGTACCACATATGTAAGCAGTTTGAGAAGATGTTTACGATGTATAGTATGTCACACAGTTCTTCGTTATTTTGTAGATTTATGTCTAAGATGACAAAGACCTGGGCATTGACATCAAAAATGGATGGTATCCTCATTGATTCCCCTGACAGCGCAGCCACAACAGAGATTATCCTTCTTTAGATTTTGCTTTTTCATATGATATCGCAGAGCATTATGCCCTCTAGGTTGTTTGTAAAAAACGACCAGAGATCATTCGCATGTAGTTCTTAACGATACACTTTCGTGAAACTCACCCTATCTTTTTTCATTGCTTTGGTATGTACCACATATGTAAGCAGTTTGAGAAGATGTTTACGATGCAAAGTATGTCACACAGTTCTTCGTTATTTTGTAGATTTAAAAAATTGATGGTATCCTCATTGATTCCCCTGACAGCGCAGCCACAACAGAGATAATCCTCCTTTAGATTTTGCTTTTTCATATGATATCGCAGAGCATTATGCCCTATAGGTTGTTTGTAAAAAACGACCAGAGATCATTCGCATGTAGTTCTTAACGATACACTTTCGTGAAACTCTCCCTACCTTTTTCATTGCTTTGGTATTTACCACATATGTAAGCAGTTTGAGAAGATGTTTACTATGTAAAGTATGTCACACAGTTCTTCGTTATTTTGTAGATTTATGTCTAAGATGACAAAGACCTGGGCATTGACATAAAAAATTGATGGTATCCTCATTGAATCCCCTGACAGCGCAGCCACAACAGAGATTATCCTCCTTTAGATTTTGCTTTTTCATATGATATCGCAGAGCATTATGCCCTCTAGATTGTTTGTAAAAAACGACCAGAGATCATTCGCATGTAGATCTTAACGATACACTTTCAACTCACCCTATCTTTTTTCATTGCTTTGGTATGTACCACATATGTAAGCAGTTTGAGAAGATGTTTACGAAGTAAAGTACGTCACACAGTTCTTCGTTATTTTGTAGATTTATGTCTAAGATGACAAAGACCTGGGCATTGACATAAAAAATTTATGGTATCCTCATTGATTCGCCTGACAGCGCAGCCACAACAGAGATTATCCTAATTTAGATTTTGCTTTTTCATATGATATCGTAGGGCATTATGCCCTATAGGTTGTTTGTAAAAAACGACCAGAGATCATTCGCATGTAGTTCTTAACGATACACTTTCGTGAAACTCACCCTATCTTTTCTCATTGCTTTGGTATGTACCACATATGTAAGCAGTTTGAGAAGATGTTTACGATGTATTATTTTGTAGATTTATGTCTAAGATGACAAAGACCTGGGCATTGACATAAAAAATGGATGGTATCCTCATTGATTCCCCTGACAGCGCAGCCACAACAGATATTATCCTAATTTGGATTTTGCTTTTTCATATGATATCGCAGAGCGTTATGCCCTATAGGTTGTTTGTAAAAAATTACCAGAGATCATTCGCATGTAGTTCTTAACGATACACTTTCGTGAAACTCACCCTATCTTTTTTCATTGCTTTGGTATGTACCACATATGTAAGCAGTTTGAGAAGATGTTTACGATGTAAAGTATGTCACACAGTTCTTCGTTATTTTGTAGATTTATGTCTAAGATGACAAAGACCTGCGCATTGACATAAAAAATGGATGGTATCCTCATTGATTCCCTTGACAGCGCAGCCACAACAGAGATTATCCTAATTTAGATTTTGCTTTTTCATATGATATCGCAGAGCATTATGCCCTCTAGGTTGTTTGTAAAAAACGACCAGAGATCATTCGCATGTAGTTCTTAACGATACACTTTCGTGAAACTCACCCTATCTTTTTTCATTGCTTTGGTATGTACCACATATGTAAGCAGTTTGAGAAGATGTTTACGATGTAAAGTATGTCACACAGTTCTTCGTTAATTTGTAGATTTTTGTCGAAGATGACAAAGACCTGCGCATTGACATAAAAAATGGATGGTATCCTCATTGATTCCCTTGACAGCGCAGCCACAACAGAGATTATCCTAATTTAGATTTTGCTTTTTCATATGATATCGCAGAGCATTATGCCCTATAGGTTGTTTGTAAAAAACGACCAGAGATCATTCGCATGTAGTTCTTCACGATACACTTTCGTGAAACTCACCCTATATTTTTTCATTGCTTTGGTATGTACCACATATGTAAGCAGTTTGAGAAGATGTTTACGATGTAAGTATGTCACACAGTTCTTCGTTATTTTGTAGATTTAAAAAATGGATGGTACCCTCATTGATTCCCCTGACAGCGCAGCCACAACAGAGATTACCCTCCTTTAGATTTTGCTTTTTCATATGATATCGCAGAGCATTATGCCCTATAGGTTGTTTGTAAAAAACGACCAGAGATCATTCGCATGTAGTTCTTCACGATACACTTTCGTGAAACTCACCCTATATTTTTTCATTGCTTTGGTATGTACCACATATGTAAGCAGTTTGAGAAGATGTTTACGATGTATAGTATGTCACACAGTTCTTCGTTATTTTGTAGATTTATGTCTAAGATGTCAAAGACTTGGGCATTGACATCAAAAATGGATGGTATCCTCATTGATTCCCCTGACAGCGCAGCCACAACAGAGATTATCCTTCTTTAGATTTTGCTTTTTCATATGATATCGCAGAGCATTATGCCCTCTAGGTTGTTTGTAAAAAACGACCAGATTTCATTCGCATGTAGTTCTTAACGATACACTTTCGTGAAACTCACCCTATCTTTTTTCATTGCTTTGGTATGTACCACATATGTAAGCAGTTTGAGAAGATGTTTACGATGTAAAGTATGTCACACAGTACTTCGTTATTTTGTAGATTTAAAAAATTGATGGTATCCTCATTGATTCCCCTGACAGCGCAGCCACAACAGAGATTATCCTCCTTTAGATTTTGCTTTTTCATATGATATCGCAGAGCGTTATGCCCTATAGGTTGTTTGTAAAAAACGACCAGAGATCATTCGCATGTAGTTCTTAACGATGCACTTTCGTGAAACTCACCCTATCTTTTTTCATTGCTTTGGTATGTACCACATATGTAAGCAGTTTGAGAAGATGTTTACGATGTAAAGTATGTCACACAGTTCTTCGTTATTTTGTAGATTTATGTCTAAGATGACAAAGACCTGGGCATTGACATCACAAATGGATGGTATCCTCATTGATTCCCCTGACAGCGCAGCCACAACAGAGATTATCCTAATTTAGATTTTGCTTTTTCATATGATATCGCAGAGCATTATGCCCTATAGATTGTTTGTAAAAAACGACCAGAGATCATTCGCATGTAGTTCTTCACGATACACTTTCGTGAAACTCACCCTATCTTTTTTCATTGCTTTGGTATGTACCACATATGTAAGCAGTTTGAGAAGATGTTTACGAAGTAAAGTACGTCACACAGTTCTTCGTTATTTTGTAGATTTATGTCTAAGATGACAAAGACCTGGGCATTGACATAAAAAATTTATGGTATCCTCATTGATTCGCCTGACAGCGCAGCCACAACAGAGATTATCCTCCTTTAGATGTTGCTTTTTCATATGATATCGTAGGGCATTATGCCCTATAGGTTGTTTGTAAAAAACGACCAGAGATCATTCGCATGTAGTCCTTAACGATACACTTTCGTGAAACTCACCCTATCTTTTTTCACTGCTTTTTTACGTACCACATATGTAAGCAGTTTGAGAAGATGTTTACGATGTAAATTATGTCCCACAGTTCTTCGTTATTTTGTAGATTTATGTCTAAGATGACAAAGACCTGCGCATTGACATAAAAAATGGATGGTATCCTCATTGATTCCCCTGACAGCGCAGCCACAACAGATATTATCCTAATTTGGATTTTGCTTTTTCATATGATATCGCAGAGCGTTATGCCCTATAGGTTGTTTGTAAAAAATGACCAGAGATCATTCGCATGTAGTTCTTAACGATACACTTTCGTGAAACTCACCCTATCTTTTTTCATTGCTTTGGTATGTACCACATATGTAAGCAGTTTGGGAAGATGTTTACGAAGTAAAGTACGTCACACAGTTCTTCGTTATTTTGTAGATTTATGTCTAAGATGACAAACACCTGGGAATTGACATAAAAAATGGATGGTATCCTCATTGATTCCCCTGACAGCGCAGCCACAACAGAGATAATCCTCCTTTAGATTTTGCTTTTTCATATGATATCGCAGAGCATAATGCCCTATAGGTTGTTTATAAGAAACGACCAGAGATCATTAGCATGTAGTTCTTAACGATACACTTTCGTGAAACTCACCCTATCTTTTTCATTGCTTTGGTATTTACCACATATGTAAGCAGTTTCAGAAGATGTTTACGATGTAAGTATGTCACACAATTCTTCGTTATTTTGTAGATTTAAAAAATGGATGGTATCCTCATTGATTCCCCTGACAGCGCAGCCACAACAGAGATAATCCTCCTTTAGATTTTGCTTTTTCATATGATATCGCAGAGCATTATGCCCTATAGGTTGTTTGTAAAAAACGACCAGAGATCATTCGCATGTAGTTCTTAACGATACACTTTCGTGAAACTCACCCTATCTTTTTCATTGCTTTGGTATTTACCACATATGTAAGCAGTTTCAGAAGATGTTTACGATGTAAGTATGTCACACAATTCTTCGTTATTTTGTAGATTTAAAAAATGGATGGTATCCTCATTGATTCGCCTGACAGCGCAGCCACAACAGAGATTATCCTCCTTTAGATTTTGCTTTTTCATATGATATCGTAGGGCATTATGCCCTATAGGTTGTTTGTAAAAAACGACCAGAGATCATTCGCATGTAGTTCTTAACGATACACTTTCGTGAAACTCACCCTATCTTTTTTCATTGCTTTTTTACGTACCACATATGTAAGCAGTTTGAGAAGATGTTTACGATGTAAATTATGTCCCACAGTTCTTCGTTATTTTGTAGATTTATGTCTAAGATGACAAAGACCTGCGCATTGACATAAAAAATGGATGGTATCCTCATTGATTCCCCTGACAGCGCAGCCACAACAGATATTATCCTAATTTGGATTTTGCTTTTTCATATGATATCGCAGAGCGTTATGCCCTATAGGTTGTTTGTAAAAAATGACCAGAGATCATTCGCATGTAGTTCTTAACGATACACTTTCGTGAAACTCACCCTATCTTTTTTCATTGCTTTGGTATGTACCACATATGTAAGCAGTTTGAGAAGATGTTTACGAAGTAAAGTACGTCACACAGTTCTTCGTTATTTTGTAGATTTATGTCTAAGATGACAAACACCTGGGAATTGACATAAAAAATGGATGGTATCCTCATTGATTCCCCTGACAGCGCAGCCACAACAGAGATAATCCTCCTTTAGATTTTGCTTTTTCATATGATATCGCAGAGCATAATGCCCTATAGGTTGTTTATAAAAAACGACCAGAGATCATTCGCATGTAGTTCTTAATGATACACTTTCGTGAAACTCACCCTATCTTTTTCATTGCTTTGGTATTTACCACATATGTAAGCAGTTTCAGAAGATGTTTACGATGTAAGTAAGTCACACAATTCTTCGTTATTTTGTAGATTTAAAAAATGGATGGTATCCTCATTGATTCCCCTGACAGCGCAGCCACAACAGAGATAATCCTCCTTTAGATTTTGCTTTTTCATATGATATCGCAGAGCATTATGCCCTATAGGTTGTTTATAAAAAACGACCAGAGATCATTCGCATGTAGTTCTTAACGATACACTTTCGTGAAACTCACCCTATCTTTTTTCATTGCTTTGGTATGTACCACATATGTAAGCAGTTTGAGAAGATGTTTACGATGTAAAGTATGTCACACAGTTCTTCGTTAATTTGTAGATTTATGTCTAAGATGACAAAGACCTGCGCATTGACATAAAAAATGGATGGTATCCTCATTGATTCCCTTGACAGCGCAGCCACAACAGAGATTATCCTAATTTAGATTTTGATTTTTCATATGATATCGCAGAGCATTGTGCCCTCTAGGTTGTTTGTAAAAAACGACCAGAGATCATTCGCATGTACTTCTTAACGATACACTTTCGTGAAACTCACCCTATCTTTTTTCATTGCTTTGGTATGTACCACATATGTGGTACATACAGTTTGAGAAGATGTTTACGATGTAAGTATGTCACACAGTTCTTCGTTATTTTGTAGATTTAAAAAATGGATGGTATCCTCATTGATTCCCCTGACAGCGCAGCCACAACAGAGATTATCCTCCTTTAGATTTTGCTTTTTCATATGATATCGCAGAGCATTATGCCCTATAGGTTGTTTGTAAAAAACGACCAGAGATCATTCGCATGTAGTTCTTCACGATACACTTTCGTGAAACTCACCCTATATTTTTTCATTGCTTTGGTATGTACCACATATGTAAGCAGTTTGAGAAGATGTTTACGATGTAAAGTATGTCACACAGTTCTTCGTTATTTTGTAGATTTATGTCTAAGATGACAAAGACCTGGGCATTGACATCACAAATGGATGGTATCCTCATTGATTCCCCTGACAGCGCAGCCACAACAGATATTATCCTAATTTGGATTTTGCTTTTTCATATGATATCGCAGAGCGTTATGCCCTATAGGTTGTTTGTAAAAAACGACCAGAGATCATTCGCATGTAGTTCTTCACGATACACTTTCGTGAAACTCACCCTATCTTTTTTCATTGCTTTGGTATGTACCAAAGTACCAAAGTATGTCACACAGTTCTTCGTTATTTTGTAGATTTATGTCTAAGATGACAAAGACCTGCGCATTGACATAAAAAATGGATGGTATCCTCATTGATTCCCCTGACAGCGCAGCCACAACAGAGATTATCCTAATTTAGATTTTGCTTTTTCATATGATATCGCAGAGCATTATGCCCTATAGATTGTTTGTAAAAAACGACCAGAGATCATTCGCATGTAGTTCTTCACGATACACTTTCGTGAAACTCACCCTATCTTTTTTCATTGCTTTGGTATGTACCACATATGTAAGCAGTTTGAGAAGATGTTTACGAAGTAAAGTACGTCACACAGTTCTTCGTTATTTTGTAGATTTATGTCTAAGATGACAAAGACCTGGGCATTGACATAAAAAATTTATGGTATCCTCATTGATTCGCCTGACAGCGCAGCCACAACAGAGATTATCCTCCTTTAGATTTTGCTTTTTCATATGATATCGTAGGGCATTATGCCCTATAGGTTGTTTGTAAAAAACGACCAGAGATCATTCGCATGTAGTTCTTAACGATACACTTTCGTGAAACTCACCCTATCTTTTCTCATTGCTTTGGTATGTACCACATATGTAAGCAGTTTGAGAAGATGTTTACGATGTAAAGTATGTCCCACAGTTCTTCGTTATTTTGTAGATTTATGTCTAAGATGACAAAGACCTGCGCATTGACATAAAAAATGGATGGTATCCTCATTGATTCCCCTGACAGCGCAGCCACAACAGATATTATCCTAATTTGGATTTTGCTTTTTCATATGATATCGCAGAGCGTTATGCCCTATAGGTTGTTTGTAAAAAATGACCAGAGATCATTCGCATGTAGTTCTTAACGATACACTTTCGTGAAACTCACAATATCTTTTTTCATTGCTTTGGTATGTACCACATATGTAAGCAGTTTGAGAAGATGTTTACGATGTAAAGTATGTCACACAGTTCTTCGTTATTTTGTAGATTTATGTCTAAGATGACAAAGACCTGCGCATTGACATAAAAAATGGATGGTATCCTCATTGATTCCCTTGACAGCGCAGCCACAACAGAGATTATCCTAATTTAGATTAAACTTTTTCATATGATATCGCAGAGCATTATGCCCTATAGGTTGTTTGTAAAAAACGACCAGAGATCATTCGCATGTAGTTCTTAACGATACACTTTCGTGAAACTCACCCTATCTTTTTTCATTGCTTTGGTATGTACAACATATGTAAGCAGTTTGAGAAGATGTTTACGAAGTAAAGTACGTCACACAGTTCTTCGTTATTTTGTAGATTTATGTCTAAGATGACAAACACCTGGGAATTGACATAAAAAATGGATGGTATCCTCATTGATTCCCCTGACAGCGCAGCCACCACAGAGATAATCCTAATTTAGATTTTGCTTTTTCATATGATATCGCAGAGCATTATGCCCTATAGGTTGTTTATAAAAAACGACCAGAGATCATTCGCATGTAGTTCTTAACGATACACTTTCGTGAAACTCACCCTATCTTTTTCATTGCTTTGGTATTTACCACATATGTAAGCAGTTTGAGAAGATGTTTACGATGTAAGTATGTCACACAGTTCTTCGTTATTTTGTAGATTTAAAAAATGGATGGTATCCTCATTGATTCCCCTGACAGCGCAGCCACAACAGAGATTATCCTCCTTTAGATTTTGCTTTTTCATATGATATCGCAGAGCATTATGCCCTATAGGTTGTTTGTAAAAAAACGACCAGAGATCATTCGCATGTAGTTCTTCACGATACACTTTCGTGAAACTCACCCTATCTTTTTTCATTGCTTTGGTATGTACCACATATGTAAGCAGTTTGAGAAGATGTTTACGATGTATAGTATGTCACACAGTTCTTCGTTATTTTGTAGATTTATGTCTAAGATGACAAAGACCTGGGCATTGACATCAAAAATGGATGGTATCCTCATTGATTCCCCTGACAGCGCAGCCACAACAGAGATTATCCTTCTTTAGATTTTGCTTTTTCATATGATATCGCAGAGCATTATGCCCTCTAGGTTGTTTGTAGAAAACGACCAGAGATCATTCGCATGTAGTTCTTAACGACACACTTTCGTGAAACTCACCCTATCTTTTTTCATTGCTTTGGTATGTACCACATATGTAAGCAGTTTGAGAAGATGTTTACGATGTAAAGTATGTCACACAGTTCTTCGTTATTTTGTAGATTTATGTCTAAGATGACAAAGACCTGGGCATTGACATCACAAATGGATGGTATCCTCATTGATTCCCCTGACAGCGCAGCCACAACAGAGATTGTCCTTCTTTAGATTTTGCTTTTTCATATGATATCGCAGAGCATTATGCCCTCTAGGTTGTTTGTAAAAAACGACCAGAGATCATTCGCATGTAGTTCTTAACAATACACTTTCGTGAAACTCACAATATCTTTTTTCATTGCTTTGGTATGTACCACATACGTAAGCTGTTTGAGAAGATGTTTACCATGTAAAGTATGTCACACAGTTCTTCGTTAATTTGTAGATTTATGTCTAAGATGACAAAGACCTGCGCATTGACATAAAAACTGGATGGTATCCTCATTGATTCCCCTGACAGCGCAGCCACAACAGAGATTATCCTCCTTCAGACTTTGCTTTTTCATATGATATCGCAGAGCATTATGCCCTCTAGGTTGTTTGTAAAAAACGACCAGAGATTATTCGCATGTAGTTCTTAACGATACACTTTCGTGAAACTCACCCTATCTTTTTTCATTGCTTTGGTATGTACCACATATGTAAGCAGTTTGAGAAGATGTTTACGATGTAAAGTATGTCCCACAGTTCTTCGTTATTTTGTAGATTTATGTCTAAAATGACAAAGACCTGCGCATTGACATAAAAAATGGATGGTATCCTCATTGATTCCCCTGACAGCGCAGCCACAACAGAGATTATCCTCCTTTAGATTTTGCTTTTTCATATGATATCGCAGAGCATTATGCCCTCTAGGTTGTTTGTAAAAAACGACCAGAGATCATTCGCATGTAGTTCTTAACGATACACTTTCGTGAAACTCACCCTATCTTTTTTCATTGCTTTGGTATGTACCACATATGTAAGCAGTTTGAGAAGATGTTTACGAAGTAAAGTACGTCACACAGTTCTTCGTTATTTTGTAGATTTATGTCTAAGATGACAAACACCTGGGAATTGACATAAAAAATGGATGGTATCCTCATTGATTCCCCTGACAGCGCAGCCACAACAGAGATAATCCTCCTTTAGATTTTGCTTTTTCATATGATATCGCAGAGCATTATGCCCTATAGGTTGTTTGTAAAAAACGACCAGAGATCATTCGCATGTAGTTCTTAACGATACACTTTCGTGAAACTCACCCTATCTTTTTCATTGTTTTTTTATTTACCACATATGTAAGCAGTTTGAGAAGATGTTTACGATGTAAAGTATGTCACACAGTTCTTCGTTATTTTGTAGATTTAAAAAATGGATGGTATCCTCATTGATTCCCCTGACAGCGCAGCCACAACAGAGATAATCCTCCTTTAGATTTTGCTTTTTCATATGATATCGCAGAGCATTATGCCCTCTAGGTTGTTTGTAAAAAACGACCAGAGATCATTCGCATGTAGTTAGTAACGATACACTTTCGTGAAACTCACCCTATCTTTTTCATTGCTTTGGTATTTACCACATATGTAAGCAGTTTGAGAAGATGTTTACGATGTAAGTATGTCACACAGTTCTTCGTTATTTTGTAGATTTAAAAAATGGATGGTATCCTCATTGATTCCCCTGACAGCGCAGCCACAACAGAGATTATCCTCCTTTAGATTTTGCTTTTTCATATGATATCGCAGAGCATTATGCCCTATAGGTTGTTTGTAAAAAACGACCAGAGATCATTCGCATGTAGTTCTTAACGATACACTTTCGTGAAACTCACCCTATCTTTTTTCATTGCTTTGGTATGTACAACATATGTAAGCAGTTTGAGAAGATGTTTACGAAGTAAAGTACGTCACACAGTTCTTCGTTATTTTGTAGATTTATGTCTAAGATGACAAACACCTGGGAATTGACATAAAAAATGGATGGTATCCTCATTGATTCCCCTGACAGCGCAGCCACAACAGAGATAATCCTAATTTAGATTTTGCTTTTTCATATGATATCGCAGAGCATTATGCCCTATAGGTTGTTTATAAAAAACGACCAGAGATCATTCGCATGTAGTTCTTAACGATACACTTTCGTGAAACTCACCCTATCTTTTTCATTGCTTTGGTATTTACCACATATGTAAGCAGTTTGAGAAGATGTTTACGATGTAAGTATGTCACACAGTTCTTCGTTATTTTGTAGATTTAAAAAATGGATGGTATCCTCATTGATTCCCCTGACAGCGCAGCCACAACAGAGATTATCCTCCTTTAGATTTTGCTTTTTCATATGATATCGCAGAGCATTATGCCCTATAGGTTGTTTGTAAAAAACGACCAGAGATCATTCGCATGTAGTTCTTCACGATACACTTTCGTGAAACTCACCCTATCTTTTTTCATTGCTTTGGTATGTACCACATATGTAAGCAGTTTGAGAAGATGTTTACGATGTATAGTATGTCACACAGTTCTTCGTTATTTTGTAGATTTATGTCTAAGATGACAAAGACCTGGGCATTGACATCAAAAATGGATGGTATCCTCATTGATTCCCCTGACAGCGCAGCCACAACAGAGATTATCCTTCTTTAGATTTTGCTTTTTCATATGATATCGCAGAGCATTATGCCCTCTAGGTTGTTTGTAGAAAACGACCAGAGATCATTCGCATGTAGTTCTTCACGATACACTTTCGTGAAACTCACCCTATCTTTTTCATTGCTTTGGTATGTACCACATATGTAAGCAGTTTGAGAAGATGTTTACGATGTAAAGTATGTCACACAGTTCTTCGTTATTTTGTAGATTTATGTCTAAGATGACAAAGACCTGGGCATTGACATCACAAATGGATGGTATCCTCATTGATTCCCCTGACAGCGCAGCCACAACAGAGATTGTCCTTCTTTAGATTTTGCTTTTTCATATGATATCGCAGAGCATTATGCCCTCTAGGTTGTTTGTAAAAAACGACCAGAGATCATTCGCATGTAGTTCTTAACAATACACTTTCGTGAAACTCACAATATCTTTTTTCATTGCTTTGGTATGTACCACATACGTAAGCTGTTTGAGAAGATGTTTACCATGTAAAGTATGTCACACAGTTCTTCGTTAATTTGTAGATTTATGTCTAAGATGACAAAGACCTGCGCATTGACATAAAAACTGGATGGTATCCTCATTGATTCCCCTGACAGCGCAGCCACAACAGAGATTATCCTCCTTCACATTTTGCTTTTTCATATGATATCGCAGAGCATTATGCCCTCTAGGTTGTTTGTAAAAAACGACCAGAGATTATTCGCATGTAGTTCTTAACGATACACTTTCGTGAAACTCACCCTATCTTTTTTCATTGCTTTGGTATGTACCACATATGTAAGCAGTTTGAGAAGATGTTTACGATGTAAAGTATGTCCCACAGTTCTTCGTTATTTAGTAGATTTATGTCTAAGATGACAAAGACCTGCGCATTGACATAAAAAATGGATGGTATCCTCATTGATTCCCCTGACAGCGCAGCCACAACAGAGATTATCCTCCTTTAGATTTTGCTTTTTCATATGATATCGCAGAGCATTATGCCCTCTAGGTTGTTTGTAAAAAACGACCAGAGATCATTCGCATGTAGTTCTTAACGATACACTTTCGTGAAACTCACCCTATCTTTTTTCATTGCTTTGGTATGTACCACATATGTAAGCAGTTTGAGAAGATGTTTACGAAGTAAAGTACGTCACACAGTTCTTCGTTATTTTGTAGATTTATGTCTAAGATGACAAACACCTGGGAATTGACATAAAAAATGGATGGTATCCTCATTGATTCCCCTGACAGCGCAGCCACAACAGAGATAATCCTCCTTTAGATTTTGCTTTTTCATATGATATCGCAGAGCATTATGCCCTATAGGTTGTTTGTAAAAAACGACCAGAGATCATTCGCATGTAGTTCTTAACGATACACTTTCGTGAAACTCACCCTATCTTTTTCATTGTTTTTTTATTTACCACATATGTAAGCAGTTTGAGAAGATGTTTACGATGTAAAGTATGTCACACAGTTCTTCGTTATTTTGTAGATTTAAAAAATGGATGGTATCCTCATTGATTCCCCTGACAGCGCAGCCACAACAGAGATAATCCTCCTTTAGATTTTGCTTTTTCATATGATATCGCAGAGCATTATGCCCTCTAGGTTGTTTGTAAAAAACGACCAGAGATCATTCGCATGTAGTTCCTAACGATACACTTTCGTGAAACTCACCCTATCTTTTTCATTGCTTTGGTATTTACCACATATGTAAGCAGTTTGAGAAGATGTTTACGATGTAAAGTATGTCACACAGTTCTTCGTTATTTTGTAGATTTAAAAAATGGATGGTATCCTCATTGATTCCCCTGACAGCGCAGCCACAACAGAGATTATCCTCGTTTAGATTTTGCTTTTTCATATGATATCGCAGAGCATTATGTCCTATAGGTTGTTTGTAAAAAACGACCAGAGATCATTCGCATGTAGTTCTTAACGATACACTTTCGTGAAACTCACCCTATCTTTTTTCATTGCTTTGGTATGCACCACATATGTAAGCAGTTTGAGAAGATGTTTACGATGTAAAGTATGTCACACAGTTCTACGTTATTTTGTAGATTTATGTCTAAGATGACAAAGACCTGGGCATTGACAAAAAAAATGGATGGTATCCTCATTGATTCCCCTGACAGCGCAGCCACAACAGAGATTATCCTAATTTAGATTTTGCTTCTTCATATGATATCGCAGAGCATTAAGCCCTCTATGTTGTTTGTAAAAAACGACCAGAGATCATTCGCATGTAGTTCTTAACGATACACTTTCGTGAAACTCTCCCTATCTTTTTTCATTGCTTTGGTATGTACCACATATGTAAGCAGTTTGAGAAGATGTTTACGATGTAAAGTATGTCACACAGTTCTTCGTTATTTTGTAGATTTATGTCTAGGATGACAAAGACCTTGGCATTGGCATAAAAAATGGATGGTATCCTCATTGATTCCCCTGACAGCGCAGCCACAACAGAGATAATCCTCCTTTAGATTTTGCTTTTCATATGATATCGCAGAGCATTATGCCCTCTAGGTTGTTTGTAAAAAACGACCAGAGATCATTCGCATGTAGTTCTTAACGATACACTTTCGTGAAACTCACGTTATCTTATTCATTGCTTTGGTATTTGCCACATATGTAAGCAGTTTGAGAAGATGTTTACGATGTAAAGTATGTCACACAGTTCTTCGTTATTTTGTAGTTTTAAAAAATGGATGGTATCCTCATTGATTCCCCTGACAGCGCAACCACAACAGAGATTATCCTAATTTAGATTTTGCTTTTTCATATGATATCGCAGAGCATTATGCCCTATAGGTTGTTTGTAAAATACGACCAGAAATCATTCGCATGTAGTTCTTAACGATAGACTTTCGTGAAACTCACCCTATCTTTTTTCATTGCTTTGGTATGTACCACATATGTAAGCAGTTTGAGAAGATGTTTACGAAGTAAAGTTCGTCACAAAGTTCTTCGTTATTTTGTAGATTTATGTCGAAGATGACAAAGACCTGGGCATTGACATAAAAAATGGATGGTATCTTCATTGATTCCACTGACAGCGCAGCCACAACAGAGATTATCCTCCTTTAGATTTTGCTTTTTCATATGATATGGCAGAGCATTAAGCCCTCTATGTTGTTTGTAAAAAACGACCAGAGATCATTCGCATGTAGTTCTTAACGATACACTTTCGTGAAACTCTCCCTATCTTTTTTCATTGCTTTGGTATGTACCACATATGTAAGCAGTTTGAGAAGATGTTTACGATGTAAAGTATGTCACACAGTTCTTCGTTATTTTGTAGATTTATGTCTAGGATGACAAAGACCTGGGCATTGGCATAAAAAATGGATGGTATCCTCATTGATTCCAATGACAGCGCAGCAACAACAGAGATTATCCTAATTTAGATTTTGCTTTTTCATATGATATTGCAGAGCATTATGCCCTCTAGGTTGTTTGTTAAAAAGGACCAGAGATCATTCGCATGTAGTTCTTGACGATACACTTTCGTGAAACTCACCCTATCTTTTTTCATTGCTTTGGTATGTATCACATATGTAAGCAGTTTGAGAAGATGTTTACGAAGTAAAGTACGTCACACAGTTCTTCGTTATTTTGTAGGTTTATGTCTAAGATGACAAACGCCTGGGAATTGACATAAAAAATGGATGGTATCCTCATTGATTCCCCTGACAGCGCAGCCACAACAGAGATAATCCTCCTTTAGATTTTGCTTTTTCATATGATATCGCAGAGCATTATGCCCTTTATGTTGTTTGTAAAAAACAACCAGAGATCATTCGCATGTAGTTCTTAACGATACACTTTCGTGAAACTCTCCCTATCTTTTTTCATTACTTTGGTATGTACCACATATGTAAGCAGTTTGAGAAGATGTTTACGATGTAAAGTATGTCACAAAGTTCTTCGTTATTTTGCAGATTTATGTCGAAGATGACATAGACCTTTGCATTTACATAAAAAATGGATGGTATCCTCATTGATTCCCCTGACAGCGCAGCCACAACAGAGATAATCCTCCTTTAGATTTTGCTTTTTCATATGATATGGCAGAGCATTATGCCCTATAGGTTGTTTGTAAAAAACGACAAGAGATCATTCGCATGTAGTTCTTAACGATACACTTTCGTGAAACTCACCCTATCTTTTTTCATTGCTTTGGTATGTATCACATATGTAAGCAGTTTGAGAAGATGTTTACGATGTAAAGTATGTCACACAGTTCTTCGTTATTTTGTAGATTTATGTCTAAGATGACAAACACCTGGTCATTGACATAAAAAATGGATGGTATCCTCATTGATTCCCCTGACAGCGCAGCCACAACAGAGATTATCCTTCTTTAGATTTTGCTTTTTCATATGATATCGCAGAGCATTATGCCCTCTAGGTTGTTTGTAAAAAAACGACCAGAGATCATTCGCATGTAGTTCTTAACGTTACACTTTCGTGAAACTCACCCTATCTTTTTTCATTGCTTTGCTATGCACCACATATGTAAGCAGTTTGAGAAGATGTTTACGATGTAAAGCATGTCACACAGTTCTTCGTTATTTTGTAGATTTATGTCTAAGATGACTAGGACCTGGGCATTGACATAAAAAATGGATGGTATACTCATTGATTCCCCTGACAGCGCAGCCACAACAGAGATTATCCTCCTTTAGATTTTGCTTTTTCATATGATATCGCGGAGCGCTATGCCCTCTAGGTTGTTTGTAAAAAACGACCAGAGATCATTCGCATGTAGTTCTTAACGATACACTTTCGTGAAACTCACCCTATCTTTTTTCATTGCTTTGGTATGTACCACATATGTAAGCAGTTTGAGAAGATGTTTACGATGTAAAGTATGTCACACAATTCTTCGTTATTTTGTAGATTTAAAAAATGGATGGTATCCTCATTGATTCCCCTGACAGCGCAGCCACAACAGAGATTATCCTCCTTCAGATTTTGCTTTTTCATATGGTATCGCAGAGCATTATGCCCACTTGGTTGTTTGTAAAAAACGACCAGAGATCATTCGCATGTAGTTCTTAACGATACACTTTCGTGAAACTCACCCTATCTTTTTTCATTGCTTTGGTATGTACCGCATATGTAAGCAGTTTGAGAAGATGTTTACGATGTAAAGTATGTCACACAGTTCTTCGTTATTTTGTAGATTTATGTCTAAGATGACAAAGACCTGGGCATTGACATAAAAAATGGATGGTATCCTCATTGATTCCCCTGACAGCGCAGCCACAACAGAGATTATCCTCCTTTAGATTTTGCTTTTTCATATGATATCGCAGAGCATTATGCCCTCTAGGTTGTTTGTAAAAAACGACCAGAGATCATTCGCATGTTGTTCTTAACGATACACTTTCGTGAAACTCACCCTATCTTTTTCCATTGCTTTGGTATGTACCACATATGTAAGCAGTTTGAGAAGATGTTTGCGATGTAAAGTATGTCACAAAGTTCTTCGTTGTTTTGTAGATTTATGTCTAAGATGACAAAGACCTGTGCATTGACATAAAAAATGGATGCTATCCTCATTGATTCCCCTGACAGCGCAGCCACAACAGAGATTATCCTCCTTTAGATTTTGCTTTTTCATATGATATCGCAGAGCATTATGTCCTATAGGTTGTTTGTAAAAAACGACCAGAGATCATTCGCATGTAGTTCTTAACGATACACTTTCGTGAAACTCACCCTATCTTTTTTCATTGCTTTGGTATGCACCACATATGTAAGCAGTTTGAGAAGATGTTTACGATGTAAAGTATGTCACACAGTTCTACGTTATTTTGTAGATTTATGTCTAAGATGACAAAGACCTGGGCATTGACAAAAAAAATGGATGGTATCCTCATTGATTCCCCTGACAGCGCAGCCACAACAGAGATTATCCTAATTTAGATTTTGCTTCTTCATATGATATCGCAGAGCATTAAGCCCTCTATGTTGTTTGTAAAAAACGACCAGAGATCATTCGCATGTAGTTCTTAACGATACACTTTCGTGAAACTCTCCCTATCTTTTTTCATTGCTTTGGTATGTACCACATATGTAAGCAGTTTGAGAAGATGTTTACGATGTAAAGTATGTCACACAGTTCTTCGTTATTTTGTAGATTTATGTCTAGGATGACAAAGACCTTGGCATTGGCATAAAAAATGGATGGTATCCTCATTGATTCCCCTGACAGCGCAGCCACAACAGAGATAATCCTCCTTTAGATTTTGCTTTTCATATGATATCGCAGAGCATTATGCCCTCTAGGTTGTTTGTAAAAAACGACCAGAGATCATTCGCATGTAGTTCTTAACGATACACTTTCGTGAAACTCACGTTATCTTATTCATTGCTTTGGTATTTGCCACATATGTAAGCAGTTTGAGAAGATGTTTACGATGTAAAGTATGTCACACAGTTCTTCGTTATTTTGTAGTTTTAAAAAATGGATGGTATCCTCATTGATTCCCCTGACAGCGCAACCACAACAGAGATTATCCTAATTTAGATTTTGCTTTTTCATATGATATCGCAGAGCATTATGCCCTATAGGTTGTTTGTAAAATACGACCAGAAATCATTCGCATGTAGTTCTTAACGATAGACTTTCGTGAAACTCACCCTATCTTTTTTCATTGCTTTGGTATGTACCACATATGTAAGCAGTTTGAGAAGATGTTTACGAAGTAAAGTTCGTCACAAAGTTCTTCGTTATTTTGTAGATTTATGTCGAAGATGACAAAGACCTGGGCATTGACATAAAAAATGGATGGTATCTTCATTGATTCCACTGACAGCGCAGCCACAACAGAGATTATCCTCCTTTAGATTTAGCTTTTTCATATGATATCGCAGAGCATTATGCCCTCTAGGTTGTTTGTAGAAAACGACCAGAGATCATTCGCATGTAGTTCTTAACGACACACTTTCGTGAAACTCACCCTATCTTTTTTCATTGCTTTGGTATGTACCACATATGTAAGCAGTTTGAGAAGATGTTTACGATGTAAAGTATGTCACACAGTTCTTCGTTATTTTGTAGATTTATGTCTAAGATGACAAACACCTGGTCATTGACTTAAAAAATGGATGGTATCCTCATTGATTCCCCTGACAGCGCAGCCACAACAGAGATAATCCTCCTTTAGATTTTGCTTTTTCATATGATATGGCAGAGCATTAAGCCCTCTATGTTGTTTGTAAAAAACGACCAGAGATCATTCGCATGTAGTTCTTAACGATACACTTTCGTGAAACTCTCCCTATCTTTTTTCATTGCTTTGGTATGTACCACATATGTAAGCAGTTTGAGAAGATGTTTACGATGTAAAGTATGTCACACAGTTCTTCGTTATTTTGTAGATTTATGTCTAGGATGACAAAGACCTGGGCATTGGCATAAAAAATGGATGGTATCCTCATTGATTCCAATGACAGCGCAGCAACAACAGAGATTATCCTAATTTAGATTTTGCTTTTTCATATGATATTGCAGAGCATTATGCCCTCTAGGTTGTTTGTTAAAAAGGACCAGAGATCATTCGCATGTAGTTCTTGACGATACACTTTCGTGAAACTCACCCTATCTTTTTTCATTGCTTTGGTATGTATCACATATGTAAGCAGTTTGAGAAGATGTTTACGAAGTAAAGTACGTCACACAGTTCTTCGTTATTTTGTAGGTTTATGTCTAAGATGACAAACGCCTGGGAATTGACATAAAAAATGGATGGTATCCTCATTGATTCCCCTGACAGCGCAGCCACAACAGAGATAATCCTCCTTTAGATTTTGCTTTTTCATATGATATCGCAGAGCATTATGCCCTTTATGTTGTTTGTAAAAAACAACCAGAGATCATTCGCATGTAGTTCTTAACGATACACTTTCGTGAAACTCTCCCTATCTTTTTTCATTACTTTGGTATGTACCACATATGTAAGCAGTTTGAGAAGATGTTTACGATGTAAAGTATGTCACAAAGTTCTTCGTTATTTTGCAGATTTATGTCGAAGATGACATAGACCTTTGCATTTACATAAAAAATGGATGGTATCCTCATTGATTCCCCTGACAGCGCAGCCACAACAGAGATAATCCTCCTTTAGATTTTGCTTTTTCATATGATATGGCAGAGCATTATGCCCTATAGGTTGTTTGTAAAAAACGACAAGAGATCATTCGCATGTAGTTCTTAACGATACACTTTCGTGAAACTCACCCTATCTTTTTTCATTGCTTTGGTATGTATCACATATGTAAGCAGTTTGAGAAGATGTTTACGATGTAAAGTATGTCACACAGTTCTTCGTTATTTTGTAGATTTATGTCTAAGATGACAAATACCTGGTCATTGACATAAAAAATGGATGGTATCCTCATTGATTCCCCTGACAGCGCAGCCACAACAGAGATTATCCTTCTTTAGATTTTGCTTTTTCATATGATATCGCAGAGCATTATGCCCTCTAGGTTGTTTGTAAAAAAACGACCAGAGATCATTCGCATGTAGTTCTTAACGTTACACTTTCGTGAAACTCACCCTATCTTTTTTCATTGCTTTGCTATGCACCACATATGTAAGCAGTTTGAGAAGATGTTTACGATGTAAAGCATGTCACACAGTTCTTCGTTATTTTGTAGATTTATGTCTAAGATGACTAGGACCTGGGCATTGACATAAAAAATGGATGGTATACTCATTGATTCCCCTGACAGCGCAGCCACAACAGAGATTATCCTCCTTTAGATTTTGCTTTTTCATATGATATCGCGGAGCGCTATGCCCTCTAGGTTGTTTGTAAAAAACGACCAGAGATCATTCGCATGTAGTTCTTAACGATACACTTTCGTGAAACTCACCCTATCTTTTTTCATTGCTTTGGTATGTACCACATATGTAAGCAGTTTGAGAAGATGTTTACGATGTAAAGTATGTCACACAATTCTTCGTTATTTTGTAGATTTAAAAAATGGATGGTATCCTCATTGATTCCCCTGACAGCGCAGCCACAACAGAGATTATCCTCCTTCAGATTTTGCTTTTTCATATGGTATCGCAGAGCATTATGCCCACTTGGTTGTTTGTAAAAAACGACCAGAGATCATTCGCATGTAGTTCTTAACGATACACTTTCGTGAAACTCACCCTATCTTTTTTCATTGCTTTGGTATGTACCGCATATGTAAGCAGTTTGAGAAGATGTTTACGATGTAAAGTATGTCACACAGTTCTTCGTTATTTTGTAGATTTATGTCTAAGATGACAAAGACCTGGGCATTGACATAAAAAATGGATGGTATCCTCATTGATTCCCCTGACAGCGCAGCCACAACAGAGATTATCCTCCTTTAGATTTTGCTTTTTCATATGATATCGCAGAGCATTATGCCCTCTAGGTTGTTTGTAAAAAACGACCAGAGATCATTCGCATGTTGTTCTTAACGATACACTTTCGTGAAACTCACCCTATCTTTTTCCATTGCTTTGGTATGTACCACATATGTAAGCAGTTTGAGAAGATGTTTGCGATGTAAAGTATGTCACAAAGTTCTTCGTTATTTTGTAGATTTATGTCTAAGATGACAAAGACCTGTGCATTGACATAAAAAATGGATGCTATCCTCATTGATTCCCCTGACAGCGCAGCCACAACAGAGATAATCCTCCTTTAGATTTTGCTTTTTCATATGATATGGCAGAGCATTATGCCCTATAGGTTGTTTGTAAAAAACGACAAGAGATCATTCGCATGTAGTTCTTAACGATACACTTTCGTGAAACTCACCCTATCTTTTTTCATTGCTTTGGTATGTATCACATATGTAAGCAGTTTGAGAAGATGTTTACGATGTAAAGTATGTCACACAGTTCTTCGTTATTTTGTAGATTTATGTCTAAGATGACAAACACCTGGTCATTGACATAAAAAATGGATGGTATCCTCATTGATTCCCCTGACAGCGCAGCCACAACAGAGATTATCCTTCTTTAGATTTTGCTTTTTCATATGATATCGCAGAGCATTATGCCCTCTAGGTTGTTTGTAAAAAAACGACCAGAGATCATTCGCATGTAGTTCTTAACGTTACACTTTCGTGAAACTCACCCTATCTTTTTTCATTGCTTTGCTATGCACCACATATGTAAGCAGTTTGAGAAGATGTTTACGATGTAAAGCATGTCACACAGTTCTTCGTTGTTTTGTAGATTTATGTCTAAGATGACTAGGACCTGGGCATTGACATAAAAAATGGATGGTATACTCATTGATTCCCCTGACAGCGCAGCCACAACAGAGATTATCCTCCTTTAGATTTTGCTTTTTCATATGATATCGCAGAGCATTATGCCCTCTAGGTTGTTTGTAAAAAACGACCAGAGATCATTCGCATGTAGTTCTTAACGATACACTTTCGTGAAACTCACCCTATCTTTTTTCATTGCTTTGGTATGTACCACATATGTAAGCAGTTTGAGAAGACGTTTACGATGTAAAGTATGTCACACAATTCTTCGTTATTTTGTAGATTTAAAAAATGGATGGTATCCTCATTGATTCCCCTGACAGCGCAGCCACAACAGAGATTATCCTCCTTCAGATTTTGCTTTTTCATATGGTATCGCAGAGCATTATGCCCACTTGGTTGTTTGTAAAAAACGACCAGAGATCATTCGCATGTAGTTCTTAACGATACACTTTCGTGAAACTCACCCTATCTTTTTTCATTGCTTTGGTATGTACCGCATATGTAAGCAGTTTGAGAAGATGTTTACGATGTAAAGTATGTCACACAGTTCTTCGTTATTTTGTAGATTTATGTCTAAGATGACAAAGACCTGGGCATTGACATAAAAAATGGATGGTATCTTTTTCATTGCTTTGGTATGTACCACATATGTAAGCAGTTTGAGAAGATGTTTGCGATGTAAAGTATGTCACAAAGTTCTTCGTTATTTTGTAGATTTATGTCTAAGATGACAAAGACCTGTGCATTGACATAAAAAATGGATGCTATCCTCATTGATTCCCCTGACAGCGCAGCCACAACAGAGATTATCCTCCTTTAGATTTTGCTTTTTCATATGATATCGCAGAGCATTATGCCCTCTAGGTTGTTTGTAAAAGACGACCAGAGATCATTCGCATGTAGTTCTTAACGTTACACTTTCGTGAAACTCACCCTATCTTTTTTCATTGCTTTGGTATGCATCACATATGTAAGCAGTTTGAGAAGATGTTTACGAAGTAAGGTACGTCACACAGTTCTTCGTTATTTTGTAGATTTATGTCTAAGATGACAAAAACCTGGTCATTGACATAAAAAATGGATGGTATCCTCATTGATTCCCCTGACAGCGCAGCCACAACAGAGATTATCCTCCTTTAGATTTTGCTTTTTCATATGATATCGCAGAGCATTATGCCCTCTAGGTTGTTTGTAAAAAAACGACCAGAGATCATTCGCATGTAGTTCTTAACGATACACTTTCGTGAAACTCACCCTATCTTTTTTCATTGCTTTGGTATGTACCACATATGTAAGCAGTTTGAGAAGATGTTTACGATGTAAAGTATGTCACACAGTTCTTCGTAATTTTGCAGATTTATGTCGAAGATGACATAGACCTTTGCATTTACATAAAAAATGGATGGTATCCTCATTGATTCCCCTGACAGCGCAGCCACAACAGAGATAATCCTCCTTTAGATTTTGCTTTTTCATATGATATCGCAGAGCATTATGCCCTTTTTGTTGTTTGTAAAAAACAACCAGAGATCATTCGCATGCAGTTCTTAACGATACACTTTCGTGAAACTCTCCCTATCTTTTTTCATTACTTTGGTATGTACCACATATGTAAGCAGTTTGAGAAGATGTTTACGATGTAAAGTATGTCACAAAGTTCTTCGTTATTTTGCAGATTTATGTCGAAGATGACATAGACCTTTGCATTTACATAAAAAGTGGATGGTATCCTCATTGATTCCCCTGACAGCGCAGCCACAACAGAGATTATCCTCCTTTAGATTTTGCTTTTTCATATGATATCGCAGAGCATTATGCCCTATAGGTTGTTTGTAAAAAACGACAAGAGATCATTCGCATGTAGTTCTTAACGATACACTTTCGTGAAACTCACCCTATCTTTTTTCATTGCTTTGGTATGTATCACATATGTAAGCAGTTTGAGAAGATGTTTACGATGTAAAGTATGTCACACAGTTCTTCGTTATTTTGTAGATTTATGTCTAAGATGACAAACACCTGGTCATTGACATAAAAAATGGATGGTATCCTCATTGATTCCCCTGACAGCGCAGCCACAACAGAGATTATCCTTCTTTAGATTTTGCTTTTTCATATGATATCGCAGAGCATTATGCCCTCTAGGTTGTTTGTAAAAAAACGACCAGAGATCATTCGCATGTAGTTCTTAACGTTACACTTTCGTGAAACTCAGCCTATCTTTTTTCATTGCTTTGGTATGCACCATATATGTAAGCAGTTTGAGAAGATGTTTACGATGTAAAGCATGTCACACAGTTCTTCGTTATTTTGTAGATTAATGTCTAAGATGACTAGGACCTGGGCATTGACATAAAAAATGGATGGTATACTCATTGATTCCCCTGACAGCGCAGCCACAACAGAGATTATCCTCCTTTAGATTTTGCTTTTTCATATGATATCGCGGAGCGCTATGCCCTCTAGGTTGTTTGTAAAAAACGACCAGAGATCATTCGCATGTAGTTCTTAACGATACACTTTCGTGAAACTCACCCTATCTTTTTTCATTGCTTTGGTATGTACCACATATGTAAGCAGTTTGAGAAGATGTTTACGATGTAAAGTATGTCACACAATTCTTCGTTATTTTGTAGATTTAAAAAATGGATGGTATCCTCATTGATTCCCCTGACAGCGCAGCCACAACAGAGATTATCCTCCTTCAGATTTTGCTTTTTCATATGGTATCGCAGAGCATTATGCCCACTTGGTTGTTTGTAAAAAACGACCAGAGATCATTCGCATGTAGTTCTTAACGATACACTTTCGTGAAACTCACCCTATCTTTTTTCATTGCTTTGGTATGTACCACATATGTAATCTGTTTGAGAAGATGTTTACGATGTAAAGTATGTCACACAGTTCTTCGTTATTTTGTAGATTTATGTCTAAGATGACAAAGACCTGGGCATTGACATCAAAAATGGATGGTATCCTCATTGAATCCCCTGACAGCGCAGATACAACAGAGATTATCCTCCTTTAGATTTTGCTTTTTCATATGATATCGCAGAGCATTATGCCCTTTAGGTTGTTTGTAAAAAACGACCAGAGATCATTCGCATGTAGTTCTTAACGATACACTTTCGTGAAACTCACCCTATCTTTTTTCATTGCTTTGGTATGTACCACATATGTAAGCAGTTTGAGAAGATGTTTACGATGTAAAGTATGTCACACAGTTCTTCGTAATTTTGCAGATTTATGTCGAAGATGACATAGACCTTTGCATTTACATAAAAAATGGATGGTATCCTCATTGATTCCCCTGACAGCGCAGCCACAACAGAGATGATCCTCCTTTAGATTTTGCTTTTTCATATGATATCGCAGAGCATTATGCCCTTTTTGTTGTTTGTAAAAAACAACCAGAGATCATTCGCATGCAGTTCTTAACGATACACTTTCGTGAAACTCTCCCTATCTTTTTTCATTACTTTGGTATGTACCACATATGTAAGCAGTTTGAGAAGATGTTTACGATGTAAAGTATGTCACAAAGTTCTTCGTTATTTTGCAGATTTATGTCGAAGATGACATAGACCTTTGCATTTACATAAAAAGTGGATGGTATCCTCATTGATTCCCCTGACAGCGCAGCCACAACAGAGATTATCCTCCTTTAGATTTTGCTTTTTCATATGATATCGCAGAGCATTATGCCCTATAGGTTGTTTGTAAAAAACGACAAGAGATCATTCGCATGTAGTTCTTAACGATACACTTTCGTGAAACTCACCCTATCTTTTTTCATTGCTTTGGTATGTATCACATATGTAAGCAGTTTGAGAAGATGTTTACGATGTAAAGTATGTCACACAGTTCTTCGTTATTTTGTAGATTTATGTCTAAGATGACAAACACCTGGTCATTGACATAAAAAATGGATGGTATCCTCATTGATTCCCCTGACAGCGCAGCCACAACAGAGATTATCCTTCTTTAGATTTTGCTTTTTCATATGATATCGCAGAGCATTATGCCCTCTAGGTTGTTTGTAAAAAAACGACCAGAGATCATTCGCATGTAGTTCTTAACGTTACACTTTCGTGAAACTCAGCCTATCTTTTTTCATTGCTTTGGTATGCACCATATATGTAAGCAGTTTGAGAAGATGTTTACGATGTAAAGCATGTCACACAGTTCTTCGTTATTTTGTAGATTAATGTCTAAGATGACTAGGACCTGGGCATTGACATAAAAAATGGATGGTATACTCATTGATTCCCCTGACAGCGCAGCCACAACAGAGATTATCCTCCTTTAGATTTTGCTTTTTCATATGATATCGCGGAGCGCTATGCCCTCTAGGTTGTTTGTAAAAAACGACCAGAGATCATTCGCATGTAGTTCTTAACGATACACTTTCGTGAAACTCACCCTATCTTTTTTCATTGCTTTGGTATGTACCACATATGTAAGCAGTTTGAGAAGATGTTTACGATGTAAAGTATGTCACACAATTCTTCGTTATTTTGTAGATTTAAAAAATGGATGGTATCCTCATTGATTCCCCTGACAGCGCAGCCACAACAGAGATTATCCTCCTTCAGATTTTGCTTTTTCATATGATATCGCAGAGCATTATGCCCTATAGGTTGTTTGTAAAAAACGACAAGAGATCATTCGCATGTAGTTCTTAACGATACACTTTCGTGAAACTCACCCTATCTTTTTTCATTGCTTTGGTATGTATCACATATGTAAGCAGTTTGAGAAGATGTTTACGATGTAAAGTATGTCACACAGTTCTTCGTTATTTTGTAGATTTATGTCTAAGATGACAAAGACCTGGGCATTGACATCAAAAATGGATTTTATCCTCATTGAATCCCCTGACAGCGCAGATACAACAGAGATTATCCTCCTTTAGATTTTGCTTTTTCATATGATATCGCAGAGCATTATGCCCTCTAGGTTGTTTGTAAAAAACGACCAGAGATCATTCGCATGTAGTTCTTAACGATACACTTTCGTGAAACTCACCCTATCTTTTTTCATTGCTTTGGTATGTACCACATATGTAAGCAGTTTGAGAAGATGTTTACGATGTAAAGTATGTCACACAGTTCTTCGTAATTTTGTAGATTTAAAAAATGGATGGTGTCCTCATTGATTCCCCTGACAGCGCAACCACAACAGAGATAATCCTTCTTTAGATTTTGCTTTTTCATATGATATCGCAGAGCATTATGCCCTCTAGGTTGTTTGTAAAAAACGACCAGAGATCATTCGCATGTTGTTCTTAACGATACACTTTCGTGAAACTCACCCTATCTTTTTCCATTGCTTTGGTATGTACCACATATGTAAGCAGTTTGAGAAGATGTTTGCGATGTAAAGTATGTCACAAAGTTCTTCGTTATTTTGTAGATTTATGTCTAAGATGACAAAGACCTGTGCATTGACATAAAAAATGGATGCTATCCTCATTGATTCCCCTGACAGCGCAGCCACAACAGAGATTATCCTCCTTTAGATTTTGCTTTTTCATATGATATCGCAGAGCATTATGCCCTCTAGGTTGTTTGTAAAAGACGACCAGAGATCATTCGCATGTAGTTCTTAACGTTACACTTTCGTGAAACTCACCCTATCTTTTTTCATTGCTTTGGTATGCATCACATATGTAAGCAGTTTGAGAAGATGTTTACGAAGTAAGGTACGTCACACAGTTCTTCGTTATTTTGTAGATTTATGTCTAAGATGACAAAGACCTGGGCATTGACATAAAAAATGGATGGTATCTTCATTGATTCCACTGACAGCGCAGCCACAACAGTGATTATCCTCCTTTAGATTTTGCTTTTTCATATGATATCGCAGAGCATTATGCCCTCTAGGTTGTTTGTAAAAAAACGACCAGAGATCATTCGCATGTAGTTCTTAACGATACACTTTCGTGAAACTCACCCTATCTTTTTTCATTGCTTTGGTATGTACCACATATGTAAGCAGTTTGAGAAGATGTTTACGATGTAAAGTATGTCACACAGTTCTTCGTAATTTTGTAGATTTAAAAAATGGATGGTGTCCTCATTGATTCCCCTGACAGCGCAGCCACAACAGAGATAATCCTTCTTTAGATTTTGGTTTTCATATGATATCGCAGAGCATTATGCCCTCTAGGTTGTTTGTAAAAAACGACCAGAGATCATTCGCACGTAGTTCTTAACGATACACTTTCGTGAAACTCACCCTATCTTTTTTCATTGCTTTGGTATGTACCACATATGTAAGCAGTTTGAGAAGATGTTTACGATGCAAAGTGTGCCACACAGTTCTTCGTTATTTTGTAGATTTAAAAAATGGATGGTATCCTCATTGATTCCTCTGACAGCGCAGCCACAACAGAGATTATCCTCCTTTAGATTTTGCTTTTTCATATGATATCGCAGAGCATTATGCCCTCTAGGTTGTTTGTAAAAAACGACCAGAGATCATTCGCATGTAGTTCTTAACGATACACTTTCGTGAAACTCACCCTATCTTTTTTCGTTTCTTTGGTATGTACCACATATGTAAGCAGTTTGAGAAGATGTTTACGATGTAAAGTATGTCACACAGTTCTTCGTTATTTTGTAGATTTATGTCTAAGATGACAAACACCTGGGCATTGACATAAAAAATGGATGGTATCCTCATTGAATCCCCTGACAGCGCAGCCACAACAGAGATTATCCTCCTTTAGATTTTGCTTTTTCATATGATATCGCAGAGCATTGTGCCCTTTAGGTTGTTTGTAAAAAACGACCAGAGATCATTCGCATGTAGTTCTTAACGATACACTTTCGTGAAACTCACCCTATCTTTTTTCATTGCTTTGGTATGTACCACATACGTAAGCTGTTTGAGAAGATGTTTACGATGTAAAGTATGTCACACAGTTCTTCGTTATTTTTTAGATTTATGTCTAAGATGTCAAAGACCTGCGCATTGACATAAAAAATGGATGGTATCCTCATTGATTCCCTTGACAGCGCGGCCACAACAGAGATTATCCTAATTTAGATTTTGCTTTTCCATATGATATCGCAGAGCATTATGCCCTCTAGGTTGTTTGTAAAAAACGACCAGAGATCATTCGCATGTAGTTCTTAACGATACACTTTCGTGAAACTCACCCTATCTTTTTTCATTGCTTTGGTATGTACCACATATGTAAGCAGTTTGAGAAGATGTTTACGAAGTAAAGTACGTCACACAGTTCTTCGTTATTTTGTAGATTTATGTCTAAGATGAAAAACACCTGGGAATTGACATAAAAAATGGATGGTATCCTCATTGATTCCCCTGACAGCGCAGCCACAACAGAGATTATCCTCCTTTAGATTTTGCTTTTTCATATGATATCGCAGAGCATTATGCCCTCTAGGTTGTTTGTAAAAAACGACCAGAGGTCTTTCGCATGTAGTTCTTAACGTGAAACTCACCCTATCTTTTTTCATTGCTTTGGTATGCATCACATATGTAAGCAGTTTGAGAAGATGTTTACGAAGTAAGGTACGTCACACAGTTCTTCGTTATTTTGTAGATTTATGTCTAAGATGACAAAGACCTGGGCATTGACATAAAAAATGGATGGTATCCTCATTGATTCCACTGACAGCGCAGCCACAACAGAGATTATCCTCCTTTAGATTTTGCTTTTTCATATGATATCGCAGAGCATTATGCCCTCTAGGTTGTTTGTAAAAAAACGACCAGAGATCATTCGCATGTAGTTCTTAACGATACACTTTCGTGAAACTCACCCTATCTTTTTTCATTGCTTTGGTATGTACCACATATGTAAACAGTTTGAGAAGATGTTTACGATGCAAAGTGTGCCACACAGTTCTTCGTTATTTTGTAGATTTAAAAAATGGATGGTATCCTCATTGATTCCCCTGACAGCGCAGCCACAACAGAGATAATCCTTCTTTAGATTTTGGTTTTCATATGATATCGCAGAGCATTATGCCCTCTAGGTTGTTTGTAAAAAACGACCAGAGATCATTCGCACGTAGTTCTTAACGATACACTTTCGTGAAACTCACCCTATCTTTTTTCATTGCTTTGGTATGTACCACATATGTAAGCAGTTTGAGAAGATGTTTACGATGCAAAGTGTGCCACACAGTTCTTCGTTATTTTGTAGATTTAAAAAATGGATGGTATCCTCATTGATTCCTCTGACAGCGCAGCCACAACAGAGATTATCCTCCTTTAGATTTTGCTTTTTCATATGATATCGCAGAGCATTATGCCCTCTAGGTTGTTTGTAAAAAACGACCAGAGATCATTCGCATGTAGTTCTTAACGATACACTTTCGTGAAACTCACCCTATCTTTTTTCGTTTCTTTGGTATGTACCACATATGTAAGCAGTTTGAGAAGATGTTTACGATGTAAAGTATGTCACACAGTTCTTCGTTATTTTGTAGATTTATGTCTAAGATGACAAACACCTGGGCATTGACATAAAAAATGGATGGTATCCTCATTGAATCCCCTGACAGCGCAGCCACAACAGAGATTATCCTCCTTTAGATTTTGCTTTTTCATATGATATCGCAGAGCATTGTGCCCTTTAGGTTGTTTGTAAAAAACGACCAGAGATCATTCGCATGTAGTTCTTAACGATACACTTTCGTGAAACTCACCCTATCTTTTTTCATTGCTTTGGTATGTACCACATACGTAAGCTGTTTGAGAAGATGTTTACGATGTAAAGTATGTCACACAGTTCTTCGTTATTTTTTAGATTTATGTCTAAGATGTCAAAGACCTGCGCATTGACATAAAAAATGGATGGTATCCTCATTGATTCCCTTGACAGCGCGGCCACAACAGAGATTATCCTAATTTAGATTTTGCTTTTCCATATGATATCGCAGAGCATTATGCCCTCTAGGTTGTTTGTAAAAAACGACCAGAGATCATTCGCATGTAGTTCTTAACGATACACTTTCGTGAAACTCACCCTATCTTTTTTCATTGCTTTGGTATGTACCACATATGTAAGCAGTTTGAGAAGATGTTTACGAAGTAAAGTACGTCACACAGTTCTTCGTTATTTTGTAGATTTATGTCTAAGATGAAAAACACCTGGGAATTGACATAAAAAATGGATGGTATCCTCATTGATTCCCCTGACAGCGCAGCCACAACAGAGATTATCCTCCTTTAGATTTTGCTTTTTCATATGATATCGCAGAGCATTATGCCCTCTAGGTTGTTTGTAAAAAACGACCAGAGGTCTTTCGCATGTAGTTCTTAACGTGAAACTCACCCTATCTTTTTTCATTGCTTTGGTATGCATCACATATGTAAGCAGTTTGAGAAGATGTTTACGAAGTAAGGTACGTCACACAGTTCTTCGTTATTTTGTAGATTTATGTCTAAGATGACAAAGACCTGGGCATTGACATAAAAAATGGATGGTATCCTCATTGATTCCACTGACAGCGCAGCCACAACAGAGATTATCCTCCTTTAGATTTTGCTTTTTCATATGATATCGCAGAGCATTATGCCCTCTAGGTTGTTTGTAAAAAAACGACCAGAGATCATTCGCATGTAGTTCTTAACGATACACTTTCGTGAAACTCACCCTATCTTTTTTCATTGCTTTGGTATGTACCACATATGTAAACAGTTTGAGAAGATGTTTACGATGCAAAGTGTGCCACACAGTTCTTCGTTATTTTGTAGATTTAAAAAATGGATGGTATCCTCATTGATTCCCCTGACAGCGCAGCCACAACAGAGATAATACTTCTTTAGATTTTGCTTTTTCATATGATATCGCAGAGCATTATGCCCTATAGGTTGTTTGTAAAAAACGACCAGAGATCATTCGCATGTAGTTCTTAACGATACACTTTCGTGAAACTCACCCTATCTTTTTTCATTGCTTTGGTATGTACCACATATGTAAGCAGTTTGAGAAGATGTTTACGATGCAAAGTGTGCCACACAGTTCTTCGTTATTTTGTAGATTTAAAAAATGGATGGTATCCTCATTGATTCCCCTGACAGCGCAGCCACAACAGAGATAATCCTCCTTTAGATTTTGCTTTTTCATATGATATCGCAGAGCATTATGCCCTCTAGGTTGTTTGCAAAAAACGACCAGAGATCATTCGCATGTAGTTCTTAACGATACACTTTCGTGAAACTCACCCTATCTTTTTTCATTGCTTTGGTATGTACCACATATGTAAGCAGTTTGAGAAGATGTTCACGATATAAAGTATGTCACGCAGTTCTTCGTTATTTTGTAGATTTATGTCTAAGATGACAAAGACCCGGGCATTGACATAAAAAATGGATGGTATCCTCATTGATTCCCCTGACAGCGCAGCCACAACAGAGATTGGGTGGTGTGAATAAAAATTGAGTGTGAGTGTTCCCTCAGCATTTTGGAGGGAACACTCCATTTGGTGTGAATAAAAGTAGGGTTCGTTAAGTTTAACGAAAACCCTCCACTCACATATTTTGATAGTTGAGTGTTCCCTCCATTTTGGTGTGAATAAGGATGGAATCTATCGAGTGAACACTTGAGGAAGTTGAGTGTGCATTAGAGGTAACTTCAAGAGATAAGAAAATGGAGAATACTGTTTCGGAAAATAAACACCTTGACGGAATAAGTGAAAAACCCTAAAAAAGATCTGGAATGGACAAAAAATATTTCATAAAAATTCTACAATTTCATCCCTGCTTGCTGGAAAAAAGCCCAACTCCAGACATGAAAATTAAAAAGCAAATTGCGTTGGTAGCTATGGAAGAAAAAATTCCATGGCGTTGATTTGAACACCTCGCAAATCAGGACAAAAATTGAAAATATGAGCGCGCGTGTCAAATCAAAAGGAGATAAAAACAAAGACGGGCAATCTTTCCATGATTTTAAAAGCCCATGACAAGCAGCTGCTGGATTTGACAGCTCTCCAATCTAGTTTTCAAACTTCAACTTGAGGGGATGAACCTAGTTAGAGGAAATTTTTTATTCACACCAAATTGAGTGTTCCCTTCAACGAAAACACTTCACTCATGAATGTTCACTCGGAGTGTTCCCTAAGTTTTTATTCACACCACCCATTATCCTCCTTTAGATTTTTCTTTTTCATATGATATCGCAGAGCATTATGCCCTCTAGGTTGTTTGTAAAAAACGACCAGAGATCATTCGCATGTAGTTCTTAACGATACACTTTCGTGAAACTCACCCTATCTTTTTTCATTGCTTTGGTATGTACCACATACGTAAGCTGTTTGAGAAGATGTTTACGATGTAAAGTATGTCACACAGTTCTTCGTTATTTTGTAGATTTATGTCTAAGATGACAAAGACCTGCGCATTGACATAAAAAATGGATGGTATCCTCATTGATTCCCTTGACAGCGCAGCCACAACAGAGATTATCCTAATTTAGATTTTGCTTTTTCATATGATATCGCAGAGCATTATGCCCTCTAGGTTGTTTGTAAAAAACGACCAGAGATCATTCGCATGTAGTTCTTAACGATACACTTTCGTGAAACTCACCCTATCTTTTTTCATTGCTTTGGTATGTACCACATATGTAAGCAGTTTGAGAAGATGTTTACGAAGTAAAGTACGTCACACAGTTCTTCGTTATTTTGTAGATTTATGTCTAAGATGACAAACACCTGGGAATTGACATAAAAAATGGATGGTATCCTCATTGATTCCCCTGACAGTGCAGCCACAACAGAGATAATCTTCCTTTAGATTTTGCTTTTTCATATGATATCGCAGAGCATTATGCCCTATAGGTTGTTTGTAAAAAACGACCAGAGATCATTCGCATGTAGTTCTTAACGATACACTTTCGTGAAACTCACCCTATCTTTTTCATTGCTTTGGTATTTACCACATATGTAAGCAGTTTGAGAAGATGTTTACGATGTAAAGTATGTCACACAGTTCCTCGTTATTTTGTAGATTTAAAAAATGGATGGTATCCTCATTGATTCCCCTGACAGCGCAGCCACAACAGAGATTATACTCCTTTAGATTTTGCTTTTTCATATGATATCGCATAGCATTATGCCCTATAGGTTGTTTGTAGAAAACGACCAGAAATCATTCGCATGTAGTTCTTAACGATACACTTTCGTGAAACTCACCCTATCTGTTTTCATTGCTTTGGTATGTACCACATATGTAAGCAGTTTGAGAAGATGTTTACGATGTAAAGTATGTCACACAGTTCTTCGTTATTTTGTAGATTTATGTCTAAGATGAAAAAGACCTGGGCACTGACATCAAAAATGGATGGTTTCCTCATTGATTCCCCTGACAGCGCAGCCACAACAGAGATTATCCTCCTTTAGATTTTGCTTTTTCATATGATATCGCAGAGCATTATGCCCTCTAGGTTGTTTGTAAAAAACGACCAGAGATCATTCGCATGTAGTTCTTTACGATACACTTTCGTGAAACTCACCCTATCTTTTTCATTGCTTTGGTATGTACCACATACGTAAGCTGTTTGAGAAGATGTTTACGATGTAAAGTATGTCACACAGTTCTTCGTTATTTTGTAGATTTATGTCTAAGATGACAAAGACCTGGGCACTGACATCAAAAATGGATGGTATCCTCATTGATTCCCTTGACAGCGCAGCCACAACAGAGATTATCCTAATTTAGATTTTGCTTTTTCATATGATATCGCAGAGCATTATGCCCTCTAGGTTGTTTGTAAAAAACGACCAGAGACCATTCGCATGTAGTTCTTAACGATACGCTTTCGTGAAACTCACCCTATCTTTTTTCATTGCTTTGGTATGTACCACATATGTAAGCAGTTTGAGAAGATGTTTACGAAGTAAAGTACGTCACACAGTTCTTCGTTATTTTGTAGATTTATGTCTAAGATGACAAACACCTGGGAATTGACATAAAAAATAAATGGTATCCTCATTGATTCCCCTGACAGCGCAGCCACAACGGAGATAATCTTCCTTTAGATTTTGCTTTTTCATATGATATCGCAGAGCATTATGCCCTCTAGGTTGTTTGTAAAAAACGACCAGAGATCATTCGCATGTAGTTCTTAACGATACACTTTCGTGAAACTCACCCTATCTTTTTCATTGCTTTGGTATTTACAACATATGTAAGCAGTTTGAGAAGATGTTTACGATGTAAAGTATGTCACACAGTTCCTCGTTATTTTGTAGATTTAAAAAATGGATGGTATCCTCATTGATTCCCCTGACAGCGCAGCCACAACAGAGATTATCCTCCTTTAGATTTTTCTTTTTCATATGATATCGCAGAGCATCATGCACTCTAGGTTGTTTGTAAAAAACGACCAGAGATCATTCGCATGTAGTTCTTCACGATACACTTTCGTGACACTCACCCTATCTTTTTTCATTGCTTTGGTATGTACCACATATGTAAGCAGTTTGAGAAGATGTTTACGATGTAAAGTATGTCACACAGTTCTTCGTTATTTTGTAGATTTATGTCTAAGATGACAAAGACCTGGGCATTGACATCAAAAATTGATGGTATCCTCATTTATTCGCCTGACAGCGCAGCCACAACAGAGATTATCCTCCTTTAGATTTTGCTTTTTCATATGATATCGCAGAGCATTATGTCCTCTAGGTTGTTTGTAAAAAACGACCAGAGATCATTCGCATGTAGTTCTTAACGACACGCTTTCGTGAAACTCACAATATCTTTTTTCATTGCTTTGGTATGTACCACATATGTAAGCAGTTTGAGAAGATGTTTACGACGTAAAGTATGTCACACAGCTCTTCGTTATTTTGTAGATTTAAAAAATGGATGGTATCCTCATTGATTCCACTGACAGCGCAGCCACAACAGAGATTATCGTCCTTTAGATTTTGCTTTTTCATATGATATCGCAGAGCATTATGCCCTCTAGGTTGTTTGTAAAAAACGACCAGAGATCATTCGCATGTAGTTCTTAACGACACACTTTCGTGAAACTCACCCTATCTTTTTTCATTGCTTTGGTATGTACCACATATGTAAGCAGTTTGAAAAGATGTTTACGATGTAAAGTATGTCACACAGTTCTTCGTTATTTTGTAGATTTATGTCTAAGATGACAAAGACCTGGTCATTGACATAAAAAATGGATGGTATCCTCATTGATTCCCCTGACAGCGCAGCCACAACAGAGATAATCCTCCTTTAGATTTTGCTTTTTCATATGATATCGCAGAGCATTATGCCCTCTAGGTTGTTTGTAAAAAACGACCAGAGATCATTCGCATGTAGTTCTTAACGATACACTTTCGTGAAACTCACCCTATCTTTTTTCATTGCTTTGGTATGTACCACATATGTAAGCAGTTTGAGAAGATGTTTACGACGTAAAGTATGTCACACAGCTCTTCGTTATTTTGTAGATTTAAAAAATGTTATCAAATTTACCACAGAAAAAGCACGTTTGAGCTGTGCTTGTAATACGAGTACATTCAAAATGCATAAGGAAGTACAACACTTCTATATTTACCTTTATCAGAGAACAGATTGAGAATTGATACGACAACTGGGAAAGAATTGGAAGAATTATTATATTAAAATTATATTTTCGGGCGGTATCCTCATTGATTCCACTGACAGCGCAGCCACAACAGAGATTATCCTCCTTTAGATTTTGCTTTTTCATATGATATCGCAGAGCATTATGCCCTCTAGGTTGTTTGTAAAAAACGACCAGAGATCATTCGCATGTAGTTCTTAACGATACACTTTCGTGAAACTCACCCTATCTTTTTTCAATGCTTTGGTATGTACCACATATGTAAGCAGTTTGAGAAGATGTTTACGATGCAAAGTATGTCACACAGTTCTTCGTTATTTTGTAGATTTATGTCTAAGATGACAAAAACCTGGTCATTGACATAAAAAATGGATGGTATCCTCATTGATTCCCCTGACAGCGCAGCCACAACAGAGATAATCCTCCTTTAGATTTTGCTTTTTCATATGATATCGCAGAGCATTATGCCCTCTAGGTTGTTTGTAAAAAACGACCAGAGATCATTCGCATGTTGTTCTTAACGATACACTTTCGTGAAACTCATCCTATCTTTTTTCATTGCTTTGGTATGTACCACATATGTAAGCAGTTTGAGAAGATGTTTGCGATGTAAAGTATGTCACAAAGTTCTTCGTTATTTTGTAGATTTATGTCTAAGATGACAAAGACCTGTGCATTGACATAAAAAATGGATGCTATCCTCATTGATTCCCCTGACAGCGCAGCCACAACAGAGATTATCCTCCTTTAGATTTTGCTTTTTCATATGATATCGTAGAGCATTATGCCCTCTAGGTTGTTTGTAAAAAACGACCAGAAATCATTCGCATGTTGTTCTTAACGATACACTTTCGTGAAACTCACAATATCTTTTTTCATTACTTTGGTATGTATTACATATGTAAGCAGTTTGAGAAGATGTTTACGATGTAAAGTATGTCACAAAGTTCTTCGTTATTTTGTAGATTTATGTCAAAGATGACAAAGACCTTGGCATTAACATAAAAAATGGATGGTATACTCATTGATTCAGCTGACAGCGCAGCCACAACAGAGATTATCCTCCTTTAGATTTTGCATTTTCATATGATATCGCAGAGCATTATGCCCTCTAGGTTGTTTGTAAAAAACGACCAGAGATCATTCGCATGTAGTTCTTAACGATACACTTTCGTGAAACTCACCCTATCTTTTTTCAATGCTTTGGTATGTACCACATGTGTAAGCAGTTTGAGAAGATGTTTACGATGCAAAGTATGTCACACAGTTCTTCGTTATTTTGTAGATTTATGTCTAAGAGGACAAAAACCTGGTCATTGACATAAAAAATGGATGGTATCCTCATTGATTCCCCTGACAGCGCAGCCACAACAGAGATTATCCTTATTTAGATTTTGCTTTTTCATATGATATGGCAGAGCATTATGCCCTATAGGTTGTTTGTAAAAAACGACCAGAGATCATTCGCATGTAGTTCTTAACGATACACTTTCGTGAAACTCACCCTATCTTTTTTCATTGCTTTGGTATGTACCACATATGTAAGCAGTTTGAGAAGATGTTTACGATGTAAAGTATGTCACACAGTTCTTCGTTATTTTGTAGATTTATGTCTAAGATGACAAAGACCTGGGCATTGGCTTAAAAAATGGATGGTATCCTCATTGATTCCCCTGACAGCGCAGCCACAACAGAGATTATCCTCCTTTAGATTTTTCTTTTTCATATGATATCGCAGAGCATCATGCACTCTAGGTTGTTTGTAAAAAACGACCAGAGATCATTCGCATGTAGTTCTTCACGATACACTTTCGTGAAACTCACCCTATCTTTTTTCATTGCTTTGGTATGTACCACATATGTAAGCAGTTTGAGAAGATGTTTACGATGTAAAGTATGTCACACAGTTCTTCGTTATTTTGTAGATTTATGTCTAAGATGACAAAGACCTGGGCATTGACATAAAAAATTGATGGTATCCTCATTGATTCGCCTGACAGCGCAGCCACAACAGAGATTATCCTCCTTTAGATTTTGCTTTTTCATATGATATCGCAGAGCACTATGTCCTCTAGGTTGTTTGTAAAAAACGACCAGAGATCATTCGCATGTAGTTCTTAACGACACGCTTTCGTGAAACTCACAATATCTTTTTTCATTGCTTTGGTATGTACCACATATGTAAGCAGTTTGAGAAGATGTTTACGATGTAAAGTATGTCACACAGTTCTTCGTTATTTTGTAGATTTATGTCTAAGATGACAAAAACCTGGTCATTGACATAAAAAATGGATGGTATCCTCATTGATTCCCCTGACAGCGCAGCCACAACAGAGATAATCCACCTTTAGATTTTGCTTTTTCATATGATATCGCAGAGCATTATGCCCTCTAGGTTGTTTGTAAAAAACGACCAGAGATCATTCGCATGTAGTTCTTAACGACACACTTTCGTGAAACTCACCCTATCTTTTTTCATTGCTTTGGTATGTACCACATACGTAAGCAGTTTGAGAAGATGTTTACGATGTAAAGTATGTCACACAGTTCTTCGTTATTTTGTAGATTTATGTCTAAGATGACAAAAACCTGGTCATTGACATAAAAAATGGATGGTATCCTCATTGATTCCCCTGACAGCGCAGCCACAACAGAGATAATCCTCCTTTAGATTTTGCTTTTTCATATGATATCGCAGAGCATTATGCCCTCTAGGTTGTTTGTAAAAAACGACCAGAGTTCATTCGCATGTAGTTCTTAACGACACACTTTCGTGAAACTCACCCTATCTTTTTTCATTGCTTTGGTATGTACCACATATGTAAGCAGTTTGAGAAGATGTTTACGATGTAAAGTATGTCACACAGTTCTTCGTTATTTTGTAGATTTATGTCTAAGATGACAAAAACCTGGTCATTGACATAAAAAATGGATGGTATCCTCATTGATTCGCCTGACAGCGCAGCCACAACAGAGATAATCCTCCTTTAGATTTTGTTTTTTCATATGATATCGCAGAGCATTATGCCCTCTAGGTTGTTTGTAAAAAACGACCAGAGATCATTCGCATGTAGTTCTTAACGATACACTTTCGTGAAACTCACCCTATCTTTTTTCATTGCTTTGGTATGTACCACATATGTAAGCAGTTTGAGAAGATGTTTACGACGTAAAGTATGTCACACAGCTCTTCGTTATTTTGTAGATTTAAAAAATGTTATCAAATTTACCACAGAAAAAGCACGTTTGAGCTGTGCTTGTAATACGAGTACATTCAAAATGCATAAGAATGTACAACACTTCTATATTTACCTTTATCAGAGAACAGATTGAGAATTGATACGACAACTGGGAAAGAATTGGAAGAATTATTATATTAAAATTATATTTTCGGGCGGTATCCTCATTGATTCCACTGACAGCGCAGCCACAACAGAGATTATCCTCCTTTAGATTTTGCTTTTTCATATGATATCGCAGAGCATTATGCCCTCTAGGTTGTTTGTAAAAAACGACCAGAGATCATTCGCATGTAGTTCTTAACGATACACTTTCGTGAAACTCACCCTATCTTTTTTCAATGCTTTGGTATGTACCACATATGTAAGCAGTTTGAGAAGATGTTTACGATGCAAAGTATGTCACAAAGTTCTTCGTTATTTTGTAGATTTATGTCTAAGAAGACAAAAACCTGGTCATTGACATAAAAAATGGATGGTATCCTCATTGATTCCCCTGACAGCGCAGCCACAACAGAGATAATCCTCCTTTAGATTTTGCTTTTTCATATGATATCGCAGAGCATTATGCCCTCTAGGTTGTTTGTAAAAAACGACCAGAGATCATTCGCATGTTGTTCTTAACGATACACTTTCGTGAAACTCATCCTATCTTTTTTCATTGCTTTGGTATGTACCACATATGTAAGCAGTTTGAGAAGATGTTTGCGATGTAAAGTATGTCACAAAGTTCTTCGTTATTTTGTAGATTTATGTCTAAGATGACAAAGACCAGTGCATTGACATAAAAAATGGATGCTATCCTCATTGATTCCCCTGACAGCGCAGCCGCAACAGAGATTATCCTCCTTTAGATTTTGCTTTTTCATATGATATCGCAGAGCATTATGCCCTCTAGGTTGTTTGTAAAAAACGACCAGAGATCATTCGTATGTTGTTCTTAACGATACACTTTCGTGAAACTCACAATATCTTTTTTCATTACTTTGGTATGTATTACATATGTAAGCAGTTTGAGAAGATGTTTACGATGTAAAGTATGTCACAAAGTTCTTCGTTATTTTGTAGATTTATGTCAAAGATGACAAAGACCTTGGCATTAACATAAAAAATGGATGGTATACTCATTGATTCAGCTGACAGCGCAGCCACAACAGAGATTATCCTCCTTTAGATTTTGCATTTTCATATGATATCGCAGAGCATTATGCCCTCTAGGTTGTTTGTAAAAAACGACCAGAGATCATTCGCATGTAGTTCTTAACGATACACTTTCGTGAAACTCACCCTATCTTTTTTCAATGCTTTGGTATGTACCACATATGTAAGCAGTTTGAGAAGATGTTTACGATGCAAAGTATGTCACACAGTTCTTCGTTATTTTGTAGATTTATGTCTAAGAGGACAAAAACCTGGTCATTGACATAAAAAATGGATGGTATCCTCATTGATTCCCCTGACAGCGCAGCCACAACAGAGATAATCCTAATTTAGATTTTGCTTTTTCATATGATATCGCAGAGCATTATGCCCTCTAGGTTGTTTGTAAAAAACGACCAGAGATCATTCGCATGTTGTTCTTAACGATACACTTTCGTGAAACTCACAATATCTTTTTTCATTGCTTTGGTATGTACCACATATGTAAGCAGTTTGAGAAGATGTTTACGACGTAAAGTATGTCACACAGCTCTTCGTTATTTTGTAGATTTAAAAAATGGATGGTATACTCATTGATTCAGCTGACAGCGCAGCCACAACAGAGATTATCCTCCTTTAGATTTTGCTTTTTCATATGATATCGCAGAGCATTATGCCCTATATGTTGTTTGTAAAAAACGACCAGAAATCATTCGCATGTAGTTCTTAACGATACACTTTCGTGAAACTCACCCTATCTTTTTTCATTGCTTTGGTATGTACCACATATGTAGGCAGTTTGAGAAGATGTTTACGATGTAAAGTATGTCACACAGTTCTTCGTTATTTTGTAGATTTATGTCTAAGATGACGAAGACCTGGGCACTGACATCAAAAATGGATGGTATCCTCATTGATTCCCCTGACAGCGCAGCCACAACAGAGATTATCCTCCTTTAGATTTTGCTTTTTCATATGATATGGCAGAGCATTATGCCCTATAGGTTGTTTGTAAAAAACGACCAGAGATCATTCGCATGTAGTTCTTAACGATACACTTTCGTGAAACTCACCCTATCTTTTTCCATTGCTTTGGTATGTACCACATATGTAAGCAGTTTGAGAAGATGTTTACGATGTAAAGTATGTCACACAGTTCTTCGTTATTTTGTAGATTTATGTCTAAGATGACAAAGACCTGGGCATTGGCATAAAAAATGGATGGTATCCTCATTGATTCCCCTGACAGCGCAGCCACAACAGAGATTATCCTCCTTTAGATTTTGCTTTTTCATATGATATCGCAGAGCATTATGTCCTCTAGGTTGTTTGTAAAAAACGACCAGAGATCATTCGCATGTAGTTCTTAACGACACGCTTTCGTGAAACTCACAATATCTTTTTTCATTGCTTTGGTATGTACCACATATGTAAGCAGTTTGAGAAGATGTTTACGACGTAAAGTATGTCACACAGCTCTTCGTTATTTTGTAGATTTAAAAAATGGATGGTATCCTCATTGATTCCACTGACAGCGCAGCCACAACAGAGATTATCCTCCTTTAAATTTTGCTTTTTCATATGTTATCGCAGAGCATTATGCCCTCTAGGTTGTTTGTAAAAAACGACCAGAGATCATTCGCATGTAGTTCTTAACGACACACTTTCGTGAAACTCACCCTATCTTTTTTCATTGCTTTGGTATGTACCACATATGTAAGCAGTTTGAGAAGATGTTTACGATGTAAAGTATGTCACACAGTTCTTCGTTATTTTGTAGATTTATGTCTAAGATGACAAAAACCTGGTCATTGACATAAAAAATGGATGGTATACTCATTGATTCCCCTGACAGCGCAGCCACAACAGAGATTATCCTCCTTTAGATTTTGCTTTTTCATATGATATCGCAGAGCATTATGCCCTCTAGGTTGTTTGTACAAAACGACTAGAGATCATTCGCATGTAGTTCTTAACGATAAACTTTCGTGAAACTCACCCTATCTTTTTTCAATGCTTTGGTATGTACCACATATGTAAGCAGTTTGAGAAGATGTTTACGATGCAAAGTATGTCACACAGTTCTTCGTTATTTTGTAGATTTATGTCTAAGATGACAAAAACCTGGTCATTGACATAAAAAATGGATGGTATACTCATTGATTCCCCTGACAGCGCAGCCACAACAGAGATTATCCTCCTTTAGATTTTGCTTTTTCATATGATATCGCAGAGCATTATGCCCTCTAGGTTGTTTGTAAAAAACGACCAGAGATCATTCGCATTTAGTTCTTAACGATACACTTTCGTGAAACTCACCCTATCTTTTTTCAATGCTTTGGTATGTACCACATATGCAAGTAGTTTGAGAAGATGTTTACGATGCAAAGTATGTCACACAGTTCTTCGTTATTTTGTAGATTTATGTCTAAGATGACAAAAACCTGGTCATTGACATAAAAAATGGATGGTATCCTCATTGATTCCCCTGACAGCGCAGCCACAACAGAGATAATCCTCCTTTAGATTTTGCTTTTTCATATGATATCGCAGAGCATTATGCCCTCTAGGTTGTTTGTAAAAAACGACCAGAGATCATTCGCATGTTGTTCTTAACGATACACTTTCGTGAAACTCACAATATCTTTTTTCATTGCTTTGGTATGTACCACATATGTAAGCAGTTTGAGAAGATGTTTACGACGTAAAGTATGTCACACAGCTCTTCGTTATTTTGTAGATTTAAAAAATGGATGGTATCCTCATTGATTCCACTGACAGCGCAGCCACAACAGAGATTATCCTCCTTTAGATTTTGCTTTTTATATGATATCGCAAAGCATTATGCCCTCTAGGTTGTTTGTAAAAAACGACCAGAGATCATTCGCATGTAGTTCTTAACGACACACTTTCGTGAAACTCACCCTATCTTTTTTCATTGCTTTATTATGTACCACATATGTAAGCAGTTTGAGAAGATGTTTACGATGTAAAGTATGTTACACAGTTCTTCGTTATTTTGTAGATTTATGTCTAAGATGACAAAAACCTGGTCATTGACATTAAAAATGGATGGTATCCTCATTGATTCCCCCGACAGCGCAGCCACAACAGAGATAATCCTCCTTTAGATTTTGCTTTTTCATATGATATCGCAGAGCATTATGCCCTCTAGGTTGTTTGTAAAAAACGACCACAGATCATTCGCATGTAGTTCTTAACGATACACTTTCGTGAAACTCACCCTATCTTTTTTCATTGCTTTGGTATGTACCACATATGTAAGCAGTTTGCGAAGATGTTTACGAAGTAAAGTATGTCACACAGTTCTTCGTTATTTTGTAGCTTTATGTCTAAGATGACAAAGATCTGGGCATTGATATAAAAAATGGATGGTATCCTCATTGATTCCCCTGACAGCGCAGCCACAGCAGAGATTATCCTCGTTTAGATTTTGCTTTTTCATATGATATCGCAGAGCATTATGCACTCTAGGTTGTTTGTAAAAAAGGACCAGAGATCATTCGCATGTAGTTCTTAACGATACACTTTCGTGAAACTCACCCTATCTTTTTTCATTGCTTTGGTATGTACCACATATGTAAGCAGTTTGAGAAGATGTTTACGAAGTAAAGTACGTCACACAGCTCTTCGTTATTTTGTAGGTTTATGTCTAAGATGACAAACACCTGGGAATTGACATAAAAAATGGATGGTATCCTCATTGATTCCCCTGACAGCGCAGCCACAACAGAGATTATCCTCGTTTAGATCTTGCTTTTTGATATGATATCGCAGAGCATTATGCACTCTAGGTTGTTTGTAAAAAAGGACCAGAGATCATTCGCATGTAGTTCTTAACGATACACTTTCGTGAAACTCACCCAATCTGTTTTCATTGCTTTGGTATGTACCACATATGTAAGCAGTTTGAGAAGATGTTTACGAAGTAAAGTACGTCACACAGCTCTTCGTTATTTTGTAGGTTTATGTCTAAGATGACAAACACCTGGGAATTGACATAAAAAATGGATGGTATCCTCATTGATTCCCCCGACAGCGCAGCCACAACAGAGATTATCCTCCTTTAGATTTTGCTTTTTCATATGATATCGCAGAGCATTATGCCCTCTAGGTTGTTTGTAAAAAATGACCAGAGATCATTCGCATGTAGTTCTTAACGATACACTTTCGTGAAACTCACCCTATCTTTTTTCATTGCTTTGGTATGTACCACATATATAAGCAGTTTGAGAAGATGTTTACGATGTAAAGTATGTCACACAATTCTTCGTTATTTTGTAGATTTATGTCTAAGACGACAAAGACCTGGGCACTGACATAAAAAATGGATGGTATCCTCATTGATTCGCCTGACAGCGCAGCCACAACAGAGATTATCCTCCTTTACCACATATGTAAGCAGTTTGAGAAGATGTTTACGATGCAAAGTATGTCACACAGTTCTTCGTTATTTTGTAGATTTATGTCCTAAGATGACAAAGACCTGGGCATTGACATAAAAAATGGATGGTATCCTCATTGATTCCCCTGACAGTGCAGCCACAACAGAGATTATTCTCCTTTAGCTTTTGCTTTTTCACGTGATATCGCAGAGAATTGTGCCCTCTAATCGCTCCTAGCATAGTGAAAAGGGTTATCCTTTCTGCAGCAATTCACTGGATCTGGCCTTGTTGTATATTGCCCAAATTTTCTTTGTTATTTTGCAGATGTTTAGGGAGCGGTATGGCATCTGATGTATGCTTCCGCGAGGGACTTATTCTCTGCTTCGTGTTTTAGCTTACACGTCGTTATTTTTAGTTACTTACTCGTATCAGCTTACTCTAGGTTCAGCGTGGTATACCCCCATGTCCAGGGAGCTGGCATAGTCTTACCGCATGCTATGTGCCAAGAACCTTCCGCCAAAAAAGTGATACCATTGCGTGGTATTGCCTTCATTGTAGTCACACCGGCAGCATTTGTCACTGATAGGACCTCCGCCTTGAAAATGAAGCTAAGGTTTGGGAGACTGACTGATTTATCTAGGTTCAATTTATCAGAAAAGATGCATGCCCCCTCGCCAAAAGAATCTGGTAATTAATAGGATTAAATAGGGTTAATTTGCGATTACCAGTATTCCGCATTAAACATTCAAATCCCTTTTCTTTCGTATTTTTATCTCAAAAATAAGTGTCAGTCTTATCTCAGTCGTATGCTTACTTCTATTTCATAACCACTGTTATAATATGGTCTACAAAACCTTGCGTATTTCCAGCCATCCCTTAGTTTAAATTGACACCCTCGAAAAGAAGCTGTATGACATCCTTTTCACGACACTTAGAATAAGACTCTACTAAACAGGTGAAACAAATGGAATAGACAATTTTATTACAATATATGTATAAACTTTAGTAAATTCACAAATCAGATTTTTTTGTTTTTACATTTAATAATCAATCACATCCTCAAGACAAAAGTGCACATGTATGTATAAATAGAAAATAAAAATCATTTAACCTCGCGTAACATGTCCAGTCAATAACATGAAAAAAAAACAGAACAATATAACACTGTGAGAAACGAAAAAAAATATCAGGTTTTTGCCACTTGGGGAAGACACTTATGACTTCTTGTCCAATATCTCACGGATCGTCGTAAATGCATCATTCAGGCTACTTATGAACATCCCCCCATCACATTGGCCTTCATATGTTGTTGCTATGGCACCGCACTCGTCATCCTGTATTGAGTATCTGAAAAGAAGATTTACAGTTTACAGTCCATTGGAAAAGATAATAACAAAACCAAAAAAAATATCTAATGACCTTCTGCTATTCCCTTAAATAAGTCGTTGATAGAATTCAATGACAAACGGAAAGAGAAAGCCTCGGAAAACGTAAGTTATTGATTGGACTACGACAAAGTTCACACACATAATATAGAAACAAGGTTTAACATAATTATTATCGCCAATATGAAAAGGAAGTTAACTTCTAGTCTCTCTACCAAAGATTCAAGTAAAAAGCTACCTCTTGTTCAACAATGCTCAGCCGCAGTACTAGTATGTTCCTTTATATTCAGTTTCTAAGGTAACCCGAAACCCATGGTGCGTAAAGTTCGGAGAGTTATTCCCACCCCCCTTTTGCTGATAACCTTGTAATGGTTGTTTGCTTTCAAATTATCTTCGGTTAGCTTAGACACTTAGTCCAAAAGTATTTCAATTATGCCGTTACTAATAAAGATAAGGGTGGATCACATAGCGACCGTGCGTTGTTGAGCTCATTTAAATACGTCTACAGGTATTCACTTAAAGTAGCTATAGGATATTAAGTACAGGATATAAGTATGCAGATATAAGAGACTTTTCTCATCTCTTGAAATTTTCCATAATCCTTCCTTTTCTTTTTCTTTTATTAGCCGTTGAAATATGTATATAACGCGTACGTGCACGTACATCTTATGCTACATATTTCTCCCACGTATCTGTGTCGCTACTGCGTCGCTTGTGGGGTTGGCTCGATAATCCATTATGTGCAATGTCCAGCTTTCGGGCATGTCCACCTATAGGGTAGTACTTGGTTTTAACGTGTGCACGACTCTCGACCCAAGACTTAGTTGGAAGCCAAATATTTAACCGGGAGTGAAGAAAGCAAATATAACTGTTAAAATGTATACTTTTCCAAAACGTATTGTGAAGCAAACAGCGCATCATGAACTGATGTGATGGAAATATCCTTTAACATTTTATTGCTTTTTGTTTTGCCAAAATGGAAGAATTTGCATTTTGGTACATTTCTCTTTTTGTTTAACATTGCTAAAAGTAGGCAGTACGATGTAGTTATTTTTCCCTTTTAGTGTTTAAAATATGTTTTTAAGTTTACGACTAGTAAACTTCTTTTTCCATTTTTAACTTCCCAATGAGAAGTTGTTGTAATGGGGCCGATTTTGTGAATCGCGAATTTTGACATATCACCACGTTTTAAGGTCACCTGAATCCAAATCCAACGTTTTTACAGAGATGTCTGTGTGTGTGTATGTACGTATGTTCGTATGTGCGTATGTTCGTATGTGCGTATGTGCGTATGTGCGTATGTGCGTTCGGAATTATTTTTCGTCTCCATTATCTCGAGAACCAAAGACGATATGGACATGGAACCGGATTCATTTGACGCGTAATTACGTAACTAAGAACTGATTAAGTTTCAAGAAAAATCGGTCCAGTAGTTTTTTGTTAGTAATTAAATAACAAAAAAAATAAAGGCAAACTAGCTGAATTTTGAAATTGATGATTTGTACTATTCATTCGTGCAGATTCTAAATACCTTCGTAGTGATTTTTTTTTAATATTATAATTGTATGTTTTAGCAAAATTTTTATGAATGTCGTAGCAATTATTTTAAAAAAATATTAAAAAAAAAAATACTTATGAACAAAAACTAGATGAATGTGTAGAATTTTAAATTTATATTATCAGGCCAGGAGAATAATGAGATTTCGCACTAGCCAACTCGTAACAATTAGTTATAATAAAAAAATTACGTTGATAACAATAATAATAATAAAAAATGGGATGTGAATATATTCTTCGATATAAAAAAATCAACAATCTTTTTGCAATTCAAGGTTCCTTTATGAATATGCAATTAATACAATGCAATTTCAAGGTGAAAAGCAGTAGTTTTGTGATGTCAGTCTTGAACAATTCATGAGGAAAGTAAATTGTATTGTGCTGTCAGCTGCGTAGTCTGTTATCAATATTGTTGTTTAGTTACTTGTAAGTAAAGAAATGTTAATTCAGCATTCTTAGTTGATGAGTGGTATTGATGAGATATCTCCAAGTTGATGGTTTCTTGATAACGTGAAGAAGAAAATTTCATTGTTCGTCAAACATCGTAGTAATTGTAGAAGCAAGTGTTTATGTGTAGGCCATTAGTGTTTGGGATTAAGCTTCATTAAACCTTTTCGTATGCGCAAAGATCTTGATCAGGTGAAAATAATATTTCAAAGTTCATTGACATAAGCAGAAGACTTGTAAAAATGAAATAACAACATTGATACATGAATAATTGTTTAGCGACGAACATAAAAAAAAAAAAAATAATACTTACTAATTAAAAAATGAATATTGTTTTTTTATTTCTTCCCACTGGGAAGTTAGTCGTGTGGACCTTGCGGGTCGCACCCAGACCGCATTTTTTTTTATTCAGATCGTTCCAAAACGTCGAAGATTTCAACGCATTGTCAAATCATCGCATCACGACGGCAGTGATGCACTCACGATGCGCAATATTTTGACGTTTTGGAACTCAGCCAGAATCTAGGTGCTGGAGCGCTATGCTCTACGGCCACAATCAAGCCCTTGAGGTGGTACCAAATAATTTGGTTGCGTCCTCGACTGACTATAAAACAACAGCTTTTATAATCACTTTTTAACGCTGGCCAACCACTATGCTCCAACTACAACAAATTTAAATCTAATGAGCTAATTAGAAGATCATGGCCAGATTTCGACCTGGTAAACGTTGCAATAGCTTATGGGATTAAAGCAGAGATGAAAGCCCGAGTCTTTTCATCAATTTTATCATTTGTTTTGGATCCATCTGTAAATATTGGCAGCAATAAAGCACAGCACACTTTTCTGCCTGGTATTATGTGTTTGGATGCCAAAAGAAGATGATGGAAGATGACAAGAAAAAAACTGTCTAGTCTCTCAGCATAAATACTGGTAGCCAGCGTGCAAAAAGAACATACTACTCGTTGAGTCTTTCACATGCATTTCAGAATGGAATTTCTGTCCAAGCCGGAATAAACAGTATGTCGAATGCAGTAATCAGTCTACCTATGAAAGTTTACAATCAGTGTATGAACCTAGGCTGCAGGACCCATTCGGAACCATCATCCCTTTTGCATAATAAAAGCCAAGGGCTCCCTGGTACGTTCAGCAACATCTCTATCGATTTTAGTTTTAATTACTGGATAGTCAGTGTAATTCTAGAACCTGTGATTATTCCTATCGAACAAGCTCTAATCATGGGATTTTCAGTACAATTCTAGAACCTGTGCATTCTTTTTAATTTCGGACGATCTAAGCAGAAAATTTTATATATTATCTTAAAAAGGAAAGGCTCGATCTTGATCAACCAGATTATTTAGAGTGCAGGACATCGGCGAGTTCCAGAACTACTTATCTGCTACTGAAATGCAGCAGCTTCTGCTGCGGCTGCATCCTTGCACCCGGCGGTCTCTATTTAATACTACTTCGCAATACGTTTGTTGACAGTTCTCCATCATCATCTTGGATTTCCTCCAACTGACTGTATAAATATTTGTTTATGATATAGCAAATATACCTGGGATGCGAACGGACAGGAGCAACGGCTGTCGTGCCACTTTCATAATCGGTGGATTTCTCCCCAAGTCGTAGCACCAGCAGCTAGCTATCATGATTTTTTTTTTACTAAGTACATCTATTTATTGCCTGGAGGCGCAAAAGACTTACCTTTGGTCAAAATCTAAGCTTCCCACGTCAAACGAGTTAAAAATGTTGGGGCTATGTAAGGCAAATGATCGGGAGAACTAACAGACAGCTACACAAGACTTCAAGCTCAAGAGTTTACCATTATCTTACATTTAAGAAATGAGACTCGACGAAATTGAACCAGCACGTAGTACGTTATCAAAAGACGAAGAGATGTGCGAAGCTCATTTTGCGCAAAACACACACAAGACTAGTGATGGACGCTTTATAGTCAAACTACCGTTTCATGAGAGCACAAAATCTCTAGGTAAATAAAAGGAAATAGCAGTCAACAGATTTCTAGCTCTTGAGCGAAGGCTAGATAAAAACAAGGAAGTGAAGGATCAATACATTCGATTCATGGAGGAATACGAAGATTTAGGTCACATGACACAAATCGACATCAATGACTTGGCAACACCAAATTACTTCATTCCTCACCACTGTGTGTTCAAGGCCGATAGTAGCACTACCAAACTTCGAGTAGTGTTTGATGCTTCATCAAAAACATCATCAGGACTATCCTTAAACGACATCATGTACACAGGACCTACAGTGCAGGGTGAATTATTTTCGTTATTGCTTCGATTCCGCTTACCTCGATATGTTTTCTGCACTGACATAGAAAAAATGTATCGGCAAGTAGTCATGCATCCAGAGGATAGAAGATACCAAACCATTGTATGGAGAACAGACGTAAACAAGCCTTTACGCTACTATCAACTCAATACGGTGACATATGGCACAAGAGCAGCACCATATCTAGCCACGAAGTGCTTGCAACAGCTAGCTAAGGAAAATAGTGAAAGATTCGCATTAGGCTCGCAGGCTCTATACAACGATTTTTAACTAGATGATTGCCTGACTGGAGACAACAGCTTATCAACTGCCTTGGAAATGCAACATCAGCTCACGTGCATATTACAAGATGCAGGATTCAAATTACGTAAATGGTGCGCAAATCATCCACAACTCCTTCAAGGGATTGCCAAGGAGGACCAAGAAATCGACCTTGACTTCGGCAACGAAAACAACGAATCCATCAAGACCCTAGGACTAAACTGGCAGCCAAAAACTGATCAATTCCGTGTGAAAACAAATCTGAATCCTCCCGCTCGCATCACAAAGCGCATAGTCATCTCAGATTTGGCTAAGCTATTTGATCCCTTGGGCATAATGGCTCCTATAGTCGTAACGGCCAAGATTTTTGTACAAGAGTTATGGCAATTAAAGGTCTCCTGGGATGAAGCCTTGCCAGCCGAACTGCATACTAGATGGACAGCATTTCGGAACAGCCTGAAGGAGTTAGAGAACGCAAACTTTCCGCGTCACATGTTCAATAAAGAGGTTCCCGTGCGTATACAGATTCATGTGTTTTGTGATGCTTCTGAGAAGGCTTACGGCGCAGCCGTATATTTGCGAACAACCTTAAGGAGCGAAAAAATTATAGTAAGGTTATTGTGTTCTAAAGCTCGTGTGACTCCACTTAAGAAAAGAAAAGACAACGCTGCCACGTCTAGAACTATGTGCCGCAGTCTTAGGAGCTCAATTATCGGCCAGGATAAAACAGGACTTAAATTTTAAGAACATACCCACGTTCTTCTGGACAGACTCGGAGATCGTTCTGTCTTGGATTAACGCCTCTGCATCATCATTTCAAACATTTGTTGCTAATAGAATTGCGACCATTCAAGAATTCACACTCCCCGAGCAATGGAGACATGTAGCTTCTAAGCATAACCCTGCAGACATCTTATCTAGAGGAATACAACCCGCGAAATTAACATCATGCAACCTGTGGTTCTTTGGAAATTTTTTTCTACATGGAAAGGAATGTGTATGGCCAGACAAATTCTGCAAAGGTCTTTCAATATCAGAAGATACAGAGAGAAGGCGTAAACGACCAACCGTAGCAGTAGCAGCTATTGCCAGTGATGAAGAAATAGCATACACCATTAATCACAGGAACTCGTTCAAAACGCTGCAACGGGTTATCGGATATATTCTTCGTTTTTGGACTCAGGCTAGAACTTCCAAAATTTTACGAAAATCGGAAACAGAACTAAGTCCACAGGAACTTGATGGCGCACTCGTCGTGATAGTTCGAGCAATGCTAAGGGTCGAATTTAGGGAAGAAATCAGCAATCTCCAAAAATATAAGGAACTCAAGGGGACTAATCCTCTTAATAGCCTTTCCCCATTTTTGGACAACAAAGGTATTATACGAGTAGGAGGTCGATTGGAGGCATCAGAACTGTCATATGATGCCAAACATCCAATGCAAATTCCCTATAATCTACCTCCAGGAAAACTTCTGATGCAAATGATTCACGAGGAAAACATGCATTGTGGAGCACAAACATTACTAGCTCATACAAGACAAAGATTTTGGCCTATTAAAGGAAAAATAATGGCAAGATCTATCGTCCAGCACTGTGTAAGATGCAGTAGGGCCAGACCTCAGCTACTCACTCAAGTAATGGGAAATTTACCATCAACAAGAATTACCCCAGCAAGACCATTCATCCATGCAGGAGTCGATTACTGTGGACCACTGTGGATTCATTATAAAATACGGGGCAAAAGACCTCAAAAGGCTTATGTGGCAGTCTTTTGTTGTTTTGCCACCAAGGCAATACACCTGGAGTTAGTAAGCGACTTAACCACGGAATCTTTTATTGGAGCATTGAAACGTTTCATCGGGTGCCGAGGTCATTGTCAACAATTATATTGCGACAACGCCACAAATTTTGTTGGAGCTAATAATAAACTTGCTGAATTGACAACAAGCATTCATTCAGAAGCAGCACAGAATACTATAATTCGGGAATGCAGCAATAAGGCAATCAAATTTAACTTCATCCCCCCTAGGGCTCCCCACTTTGGAGGTCTCTGGGAAGCGGCAGTGAAATCTGCAAAACACCTGCTGATCAGGAGCGTAGCAACAGCTTCCTTGACTTATGAAGAATTGGAAACTGTCTTAATTGAGATATGTAGAAGCTATCTTGAATTCACGGCCAATTACACCAATGTCTAGTGATCCCAATGACCTAACTGCCCTGACGCCAGGACACTTTTTGATCGGTGTCACACCTTAAGCATGAATTCTGGAATCGATGGTCACGAGAATATTTGAATGAACTTCAGTATAGACACAAATGGAAGGACTGTGCAACAAACATTAAGCCGGGTAACATGGTCATTATAAAGGAGGACAATGTACCAACACTACAATGGCCGCTTGGTAGAATCATCAAGACTTACAAGGGCGATGATGGTGCAGTACGTGTAGTTGATGTAAAAACTGCGTCTGGGATCTGGAAATGTCCGATTCATAGACTAGCTCCACTACCAAGTGAGCATGAGACGAATAATAACAAAACATCTGGAAGTCAGCCAAACAGCTGACGCATAGCACTCAGTCATCAGAACCAACAACCACTATACCAAACAAAAGGCGAAGAACATCTGGTGCCAGTGGCATTACATCGCTCTTAACAATGTTCCTAATTTTACCAATTGTATTTAGCGAGGATATTCAGATCACCAGATTTAAACCCAATCTTGGAATCTACTTTGAAGGTATTGGTTCAGCAAGAATAGCGACGAGTGAATGGAACTTCATCATTCATTACAATCTCAATCCTTTGATAGAAGAATACACTGCATTATCTAACGGAACATTGACACTTAACCATTTATGTCAAGAAATTCAGCAAAAGAGCCTTTGCAGGGACATTTTAAATCAATTCCAACACATTATAGCCGAACTACGGTCGGAAAACACCCTACTACCAACAAAACGAACGAAAAGAGGAGCAGTTAATCTAGTTGGAAGAATAGCTAACTCCCTATTCGGGGTATTAGATTCAGAGTACGCTGAGAAGACGAAGAACACGATAGAGCAGGTCAACACAAACGAAAATCATTTATTAGATTTGCTGAGAAATCAAAGCTCAGTTATTGACTCAACGATCAACCTGGTGAAACAAGATCAAACCATCATTAAGAACAGATTTGATCAACTCAATAGCCAACTAAGTGAAATAAGAGCAAGAATACGTGACAATGGTGAAGAAGCCTACCAAGCCAAGATAGCTCAGATCTTCATATCCCTTTCTTCCCAACTTATTATCATGATCATCAATATAGAAAGGATGCAATCCACTCTTATTGACGTACTCACAGACACCCACCACGGCAAAATAAGTTCACTACTGTTGTCAGCGCAGCAGTCAAAGGAGGAGCTGAAAACCATCAAGGCCCACCAGCCCGCATTTCTAGAGATAACTGTAGATGAAGACGATCTTTTACAGCTATACAAACTGATGACAGTCAAGGGAGGAGTAACGGATAGCAAGGCTGTGTTCTGGATAACACTTCCATTAGTGAATCAAGAATACTACGATTTGTTTAGGATGAGACCTATACCAAACTTCATAAATAACACCATGGTAACCATCATTCCCTGTGCGCCAATACTAGCTCTGAACGCACATCGCGACCAGTACTTTCCAATATAGGCACTCATTTTCGAAGAATGCGTCACTACAAGGGCAAAACAATATTTGTGCTTCAACTTACAATCAAGATACAGCAAAGGAGCAGAGGTCTGCAGAGGGAGCAGAGGTCTGCTCTTGTGAAGTCGGTCTCTTCAACAACGAGACAAAACCCACGTGTACTCTAAATAAATCTGGAATAAATTCAACTTGGATCCAAATGGAAGACAAAAATCAGTGGTTATATTCTACAAACACCCCATCTCGACTCACTGCAGTCTGTGGAAGAAAAAACGTACAACTAGTCCTAGAAGGTTCCGGGATATTAAAGTTGCAGCCAGGATGCATCATGAAACACAATTTCATCACGATCCAAAGTCATAACACATTCTCCACGAACATACAAACTTCCTACACAAGTTTTGGAACCATCTCAGAAATTGCAACACCAGTTCACCTTAAGCCAATTTTTCAAGAGTTCAATGCCACGCATTACGATATTCAACTTAAGAATCTCACTGAATTACAAAGGATACTCGCACAGCAAGAAGTTTTGGACTTACCTCATAAGTTTCAAGCTCACAGCTATCATAACTTTGCAATTGGATATCTGGCTCTAACAATGTCAATAGTGTTAATCCTCTACATAATCTGGAAACACACAACAAAAAAATCAGCAGTCATCAAAATGCACCTAAATGCTGATGGTGCATCACTGGCGACAATCAACAAAATCACATTTGGGTCAAGTCGACGAACGGCAATGCTGACGGTGCGTCACTGGCGATAATTAATTTCATTCTGTTTTGTATATTTCTTTATGATTAAGTAGATTAAGCAATTTTATTTCTATAAGCTAGCGTAAGCACATTGTAAATATAAAAGAATCAATTTCATTAATAATAAATGTAGTATTCAATCAGATACTATTGCAACTGTTTCATTTGGTACACCCCGAATTTTCTCCGAAGTAAACAGGTTCAAGTGCTTGTTTCACTATCCATATATATATCAAGTTTATGTGCTTGATATACCCATTTAGGCAAACGAGTCTAAACATTTTGGTGACCCCGACGTGATTCGAAGTGTACCACTTGAAGCAAGAATTCAAGATTAACATTCATCATGGACAAGATGGCCGAACGTCAACAATCAACTGGAGCTCAAATCGAGCAGGTGATCTCCAACTACAAGAAGGATGGTCCATCGAGAAAGACTCTCAGCTACTACATCGACCGACTGCGTAAGCTGGAGGAACTTTGGGACCACTTCGAAGCCACTGATACTGAGATCAGGGAAGGCTTTTCAGACCAATTGGCGCATCCGTACTACACACAGAGGTACTACGACGCGGTAAAGCAGTTGTACACACAGTACAGCAACGAGTTCTCCAACCACATTGATAGGCTCAAGCTAGTAAAGGAAATGTCCACCACGGACATCGCACAACGATCAACTACATCAAGGGTTGATCCAAGTAAAGCAACCATTGATTCAGTGGACGAAAATTCATCAAAAATCATTTTTGCGATTCGCAGGCAGAGAGCAATCATGAGTGCATTAAAGAGGATAATCGAGGGATTATCCCTGAATGAAGATGAACCTAGGCAGTACTACGAGATCAAATTCAAGACAATCGAACAACAATGGCAACAGGTTGAAGCTCTGAATTGCACAATTTGGGAGCTAACTGACGACCCAACAACAGTTGGCTACGATGAAGTGGAATTTGTCAATGTGGAAAAATGGTGCAGGATAACCTGATTGCCTTATCAATTAAGGTACAACCCCAATACAGTGGAAGTCTCAACAGCATTGCTAACCAGAATTCGCAGAAATCCCTTAACCTACCAAAGGTCACCATTCCCAAATTCGATGGCGACTATTTGAAGTGGAGACAATTCTTTGATCTGTTTTCTCAAATGGTTGACAAGCAACCAATACCTAGCGTACAAAAGATGTAGTATCTTAAGACGCACCTTAGTGGAGAAGCAGAAAATCTTATCCGCCATCTATCACTGACGGAAGATAATTACAAAACGGCTTGGACCATTCTTCAAGATCGAGACAACAATATCAACCTCACATACTCACATCAACCCCTTTGACAAAAAATAATTGGACAACCAAACCAAACACAGCCTCAACCATCAGCATTGGCTATTAAGGGTCTTCACGACACCACACAAGAATGTTTGATAGCTCTAAGTAACATAGGCGTTGATACTGGAACCTGGGATCCCCTTCTTCTACATTTACTAGTAAATAAACTCGATCAAGGCACAAGGGTCCTGTACGAACAATCTCTCAAGAAACCAAAAGAGTTGCAATCAGTAAAGGAATTTCTGACGTTTCTGGAGAATCAATTTCAATCACTGGAATCCATCGGACAGAAGAAGAAGGATACATCATCTCGTGCTTGTGCATCGTTAACATCAAGTCATAACAATAAGGCATCGTGCAAGGTTTGCGGAACCGGAATACACCCGCTATTCGCCTGCACACAGTTTTTACAACTAAGACCGGTAGAGCGTTTACATGTAGTGCAAAAACAAGGGCGATGCCTGAATTGCTTAAAGACAGGCCATGGGACGAAGAATTGTTCTTCAAGAAGTTGTTTAAAGTGTAATCAAAAGCACAACACGCTGTTACAACGAACGGGGTACCGTTTCATGAGAGCACAAAATCTCTAGGTAAATAAAAGGAAATAGCAGTCAACAGATTTCTAGCTCTTGAGCGAAGGCTAGATAAAAACAAGGAAGTGAAGGATCAATACATTCGATTCATGGAGGAATACGAAGATTTAGTTCACATGACACAAATCGACATCAATGACTTGGCAACACCAAATTACTTCATTCCTCACCACTGTGTGTTCAAGGCCGATAGTAGCACTACCAAACTTCGAGTAGTGTTTGATGCTTCATCAAAAACATCATCAGGACTATCCTTAAACGACATCATGTACACAGGACCTACAGTGCAGGGTGAATTATTTTCGTTATTGCTTCGATTCCGCTTACCTCGATATGTTTTCTGCACTGACATAGAAAAAATGTATCGGCAAGTAGTCATGCATCCAGAGGATAGAAGATACCAAACCATTGTATGGAGAACAGACGTAAACAAGCCTTTACGCTACTATCAACCCAATACGGTGACATATGGCACAAGAGCAGCACCATATCTAGCCACGAAGTGCTTGCAACAGCTAGCTAAGGAAAATAGTGAAAGATTCGCATTAGGCTCGCAGGCTCTATACAACGATTTTTAACTAGATGATTGCCTGACTGGAGACAACAGCTTATCAACTGCCTTGGAAATGCAACATCAGCTCACGTGCATATTACAAGATGCAGGATTCAAATTACGTAAATGGTGCGCAAATCATCCACAACTTCTTCAAGGGATTGCCAAGGAGGACCAAGAAATCGACCTTGACTTCGGCAACGAAAACAACGAATCCATCAAGACCCTAGGACTAATCTGGCAGCCAAAAACTGATCAATTCCGTGTGAAAACAAATCTGAATCCTCCCGCTCGCATCACAAAGCGCATAGTCATCTCAGATTTGGCTAAGCTATTTGATCCCTTGGGCATAATGGCTCCTATAGTCGTAACGGCCAAGATTTTTGTACAAGAGTTATGGCAATTAAAGGTCTCCTGGGATGAAGCCTTGCCAGCCGAACTGCATACTAGATGGACAGCATTTCGGAATATACAGATATATACATATACAGATTCATGTGTTTTGTGATGCTTCTGAGAAGGCTTACGGCGCAGCCGTATATTTGCGAACAACCTTAAGGAGCGAAAAAATTATAGTAAGGTTATTGTGTTCTAAAGCTCGTGTGACTCCACTTAAGAAAAGAAAAGACAACGCTGCCACGTCTAGAACTATGTGCCGCAGTCTTAGGAGCTCAATTATCGGCCAGGATAAAACAGGACTTAAATTTTAAGAACATACCCACGTTCTTCTGGACAGACTCGGAGATCGTTCTGTCTTGGATTAACGCCTCTGCATCATCATTTCAAACATTTGTTGCTAATAGAATTGCGACCATTCAAGAATTCACACTCCCCGAGCAATGGAGACATGTAGCTTCTAAGCATAACCCTGCAGACATCTTATCTAGAGGAATACAACCCGCGAAATTAACATCATGCAACCTGTGGTTCTTTGGAAATTTTTTTCTACATGGAAAGGAATGTGTATGGCCAGACAAATTCTGCAAAGGTCTTTCAATATCAGAAGATACAGAGAGAAGGCGTAAACGACCAACCGTAGCAGTAGCAGCTATTGCCAGTGATGAAGAAATAGCATACACCATTAATCACAGGAACTCGTTCAAAACGCTGCAACGGGTTATCGGATATATTCTTCGTTTTTGGACTCAGGCTAGAACTTCCAAAATTTTACGAAAATCGGAAACAGAACTAAGTCCACAGGAACTTGATGGCGCACTCGTCGTGATAGTTCGAGCAATGCTAAGGGTCGAATTTAGGGAAGAAATCAGCAATCTCCAAAAATATAAGGAACTCAAGGGGACTAATCCTCTTAATAGCCTTTCCCCATTTTTGGACAACAAAGGTATTATACGAGTAGGAGGTCGATTGGAGGCATCAGAACTGTCATATGATGCCAAACATCCAATGCTAATTCCCTATAATCTACCTCCAGGAAAACTTCTGATGCAAATGATTCACGAGGAAAACATGCATTGTGGAGCACAAACATTACTAGCTCATACAAGACAAAGATTTTGGCCTATTAAGGGAAAAATAATGGCAAGATCTATCGTCCAGCACTGTGTAAGATGCAGTAGGGCCAGACCTCAGCTACTCACTCAAGTAATGGGAAATTTACCATCAACAAGAATTACCCCAGCAAGACCATTCATCCATGCAGGAGTCGATTACTGTGGACCACTGTGGATTCATTATAAAATACGGGGCAAAAGACCTCAAAAGGCTTATGTGGCAGTCTTTTGTTGTTTTGCCACCAAGGCAATACACCTGGAGTTAGTAAGCGACTTAACCACGGAATCTTTTATTGGAGCATTGAAACGTTTCATCGGGTGCCGAGGTCATTGTCAACAATTATATTGCGACAACGCCACAAATTTTGTTGGAGCTAATAATAAACTTGCTGAATTGACAACAAGCATTCATTCAGAAGCAGCACAGAATACTATAATTCGGGAATGCAGCAATAAGGCAATCAAATTTAACTTCATCCCCCCTAGGGCTCCCCACTTTGGAGGTCTCTGGGAAGCGGCAGTGAAATCTGCAAAACACCTGCTGATCAGGAGCGTAGCAACAGCTTCCTTGACTTATGAAGAATTGGAAACTGCAGTACGTGTAGTTGATGTAAAAACTGCGTCTGGGATCTGGAAATGTCCGATTCATAGACTAGCTCCACTACCAAGTGAGCATGAGACGAATAATAACAAAACATCTGGAAGTCAGCCAAACAGCTGACGCATAGCACTCTGTCATCAGAACCAACAACCACTATACCAAACAAAAGGCGAAGAACATCTGGTGCCAGTGGCATTACATCGCTCTTAACAATGTTCCTAATTTTACCAATTGTATTTAGCGAGGATATTCAGATCACCATATTTAAACCCAATCTTGGAATCTACTTTGAAGGTATTGGTTCAGCAAGAATAGCGACGAGTGAATGGAACTTCATCATTCATTACAATCTCAATCCTTTGATAGAAGAATACACTGCATTATCTAACGGAACATTGACACTTAACCATTTATGTCAAGAAATTCAGCAAAAGAGCCTTTGCAGGGTCATTTTAAATCAATTCCAACACATTATAGCCGAACTACGGTCGGAAAACACCCTACTACCAACAAAACGAACGAAAAGAGGAGCAGTTAATCTAGTTGGAAGAATAGCTAACTCCCTATTCGGGGTATTAGATTCAGAGTACGCTGAGAAGACGAAGAACACGATAGAGCAGGTCAACACAAACGAAAATCATTTATTAGATTTGCTGAGAAATCAAAGCTCAGTTATTGACTCAACGATCAACCTGGTGAAACAAGATCAAACCATCATTAAGAACAGATTTGATCAACTCAATAGCCAACTAAGTGAAATAAGAGCAAGAATACGTGACAATGGTGAAGAAGCCTACCAAGCCAAGATAGCTCAGATCTTCATATCCCTTTCTTCCCAACTTATTATCATGATCATCAATATAGAAAGGATGCAATCCACTCTTATTGACGTACTCACAGACACCCACCACGGCAAAATAAGTTCACTACTGTTGTCAGCGCAGCAGTCAAAGGAGGAGCTGAAAACCATCAAGGCCCACCAGCCCGCATTTCTAGAGATAACTGTAGATGAAGACGATCTTTTACAGCTATACAAACTGATGACAGTCAAGGGAGGAGTAACGGATAGCAAGGCTGTGTTCTGGATAACACTTCCATTAGTGAATCAAGAATACTACGATTTGTTTAGGATGAGACCTATACCAAACTTCATAAATAACACCATGGTAACCATCATTCCCTGTGCGCCAATACTAGCTCTGAACGCACATCGCGACCAGTACTTTCCAATATAGGCACTCATTTTCGAAGAATGCGTCACTACAAGGGCAAAACAATATTTGTGCTTCAACTTACAATCAAGATACAGCAAAGGAGCAGAGGTCTGCAGAGGGAGCAGAGGTCTGCTCTTGTGAAGTCGGTCTCTTCAACAACGAGACAAAACCCACGTGTACTCTAAATAAATCTGGAATAAATTCAACTTGGATCCAAATGGAAGACAAAAATCAGTGGTTATATTCTACAAACACCCCATCTCGACTCACTGCAGTCTGTGGAAGAAAAAACGTACAACTGGTCCTAGAAGGTTCCGGGATATTAAAGTTGCAGCCAGGATGCATCATGAAACACAATTTCATCACGATCCAAAGTCATAACACATTCTCCACGAACATACAAACTTCCTACACAAGTTTTGGAACCATCTCAGAAATTGCAACACCAGTTCACCTTAAGCCAATTTTTCAAGAGTTCAATGCCACGCATTACGATATTCAACTTAAGAATCTCACTGAATTACAAAGGATACTCGCACAGCAAGAAGTTTTGGACTTACCTCATAAGTTTCAAGCTCACAGCTATCATAACTTTGCAATTGGATATCTGGCTCTAACAATGTCAATAGTGTTAATCCTCTACATAATCTGGAAACACACAACAAAAAAATCAGCAGTCATCAAAATGCACCTAAATGCTGATGGTGCATCACTGGCGACAATCAACAAAATCACATTTGGGTCAAGTCGACGAACGGCAATGCTGACGGTGCGTCACTGGCGATAATTAATTTCATTCTGTTTTGTATATTTCTTTATGATTAAGTAGATTAAGCAATTTTATTTCTATAAGCTAGCGTAAGCACATTGTAAATATAAAAGAATCAATTTCATTAATAATAAATGTAGTATTCAATCAGATACTATTGCAACTGTTTCATTTGGTACACCCCGAATTTTCTCCGAAGTAAACAGGTTCAAGTGCTTGTTTCACTATCCATATATATATCAAGTTTATGTGCTTGATATACCCATTTCGGCAAACGAGTCTAAACATTTTGGTGACCCCGACGTGATTCGAAGTGTACCACTTGAAGCAAGAATTCAAGATTAACATTCATCATGGACAAGATGGCCGAACGTCAACAATCAACTGGAGCTCAAATCGAGCAGGTGATCTCCAACTACAAGAAGGATGGTCCATCGAGAAAGACTCTCAGCTACTACATCGACCGACTGCGTAAGCTGGAGGAACTTTGGGACCACTTCGAAGCCACTGATACTGAGATCAGGGAAGGCTTTTCAGACCAATTGGCGCATCCGTACTACACACAGAGGTACTACGACGCGGTAAAGCAGTTGTACACACAGTACAGCAACGAGTTCTCCAACCACATTGATAGGCTCAAGCTAGTAAAGGAAATGTCCAACACGGACATCGCACAACGATCAACTACATCAAGGGTTGATCCAAGTAAAGCAACCATTGATTCAGTGGACGAAAATTCATCAAAAATCATTTTTGCGATTCGCAGGCAGAGAGCAATCATGAGTGCATTAAAGAGGATAATCGAGGGATTATCCCTGAATGAAGATGAACCTAGGCAGTACTACGAGATCAAATTCAAGACAATCGAACAACAATGGCAACAGGTTGAAGCTCTGAATTGCACAATTTGGGAGCTAACTGACGACCCAACAACAGTTGGCTACGATGAAGTGGAATTTGTCAATGTGGAAAAATGGTGCAGGATAACCTGATTGCCTTATCAATTAAGGTACAACCCCAATACAGTGGAAGTCTCAACAGCATTGCTAACCAGAATTCGCAGAAATCCCTTAACCTACCAAAGGTCACCATTCCCAAATTCGATGGCGACTATTTGAAGTGGAGACAATTCTTTGATCTGTTTTCTCAAATGGTTGACAAGCAACCAATACCTAGCGTACAAAAGATGTAGTATCTTAAGACGCACCTTAGTGGAGAAGCAGAAAATCTTATCCGCCATCTATCACTGACGGAAGATAATTACAAAACGGCTTGGACCATTCTTCAAGATCGAGACAACAATATCAACCTCACATACTCACATCAACCCCTTTGACAAAAAATAATTGGACAACCAAACCAAACACAGCCTCAACCATCAGCATTGGCTATTAAGGGTCTTCACGAGACCACACAAGAATGTTTGATAGCTCTAAGTAACATAGGCGTTGATACTGGAACCTGGGATCCCCTTCTTCTACATTTACTAGTAAATAAACTCGATCAAGGCACAAGGGTCCTGTACGAACAATCTCTCAAGAAACCAAAAGAGTTGCAATCAGTAAAGGAATTTCTGACGTTTCTGGAGAATCAATTTCAATCACTGGAATCCATCGGACAGAAGAAGAAGGATACATCATCTCGTGCTTGTGCATCGTTAACATCAAGTCATGACAATAAGGCATCGTGCAAGGTTTGCGGAACCGGAATACACCCGCTATTCGCCTGCACACAGTTTTTACAACTAAGACCGGTAGAGCGTTTACATGTAGTGCAAAAACAAGGGCGATGCCTGAATTGCTTAAAGACAGGCCATGGGACGAAGAATTGTTCTTCAAGAAGTTGTTTAAAGTGTAATCAAAAGCACAACACGCTGTTACATCTCGAGGGCAGCATCAAGGGTTCGGCCACCAACAAGCATCAAAATAACACGGATCGGGAGTACAATTCAAGTTCTGAAGGAAATACAAGATCATCAACCACGTTAGCAGCCTCAAAAGGACCAGAAGGGCAGCATTACGTTCTCCTCAGCACAGCCGTCATCGAGCTGGTTGCAACAAATGGACAGAAGTTGGAATGCAGAGCCATTCTGGATTCCGGCTCTCAAGTAAACTTGATTACAGCACGCCTGGTAAGGAGATTAGGTCTTCATACCAGAAATACATCTATGAGTATTCAAGGCATTGGCGATGGAAAGAGGGAATCTCATCAACGCGTTAATGTCAAACTCCAATCAAGAACGAGTGATTTCAATACCCAGTTAGAAGCATTTGTTCTGTCACACATCATATCACCACAACCTTCTCAACGTTTCAACATCTGCTCATGGCCAATACCAAAGAATATCCCATTAGCAGATCGCAATTTCAACCGCCCAGAAAAAAATGATGTTCTTCTCGGTGCGGAATTCTATCATCAGTTACTTTCCATTGGTTAAATACGTCTAGCAGATCATTTACCCACCGTACAAAACACAGTTTTAGGATGGGTACCAGCTGGAAGGATAGCTGAGTTCAAATCAGTCACAACAACATGCGGAATCACTACTTATGATAACAACAACCTCCATAAAATGACTGAACGGTTTTGGAGTCTCGACGAAATTGAACCAGCACGTAGTACGTTATCAAAAGACGAAGAGATGTGCGAAGCTCATTTTGCGCAAAACACACACAAGACTAGTGATGGACGCTTTATAGTCAAACTACCGTTTCATGAGAGCACAAAATCTCTAGGTAAATAAAAGGAAATAGCAGTCAACAGATTTCTAGCTCTTGAGCGAAGGCTAGATAAAAACAAGGAAGTGAAGGATCAATACATTCGATTCATGGAGGAATACGAAGATTTAGTTCACATGACACAAATCGACATCAATGACTTGGCAACACCAAATTACTTCATTCCTCACCACTGTGTGTTCAAGGCCGATAGTAGCACTACCAAACTTCGAGTAGTGTTTGATGCTTCATCAAAAACATCATCAGGACTATCCTTAAACGACATCATGTACACAGGACCTACAGTGCAGGGTGAATTATTTTCGTTATTGCTTCGATTCCGCTTACCTCGATATGTTTTCTGCACTGACATAGAAAAAATGTATCGGCAAGTAGTCATGCATCCAGAGGATAGAAGATACCAAACCATTGTATGGAGAACAGACGTAAACAAGCCTTTACGCTACTATCAACTCAATACGGTGACATATGGCACAAGAGCAGCACCATATCTAGCCACGAAGTGCTTGCAACAGCTAGCTAAGGAAAATAGTGAAAGATTCGCATTAGGCTCGCAGGCTCTATACAACGATTTTTAACTAGATGATTGCCTGACTGGAGACAACAGCTTATCAACTGCCTTGGAAATGCAACATCAGCTCACGTGCATATTACAAGATGCAGGATTCAAATTACGTAAATGGTGCGCAAATCATCCACAACTTCTTCAAGGGATTGCCAAGGAGGACCAAGAAATCGACCTTGACTTCGGCAACGAAAACAACGAATCCATCAAGACCCTAGGACTAATCTGGCAGCCAAAAACTGATCAATTCCGTGTGAAAACAAATCTGAATCCTCCCGCTCGCATCACAAAGCGCATAGTCATCTCAGATTTGGCTAAGCTATTTGATCCCTTGGGCATAATGGCTCCTATAGTCGTAACGGCCAAGATTTTTGTACAAGAGTTATGGCAATTAAAGGTCTCCTGGGATGAAGCCTTGCCAGCCGAACTGCATACTAGATGGACAGCATTTCGGAACAGCCAGTCACATGTTCAATAAAGAGGTTCCCGTGCGTATACAGATTCATGTGTTTTGTGATGCTTCTGAGAAGGCTTAAGGAGCGAAAAAATTATAGTAAGGTTATTGTGTTCTAAAGCTCGCGTGACTCCACTTAAGAAAAGAAAATACAACGCTGCCACGTCTAGAACTATGTGCCGCAGTCTTAGGAGCTCAATTACCGGCCAGGATAAAACAGGACTTAAATTTTAAGAACATACCCACGTTCTTCTGGACAGACTCGGAGATCGTTCTGTCTTGGATTGACGCCTCTGCATCATCATTTCAAACATTTGTTGCTAATAGAATTGCGACCATTCAAGAATTCACACTCCCCGAGCAATGGAGACATGTAGCTTCTAAGCATAACCCTGCAGACATCTTATCTAGAGGAATACAACCCGCGAAATTAACATCATGCAACCTGTGGTTCTTTGGAAATTTTTTTCTACATGGAAAGGAATGTGTATGGCCAGACAAATTCTGCAAAGGTCTTTCAATATCAGAAGATACAGAGAGAAGGCGTAAACGACCAACCGTAGCAGTAGCAGCTATTGCCAGTGATGAAGAAATAGCATACACCATTAATCACAGGAACTCGTTCAAAACGCTGCAACGCTTTATCGGATATATTCTTCGTTTTTGGACTCAGGCTAGAACTTCCAAAATTTTACGAAAATCGGAAACAGAACTAAGTCCACAGGAACTTGATGGCGCACTCGTCGTGATAGTTCGAGCAATGCTAAGGGTCGAATTTAGGGAAGAAATCAGCAATCTCCAAAAATATAAGGAACTCAAGGGGACTAATCCTCTTAATAGCCTTTCCCCATTTTTGGACAACAAAGGTATTATACGAGTAGGAGGTCGATTGGAGGCATCAGAACTGTCATATGATGCCAAACATCCAATGCTAATTCCCTATAATCTACCTCCAGGAAAACTTCTGATGCAAATGATTCACGAGGAAAACATGCATTGTGGAGCACAAACATTACTAGCTCATACAAGACAAAGATTTTGGCCTATTAAGGGAAAAATAATGGCAAGATCTATCGTCCAGCACTGTGTAAGATGCAGTAGGGCCAGACCTCAGCTACTCACTCAAGTAATGGGAAATTTACCATCAACAAGAATTACCCCAGCAAGACCATTCATCCATGCAGGAGTCGATTACTGTGGACCACTGTGGATTCATTATAAAATACGGGGCAAAAGACCTCAAAAGGCTTATGTGGCAGTCTTTTGTTGTTTTGCCACCAAGGCAATACACCTGGAGTTAGTAAGCGACTTAACCACGGAATCTTTTATTGGAGCATTGAAACGTTTCATCGGGTGCCGAGGTCATTGTCAACAATTATATTGCGACAACGCCACAAATTTTGTTGGAGCTAATAATAAACTTGCTGAATTGACAACAAGCATTCATTCAGAAGCAGCACAGAATACTATAATTCGGGAATGCAGCAATAAGGCAATCAAATTTAACTTCATCCCCCCTAGGGCTCCCCACTTTGGAGGTCTCTGGGAAGCGGCAGTGAAATCTGCAAAACACCTGCTGATCAGGAGCGTAGCAACAGCTTCCTTGACTTATGAAGAATTGGAAACTGTCTTAATTGAGATATGTAGAAGCTATCTTGAATTCACGGCCAATTACACCAATGTCTAGTGATCCCAATGACCTAACTGCCCTGACGCCAGGACACTTTTTGATCGGTGTCACACCTTAAGCATGAATTCTGGAATCGATGGTCACGAGAATATTTGAATGAACTTCAGTATAGACACAAATGGAAGGACTGTGCAACAAACATTAAGCCGGGTAACATGGTCATTATAAAGGAGGACAATGTACCAACACTACAATGGCCGCTTGGTAGAATCATCAAGACTTACAAGGGCGATGATGGTGCAGTACGTGTAGTTGATGTAAAAACTGCGTCTGGGATCTGGAAATGTCCGATTCATAGACTAGCTCCACTACCAAGTGAGCATGAGACGAATAATAACAAAACATCTGGAAGTCAGCCAAACAGCTGACGCATAGCACTCAGTCATCAGAACCAACAACCACTATACCAAACAAAAGGCGAAGAACATCTGGTGCCAGTGGCATTACATCGCTCTTAACAATGTTCCTAATTTTACCAATTGTATTTAGCGAGGATATTCAGATCACCAGATTTAAACCCAATCTTGGAATCTACTTTGAAGGTATTGGTTCAGCAAGAATAGCGACGAGTGAATGGAACTTCATCATTCATTACAATCTCAATCCTTTGATAGAAGAATACACTGCATTATCTAACGGAACATTGACACTTAACCATTTATGTCAAGAAATTCAGCAAAAGAGCCTTTGCAGGGACATTTTAAATCAATTCCAACACATTATAGCCGAACTACGGTCGGAAAACACCCTACTACCAACAAAACGAACGAAAAGAGGAGCAGTTAATCTAGTTGGAAGAATAGCTAACTCCCTATTCGGGGTATTAGATTCAGAGTACGCTGAGAAGACGAAGAACACGATAGAGCAGGTCAACACAAACGAAAATCATTTATTAGATTTGCTGAGAAATCAAAGCTCAGTTATTGACTCAACGATCAACCTGGTGAAACAAGATCAAACCATCATTAAGAACAGATTTGATCAACTCAATAGCCAACTAAGTGAAATAAGAGCAAGAATACGTGACAATGGTGAAGAAGCCTACCAAGCCAAGATAGCTCAGATCTTCATATCCCTTTCTTCCCAACTTATTATCATGATCATCAATATAGAAAGGATGCAATCCACTCTTATTGACGTACTCACAGACACCCACCACGGCAAAATAAGTTCACTACTGTTGTCAGCGCAGCAGTCAAAGGAGGAGCTGAAAACCATCAAGGCCCACCAGCCCGCATTTCTAGAGATAACTGTAGATGAAGACGATCTTTTACAGCTATACAAACTGATGACAGTCAAGGGAGGAGTAACGGATAGCAAGGCTGTGTTCTGGATAACACTTCCATTAGTGAATCAAGAATACTACGATTTGTTTAGGATGAGACCTATACCAAACTTCATAAATAACACCATGGTAACCATCATTCCCTGTGCGCCAATACTAGCTCTGAACGCACATCGCGACCAGTACTTTCCAATATAGGCACTCATTTTCGAAGAATGCGTCACTACAAGGGCAAAACAATATTTGTGCTTCAACTTACAATCAAGATACAGCAAAGGAGCAGAGGTCTGCAGAGGGAGCAGAGGTCTGCTCTTGTGAAGTCGGTCTCTTCAACAACGAGACAAAACCCACGTGTACTCTAAATAAATCTGGAATAAATTCAACTTGGATCCAAATGGAAGACAAAAATCAGTGGTTATATTCTACAAACACCCCATCTCGACTCACTGCAGTCTGTGGAAGAAAAAACGTACAACTAGTCCTAGAAGGTTCCGGGATATTAAAGTTGCAGCCAGGATGCATCATGAAACACAATTTCATCACGATCCAAAGTCATAACACATTCTCCACGAACATACAAACTTCCTACACAAGTTTTGGAACCATCTCAGAAATTGCAACACCAGTTCACCTTAAGCCAATTTTTCAAGAGTTCAATGCCACGCATTACGATATTCAACTTAAGAATCTCACTGAATTACAAAGGATACTCGCACAGCAAGAAGTTTTGGACTTACCTCATAAGTTTCAAGCTCACAGCTATCATAACTTTGCAATTGGATATCTGGCTCTAACAATGTCAATAGTGTTAATCCTCTACATAATCTGGAAACACACAACAACAAAATCAGCAGTCATCAAAATGCACCTAAATGCTGATGGTGCATCACTGGCGACAATCAACAAAATCACATTTGGGTCAAGTCGACGAACGGCAATGCTGACGGTGCGTCACTGGCGATAATTAATTTCATTCTGTTTTGTATATTTCTTTATGATTAAGTAGATTAAGCAATTTTATTTCTATAAGCTAGCGTAAGCACATTGTAAATATAAAAGAATCAATTTCATTAATAATAAATGTAGTATTCAATCAGATACTATTGCAACTGTTTCATTTGGTACACCCCGAATTTTCTCCGAAGTAAACAGGTTCAAGTGCTTGTTTCACTATCCATATATATATCAAGTTTATGTGCTTGATATACCCATTTCGGCAAACGAGTCTAAACATTTTGGTGACCCCGACGTGATTCGAAGTGTACCACTTGAAGCAAGAATTCAAGATTAACATTCATCATGGACAAGATGGCCGAACGTCAACAATCAACTGGAGCTCAAATCGAGCAGGTGATCTCCAACTACAAGAAGGATGGTCCATCGAGAAAGACTCTCAGCTACTACATCGACCGACTGCGTAAGCTGGAGGAACTTTGGGACCACTTCGAAGCCACTGATACTGAGATCAGGGAAGGCTTTTCAGACCAATTGGCGCATCCGTACTACACACAGAGGTACTACGACGCGGTAAAGCAGTTGTACACACAGTACAGCAACGAGTTCTCCAACCACATTGATAGGCTCAAGCTAGTAAAGGAAATGTCCACCACGGACATCGCACAACGATCAACTACATCAAGGGTTGATCCAAGTAAAGCAACCATTGATTCAGTGGACGAAAATTCATCAAAAATCATTTTTGCGATTCGCAGGCAGAGAGCAATCATGAGTGCATTAAAGAGGATAATCGAGGGATTATCCCTGAATGAAGATGAACCTAGGCAGTACTACGAGATCAAATTCAAGACAATCGAACAACAATGGCAACAGGTTGAAGCTCTGAATTGCACAATTTGGGAGCTAACTGACGACCCAACAACAGTTGGCTACGATGAAGTGGAATTTGTCAATGTGGAAAAATGGTGCAGGATAACCTGATTGCCTTATCAATTAAGGTACAACCCCAATACAGTGGAAGTCTCAACAGCATTGCTAACCAGAATTCGCAGAAATCCCTTAACCTACCAAAGGTCACCATTCCCAAATTCGATGGCGACTATTTGAAGTGGAGACAATTCTTTGATCTGTTTTCTCAAATGGTTGACAAGCAACCAATACCTAGCGTACAAAAGATGTAGTATCTTAAGACGCACCTTAGTGGAGAAGCAGAAAATCTTATCCGCCATCTATCACTGACGGAAGATAATTACAAAATGGCTTGGACCATTCTTCAAGATCGAGACAACAATATCAACCTCACATACTCACATCAACCCCTTTGACAAAAAATAATTGGACAACCAAACCAAACACAGCCTCAACCATCAGCATTGGCTATTAAGGGTCTTCACGACACCACACAAGAATGTTTGATAGCTCTAAGTAACATAGGCGTTGATACTGGAACCTGGGATCCCCTTCTTCTACATTTACTAGTAAATAAACTCGATCAAGGCACAAGGGTCCTGTACGAACAATCTCTCAAGAAACCAAAAGAGTTGCAATCAGTAAAGGAATTTCTGACGTTTCTGGAGAATCAATTTCAATCACTGGAATCCATCGGACAGAAGAAGAAGGATACATCATCTCGTGCTTGTGCATCGTTAACATCAAGTCATAACAATAAGGCATCGTGCAAGGTTTGCGGAACCGGAATACACCCGCTATTCGCCTGCACACAGTTTTTACAACTAAGACCGGTAGAGCGTTTACATGTAGTGCAAAAACAAGGGCGATGCCTGAATTGCTTAAAGACAGGCCATGGGACGAAGAATTGTTCTTCAAGAAGTTGTTTAAGGTGTAATCAAAAGCACAACACGCTGTTACATCTCGAGGGCAGCATCAAGGGTTCGGCCACCAACAAGCATCAAAATAACACGGATCGGGAGTACAATTCAAGTTCTGAAGGAAATACAAGATCATCAACCACGTTAGCAGCCTCAAAAGGACCAGAAGGGCAGCATTACGTTCTCCTCAGCACAGCTGTCATCGAGCTGGTTGCAACAAATGGACAGAAGTTGGAATGCAGAGCCATTCTGGATTCCGGCTCTCAAGTAAACTTGATTACAGCACGCCTGGTAAGGAGATTAGGTCTTCATACCAGAAATACATCTATGAGTATTCAAGGCATTGGCGATGGAAAGAGGGAATCTCATCAACGCGTTAATGTCAAACTCCAATCAAGAACGAGTGATTTCAATACCCAGTTAGAAGCATTTGTTCTGTCACACATCATATCACCACAACCTTCTCAACGTTTCAACATCTGCTCATGGCCAATTCCAAAGAATATCCCATTAGCAGATCGCAATTTCAACCGCCCAGAAAAAAATGATGTTCTTCTCGGTGCGGAATTCTATCATCAGTTACTTTCCATTGGTTAAATACGTCTAGCAGATCATTTACCCACCGTACAAAACACAGTTTTAGGATGGGTACCAGCTGGAAGGATAGCTGAGTTCAAATCAGTCACAACAACATGCGGAATCACTACTTATGATAACAACAACCTCCATAAAATGACTGAACGGTTTTGGAGTCTCGACGAAATTGAACCAGCACGTAGTACGTTATCAAAAGACGAAGAGATGTGCGAAGCTCATTTTGCGCAAAACACACACAAGACTAGTGATGGACGCTTTATAGTCAAACTACCGTTTCATGAGAGCACAAAATCTCTAGGTAAATAAAAGGAAATAGCAGTCAACAGATTTCTAGCTCTTGAGCGAAGGCTAGATAAAAACAAGGAAGTGAAGGATCAATACATTCGATTCATGGAGGAATACGAAGATTTAGTTCACATGACACAAATCGACATCAATGACTTGGCAACACCAAATTACTTCATTCCTCACCACTGTGTGTTCAAGGCCGATAGTAGCACTACCAAACTTCGAGTAGTGTTTGATGCTTCATCAAAAACATCATCAGGACTATCCTTAAACGACATCATGTACACAGGACCTACAGTGCAGGGTGAATTATTTTCGTTATTGCTTCGATTCCGCTTACCTCGATATGTTTTCTGCACTGACATAGAAAAAATGTATCGGCAAGTAGTCATGCATCCAGAGGATAGAAGATACCAAACCATTGTATGGAGAACAGACGTAAACAAGCCTTTACGCTACTATCAACTCAATACGGTGACATATGGCACAAGAGCAGCACCATATCTAGCCACGAAGTGCTTGCAACAGCTAGCTAAGGAAAATAGTGAAAGATTCGCATTAGGCTCGCAGGCTCTATACAACGATTTTTAACTAGATGATTGCCTGACTGGAGACAACAGCTTATCAACTGCCTTGGAAATGCAACATCAGCTCACGTGCATATTACAAGATGCAGGATTCAAATTACGTAAATGGTGCGCAAATCATCCACAACTTCTTCAAGGGATTGCCAAGGAGGACCAAGAAATCGACCTTGACTTCGGCAACGAAAACAACGAATCCATCAAGACCCTAGGACTAATCTGGCAGCCAAAAACTGATCAATTCCGTGTGAAAACAAATCTGAATCCTCCCGCTCGCATCACAAAGCGCATAGTCATCTCAGATTTGGCTAAGCTATTTGATCCCTTGGGCATAATGGCTCCTATAGTCGTAACGGCCAAGATTTTTGTACAAGAGTTATGGCAATTAAAGGTCTCCTGGGATGAAGCCTTGCCAGCCGAACTGCATACTAGATGGACAGCATTTCGGAATATACAGATATATACATATACAGATTCATGTGTTTTGTGATGCTTCTGAGAAGGCTTACGGCGCAGCCGTATATTTGCGAACAACCTTAAGGAGCGAAAAAATTATAGTAAGGTTATTGTGTTCTAAAGCTCGTGTGACTCCACTTAAGAAAAGAAAAGACAACGCTGCCACGTCTAGAACTATGTGCCGCAGTCTTAGGAGCTCAATTATCGGCCAGGATAAAACAGGACTTAAATTTTAAGAACATACCCACGTTCTTCTGGACAGACTCGGAGATCGTTCTGTCTTGGATTAACGCCTCTGCATCATCATTTCAAACATTTGTTGCTAATAGAATTGCGACCATTCAAGAATTCACACTCCCCGAGCAATGGAGACATGTAGCTTCTAAGCATAACCCTGCAGACATCTTATCTAGAGGAATACAACCCGCGAAATTAACATCATGCAACCTGTGGTTCTTTGGAAATTTTTTTCAACATGGAAAGGAATGTGTATGGCCAGACAAATTCTGCAAAGGTCTTTCAATATCAGAAGATACAGAGAGAAGGCGTAAACGACCAACCGTAGCAGTAGCAGCTATTGCCAGTGATGAAGAAATAGCATACACCATTAATCACAGGAACTCGTTCAAAACGCTGCAACGGGTTATCGGATATATTCTTCGTTTTTGGACTCAGGCTAGAACTTCCAAAATTTTACGAAAATCGGAAACAGAACTAAGTCCACAGGAACTTGATGGCGCACTCGTCGTGATAGTTCGAGCAATGCTAAGGGTCGAATTTAGGGAAGAAATCAGCAATCTCCAAAAATATAAGGAACTCAAGGGGACTAATCCTCTTAATAGCCTTTCCCCATTTTTGGACAACAAAGGTATTATACGAGTAGGAGGTCGATTGGAGGCATCAGAACTGTCATATGATGCCAAACATCCAATGCTAATTCCCTATAATCTACCTCCAGGAAAACTTCTGATGCAAATGATTCACGAGGAAAACATGCATTGTGGAGCACAAACATTACTAGCTCATACAAGACAAAGATTTTGGCCTATTAAGGGAAAAATAATGGCAAGATCTATCGTCCAGCACTGTGTAAGATGCAGTAGGGCCAGACCTCAGCTACTCACTCAAGTAATGGGAAATTTACCATCAACAAGAATTACCCCAGCAAGACCATTCATCCATGCAGGAGTCGATTACTGTGGACCACTGTGGATTCATTATAAAATACGGGGCAAAAGACCTCAAAAGGCTTATGTGGCAGTCTTTTGTTGTTTTGCCACCAAGGCAATACACCTGGAGTTAGTAAGCGACTTAACCACGGAATCTTTTATTGGAGCATTGAAACGTTTCATCGGGTGCCGAGGTCATTGTCAAGAATTATATTGCGACAACGCCACAAATTTTGTTGGAGCTAATAATAAACTTGCTGAATTGACAACAAGCATTCATTCAGAAGCAGCACAGAATACTATAATTCGGGAATGCAGCAATAAGGCAATCAAATTTAACTTCATCCCCCCTAGGGCTCCCCACTTTGGAGGTCTCTGGGAAGCGGCAGTGAAATCTGCAAAACACCTGCTGATCAGGAGCGTAGCAACAGCTTCCTTGACTTATGAAGAATTGGAAACTGTCTTAATTGAGATATGTAGAAGCTATCTTGAATTCACGGCCAATTACACCAATGTCTAGTGATCCCAATGACCTAACTGCCCTGACGCCAGGACACTTTTTGATCGGTGTCACACCTTAAGCATGAATTCTGGAATCGATGGTCACGAGAATATTTGAATGAACTTCAGTATAGACACAAATGGAAGGACTGTGCAACAAACATTAATGGACAATGTACCAACACTACAATGGCCGCTTGGTAGAATCATCAAGACTTACAAGGGCGATGATGGTGCAGTACGTGTAGTTGATGTAAAAACTGCGTCTGGGATCTGGAAATGTCCGATTCATAGACTAGCTCCACTACCAAGTGAGCATGAGACGAATAATAACAAAACATCTGGAAGTCAGCCAAACAGCTGACGCATAGCACTCAGTCATCAGAACCAACAACCACTATACCAAACAAAAGGCGAAGAACATCTGGTGCCAGTGGCATTACATCGCTCTTAACAATGTTCCTAATTTTACCAATTGTATTTAGCGAGGATATTCAGATCACCAGATTTAAACCCAATCTTGGAATCTACTTTGAAGGTATTGGTTCAGCAAGAATAGCGACGAGTGAATGGAACTTCATCATTCATTACAATCTCAATCCTTTGATAGAAGAATACACTGCATTATCTAACGGAACATTGACACTTAACCATTTATGTCAAGAAATTCAGCAAAAGAGCCTTTGCAGGGACATTTTAAATCAATTCCAACACATTATAGCCGAACTACGGTCGGAAAACACCCTACTACCAACAAAACGAACGAAAAGAGGAGCAGTTAATCTAGTTGGAAGAATAGCTAACTCCCTATTCGGGGTATTAGATTCAGAGTACGCTGAGAAGACGAAGAACACGATAGAGCAGGTCAACACAAACGAAAAACATTTATTAGATTTGCTGAGAAATCAAAGCTCAGTTATTGACTCAACGATCAACCTGGTGAAACAAGATCAAACCATCATTAAGAACAGATTTGATCAACTCAATAGCCAACTAAGTGAAATAAGAGCAAGAATACGTGACAATGGTGAAGAAGCCTACCAAGCCAAGATAGCTCAGATCTTCATATCCCTTTCTTCCCAACTTATTATCATGATCATCAATATAGAAAGGATGCAATCCACTCTTATTGACGTACTCACAGACACCCACCACGGCAAAATAAGTTCACTACTGTTGTCAGCGCAGCAGTCAAAGGAGGAGCTGAAAACCATCAAGGCCCACCAGCCCGCATTTCTAGAGATAACTGTAGATGAAGACGATCTTTTACAGCTATACAAACTGATGACAGTCAAGGGAGGAGTAACGGATAGCAAGGCTGTGTTCTGGATAACACTTCCATTAGTGAATCAAGAATACTACGATTTGTTTAGGATGAGACCTATACCAAACTTCATAAATAACACCATGGTAACCATCATTCCCTGTGCGCCAATACTAGCTCTGAACGCACATCGCGACCAGTACTTTCCAATATAGGCACTCATTTTCGAAGAATGCGTCACTACAAGGGCAAAACAATATTTGTGCTTCAACTTACAATCAAGATACAGCAAAGGAGCAGAGGTCTGCAGAGGGAGCAGAGGTCTGCTCTTGTGAAGTCGGTCTCTTCAACAACGAGACAAAACCCACGTGTACTCTAAATAAATCTGGAATAAATTCAACTTGGATCCAAATGGAAGACAAAAATCAGTGGTTATATTCTACAAACACCCCATCTCGACTCACTGCAGTCTGTGGAAGAAAAAACGTACAACTAGTCCTAGAAGGTTCCGGGATATTAAAGTTGCAGCCAGGATGCATCATGAAACACAATTTCATCACGATCCAAAGTCATAACACATTCTCCACGGACATACAAACTTCCTACACAAGTTTTGGAACCATCTCAGAAATTGCAACACCAGTTCACCTTAAGCCAATTTTTCAAGAGTTCAATGCCACGCATTACGATATTCAACTTAAGAATCTCACTGAATTACAAAGGATACTCGCACAGCAAGAAGTTTCAAGCTCACAGCTATCATAACTTTGCAATTGGATATCTGGCTCTAACAATGTCAATAGTGTTAATCCTCTACATAATCTGGAAACACACAACAACAAAATCAGCAGTCATCACGAAGACACCTCAGCCGAAACCTCGACAAACACCAACAACTTCGGACTTCGTTGTCACCATCAACAAAATCACATTTGGGTCAAGTCAATGAACGGCAATGCTGACGATGCAACATTGGCGATAATCAACAAAATCATATTTGGGCCAAGCCAACGAACTGCAATGCTGACGGTGCGTCACTGGCGATAATTAATTTCATTCTGTTTTGTATATTTCTTTATGACTAAGTAGATTAAGCAATTTTATTTCTATAAGCTAGCGTAAGCACATTGTAAATAATAAATGTAGTATTCAATCAGATACTATTGCAACTGTTTCATTTGGTACACGTCGAATTTTCTCCGAAGTGAACAGGTTCAAGTGCTTGTTTCACTATCCATATATATATCAAGTTTATGTGCTTGATATACCCATTTAGGCAAAGGAGTCTAAACAATGATGTTCAGAAAGAAATCTTTTAACGCCTACGCAATAACATGACGATTCCCAGAAAACTGTAAACAAACTATCATAAGAGTCAATTGTATACACCTACCCGATTCCAAGTCCATCACGAACAACTGGTCCAAATGATCCAGCCAAAACTGCTGGTGATGACAATGTACTAGTACTAATAATATTGTAATTAATCTTTTTATAAGCCTCCTCATTGTACAGCTTTGGGCCTTCAATGCCATTAAGTTGGGCCATATTTCGTAATCCAAACAAATGACGATCGAAACCCTGACCCATAGCGGCATCTTTAGTTAACTGTCCATGTATGGTGGAGCATGTTAGAATCATAGGACGTAATTCAGCGGCATCCGTCTTACGATCTGCTGGTTCGAGAACAGATTCACAAAATGGTTTTGTAGCCATGGTACATGGTCGCATTGTTTCAGTGCGACCATGTCGGAAAGCTGCTGTACTACACGACTCGTAAGTGCCGACATATTTCCCAAATTCTTGCCTGAACGCCAATTGGAATGCCAATTGCATTATAGAATCTGGACTCACGCCATTACGTTTGCAAGATCTCTTATCAATGCCACCTTTGAAGCGAAGAATATCCTTGCGAGCTTTCAAGATATCGTCATGTACGCGATCATCGAGTTGGAAATCAATTAATCGCACTGCATTTTCTCCAAGACGAGGTTGGTATGGTATAGTGTTTGGATGCACTAGGGGTGCTTCAATTGTTTCTTTATAGATTTCATTAAAATATCGTAGCACAGCGACTCCATCACCCCATGAGTGTTCGAAATTTACAGCCGCAGTTCCATCACCACCGACTATGAGAGAGATTGATTTATCGAACCATCTGGAAAAGAAAGAAAAGAAAATGATTAAATTTGAAACCCAGCTCAATAGAAGGATTATTAATGAGCAATACGTGTACGGTGTGTTCATAAAAACCCGATACCTTTGCATCGGATTTCAGCTTTAAACTCAATGCAAACAAAATTAAGGAATGGAGCAAAAATTCAAGTGGGGTGACGGATTTAGGGAGTTCCATTTATAGCATTAGATTTTCATTAAAATACAGAATAGTTGCGGAAAGAGTTTGAATGAAAATTAAAAATAGTTGTGAGGTTACGTGCATTTAACGTTCCCGGTTCCAGATAAAGGTATCCTCGGTTCATTTACTTAGTTAAGGTGACGCTACAGTCCGGGGTGAACCTGTACCTAAACCAACAACCATCTCCAGCCAGCTCGGTATTTAGCTAGCTTTTTCCAGTTTCGCACGCCAAGTTGGTTGAGATCTCACTCCACTTGCGTGCGCCACCTGGGTCGTGGTCTTCTTTTACTCCACCGTCCTTCGGAGTGGATTGAAAAATTTTCCAGGATGGATGATTGGTGTACGCTCTATGTGTCCCAGTCACCTTAGTCGTTGGACCTTCACTCTTCTCACCAAATCAATGTCGCGGTACACCCCATACAGTTCATCGTTATATCTCAGAGGATCTGCTCGTCCGATTTAGTTACCCATAAGCATGTAAAGATATGCATTGAAGGTCTATCTACTGTATCTCACACAATTTCCACTAGCGTGGGTCGGTGTCCCGATATTTGTCTTCGTTGCGGAATCAACATATTTTCGACGTCTAGTTTCCTTAGGTGGTACTTTAGTTTACAATACTTTTCATTCCAAAGTTTCCTCGTATAATGTAGATTTGGTCGCCACAAACACGGTTCTTGTTCCACCTTTCCGCAAATTGTCAAATTTTTCAATGCACGCTATACAGGCGTGCCCCGATAGATGTAGAGTTTATCTGGGTATTCATTTTATCCCATTCAGCTTACCCCATTACTTGTTGAGATTTTAGGCTCTCCCACACTGTCTTGGAGCTGATTTCACAGGAACTCAGCTATTTGATGAGTCTGACATGCAGAACTCCAGTGACGTATTGCAACCTAAGTCATCAAACCATTGACAAGTGGTCCGCCGCAAGAAGACATGAAGGTGAGACAATAGGATAATCATAAACATGTCCTGGGTTTGGTACCGAGAGAATTGGTATCGTCTCCAACAGATAACATCACCTCAAAACGGGTATGGTACAGTTCGCTTTTTTTTCGCATTTCAATAACTCGCAATTTATTTTTTCGCAGTTCTTATTTGGCAAATTCTTATTTAGGCTCGTAATTATGTGGGCTTTTAATATTCTGCATTAATTTTTCGCTTTTTGATAAGTTAGCTTTTTCTTTATAAGCTTTAACTTACTTAGCTTTACTTATTATCACTTTGTTTTGTCGTCCTATCGTACTTTTTTAACTTCCCAATGGGAAGTTGTTGTAATGGGGCCGATTTTGTGAATTGCGAATTTTAACATATCTCCACGTTTTAAGGTCACCTGAATCCAAATCCAACGTTTTTACAGAGATGTCTGTGTGTGTGTATGTACGTATGTTCGTATGTGCGTATGTGCGTATGTGCGTTCGGAATTATCTTTCGTCTCCATTATCTCGAGAACCAAAGATGATATGGACATGGGACACGGGTTCATTTGACGCGTAATTACGTAACTAAGAACTGATTAAGTTTCCAGAAAAATCGGTCCAGTAGTTTTTTGTTAGTAATTAAATAACTAAAAAAATAAAGGCAAACTAGCTGAATTTTGAAATTGATGATTTGTACTATTCATTCGTGCAGATTCTAAATACCTTCGTAGTGATTTTTTTTTATATTATAAATATATGTTTTAGCAAAATTTTTATGAATGTCGTAGCAATTATTTTAAAAAAAATTGGTCTGGGTGCGACCCGCAAGGTCCACACGACTAACTTCCCAGTGACTCAATGACTAATGCCAATAATTGCTTTCAATACATAGTTGGAAGATAAAGATACCATCTTGACGTTTTACGATTCAATCGAGTTCTTCATTTTTCCATAGAATAAATAATGACCCTAGCGATAAATAAATATGATTCCTAAACAATACGGCATTTCAAGATGATAGAAACTACCACAAAATCTTCCACTTGTTGAAACTTTCAAATTTTAACAGACCCTGACATTTCCGTTTGCACGGATATTTCAAGTGTATATTTTTTTCTTTATTTTTATAGGTTTACTTTATCATCGAGGAAGCACCAGCACTGCTACGAAGAAGGATAGAAAATGGGTTGTACGTAAAAGTTGAGAACAGATTTGAGATAATATTTTCATTTTCGTCGCTAAACAATTATTCATGTACCAATGTTGTTATTTGATTTAAATCAGTCTTCTGTTTATGTCAATGAACTTTGAAATATTATTTTCACATGATCAAGATCTTTGCGCATACGAAAAGGTTTAAGGAAGCTCAATCCCAAGCACCAATGGCCTACACATAAACACTTGCTTCTACAATTACTACTATGTTTGAAAGGAACAATGAAATTTTGTTCTTCACGTTATCAAGAAACCATCAACTTGGAGATATCTCATCAATACCACTCATCAACTAAGAATGCTGAATTAACATTTCTTTACTTACAAGTAACTAAACAACAATATTGATAACAGACTACGCAGCTGATAGCACAATACAATTTACTTTCTTCATGAATTGTTCAAGACTGACATCACAAAACTACTGCTTTTCACCATGAACCTTTCAAAAATCATCAGTAGGAGATTATTAACCATATCCTCAAGAATTTTATCATCTTCAATAAACATTATCATATTGGCTTGTCACAAACAAATAATAACTAGCAGAAATTGATAAAGCTCTCATAACATCAATCAGCCCATACACAACATAAGCAATTAAATCGGATTTAAAATGGAAGAAATCGACTTTACATAAGACTTATCAAAATATGAAATAGCAATATTTTTTCATATATACTATTTATATGTACTTATAGAAATGAAAAAAAGCATTGTTTCGTCGAAAATAACTATTACGGTTAATAACTTCTACTTACAACCATGTTCCACGTCATAATTTATTTTCTAAATGTTAAATGTACATCATACTATTAGCTCCAAATGTTTTCTGAACATAATATTCTTGTATTAATTGCATATTAATAAAGCAACCTTGAATTGCAAAAAGATTGGTGATTTTTCACATCCCATTTTTTATTATTATTATTGTTATCAACGTAATTTTTAACTAATTGTTACGAGTTGGCTAATTCGAAATCTCAATATTCTCCTGGCCTGATAACATAAATTTAAAATTCTACACATTCATCTAGTTTTTGTTCATAAGAATTTTTTTTTAATAATTTTTTTAAAATAATTGCTACGACATTCATAAAAATTTTGCTAAAACATACAATTATTATATTAAAATAAAGCACTACGAAGGTATTTAGAATCTGCACGAATGAATAGCACAAATCATCAATCAATTCAGCTAGTTTGCCTTTATTTTAGTTATTTAATTACTAACAAAAAACTACTGGACCGATTTTTCTGGAAACTTAATCAGTTCTTAGTTACGTAATTACGCGTCAAATGAACCCGGTTCAATGTCCATATCATCTTTGGTACTCGAGATAATCGACGCGAAAGATAATTCCGAACGCACATACGAACATACGCACATACACACACACAGACATCTCTGTAAAAACGTTGGATTTGGATTCAGTTGACCTTAAAACGTGAAGATATGTCAAAATTCGCGATTCACAAAATCGGCCCCATTACAGCAACTTCCCATTGGGAAGTTAAAAATATTATTAAAAAAAAATAATTATGAACAAAAACTAGATGAATGTGTAGAATTTTAAATTTATATTATCAGGCCAGGAGAATAATGAGATTTCGAACTAGCCAACTCGTAATAATTAGTTATAATAAAAAAGTTACGTTGATAACAATAATGATAATAAAAAATGGGATGTGAATATATTCTTCGATATAAAAAAATCAACAATCTTTTTGCAATTCAAGGTTGCTTTATGAATATGCAATTAATACAAGAATATTATGTTTGAGAAAACATTTGGAGGTAATAGTATGATGTACATTTAACATTTAAAAAATAAATTATGACGTGGAACATGGTTGTAAGTAGAAGTTATTAACCGTAAAATTTATTTTCGATGAAACAATGCTTTTTTTCATTTCTATAAGTACATATAAATAGTATTTATGAAAAAATATGTTATTTCATATTTTGATAAGTCTTATGTAAAGTCGATTTCTTCCATTTTAAATCCGATTTAATTGCATATGTTGTGTATGGGCTGATTGTTATGTTATGAGAGCTTCATCAATTTCTGGTAGTTATTATTTTTTTGTGACAAGCCAATATGGAAGTGTTTGTTGAAGATGATAAAATTCTTGAGGATATGGTTAATAATCTCCTACTGATGATTTTTGAACGGTTCATGGTGAAAAGCAGTAGTTTTGTGATTTCAGTCTTGAACAATTTATGAAGAAAGTAAATTGTATTGTGCTGTCAGCTGCGTAGTCTGTTGTTTAGTTACTTTTAAGTAAAGAAATGTTAATTCAGCTTTCTTAGTTGATGAGTGGTATTGATGAGATATCTCCAAGTTGATGGTTTCTTGATAACGTGAAGAAGAAAATTTCATTGTTCGTCAAACATCGTAGTAATTGTAGAAGCAAGTGTTTATGTGTAGGCCATTAGTGTTTGGGATTAAGCTTCATTAAACCTTTTCGTATGCGCAAAGATCTTGATCAGGTGAAAATAATATTTCAAAGTTCATTGACATAAGCAGAAGACTTGCAAAAATGAAAGAACAACATTGATACATGAATAATTGTTTAGCGACGAAAATAAAAAGAAAAAAAATAATACTTATTAATTAAAAAATGTGTACTGTTTTTTTATTTCTTCCCACTGGGAAGTTAGTCGTGTGGACCTTGCGGGTCGCACCCAGAGCGACCCACTGGGTGAGCTTGCTGTGCTCGCTATGGAAATTTTTTCAACTTATACACCGGACGGCATTCGGCCTCTCATGCAGGTGCCGGCATATACATATCTACATACGTACATATGTATGACATTCTTTTTATTTGACATTTTACACCAAGCAAATTGTGGACTTATGTCATCAATTTCAATACCTCGAAATATGGCCTTATGTCGCTTTGTGAAAACGTTATAGGGCCATATTTTGAAATAAGGTCTTATGTCACGGCACCCAACCGGCGATGTAACAAAGCGCGAACAGTTTGCCAGATAAGCGTGGGAAAAATTTGCAACATGACTTCTGCGAAATAAAGGAAATATATTCTGATAGAAATGAAAACAGCGAATTGATGGTCACCCTTCAAAACACGTGTAGTGATAGGCATAATCGGATGAATGAAATTTGCAATGCTGCGTCGATACACTTTGTTTTTGTTCTTAAGCAAAAAAGTGCTATTTCATTTATTTCATTACACAAAAACGAGTATGATTAACGCAAATAATGTTTATTATTATGAGAGCTCGAATAGATATTAAATTCATACATGTATGTACATACTTATGTACATAAATAGCCAAGCGGTTCGAGACAAAAAGTCGAAAACTATCGACCTATATCAAAGCTTTCTGTAATTCCTAAATTATTCGAGTGCATTGTTAAAAAAAAACTTTCTTTTGCGGTTAAAGAAATTCTTTCTAGTAATCAGCATGGCTTCGTTCGAGGTAGGTCATGTACTACTAATTTAACTTTATTAACTAATTATATTTTTGATAGCTTTGAGAATTGTCGCAAGTACTCTATACTGACTTTAAAAAGGCCTTTGATAGAGTGCATCACACCTTGCTTTTAGCGAAGCTAAAATCGTTGGGTTTTCACTCCTCAATGTTACTGTGGTTTTATAATTATTTAACTAATAGAAAGCAATTAGTAAACGTCGATAGTTTACATCGCGCATAATAGAAGTAACTTCGGGCGTTCCACAAGGTAGCCATTTGGGCCTGTTGCTATTTACTTTATTTGTGATTAATGTCCACGGGATTTTCCAATATTGTAATGTTTTAACTTTCGCGGATGATTTGAAATTATATTCTAGAATAAATAATACATTTGACTGCATTCGATTTCAGTCAGATATCAATAAGGTGTCGGAGTGGTGTGGTCATAACGCTTTGGAACTAAATATTTCAAAATGTAAGATTTTCTCAGCATATCGTATTTTACTGCCCCTTTTTAATGATTATTTTATAAACGACAAGCGGACCCGGCGAACTTCGTCCCGCCAAAAATTGATTTTTTGATAGAAATTATTTCTAGCATTCCGGATTCCACCCGAAATTAATATTTGATCGAACATTTGCGATCGATATCAAATGATGCCACTCGAATTTCAATCATTGATTGCATGAAACACTTTTCGAATTCAATTATCCTTTATTTACACGGAATGTTTGTTTATTGTTTAATTTCAAAATAACCATAATATGGTTGAAATTAGGCACTCGTAACGAGAAAGAAAGCAAAGAGATTTTAATAAATGTTGTAGTATTTAAGATAAAACTTGAAATAGGGTTTCTAATTCAGATCTTGATAGCAACCAATCTTTGAGTTTTTTCATAAATCGATGGCCGTGTTCAACCAGACTGGATATTTCAAACGGCAGCTTGTTGAAAATGTAATGTGCAATAGCATTGAGAGAACGTTTACTGTGTTCTTTATTAACTAGTGGGACGTCTACGGAAAACATATTTCTTAATGCGTAAACCTCATTTTTTCTAAAATGAAAATTTCCACTTCTGACGAAGAAGACTTTGAGCGCTTTATAAATAAAGAAATATCGAAGTGGAAGTATTTTAGCTGATTGAAATAAAGGCATAGCTGGCTCAAATCTACTTTTATGAAACATCAGCCGTAGTATCTTTTTCTGAGCTAACATAATAGGCATCAAGTTACTAACATAGGCACACTCCCAGCATGCAAGACCATATTCAAGCCGTGAGTGGACCAAAGCATAGTAGATAGAAGTGAGCAAGTTATGTGGAGACAGTTTACGCAGATGATACATTTTGTTTAATGCTATATAGAGTATTTTTTTCAAAACCATTATATGTGACTTTCGGCTTAATTTATTATCAATAAAAACTCCTAGATATTTAAACTCTTTAACAAACTCAAAAATTAAGCATTTGTTTGTGCAATAGACCTTGTCGCAGGTAGGATGATGAAAAATAACATCATCAATCACAGTATTTGCCGAGGTTAAAGAAAAAAACATCGCTTTAGACTTCGTGCTCAGTACAAGTTGGTGATAAATAAACCAGATTCCGAGCAAATTTAGATCTGAATTCATGTGGTTATGAATTGCTCTCAGAGAGTTATCAGCATACGAGAGTGCAAGGTCATCTGCATAACCAATTAAGTGACCATTAACAGGTAAACTAAAGATTGAGTTTATGTAGATAAGAAAGAGGATTGGTCCAAGGACTGATCCCTGAGGGACGGCAATATTAGAGGAAAGCTCTTCCTTGCTTATGACTCCATTTACCCTCACTCGTTGTTTCCTGTTGACCAAGAAGACTTAAACCGCTCAATTATGGGACCTCTGAAGACAGCATTACTTAATTTTTGGATCAATATAGAATGATTAACCAAATCGAAGGCTTTAGTTAAAGCCAGAAACAGGGCAGCTGATTTCAAATTTCTGTCTAATGTGCTGTTAATTTTATCCAAAAACACAATAGTTGCATCTTCAGTACATTTGCCTTTAACAAAACCAAATTGAGACTTATTAAAGAAATAAGTTTTTTCAAAGAAGTTGAGCATTTTGCTCACTATAATCTTTTCGAAGATCTTTGAGAAAACCGATAATAATGAAATAAGTCTATAGTTATTAGGATCACTAGAATCTCCTTTTTTAAAGATTGGGATGATAATTGACGTTTTGTGGCATTCTGGATATATTCCACGTTGAAAGCTCTCATTTATTAAGTAACTTAATGGGTTAAGAATCGACTTTCCTATCTTTTTAATAACTAAGTTGCTTATACCATCTATCCCACAAGAATTTTTCAATTTTAGGCTATTTATGACAAAGAGAAGTTCTGAATTGCTCACTGGCCCGAAGAAGAAGGAGGAGGATTGGGGTTTTATCTAGTAAGAACTTAATATTCTCTTTGTTTAATTTCACAGAAATTCCGGGCTTTGAAACCTCGGCTATATTTTTAAAGAAGGTATTCAGTTTGTTGCCCAAATCTTCATTACTAGTGGTGATTTTATTGCCTACCTTCAGAAATTTCAGATTATTCTCATTTTTGTCTTTGCCTAGGATATTATTTATAATGCGCCATTGTTCTCTGGGATTTGTTCGATTTTCATAAAACATGTTTCTATAATACGCAACTTTTTGACAGTCAACAAGATTTCTCACACTTGCTTGGAGTTGTTTATATTTTTGTTTAACTGTTTTTTGTTTTATTTCTTGCAAAAAATTTATTTTTTTACTTGATTTTGACACAGATTTCTTCAGTGATCCAAGGTTTGATTTTGTTGTGCACTTTTATTTGTTTAACAACTGTGCATGCATTAATGTATTTTTTGAGTTTCTGTAAAAAAAACCGAAAAAGCACTATTAGGACAGTCATTATCATAGACAGAAGTCCATAGTTCTTGGGACAAGTAATGATTGAGTTTTGAAAAATCTATTTTGACTTGTCCTTTATTATGGGTCTTAGAAAACTCATTGGATCTATTGCCAACAAAAGAGTTGCACAAAGCATCTTTAAAAGCAATGCCAATAGAAAAGTGGTCAGTTATGTCAAGCTCTAAGATATACGGACAGATATTCGAAAAGACTCTGGATTTGAAAAAGAGATGGTTAATGCAGGATTTCGAGTGATTTGTTATTCTTGTTGCGATGTTTATAAGTGATTGAAAGCCCATTGATGATAAGAGAAGCATATAGTCATCACTAGTAGTTGGAATGTAAAGAGGTTCAGGGAATCACATATCAGGTCAATTCAATGCTTTGTGGTAGACCACGTTATTTGTTTTGTTGTCCGGCGCGTAAATAAACAAAGACGAAAAGCTTTCCAACACGCGAACATGCCACATATAATTGACCATGCGAGAAGCATGGGAATTCGAGATTAGTCCCAAAAACTTCCAAAGATTGGCCTTTTGATTTATTGATTGTCATGGCGAGTGCACGGATTAAATCCACGATCTTCAACAATATTCGCACTGAATGACGTCATTGGAAAGGAACCGTTGTATTTGTGGGCATTCGTCAAGCAATGTCTTGATTCTGGTAAGTCGCCGTAAAGCAAAGAGTGTCTGGTGGTTGCGTCAATGGTGGTAATTTGACTTTGACCTGCACAACACAATCCTGGTGTCTCCGAATGAAACCTTAGCGCATTGCAATATTGGCAAATCACATTTATGGGCCCAATCGTAACACATGGCGGTTCGCTGAAGTAAATCGTGCAGTCATATTGGAAATTGGCGAGATGTAATTGGACATTCACGGCGACTTTTCTCACCCGACGATTGGCGTTTGATTCAACTTGACGGAGCAGATCGCGAATGCGCTGCTGTCTCAGTCGTTCAGCAGCTGCGTGTGCTTCTTGTTCCTGCTGAGTTCGTCCTGAGTTCGACACCTGTACTCGAATCAGTTTATTCGCTTCGGCGCGTTGATCAGGCGTTTGATTTCCACGGCGAATCGCCAATCTTTGCGCATTACGACTGCGTGAGCCAATGTTTGATCTACTGATCGGCGGCATAATGTCTCCCGACCACTGAAACTACAATGTCAAAGAAGTTGAATTATCATCATCGAAGCAATATTATCGGATTCGCACTGAAAACATTAGGAACGTTAAATGTTTTCGACAAACTTACTGTAATCACTGAAATCGCCGGCAAAATCACAAAATATGAGCTGACCTTCATAAACTTCACTTGATTGTGCCAATTTAGCTTGGTGGAGCCAATCTGTCAAATGCATCGAAGTTTGCCGTCTAGTATATGTACATACATAGGTAGTTAGTCCATGGTGAAATGACGAAGCAAAAAGGACACCTGTCAAATTGCATTTGAATGTGTGGGCAATGTTGTTGCATGTGAATGCGTGAGAAAAGGGTTTTTCCGATTTAAAATTTTTCAAATTTGGGATTTTGGCAATTAATTTCATTGTATTTCGCGGAGGCGAAATCGGACCATCCGTTCCCGAGTTATGAGCGGTTTTATGTACGCCAACTCTTTTTTATATATATAGATTCAACTGAGAATAATATTTTGCATTTCCCATTTTAGTTTATGATTGTTAAATACATTTTAGTTTTGACTTTGTACATTTTACCGGCACCAATTCATCTAAAATGGTTCCTTCTCACTTATTAGGTTACAGAAATTCTCGGTTAGTTATTAATTTTATGTCACTTTGAGCAGAATATTAATTTATTCGAACATATGTAGGTATAAACTATTTAATAAAATTTGACTAACAAATAATATTCCATATTCTAATTTGGCAACATGTACCCTTGACAATCGCCGATAATTATACCAACATTCACGAACGAAAGTGTATCCTAGTGAGGAATAGTCCGAACTAATTTTTGGATCACGAAAATTTATCTTGATCAAAAGCAAGATCTCGTATTGTTGTTGTAATGCATACAAACCAATGATCTATATGGATCATGGGTGATAGTAAAATACGGCTAATAGCAACACAAGAAATAAAAAGTAAAAAATAAAAAAATAAAAGGGTTGAAGATAATTTAGATATCGGTAAGTAGTGTACATTAGTCTCTGAGGATATTATATACGATTATGTTTTATTATATCACATTTAGCAAATAACAAAAATGGGCACAGGAAAACATTGCACCGAAGCTCAACGTGAAGCCATTTTAGCGTTACATGAACGAGGTGAATTCATGAAGATTGCAGTAGCCGTCGGATGCTCCCCAAGAATGGTCTTTCTTAAACATCCGAGAAGGACAAAAAGCTTTTGATTAGAAAAGAACGGAAAAATCCTTTTATGTCATCTACAGACCTTAAAAAAGAGACGGGTCTAGAAATTAGTGCCAGAACAGTCCGACGTATTCTGGTGGATGCTAAGCTATACGCTCGAACCGCAAGAAAAGTGACACTCTTAAAAACAGTACATCTCCAAAAGCGGATTGCTTTCGCCAAGCTGTATTACATGCCACAGGATCCACTACGGTCGGTGAAGCAGTGGAGAAATGTACTCTGGAGTGACGAAACAAAAATTAATTTGTTTGGGATGGATGGGAAACTGTTTGTTCGTCGCCAAGAATGTCAGGCATCCAAAGTACACAAAACCAACTGTAAAGCATGGTGGAGGTAGTCTGATGTTATGGGGTACTTTTTCGTGGCATGGCATTGGCCCAATAAATCGGATAGATGGTATCATGACCAAAGAAAGTACATTGAGATACTAGAAGGCGTAATGCTGCCATATGCAGAAGAGCATATGCCATTAAGATGGCGTTTTCAGCAGGAAATTGCTATTATTTTGGCCATAGCTGTATATGCATAATTAATATAATTTTTTTTGTGAAACGCACAGGGAACTTACATTAAAAAGCACCCTTAATTATTTATGTTATATGAGTAGAGGAGTAGGCCTCACAAGAAAACCTCTTTTTAAAAACGCATTGGTACTCCTATTCTAGGTGATGTGGAAACGGAGGTTAGGCGTGAAATGTTTCAAAAGTATGGAACTGCAACTACCCCCCCGTCTCAAATGCTCAAAACAGTGGTCGAAAATCGGAGCTCCATGATGCAGTTCCTGAGACGCTCTCGTAGTACGCATATGCCCGAAATCATTTTTCATCACTAATTCCATCACATTATCTACCGACGAAAAAGAATCCCTGTTTTCCTTGTTTTCAAGTTTATTCAACTTGTGTGTGTTTTATTTAAATTTCAAATCTTAGAGACATTTATTTTCCGAAATCACTCATTTGATTGGCTTGGTTGTAAAAGGCAAAAAACCTTATCACTTACCTAGGGGGAAACTTCTCCCAATCAGTCGTATTGTGTTTGCTATATTTTTCTTACGTATTCAAGGTGGGATTGAAAAGCATTCGCTAGAGGTAAGACCGTGACCGTTGCTTTTGTTTCTGGGATTGACATCTCAAATCTTCCGTTTCATAAGCCAACACATTCACTCAGCCACACACATTCAGTTATTTAATTATGAAAAGAAGTTGAAACGGATTTTTTAACCAACAAGGTTCTTGGTTTCAAAAGTTAATTCTTTTTTACTGTAATCTGCATCTTCAAACTCAATTTTTACAAGGACCCTATCGCTGTACAAAATCATTTCGAAACTGGAAACTTACGATACTAACCAAGCAGCGAGACTTGTTTTTTGGGAAATTTAAGAACGCACCGAAAAAAGGAAGAAAGTCAACAAGAGATGATGAAATTGGGAAGTAATCACACAACAAAATCTCAAGAAACGCACAAGTGACTGCTGGTACTAGTAAGTGAACGACGCGACGGTAAAGTGAACTTATGAAAACATACACACTGAGATCCGAACGTGAACATTCCGCACAAACTTCTGAACCAAGAAGCCGGTCACAACTTATATTTGACCATGAAAATAAACAAATTCACCTTTTCACCTCCTTACATGTTGTAATGTTCGTTTAAATTAACCGAATAAGCAAAAATAACATTTTCTCTGACTAAAGCGCAAAATCAACTGCACGCTCCATGTTGGTTGGTGTAGCCAAGTCAGATACCAATAAATTACTCTCTCTCTCTCTCTATCTGTGAGAGAGTGAGCTTAAATAAAGGCACTAACCTCTACAGAGTTCTGAAAATCCACCTCTGTATATAGCAAGTCCTACTTTTACCTTCACACAGTGAACCTCGATTGGAGATTGGGTTTCAATCGGGTCGGAATTTTGCTGGAGGAGGAAGCAAAAAATGGTTGCATTAAGGCAATCTTTTTAGTATCTAGACGGCAACGAATAAAGTCTTCAGAAGAAATCAACGGTTGCGCCTATAGTTCCAGGCAGCCTGACCTATTCCATGTATCTGTGTACATATTATAATGCTGGAAGAATCCCGATGCTGGAAGAGAGCTTTGGACGGAGAGGATGACGGCCAACGTCAGCTCTTACATCCCTGACGGGGTTGACTGAATCAAGGGTTGTGTCTACAGCACCAGGCAGCCTGAGCTATTCACTGTACCTGCGTACATCTTATAACGGCTTCTTCGAAACATTCAAAGACCATGCCTATAAAGATTCTCAATGCTGGAACAGGGCTTTGAGATAACTCCGGGACAGCGTCAGTTTTCACATCCATAATGGGGTTTGCTACTATATGATCTACAGACGAGGAAGAGACCAGTACTCTTCCAATACCCGTGATATATCGAAAGACGGAAAGACAGTGAGGCTTATTTTTGGCTTAACTGGTTTGTATATGCACAATTGTAGCACAGTTGTGCACTTTCTTCAAATATGCGGCTAGAGAACGTTGCTGGACTACAATATTGAACGAACGAACAAAATGCGATACGTCAAGAACAGTCGCGGTTATACTTTTAAATATTAATGTCATGCCTTGGTCTTTGCTTGGAAACTGTTTTTTTAATAAAAGTTTGATCGAGCTTGATTCTTTAGTAGTCCTACCACAAGAAACTATGAATATAAACAGGAAACCTCTGTAAATAGTCTTACAGAATGCTCCGCATTCATTTACATTAGAAAACGGACCGTAAGCAATGAATTGGTATCAGTGACCAATTCAAAGGAGTTCCAAGACTTCCTGACATCCTCTGGAGTAGTGCGGGCTGTCTCAAAATTACTACCAGCTAGACTTCGATTGCAGAGTTGCTTAACGCTTTCACCACTTCTACTAATGGTAATAACATAACCTTTCACCAAACCTTGAACTCTTTCTGATTTCCAAGCCAAACTTCATTTAAAGACTTTCGAGATCCATTTCGTCAGTTGCATCTAAATCTGTCACAAGAAATGCTTCTAAACGAAAGTAGCACCAACCTTTAAAGAGTTTAAAGCCATTACGCTGCACACCCGATGTGGGAGAGCAACTTGGACGACAAGCGCATCTCGTAGACAATATGTTGCAAGAGAGTTACAGATAAACATGAATCGACGGCCAGGAGAAGTTGCTCACCGTTTTCTGCGTTTTTCGATTTAGCTGTCAGCTGTAAGAGAGCTAGCTGTAGGGAGAGTACTGACTATTGCTCAGAAATTTAATCTCTGGGACTGAAAATAACTCACTCACATGCGCCTGAATAGTGAAGAGCAACAGATTTAGGTCCAACATTTGGAGAACAGAAACAGCATCTGACTTAGGCCTGACATATGTTTACATGTATAAAGTTCAACGAACTCATTGCTCAGCTGTGTGACGACTTTGATTCTCACGAGACTTTCTGCCACAATAATCCTTCCAATCGATGGGTTTGTTTACATTTTCTATCTTTGTGACCGAGTTTTTACTCTAGATTTTAAATTTAATTTACGGGGGAGCTTTGGACTGGAATAAACACTCAAAAAATGTTTTAAAGCTTAGGCTTTCGGTTGTTTGTTGTGCTTACCTTGCACATACCTTTGGATAATTTAAGTCATAAATATCGTCTAGAAACAGTGGAGTATGGAACTATGGTTTGACGCCGAGCAAGGATATTACCGTTCGAGTGATTGGTGACTTTCCAGTATTTCGGACATATACCAGATTTCGACAAGGGGATCATTCTGATAAAAAATTAAAGACACATTCCATCGTGGATGTTACTAAAACAATGATAGCTGTAGCGGGAACCACTTTCATAACGCTGTATGTGAAGCATACCTTTTACTCCACTAAATGTGACCAAGTCGCTTCGAAAAAAGAGAACTTTAAGAGCAGAGATGTGCTACTGTACGAAACCGATGACAGTGTAAATGAATATGACCTGATCAAAGGAATTCCGCAAAAAACACTACTATGTCCACTCTTGTGGAATATAACGCAGAATGATCTTCTAAAAATACCAATCACTAACGTAATCAAAATTAAAATAGAAGAGAAAATAGCCAAGTCAGTAAGAGTAAAGAGTAAACTTCCAAGCTCTGGTTAGAATCTGGTACACTGGAGCTAGCGGCATACAAAATGGAAGAAAGAAAGCCCGCGAAACAGTCTCAGTAAGTCAACGTTGTCTCAGAACCAACAGCAAAATATTAAAGAACTATGATCAAATTCGAGGCTGATCATAGGAGGACCAGAGTGGAGTCTGGACAGAGTTACACAGTAACATTTTAAACGGCATCTATGATGGCATATATATATGTCATTCCTGGGTTAATACTGGCTGTTATCCTTGTCATCGAGATGCAGCAGTTGTATAACAGCAGAGACACAGCAAGCTATCTCCAGAGCGCGCTAAAAAAGGAAAGGAAACAAAGCCTTATAAGTGCCAACATAAAATGACGATAGACTCATCGATTAATAAGTAGACTTCATCATATGCTAAATGCTGACAGGACATGAGGGCTTCCGCGTCTATAAATTCTGGCTCAAAACGATGTCTCCCCTTTTCTTCCTACTTAAGCAACTATTGGTATCTCTTTCCTTTAATTTTAGGCGCCTTGTTAAGTATACTGAATTGGAAGTTGAGAAACATGCATCCAATTTAGAAGGTATCACGGGCAAGACATCGCAAGAACTTCGGATAGCTAGGCGGCAATCAAGTATTTAAGCTCCTTCGAAATCTGGTCTACACTAGTGTGGGAGTCAACTGAGTAAAAATAATAGAATCGCCCTTTACTGCATACGAGGTCACGTGGAAGTAGAGGGAAATACTGCAGCTGCTGAACTAGCAAAGGAATGCTTATTTTGTGGACTAAGTCCGCATACAATTCGAAAAGATTTAGGAAAGGAAGAAGACAGCAGAAGAACGAAACTTTTGCGGGAACCCCTTAAACTAAGACAAGCCAAAGGACTTTTCGGGAACTATGATCGGAAAAGTAGTAAGAAGGTAAAAAAAACCGGTTCTTACAGACTTACTAAATGGTCACTGTAGACTTAGGGAGCACCTCAAGATACTGGGTACAGAGCAACATGGAGACTGCAGATTCTGCAGAGATGTTGAGGAAACTCCAGCACACCTTCTAAACGAATGTGGAGTTACTCAATTGCAACGTTGGAGTTTTAGCATAAACTTAAAAAAAACCCTTTCATCCGTACGAAAACTATAAGACGTGCTAGACCGAATATACGCAACTCCGTCGTTGATTGAAAAATATCTGGACATGTGTCTGACTGCACTGACAAGATACTTTATAAGGCATCCTCGTAACAAAGAATATAAAGAGCTTCGTGGGCAGAATCTTGTCTACATAAGAGAATTTTCTATCAGATAAAGCTTTCCTTCAAAAGATTAAATAAATGTACTCTTTTGGTTTGGAACTCCTTTCGCTTAATACGTCCACGCTTTCTATATCTTTTGTTCTGATATGGTTCAAATTATTATTTCTAATTCTCCATCCAGAGGAGAATTTAGCCTCTTAAAGGACAAGAGCAAGAAGAATTTAGTCTCTTTAAGGACAAGAGCAAGCTGATTTGGCGAAGCTTTCTCTCGAAAGCATCAAGATATGTTGAAATCCAGGTTCGCTTTTCCATCTCTTTCGTTGTTTCTTTATCTCAATTTTTTATTCTCATCTCTTATATTTTCTCTATCGAAAAGGGAATTTGGATTCCTAAGGAGCAAGTGCAACCTCTATTTGGCGAAGCTTTACCCAAAAAATATCATTATATATAATCTTTTGAGAGTTTCGCTCTTTCACAATAAGCTTTATATAAAAGCTTTCTATTAAATCTCTTGAGGTATTTCCTTATTTTTATTCTTCTCATTTTTGTGTATCGAAATTTATAGAGAAATTTTACATCTACATTAATCCAAGGTTTTTTTTTTTTTTTTGCACGCACTCAAGGGGTTATGAATACCCTTTTACATGTTATTCACACGGTGCGGGCGTCGAAATTGTAGATAGAGAGAGAGAAAGAGATTGGTGCAGTGGTTTGAAACTCTTCGCTTCTGATTCACAGTATTTTTTTCGCAGTCCACCTGATGTCATAAGCATATCAATTATCAACAGAGCGAACAATTTCTCCAGCCATATGACAAATCTACTGCCAGTGTTATGCCTTCGCAGTAGTGTTGTCCAAGAACAATAAGGTTTGTAACATAGAGAAATTAATCCGATTGACGTAACTTAGTAAATTCTGTGTGATTAATATTATAAAACTTTGGAGATTGAAAATATTTAAAGCCTGACGAAAAGCCAACCTGAGTGTTATACCAATAGAAGAACTCTAGAATGTAAATCCCGCATAGAACATTTTCGGTGTCAACATTTCCATAATTCTATCCCTCTAGTCGTTGGATTACTGAACGAAAGGTTCGAAGTTCGAATCCCAGAAAATACAAATAATAGAAAAAACGTCCGAGAACAATAACTACATATATTATCGGTATAGTTTATGTCGATGTTTGCTTTCAATAGCAGGAGTCCAACTACAATAACACTCCACATTCAAATCTTAGAGACATTTATTTTCCGAAATCACTCATTTGATTGGCAGCGAGATCGGTCTAAGAATAGACTTAGAAGGTACTTGGTTGTAAAAGGCAAAAAACCTTATCACTTACCTAGGGGGCAACTTCTCCCAATCAGTCGTATTGTGTTTGATATATTTTTCTTACGTATTCAAGGTGGGATTGAAAAGCATTCGCTAGAGGTAAGACCGTGACCGTTGCTTTTGTTTCTGGGATTGACATCTCAAATCTTCCGTTTCATAAGCCAACACATTCACTCAGCCACACACATTCAGTTATTTAATTATGAAAAGAAGTTGAAACGGATTTTTTAACCAACAAGGTTCTTGGTTTCAAAAGTTAATTCTTTTTTACTGTAATCTGCATCTTCAAACTCAATTTTTACAAGGACAATATCGCTGTACAAAATCATTTCGAAACTGGAAACTTACGATACTAACCAAGCAGCGAGACTTGTTTTTTGGGAAATTTAAGAACGCACCGAAAAAAGGAAGAAAGTCAACAAGAGATGATGAAATTGGGAAGTAATCACACAACAAAATCTCAAGAAACGCACAAGTGACTGCTGGTACTAGTAAGTGAACGACGCGACGGTAAAGTGAACTTATGAAAACAAACACACTGAGATCCGAACGTGAACATTCCACACAAACTTCTGAACCAAGAAGCCGGTCACAACTTATATTTGACCATGAAAATAAACGAATTCACCTTTTCACCTCCTAACATGTTGTAATGTTCGTTTAAATCAACCGAATAAGCAAAAATAACATTTTCTCTGACTAAAGCGCAAAATCAACTGCACGCTCCATATTGGTTGGTGTAGCCAAGTCAGATACCAATAAATTACTCTCTCTCTCTCTCTCTATCTGTGAGAGAGTGAGCTTAAATAAAGACACTAACCTCTACAGAGTTCTGAAAATCCACCTCTGTATATAGCAAGTCCTACTTTTACCTTCACACAGTGAACCTCGATTGGAGATTGGGTTTCAATCGGGTCGGAAGTTTGCTGGAGGGGGAAGGAAAAAATTGGTCTCAGTGACCAATTCAAAGGAGTTCCAACACTTCCTGACATCCTCTGGAGTAGTGCGGGCTGTCTCAAAATTACTACCAGCGAGACTTCGATTGCAGAGTTGCTTAACGGTTTCACCACTTCTACTAATGGTAATAACATAACCTTTCAACAAACCTTGAACTCTTTCTGATTTCCAAGCCAAACTTCCTTTAAAGACTTTAGAGATCCATTTCGTCAGTTGCATCTAAATCTGTCACAAGAAATGCTTCTAAACGAAAGTAACACCAACCTTTAAAGAGTTTAAAGCCATTACGCTGCACACCCGATGTGGGAGAGCAACTTGGACGACAAGCGCATCTCGTAGACAATATGTTGCAAGGGAGTTACAGATAAACATGAATCGACGGCCAGGAGAAGTTGCTCACCGTTTTTTGCGTTTGCGATTTAGCAGTCAGCTGTAAGAGAGCTAGCTGTAGGGAGAGTGCTGACTATTGCTCAGAAATTTAATCTCTGGGACTGAAAATAACTCACTCACATGCGCCTGAATAGTGAAGAGTAACAGATTTAGGTCCGACATTTGGAGAACAGAAACAGCATCTGACTTAGGCCTTATGTATGTTTACATGTATAAAGTTCAACGAACTCATTGCTCAGCTGTGTGACAACTTTGATTCTCACGAGACTTTGTGCCACAATAATCCTTCCAATCGATGGGTTTGTTTACATTTTCTATCTTTGTGACCGAGTTTTTACTCTAGATTTTAAATTTAATTTACGGGGGAGCTTTGGACTGGAATAAACACTCAAAAAATGTCTTAAAGCTTAGTCTTTCCGTTGTTTGTTGTGCTTACCTTGCACTTACCTTTGGATAATTTAAGTCATAAATATCGTCTAGAAACAGTGGAGTATGGAACTATGGTTTGACGCCGAGCAAGGATATTACCGTTCGAGTGATTGGTGACTTTCCAGTATTTCGGACATATACCAGATTTCGACAAGGGGATCATTCTGAAAAAAAATTAAAGACACACTCCATCGTGGATGTTACTAAAACAATGATAGCTGTAGCGGGAACCACTTTCATAACGCTGTATGTGAGGCATACCTTTTACTCTACTAAGTGTGACCGAGTCGCTTCGAAAAAAGAGAACTTTAAGAGCAGAGAAGTGCTACTGTACGAAACCGATGACAGAGTAAATGAATATGACCTGATCAAAGGAATTCCGCAAAAAACACTACTATGTCCACTCTTGTGGAATATAACGCAGAATGATCTTTTAAAATCACCAATCACTAACGTAATCAAAACTAAAATAGAAGAGAAAATAGCCAAGTCAGTAAGAGTAAAGAGTAAATCTCCAAGCTCTGGTAAGAATCTGGTACACTGGAGCTAGCGGCATACAAAATGGAAGAAAGAAAGCCTGCGAAACAGTCTCTAGAGTCAGTAAATACAACGTTGTCTCAGAACCAACAGCAAAATATTTAAGAACTATGATCAAATTCGAGGCTGATCATAGGAAGACCAGAGTGGAGTCTGGACAGAGTTACACAGTAACATTTTAAACGGCATCTATGATGGCATATATATATATGTCATTCCTGGGTTAACACTGGCTGTTATCCTTATCAACGAGATGCAGCAGTTGTATAACAGCAGAGACACAGCAAGCTATCTCCAGAGCGCGCTAAAAAAGGAAAGGAAACAAAGCCTTATAAGTGCCAACATAAAATGACGATAGACTCATCGATTAATAAGTAGACTTCATCATATGCTAAATGCTGACAGGACATGAGGGCTTCCGCGTCTATAAATTCTGACTCCTTTTCTTCCTACTTAAGCAACTATTGGTATCTCTTTCCTTTAATTTTAGGCGCCTTGTTAAGTGTACTGAATTGGAAGTTGAGAAACATGCATCCAATTTAGAAGGTATCACGGGCAAGACATCGCAAGAACTTCGGACAGCTAAGCGGCAATCAAGTATTTAAGCTCCTTCGAAATCTGGTCTAACCTAGTGTGGGAGTCAATTGAGTAAAAACAATAGAATCGCCCTTTTCTGGATACGAGTTCACGTGGAAGTAGAGGGAAATACTGCAGCTGCTGAACTAGCAAAGGAATGCTTATTTTGTGGACTAAGTCCGCATACAATACGAAAAGATTTAGGAAAGGAAGAAGACAGCAGAAGAACGAAACTTTTGCGGGAACCCCTTAAACTAAGACAAGCCAAAGGACTTTTCGGGAACTATGATCGGAAAAGTAGTAAGAAGGTAAAAAAAACCGGTTCTTACAGACTTACTAAATGGTCACTGTAGACTTAGGGAGCACCTCAAGATACTGGGTACAGAGCAACATGGAGACTGCAGATTCTGCAGAGATGTTGAGGAAACTCCAGCACACCTTCTAAACGAATGTGGAGTTACTCAATTGCAACGTTGGAGTTTTAGCATAAACTTAAAAAAACCCTTTCATCCGTACGAAAACTATAAGACGTGCTAGACCGAATATACGCAACTCCGTCGTAGATTGAAAAATATCTGGACATGTGTCTGACTGCACTGACAAGATACTTCATAAGGCATCCTCGTAACAAAGAATATAAAGAGCTTCGTGGGCAGAATCTTGTCTACATAAGAGAATTTTCTATCAGATAAAGCTTTCCTTCAAAAGCCTAAATAAATGTACTCTTTTGGTTTGGAACTAGTTTCGCTTAATACGTCATCTTCCGTTTCATAAGCCAACACATTCACTCCGCCACACACATTCAGTTATTTAATTATGAAAAGAAGTTGAAACGGATTTTTTAACCAACAAGGTTCTTGGTTTCAAAAGTTAATTCTTTTTTACTGTAATCTGCATCTTCAAACTCAATTTTTACAAGGACAATATCGCTGTACAAAATCATTTCGAAACTGGAAACTTACGATACTAACCAAGCAGCGAGACTTGTTTTTTGGGAAATTTAAGAACGCACCGAAAAAAGGAAGAAAGTCAACAAGAGATGATGAAATTGGGAAGTAATCACACAACAAAATCTCAAGAAACGCACAAGTGACTGCTGGTACTAGTAAGTGAACGACGCGACGGTAAAGTGAACTTATGAAAACATACACACTGAGATCCGAACGTGAACATTCCGCACAAACTTCTGAACCAAGAAGCCGGTCACAACTTATATTTGACCATGAAAATAAACGAATTCACCTTTTCACCTCCTAACATGTTGTAATGTTCGTTTAAATCAACCGAATAAGCAAAAATAACATTTTCTCTGACTAAAGCGCAAAATCAACTGCACGCTCCATATTGGTTGGTGTAGCCAAGTCAGATACCAATAAATTACTCTCTCTCTCTCTCTCTATCTGTGAGAGAGTGAGCTTAAATAAAGACACTAACCTCTACAGAGTTCTGAAAATCCACCTCTGTATATAGCAAGTCCTACTTTTACCTTCACACAGTGAACCTCGATTGGAGATTGGGTTTCAATCGGGTCGGAAGTTTGCTGGAGGGGGAAGGAAAAAATTGGTCTCAGTGACCAATTCAAAGGAGTTCCAACACTTCCTGACATCCTCTGGAGTAGTGCGGGCTGTCTCAAAATTACTACCAGCGAGACTTCGATTGCAGAGTTGCTTAACGGTTTCACCACTTCTACTAATGGTAATAACATAACCTTTCAACAAACCTTGAACTCTTTCTGATTTCCAAGCCAAACTTCCTTTAAAGACTTTAGAGATCCATTTCGTCAGTTGCATCTAAATCTGTCACAAGAAATGCTTCTAAACGAAAGTAACACCAACCTTTAAAGAGTTTAAAGCCATTACGCTGCACACCCGATGTGGGAGAGCAACTTGGACGACAAGCGCATCTCGTAGACAATATGTTGCAAGGGAGTTACAGATAAACATGAATCGACGGCCAGGAGAAGTTGCTCACCGTTTTTTGCGTTTGCGATTTAGCAGTCAGCTGTAAGAGAGCTAGCTGTAGGGAGAGTGCTGACTATTGCTCAGAAATTTAATCTCTGGGACTGAAAATAACTCACTCACATGCGCCTGAATAGTGAAGAGTAACAGATTTAGGTCCGACATTTGGAGAACAGAAACAGCATCTGACTTAGGCCTTATGTATGTTTACATGTATAAAGTTCAACGAACTCATTGCTCAGCTGTGTGACAACTTTGATTCTCACGAGACTTTGTGCCACAATAATCCTTCCAATCGATGGGTTTGTTTACATTTTCTATCTTTGTGACCGAGTTTTTACTCTAGATTTTAAATTTAATTTACGGGGGAGCTTTGGACTGGAATAAACACTCAAAAAATGTCTTAAAGCTTAGTCTTTCCGTTGTTTGTTGTGCTTACCTTGCACTTACCTTTGGATAATTTAAGTCATAAATATCGTCTAGAAACAGTGGAGTATGGAACTATGGTTTGACGCCGAGCAAGGATATTACCGTTCGAGTGATTGGTGACTTTCCAGTATTTCGGACATATACCAGATTTCGACAAGGGGATCATTCTGAAAAAAAATTAAAGACACACTCCATCGTGGATGTTACTAAAACAATGATAGCTGTAGCGGGAACCACTTTCATAACGCTGTATGTGAGGCATACCTTTTACTCTACTAAGTGTGACCGAGTCGCTTCGAAAAAAGAGAACTTTAAGAGCAGAGAAGTGCTACTGTACGAAACCGATGACAGAGTAAATGAATATGACCTGATCAAAGGAATTCCGCAAAAAACACTACTATGTCCACTCTTGTGGAATATAACGCAGAATGATCTTTTAAAATCACCAATCACTAACGTAATCAAAACTAAAATAGAAGAGAAAATAGCCAAGTCAGTAAGAGTAAAGAGTAAATCTCCAAGCTCTGGTAAGAATCTGGTACACTGGAGCTAGCGGCATACAAAATGGAAGAAAGAAAGCCTGCGAAACAGTCTCTAGAGTCAGTAAATACAACGTTGTCTCAGAACCAACAGCAAAATATTTAAGAACTATGATCAAATTCGAGGCTGATCATAGGAAGACCAGAGTGGAGTCTGGACAGAGTTACACAGTAACATTTTAAACGGCATCTATGATGGCATATATATATATGTCATTCCTGGGTTAACACTGGCTGTTATCCTTATCAACGAGATGCAGCAGTTGTATAACAGCAGAGACACAGCAAGCTATCTCCAGAGCGCGCTAAAAAAGGAAAGGAAACAAAGCCTTATAAGTGCCAACATAAAATGACGATAGACTCATCGATTAATAAGTAGACTTCATCATATGCTAAATGCTGACAGGACATGAGGGCTTCCGCGTCTATAAATTCTGACTCCTTTTCTTCCTACTTAAGCAACTATTGGTATCTCTTTCCTTTAATTTTAGGCGCCTTGTTAAGTGTACTGAATTGGAAGTTGAGAAACATGCATCCAATTTAGAAGGTATCACGGGCAAGACATCGCAAGAACTTCGGACAGCTAAGCGGCAATCAAGTATTTAAGCTCCTTCGAAATCTGGTCTAACCTAGTGTGGGAGTCAATTGAGTAAAAACAATAGAATCGCCCTTTTCTGGATACGAGTTCACGTGGAAGTAGAGGGAAATACTGCAGCTGCTGAACTAGCAAAGGAATGCTTATTTTGTGGACTAAGTCCGCATACAATACGAAAAGATTTAGGAAAGGAAGAAGACAGCAGAAGAACGAAACTTTTGCGGGAACCCCTTAAACTAAGACAAGCCAAAGGACTTTTCGGGAACTATGATCGGAAAAGTAGTAAGAAGGTAAAAAAAACCGGTTCTTACAGACTTACTAAATGGTCACTGTAGACTTAGGGAGCACCTCAAGATACTGGGTACAGAGCAACATGGAGACTGCAGATTCTGCAGAGATGTTGAGGAAACTCCAGCACACCTTCTAAACGAATGTGGAGTTACTCAATTGCAACGTTGGAGTTTTAGCATAAACTTAAAAAAACCCTTTCATCCGTACGAAAACTATAAGACGTGCTAGACCGAATATACGCAACTCCGTCGTAGATTGAAAAATATCTGGACATGTGTCTGACTGCACTGACAAGATACTTCATAAGGCATCCTCGTAACAAAGAATATAAAGAGCTTCGTGGGCAGAATCTTGTCTACATAAGAGAATTTTCTATCAGATAAAGCTTTCCTTCAAAAGCCTAAATAAATGTACTCTTTTGGTTTGGAACTAGTTTCGCTTAATACGTCCACGCTTTCTATCTCCTTTGTTCTGATATGGTTTAAATTATTATTTCTAATTCTCCATCCATAGGAGAATTTAGCCTCTTAAAGGACAAGAGCAAGAAGAATTTAGTCTCTTTAAGGACAAGAGCAAGCTGATTTGGCGAAGCTTTCTCTCGAAAGCATCAAAATATGTTGAAACGCAGGTTCGCTTTTCCATCTCTTTCGTTCTTTCTTTATCTCAATTTTTTATTCTCATCTCTTATATTTTCTCTATCGAAAAGGGAATTTGGAATCCTAAAGAGCAAGTGCAACCTCTATTTGGTGAAGCTTTACCCAAAAAATATCATTATATATAATCTTTTGAGAGTTTCGCTCTTTCACAATAAGCTTTATATAAAAGCTTTCTATTAAATCTCTTGAGGTATTTCCATATTTTTGTTCTTCTCATTTTTGTGTATCGAAATTTATAGTGAAATTTTACATCTCATAGGGTATACTAAGTTTAATCCAAGGTTTTTTTTTTTTTTTTTGCACGCACTCAAGGGGTTATGAATACCCGTTTACATGTTATTCACACGGTGCGGGCGTCGGAATTGTAGATAGAGAGAGAGAAAGAGATTGGTGCAGTGGTTTGAAACTCTTCGCTTCCGATTCACAGTATTTTTTTCGCAGTCCACCTGATGTCATAAGCATATCAATTATCAACAGAGCGAGCAATTTCACCAGCCATATGACAAATCTACTGCCAGTGTTATGCCTTCGCAGTAGTGTTGTCCAAGAACAATAAGGTTTGTAACATAGAGAAATTAATCCGATTGACGTAACTTATTAAATTCTGTGTGACCAATATTATAAAACTTTGGAGATTGAAAATATTTAAAGCCTGACGAAAAGCCAACCTGAGTGTTATACCAATAGAAGAACTCGAGAATGTAAATCCCGCATAGAACATTTTCGATGTCAACATTTCCATAATTCTATCCCTCTAGTCGTTGGATTACTGAACGAAAGGTTCGAAGTTCGAATCCCAGAAAATACAAATAATAGAAAAAACGTCCGAGAACAATAACTACATATATTATCGGTATAGTTTATGTCGATGTTTGCTTTCAATAGCAGGAGTCCAACTACAATAACACTCCACATTCAAATCTTAGAGACATTTATTTTCCGAAATCACTCAGTTGTTTCTCAGCGAGATCGGTCTAGGAATAGACTTAGAAGGTACTTGGTTGTAAAAGGCAAAAAACCTTATCACTTACCTAGGGGGAAACTTCTCCCAATCAGTCGTATTGTGTTTGATATATTTTTCTTACGTATTCAAGGTGGGATTGAAAAGCATTCGCTAGAGGTAAGACCGTGACCGTTGCTTTTGTTTCTGGGATTGACATCTCAAATCTTCCGTTTCATAAGCCAACACATTCACTCAGCCACACACATTCAGTTATTTAATTATGAAAAGAAGTTGAAACGGATTTTTTAACCAACAAGGTTCTTGGTTTCAAAAGTTAATTCTTTTTTACTGTAATCTGCATCTTCAAACTCAATTTTTACAAGGACCCTATCGCTGTACAAAACCATTTCGAAACTGGAAACTTACGATACTAACCAAGCAGCCAGACTTGTTTTTTGGGAAATTTAAGAACGCACCGAAAAAAGGAAGAAAGTCAACAAGAGATGATGAAATTGGGAATGATGAATTGGGAAGCGACGGTAAAGTGAACTTATGAAAAAATACGCACTGAGATCCGAACGTGAACATTCCGCACAAACTTCTGAACCAAGAAGCCGGTCACAACTTATATTTGACCATGAAAATAAACAAATTCACCTTTTCACCTCCTTACATGTTGTAATGTTCGTTTAAATCAACCGAATAAGCAAAAATAACATTTTCTCTGACTAAAGCGCAAAATCAACTGCACGCTCCATGTTGGTTGGTGTAGCCAAGTCAGATACCAATAAATTTCTCTCTCTCTCTCCCTATCTGTGAGAGAGTGAGCTTAAATAAAGACACTAACCTCTACAGAGTTCTGAAAATCCACCTCTGTATATAGCAAGTCCTACTTTTACCTTCACACAGTGAACCTCGATTGGAGATTGGGTTTCAATCGGGTCGGAAGTTTGCTGGAGGGGGAAGGAAAAAATGGTTGCATTAAGGCAATCTTTTTAGTATCTAGACGGCAACGAATAAATTCTTCAGATGAAATCAACGGTTTCGCCTATAGTTCCATGTGCACTTTCTTCAAATATGCGGCTAGAGAACGTTGCTGGACCACAATATTGAACGAACTAACAAAATGCGATGCGTCAAGAACAGTCGCGGTTATACTTTCAAATATTAATGTCATGCCTTGGTATTTGCTTGGAAACTGTTTTTTTAATAAAAGTTTGATCGAGCTTGATTCTTTAGTAGTCCTACCACAAGAAACTATGAATATAAACAGGAAACATCTGTAAATAGTCTTACAGAATGCTCCGCATTCATTTACATTAGAAAACGGACCGTAAGCAATGAATTGGTCTCAGTGACCAATTCAAAGGAGTTCCAAGACTTCCTGACATCCTCTGGAGTAGTGCGGGCTGTCTCAAAATTACTACCAGCTAGACTTCGATTGCAGAGTTGCTTAACGGTTTCACCACTTCTACTAATGGTAATAACATAACCTTTCAACAAACCTTGAACTCTTTCTGATTTCCAAGCCAAACTTCCTTTAAAGACTTTAGAGATCCATTTCGTCAGTTGCATCTAAATCTGTCACAAGAAATGCTTCTAAACGAAAGTAACACCAACCTTTAAAGAGTTTAAAGCCATTACGCTGCACACCCGATGTGGGAGAGCAACTTGGACGACAAGCGCATCTCGTAGACAATATGTTGCAAGAGAGTTACAGATAAACATGAATCGACGGCCAGGAGAAGTTGCTCACCGTTTTTAGCGTTTGCGATTTAGCTGTCAGCTGTAAGAGAGCTAGCTGTAGGGAGAGTACTGACTATTGCTCAGAAATATAATCTCTGGGACTGAAAATAACTCACTCACATGCGCCTGAATAGTGAAGAGCAACAGATTTAGGTCCGACATTTGGAGAACAGAAACAGCATCTGACTTAGGCCTTATGTATGTTTACATGTATAAAGTTCAACGAACTCATTGCTCAGCTGTGTGACGACTTTGATTCTCACGAGACTTTGTGCCACAATAATCCTTCCAATCGATGGGTTTGTTTACATTTTCTATCTTTGTGCCCGAGTTTTTACTCTAGATTTTAAATTTAATTTACGGGGGAGCTTTGGACTGGAATAAACACTCAAAAAATGTCTTAAAGCTTAGGCTTTCCGTTGTTTGTTGTGCTTACCTTGCACTTACCTTTGGATAATTTAAGTCATAAATATCGTCTAGAAACAGTGGAGTATGGAACTATGGTTTGACGCCGAGCAAGGATATTACCGTTCGAGTGATTGGTGACTTTCCAGTATTTCGGACATATACCAGATTTCGACAAGGGGATCATTCTGACAAAAAATTAAAGACACACTCCATCGTGGATGTTACTAAAACAATGATAGCTGTAGCGGGAACCACTTTCATAACGCTGTATGTGAAGCATACCTTTTACTCCACTAAGTGTGACCAAGTCGCTTCGAAAAAAGAGAACTTTAAGAGCAGAGATGTGCTACTGTACGAAACCGATGACAGAGTAAATGAATATGACCTGATCAAAGGAATTCCGCAAAAAACACTACTATGTCCACTCTTGTGGAATATAACGCAGAATGATCTTCTAAAATCACCAATCACTAACGTAATCAAAACTAAAATAGAAGAGAAAATAGCTAAGTCAGTAAGAGTAAAGAGTAAACCTCCAAGCTCTGGTTAGAATCTGGTACACTGGAGCTAGCGGCATACAAAATGGAAGAAAGAAAGCCCGCGAAACAGTCTCCAGAGCCAGTAAATACAACGTTGTCTCAGAACCAACAGCAAAATATTTAAGAACTATGATCAAATTCGAGGCTGATCATAGGAGGACCAGAGTGGAGTCTGGACAGAGTTACACAGTAACATTTTAAACGGCATCTATGATGGCATATATATATATGTCATTCCTGGGTTAACACTGGCTGTTATCCTTGTCAACGAGATGCAGCAGTTGTATAACAGCAGAGACACAGAAAGCTATCTCCAGAGCGCGCTAAAAAAGGAAAGGAAACAAAGCCTTATAAGTGCCAACATAAAATGACGATAGACTCATCGATTAATAAGTAGACTTCATCATATGCTAAATGCTGACAGGACATGAGGGCTTCCGCGTCTATAAATTCTGGCTCAAAAACGATGTCTCTCCTTTTCTTCCTACTTAAGCAACTATTGGTATCTCTCTCCTTTAATTTTAGGCGCCTTGTTAAGTGTACTGAATTGGAAGTTGAGAAACATGCATCCAATTTAGAAGGTATCACGAGCAAGACATCGCAAGAACTTCGGACAGCTAAGCGGCAATCAAGTATTTAAGCTCCTTCGAAATCTGGTCTACACTAGTGTGGGAGTCAACTGAGTAAAAACAATAGAATCGCCCTTTACTGGATACGAGTTCACGTAGAAGTAGAGGGAAATACTGCAGCTGCTGAACTAGCAAAGGAATGCTTATTTTGTGGACTAAGTCCGCATACAATACGAAAAGATTTAGGAAAGGAAGAAGACAGCAGAAGAACGAAACTTTTGCGGGAACCCCTTAAACTAAGACAAGCCAAAGGACTTTTCGGGAACTATGATCGGAAAAGTAGTAAGAAGGTAACAAAAACCGGTTCTTACAGACTTACTAAATGGTCACTGTAGACTTAGGGAGCACCTCAAGAAACTGGGTACAGAGCAACATGGAGACTGCAGATTCTGCAGAGATGTTGAGGAAACTCCAGCACACCTTCTAAACGAATGTGGAGTTACTCAATTGCAACGTTGGAGTTTTAGCATAAACTTAAAAAAACCCTTTCATCCGTACGAAAACTATAAGACGTGCAACACGTGCTAGACCGAATATACGCAACTCCGTCGTAGATTTGAAATATATCTGGACATGTGTCTAACTGCACTGACAAGATACTTTATAAGGCATCCTCGTAAAAAAGAATATAAAGAGTTTTGTGCGCAGAATCTAGTCTACATAAGAGAATTTTCTATCAGATGAAGCTTTCCTTCAAAAGCCTAAATAAATGTAATCTTTTGGTTTGAAATTCCTTTCGCTTAATACATCCACGCTTTCTATCTCTTTTGTTCAGATATGGTTCAAATTATTATTTCTAATTCTCCATCCTCCGCCGTGGCTCAAGTGGTTAGTGCGTTGGATCGCTGAGCGTGAGGTTCGTGGTTCGAATCCCAGAGAACACCAACAAGTTTTTCACGGTCCCACCTCTCGCGAATGTCTGACAAACGTCCGAGAGTAATAATTGTCAAGAGAAAGCTTCTCAATTTGCCTTTCGGATATGGCTCTAAACTGTAAGTCCCTTCCATTTGTGTGAAAAATATAACACGCACAACACGAATGGTCGCGAGAAGCTATACCCTGGACCACATACGGTCTGTTGCGCCAAGAATTTGTATTTGTATTTGTAGTTCTCCATCCAGAGGAGAATTTAGCCTCTTAAAGGACAAGAGCAGGAAAATTTAGTCTCTTTAAGGACAAGAGCAAGCTGATTTGGCGAAGCTTTCTCTCGAAAGCATCAAAATATGTAGAAATGCAGGTTCGCTTTTCCATCTCTTTCGTTCTTTCTTATTTCAATTTTTTATTCTCATCTCATATATTTTCTATATCGAAAGGGAATTTGGAATCCTAAAGAGCAAGTGCAACCTCTATTTGGTGAAGCTTTACCCAAAAAATATCATTATATATAGTCTTTTGAGAGTTTCGCCCTTTCACAATAAGCTTTATATTAAAGCTTTCTATTAAATCTCTTGAAGTATTTCCTTATTTTTGTTCTTCTCATTTTTGTGTATTGAAATTTAAAGAGAAATTTTACATCTCATAGGGTATACTAAGTTTAATCCAAGGTTTTTTTTTTTGCACGTACTCAAGGGGTTATGAATACCCTTTTACATGTTATTCACGCGGGCGTCGGAATTGTAGATAGAGAGAGAGAAAGAGATTGGTGCAGTGGTTTGAAACTCTTCGCTTCTGATTCACAGTATTTTTTTCGTAGTCCACCTGATGTCATAAGCATATCAATTATCAACAGAGCGAACAATTTCTCCAGCCATATGACAAATCTACTGCCAGTGTTATGCCTTCGCAGTAGTGTTGTCCAAGAACAATAAGGTTTGTAACATAGAGAAATTAATCCGATTGACGTAACTTAGTAAATTCTGTGTGATTAATATTATAAAACTTTGGAGATTGAAAATATTTAAAGCCTGACGAAAAGCCAACCTGAGTGTTATACCAATAGAAGAACTCTAGAATGTAAATCCCGCATAGAACATTTTCGGTGTCAACATTTCCATAATTCTATCCCTCTAGTCGTTGGATTACTGAACGAAAGGTTCGAAGTTCGAATCCCAGAAAATACAAATAATAGAAAAAACGTCCGAGAACAATAACTACATATGTCATCGGTATAGTTTATGTCGATGTTTGCTTTCAATAGCAGGAGTCCAACTACAATAACACTCCACATTCAAATCTTAGAGACATTTATTTTCCGAAATCACTCATTTGATTGGCAGCGAGATCGGTCTAAGAATAGACTTAGAAGGTACTTGGTTGTAAAAGGCAAAAAACCTTATCACTTACCTAGGGGGAAACTTCTCCCAATCAGTCGTATTGTGTTTGATATATTTTTCTTACGTATTCAAGGTGGGATTGAAAAGCATTCGCTAGAGGTAAGACCGTGACCGTTGCTTTTGTTTCTGGGATTGACATCTCAAATCTTCCGTTTCATAAGCCAACACATTCACTCAGCCACACACATTCAGTTATTTAATTATGAAAAGAAGTTGAAACGGATTTTTTAACCAACAAGGTTCTTGGTTTCAAAAGTTAATTCTTTTTTACTGTAATCTGCATCATCAAACTCAATTTTTACAAGGACCCTATCGCTGTACAAAACCATTTCGAAACTGGAAACTTACGATACTAACCAAGCAGCCAGACTTGTTTTTTGGGAAATTTAAGAACGCACCGAAAAAAGGAAGAAAGTCAACAAGAGATGATGAAATTGGGAAGTAATCCCACAACAAAATCGCAAGAAACGCACAAGTGACTGCTGGTACTAGTAAGTGAACGACGCGACGGTAAAGTGAACTTATGAAAAAATACGCACTGAGATCCGAACGTGAACATTCCGCACAAACTTCTGAACCAAGAAGCCGGTCACAACTTATATTTGATCATGAAAATAAACAAATTCACCTTTTCACCTCCTTACATGTTGTAATGTTCGTTTAAATCAACCGAATAAGCAAAAATAACATTTTCTCTGACTAAAGCGCAAAATCAACTGCACGCTCCATGTTGGTTGGTGTAGCCAAGTCAGATACCAATAAATTTCTCTCTCTCTCTCCCTATCTGTGAGAGAGTGAGCTTAAATAAAGACACTAACCTCTACAGAGTTCTGAAAATCCACCTCTGTATATAGCAAGTCCTACTTTTACCTTCACACAGTGAACCTCGATTGGAGATTGGGTTTCAATCGGGTCGGAAGTTTGCTGGAGGGGGAAGGAAAAAATGGTTGCATTAAGGCAATCTTTTTAGTATCTAGACGGCAACGAATAAATTCTTCAGATGAAATCAACGGTTGCGCCTATAGTTCCATGTGCACTTTCTTCAAATATGCGGCTAGAGAACGTTGCTGGACCACAATATTGAACGAACGAACAAAATGCGATGCGTCAAGAACAGTCGCGGTTATACTTTCAAATATTAATGTCATGCCTTGGTATTTGCTTGGAAACTGTTTTTTTAATAAAAGTTTGATCGAGCTTGATTCTTTAGTAGTCCTACCACAAGAAACTATGAATATAAACAGGAAACATCTGTAAATAGTCTTACAGAATGCTCCGCATTCATTTACATTAGAAAACGGACCGTAAGCAATGAATTGGTCTCAGTGACCAATTCAAAGGAGTTCCAAGACTTCCTGACATCCTCTGGAGTAGTGCGGGCTGTCTCAAAATTACTACCAGCTGGACTTCGATTGCAGAGTTGCTTAACGGTTTCACCACTTCTACTAATGGTTATAACATAACCTTTCAACAAACCTTGAACTCTTTCTGATTTCCAAGCCAAACTTCCTTTAAAGACTTTAGAGATCCATTTCGTCAGTTGCATCTAAATCTGTCACAAGAAATGCTTCTAAACGAAAGTAACACCAACCTTTAAAGAGTTTAAAGCCATTACGCTGCACACCCGATGTGGGAGAGCAACTTGGACGACAAGCGCATCTCGTAGACAATATGTTGCAAGAGAGTTACAGATAAACATGAATCGACGGCCAGGAGAAGTTGCTCACCGTTTTTTGCGTTTGCGATTTAGCTGTCAGCTGTAAGAGAGCTAGCTGTAGGGAGAGTACTGACTATTGCTCAGAAATTTAATCTCTGGGACTGAAAATAACTCACTCACATGCCCCTGAATAGTGAAGAGCAACAGATTTAGGTCCGACATTTGGAGAACAGAAACAGCATCTGACTTAGGCCTTATGTATGTTTACATGTATAAAGTTCAACGAACTCATTGCTCAGCTGTGTGACGACTTTGATTCTCACGAGACTTTGTGCCACAATAATCCTTCCAATCGATGGGTTTGTTTACATTTTCTATCTTTGTGCCCGAGTTTTTACTCTAGATTTTAAATTTAATTTACGGGGGAGCTTTGGACTGGAATAAACACTCAAAAAATGTCTTAAAGCTTAGGCTTTCCGTTGTTTGTTGTGCTTACCTTGCACTTACCTTTGGATAATTTAAGTCATAAATATCGTCTAGAAACAGTGGAGTATGGAACTATGGTTTGACGCCGAGCAAGGATATTACCGTTCGAGTGATTGGTGACTTTCCAGTATTTCGGACATATACCAGATTTCGACAAGGGGATCATTCTGATAAAAAATTAAAGACACATTCCATCGTGGATGTTACTAAAACAATGATAGCTGTAGCGGGAACCACTTTCATAACGCTGTATGTGAAGCATACCTTTTACTCCACTAAGTGTGACCAAGTCGCTTCGAAAAAAGAGAACTTTAAGAGCAGAGATGTGCTACTGTACGAAACCGATGACAGAGTAAATGAATATGACCCGATCAAAGGAATTCCGCAAAAAACACTACTATGTCCACTCTTGTGGAATATAACGCAGAATGATCTTCTAAAATCACCAATCACTAACGTAATCAAAACTAAAATAGAAGAGAAAATAGCTAAGTCAGTAAGAGTAAAGAGTAAACCTCCAAGCTCTGGTTAGAATCTGGTACACTGGAGCTAGCGGCATACAAAATGGAAGAAAGAAAGCCCGCGAAACAGTCTCCAGAGCCAGTAAATACAACGTTGTCTCAGAACCAACAGCAAAATATTTAAGAACTATGATCAAATTCGAGGCTGATCATAGGAGGACCAGAGTGGAGTCTGGACAGAGTTACACAGTAACATTTTAAACGGCATCTATGATGGCATATATATATATGTCATTCCTGGGTTAACACTGGCTGTTATCCTTGTCAACGAGATGCAGCAGTTGTATAACAGCAGAGACACAGCAAGCTATCTCCAGAGCGCGCTAAAAAAGGAAAGGAAACAAAGCCTTATAAGTGCCAACATAAAATGACGATAGACTCATCGATTAATAAGTAGACTTCATCATATGCTAAATGCTGACAGGACATGAGGGCTTCCGCGTCTATAAATTCTGACTCCTTTTCTTCCTACTTAAGCAACTATTGGTATCTCTTTCCTTTAATTTTAGGCGCCTTGTTAAGTGTACTGAATTGGAAGTTGAGAAACATGCATCCAATTTAGAAGGTATCACGAGCAAGACATCGCAAGAACTTCGGACAGCTAAGCGGCAATCAAGTATTTAAGCTCCTTCGAAATCTGGTCTACACTAGTGTGGGAGTCAACTGAGTAAAAACAATAGAATCGCCCTTTACTGGATACGAGTTCACGTAGAAGTAGAGGGAAATACTGCAGCTGCTGAACTAGCAAAGGAATGCTTATTTTGTGGACTAAGTCCGCATACAATACGAAAAGATTTAGGAAAGGAAGAAGACAGCAGAAGAACGAAACTTTTGCGGGAACCCCTTAAACTAAGACAAGCCAAAGGACTTTTCGGGAACTATGATCGGAAAAGTAGTAAGAAGGTAACAAAAACCGGTTCTTACAGACTTACTAAATGGTCACTGTAGACTTAGGGAGCACCTCAAGAAACTGGGTACAGAGCAACATGGAGACTGCAGATTCTGCAGAGATGTTGAGGAAACTCCAGCACACCTTCTAAACGAATGTGGAGTTACTCAATTGCAACGTTGGAGTTTTAGCATAAACTTAAAAAACCCTTTCATCCGTACGAAAACTATAAGACGTGCAACACGTGCTAGACCGAATATACGCAACTCCGTCGTAGATTTGAAATATATCTGGACATGTGTCTAACTGCACTGACAAGATACTTTATAAGGCATCCTCGTAAAAAAGAATATAAAGAGTTTTGTGCGCAGAATCTAGTCTACATAAGAGAATTTTCTATCAGATGAAGCTTTCCTTCAAAAGCCTAAATAAATGTAATCTTTTGGTTTGAAATTCCTTTCGCTTAATACATCCACGCTTTCTATCTCTTTTGTTCAGATATGGTTCAAATTATTATTTCTAATTCTCCATCCTTCGCCGTGGCTCAAGTGGTTAGTGCGTTGGATCGCTGAGCGTGAGGTTCGGGGTTCGAATCCCAGAGAACACCAACAAGTTTTTCACGGTCCCACCTCTCGCGAATGTCTGACAAACGTCCGAGAGTAATAATTGTCAAGAGAAAGCTTCTCAATTTGCCTTTCGGATATGGCTCTAAACTGTAGGTCCCTTCCATTTGTGTGAAAAATATAACACGCACAACACGAATGGTCGCGAGAAGCTATACCCTGGACCACATACGGTCTGTTGCGCCAAGAATTTGTATTTGTATTTGTAGTTCTCCATCCAGAGGAGAATTTAGCCTCTTAAAGGACAAGAGCAGGAAAATTTAGTCCCTTTAAGGACAAGAGCAAGCTGATTTGGCGAAGCTTTCTCTCGAAAGCATCAAAATATGTAGAAATGCAGGTTCGCTTTTCCATCTCTTTCGTTCTTTCTTATTTCAATTTTTAATTCTCATCTCATATATTTTCTATATCGAAAGGGAATTTGGAATCCTAAAGAGCAAGTGCAACCTCTATTTGGTGAAGCTTTACCCAAAAAATATCATTATATATAGTCTTTTGAGAGTTTCGCCCTTTCACAATAAGCTTTATATTAAAGCTTTCTATTAAATCTCTTGAAGTATTTCCTTATTTTTGTTCTTCTCATTTTTGTGTATCGAAATTTAAAGAGATATTTTACATCTCATAGGGTATACTAAGTTTAATCCAAGATTTTTTTTTTTTTTCACTCACTCATATCATTATATATAATTTTTTGAGTGTTTCGCTCTCTCACAATAAGCTTTATATAAAAGCTTTCTATTAAATCTCTTGAGGTATTTCCTTATTTTTGTTCTTCTCATTTTTGTGTATTGAAATTTAAAGAGAAATTTTACATCTCATAGGGTATACTAAGTTTAATCCAAGGTTTTTTTTTTTGCACGTACTCAAGGGGTTATGAATACCCTTTTACATGTTATTCACGCGGGCGTCGGAATTGTAGATAGAGAGAGAGAAAGAGATTGGTGCAGTGGTTTGAAACTCTTCGCTTCTGATTCACAGTATTTTTTCGTAGTCCACCTGATGTCATAAGCATATCAATTATCAACATATGACAAATCTACTGCCAGTGTTATGCCTTCGCAGTAGTGTTGTCAAAGAACAATAAGGTTTGTAACATAGAGAAATTAATCCGATTGACGTAACTTAGTAAATTCTGTGTGATTAATATTATAAAACTTTGGAGATTGAAAATATTTAAAGCCTGACGAAAAGCCAACCTGAGTGTTATACCAATAGAAGAACTCTAGAATGTAAATCCCGCATAGAACATTTTCGGTGTCAACATTTCCATAATTCTATCCCTCTAGTCGTTGGATTACTGAACGAAAGGTTCGAAGTTCGAATCCCAGAAAATACAAATAATAGAAAAAACGTCCGAGAACAATAACTACATATGTCATCGGTATAGTTTATGTCGATGTTTGCTTTCAATAGCAGGAGTCCAACTACAATAACACTCCACATTCAAATCTTAGAGACATTTATTTTCCGAAATCACTCATTTGATTGGCAGCGAGATCGGTCTAAGAATAGACTTAGAAGGTACTTGGTTGTAAAAGGCAAAAAACCTTATCACTTACCTAGGGGGAAACTTCTCCCAATCAGTCGTATTGTGTTTGATATATTTTTCTTACATATTCAAGGTGGGATTGAAAAGCATTCGCTAGAGGTAAGACCGTGACCGTTGCTTTTGTTTCTGGGATTGACATCTCAAATCTTCCGTTTCATAAGCCAACACATTCACTCAGCCACACACATTCAGTTATTTAATTATGAAAAGAAGTTGAAACGGATTTTTTAACCAAGAAGGTTCTTGGTTTCAAAAGTTAATTCTTTTTTACTGTAATCTGCATCTTCAAACTCAATTTTTACAAGGACCCTATCGCTGTACAAAACCATTTCGAAACTGGAAACTTACGATACTAACCAAGCAGCCAGACTTGTTTTTTGGGAAATTTAAGAACGCACCGAAAAAAGGAAGAAAGTCAACAAGAGATGATGAAATTGGGAAGTAATCCCACAACAAAATCGCAAGAAACGCACAAGTGACTGCTGGTACTAGTAAGTGAACGACGCGACGGTAAAGTGAACTTATGAAAAAATACGCACTGAGATCCGAACGTGAACATTCCGCACAAACTTCTGAACCAAGAAGCCGGTCACAACTTATATTTGATCATGAAAATAAACAAATTCACCTTTTCACCTCCTTACATGTTGTAATGTTCGTTTAAATCAACCGAATAAGCAAAAATAACATTTTCTCTGACTAAAGCGAAAAATCAACTGCACGCTCCATGTTGGTTGGTGTAGCCAAGTCAGATACCAATAAATTTCTCTCTCTCTCTCCCTATCTGTGAGAGAGTGAGCTTAAATAAAGACACTAACCTCTACAGAGTTCTGAAAATCCACCTCTGTATATAGCAAGTCCTACTTTTACCTTCACACAGTGAACCTCGATTGGAGATTGGGTTTCAATCGGGTCGGAAGTTTGCTGGAGGGGGAAGGAAAAAATGGTTGCATTAAGGCAATCTTTTTAGTATCTAGACGGCAACGAATAAATTCTTCAGATGAAATCAACGGTTGCGCCTATAGTTCCATGTGCACTTTCTTCAAATATGCGGCTAGAGAACGTTGCTGGACCACAATATTGAACGAACGAACAAAATGCGATGCGTCAAGAACAGTCGCGGTTATACTTTCAAATATTAATGTCATGCCTTGGTATTTGCTTGGAAACTGTTTTTTTAATAAAAGTTTGATCGAGCTTGATTCTTTAGTAGTCCTACCACAAGAAACTATGAATATAAACAGGAAACATCTGTAAATAGTCTCACAGAATGCTCCGCATTCATTTACATTAGAAAACGGACCGTAAGCAATGAATTGGTCTCAGTGACCAATTCAAAGGAGTTCCAAGACTTCCTGACATCCTCTGGAGTAGTGCGGGCTGTCTCAAAATTACTACCAGCTAGACTTCGATTGCAGAGTTGCTTAACGGTTTCACCACTTCTACTAATGGTAATAACATAACCTTTCAACAAACCTTGAACTCTTTCTGATTTCCAAGCCAAACTTCCTTTAAAGACTTTAGAGATCCATTTCGTCAGTTGCATCTAAATCTGTCACAAGAAATGCTTCTAAACGAAAGTAACACCAACCTTTAAAGAGTTTAAAGCCATTACGCTGCACACCCGATGTGGGAGAGCAACTTGGACGACAAGCGCATCTCGTAGACAATATGTTGCAAGAGAGTTACAGATAAACATGAATCGACGGCCAGGAGAAGTTGCTCACCGTTTTTTGCGTTTGCGATTTAGCTGTCAGCTGTAAGAGAGCCAGCTTTAGGGAGAGTAATGACTATTGCTCAGAAGTATAATCTCTGGGACTGAAAATAACTCACTCACATGCGCCTGAATAGTGAAGAGCAACAGATTTAGGTCCGACATTTGGAGAACAGAAACAGCATCTGACTTAGGCCTTATGTATGTTTACATGTATAAAGATCAACGAACTCATTGCTCAGCTGTGTGACGACTTTGATTCTCACGAGACTTTGTGCCACAATAATCCTTCCAATCGATGGGTTTGTTTACATTTTCTATCTTTGTGCCCGAGTTTTTACTCTAGATTTTAAATTTAATTTACGGGGGAGCTTTGGACTGGAATAAACACTCAAAAAATGTCTTAAAGCTTAGGCTTTCCGTTGTTTGTTGTGCTTACCTTGCACTTACCTTTGGATAATTTAAGTCATAAATATCGTCTAGAAACAGTGGAGTATGGAACTATGGTTTGACGCCGAGCAAGGATATTACCGTTCGAGTGATTGGTGACTTTCCAGTATTTCGGACATATACCAGATTTCGACAAGGGGATCATTCTGATAAAAAATTAAAGACACATTCCATCGTGGATGTTACTAAAACAATGATAGCTGTAGCGGGAACCACTTTCATAACGCTGTATGTGAAGCATACCTTTTACTCCACTAAGTGTGACCAAGTCGCTTCGAAAAAAGAGAACTTTAAGAGCAGAGATGTGCTACTGTACGAAACCGATGACAGAGTAAATGAATATGACCTGATCAAAGGAATTCCGCAAAAAACACAACTATGTCCACTCTTGTGGAATATAACGCAGAATGATCTTCTAAAATCACCAATCACTAACGTAATCAAAACTAAATTAGAAGAGAAAATAGCCAAGTCAGTAAGAGTAAAGAGTAAACCTCCAAGCTCTGGTTAGAATCTGGTACACTGGAGCTAGCGGCATACAAAATGGAAGAAAGAAAGCCCGCGAAACAGTCTCCAGAGCCAGTAAATACAACGTTGTCTCAGAACCAACAGCAAAATATTTAAGAACTATGATCAAATTCGAGGCTGATCATAGGAGGACCAGAGTGGAGTCTGGACAGAGTTACACAGTAACATTTTAAACGGCATCTATGATGGCATATATATATATGTCATTCCTGGGTTAACACTGGCTGTTATCCTTGTCAACGAGATGCAGCAGTTGTATAACAGCAGAGACACAGCAAGCTATCTCCAGAGCGCGCTAAAAAAGGAAAGGAAACAAAGCCTTATAAGTGCCAACATAAAATGACGATAGACTCATCGATTAATAAGTAGACTTCATCATATGCTAAATGCTGACAGGACATGAGGGCTTCCGCGTCTATAAATTCTGGCTCAAAAACGATGTCTCTCCTTTTCTTCCTACTTAAGCATCTATTGGTATCTCTTTCCTTTAATTTTAGGCGCCTTGTTAAGTGTACTGAATTGGAAGTTGAGAAACATGCATCCAATTTAGAAGGTATCACGAGCAAGACATCGCAAGAACTTCGGACAGTTAAGCGGCAATCAAGTATTTAAGCTCCTTCGAAATCTGGTATACACTAGTGTGGGAGTCAACTGAGTAAAAACAATAGAATCGCCCTTTACTGGATACGAGTTCACGTAGAAGTAGAGGGAAATACTGCAGCTGCTGAACTAGCAAAGGAATGCTTATTTTGTGGACTAAGTCCGCATACAATACGAAAAGATTTAGGAAAGGAAGAAGACAGCAGAAGAACGAAACTTTTGCGGGAACCCCTTAAACTAAGACAAGCCAAAGGACTTTTCGGGAACTATGATCGGAAAAGTAGTAAGAAGGTAACAAAAACCGGTTCTTACAGACTTACTAAATGGTCACTGTAGACTTAGGGAGCACCTCAAGAAACTGGGTACAGAGCAACATGGAGACTGCAGATTCTGCAGAGATGTTGAGGAAACTCCAGCACACCTTCTAAACGAATGTGGAGTTACTCAATTGCAACGTTGGGGTTTTAGCATAAACTTAAAACCGAAAAAAGGAAGAAAGTCAACAAGAGATGATGAAATTGGGAAGTAATCCCACAACAAAACCGCAAGAAACGCACAAGTGACTGCTGGTACTAGTAAGTGAACGACGCGACGGTAAAGTGAAACTTATGAAAAAATACACACTGAGATCCGAAAGTGAACATTCCGCACAAACTTCTGAACCAAGATGCCGGTCACAACTTATATTTGACCATGAAAATAAACAAATTCACCTTTTCACCTCCTTACATGTTGTAATGTTCGTTTAAATCAACCGAATAAGCAACGTGTTCTCTGCCAACATTTTCTCTGACTAAAGCGCAAAATCAACTGTACGCTCCATGTTGGTTGGTGTAGCCAAGTCATTACTCTCTCTCTCTCTCTCTCTCTCTATCTGTGAGAGAGTGAGCTTAAATAAAGACACTAACCTGTACAGAGTTCTGAAAATCCACCTCTGTGTATAGCAAGTCCTACTTTTACCTTCACACAGTGAACCTCGATTGGAGATTGGGTTTCAATCGGGTCGAAAGTTTGCTGGAGGAGGAAGCAAAAAATGGTTGCATTAAGGCAATCTTTTTAGTATCTAGACGGTAACGAATAAATTCTTCAGATGAAATCAACGGTTGCGCCTATACTTCCAGGCAGCCTGACCTATTCCATGTATCTGTGTACATCTTATAATGCTGGAAGAATCCCGATGCTCTAAGAGAGCTTTGGACGGAGAAGATGACGGCCAACGTCAGCTCTTACATCCCTGACGGGGTTGACTGAATCAAGGGTTGTGTCTACAGCACCAGGCAGCGTGAGCTATTCACTGTACCTGCGTACATCTTATAACGGCTTCTTCGAAACATTCAAAGACCATGCCTATAAAGATTCTCAATGCTGGAACAGGGCTTTGAGATAACTCCGGGACAGCGTCAGTTTTCACATCCATAATGGGGTTTGCTACTATATGATCTACAGACGAGGAAGAGACCAGTACTCTTCCAATACCCGTGATATATCGAAAGACGGAAAGACAGTGAGGCTTATTTTTGGCTTAACTGGTTTGTATATGCACAATTGTAGCACAGTTGTGCACTTTCTTCAAATATGCGGCTAGAGAACGCTGCTGGACCACAATATTGAACGAACGAACAAAATGCGATACGTCAAGAACAGTCGCGGTTATACTTTCAAATATTAATGTCATGCCTTGGTCTTTGCTTGGAAATTGTTTTTTTAATAAAAGTTTGATCGAGCTTGATTCTTTAGTAGTCCTACCACAAGAAACTATGAATATAAACAGGAAACCTCTGTAAATAGTCTTACAGAATGCTCTGCATTCATTTACATCAGAAAACGGACCGTAAGCAATGAATTGGTCTCAGTGACCAATTCAAAGGAGTTCCAAGACTTCCTGACATCCCCTGGAGTAGTGCGGGCTGTCTCAAAATTACTACCAGCGAGACTTCGATTGCAGAGTTGCTTAACGCTTTCACCACTTCTACTAATGGTAATAACATAACCTTTCAACAAACCTTGAACTCTTTCTGATTTCCAAGCCAAACTTCCTTTAAAGACTTTAGAGATCCATTTCGTCAGTTGCATCTAAATCTGTCACAAGAAATGCTTCTAAACAAAAGTAACACCAACCTTTAAAGAGTTTAAAGCCATTACGCTGCACACCCGATGTGGGAGAGCAACTTGGACGACAAGCGCATCTCGTAGACAATATGTTGCAAGAGAGTTACAGATAAACATGAATCGACGGCCAGGAGAAGTTGCTCACCGTTTTTTGCGTTTGCGATTTAGCTGTCAGCTGTAAGAGAGCTAGCTGTAGGGAGAGTACTGACTATTGCTCAGAAATTTAATCTCTGGGACTGAAAATAACTCACTCACATGCGCCTGAATAGTGAAGAGCAACAGATTTAGGTCCGACATTTGGAGAACAGAAACAGCATCTCACTTAGGCCTTATGTATGTTTACATGTATAAAGATCAACGAACTCATTGCTCAGCTGTGTGACGACTTTGATTCTCACGAGACTTTCTGCCACAATAATCCTTCCAATCGATGGGTTTGTTTACATTTTCTATCTTTGTGACCGAGTTTTTACTATAGATTTTAAATTTAATTTACGGGGGAGCTTTGGACTGGAATAAACACTCAAAAATGTCTTAAGGCTTAGGCTTTCGGTTGTTTGTTGTGCTTACCTTGCACATACCTTTGGATAATTTAAGTCATAAATATCGTCTAGAAACAGTGCAAGGATATTACCGTTCGAGTGATTGGTGACTTTCCAGTATTTCGGACATATACCAGATTTCGACAAGGGGATCATTCTGAAAAAAAATTAAAGACACACTCCATCGTGGATGTTACTAAAACAATGATAGCTGTAGCGGGAACCACTTTCATAACGCTGTATGTGAGGCATACCTTTTACTCTACTAAGTGTGACCGAGTCGCTTGGAAAAAAGAGAACTTTAAGAGCAGAGAAGTGCTACTGTACGAAACCGATGACAGAGTAAATGAATATGACCTGATCAAAGGAATTCCGCAAAAAACACTACTATGTTCACTCTTGTGGAATTTAACGCAGAATGATCTTCTAAAACCACCAATCACTAACGTAATCAAAATTAAAATAGAGGAGAAAATAGCCAAGTCAGTAAGAGTGAAGAGTAAACCTCCAAGCTCTGGTTAGAATCTGGTACACTGGAGCTAGCGGCATACAAAATGGAAGAAAGAAAGGCCGCGAAACAGTCTCTAGAGTCAGTAAGTACAACGTTGTCTCAGAACCAACAGCAAAATATTTAAGAACTATGATCAAATTCGAGGCTGATCATAGGAGGACCAGAGTGGAGTCTGGACAGAGTTACACAGTAACATTTTAAACGGCATCTATGATGGCATATATATATATGTCATTCCTGGGTTAACACTGGCTGTTATCCTTGTCAACGAGATGCAGCAGTTGTATAACAGCAGAGACACAGCAAGCTATCTTCAGAGCGCGCTAAAAAAGGAAAGGAAACAAAGCCTTATAAGTGCCAACATGAAATGACGATAGACTCATCGATTAATAAGTAGACTTCATCATATGCTAAATGCTGACAGGACATGAGGGCTTCCGCGTCTATAAATTCTGGCTCAAAAACGATGTCTCTCCTTTTCTTCCTACTTAAGCAACTATTGGTATCTCTTTCCTTTAATTTTAGGCGCCTTGTTAAGTGTACTGAATTGGAAGTTGAGAAACATGCATCCAATTTAGAAGGTATCACGGGCAAGACATCGCAAGAACTTCGGATAGCTAAGCGGTAATCAAGTATTTAAGCTCCTTCGAAATCTGGTCTACACTAGTGTGGGAGTCAACTGAGTAAAAACAATAGAATCGCCCTTTACTGGATACCAGGTCACGTGGAAGTAGAGGGAAATACAGTCCGCATACAATACGGGAAGATTTAGGAAAGGAAGAAGACAGTAGAAGAACGAAACTTTTGCGGGATCCCCATAAACTAAGACAAGCCAAAGGACTTTTCGGGAACTATGATCGGAAAAGTAGTAAGAAGGTAACACAAACCGGTTCTTACAGACTTACTAAATGGTCACTGTAGACTTAGGGAGCACCTCAAGAAACTGGGTACAGAGCAACGTGGAGACTGCAGATTCTGCAGAGATGTTGAGGAAACTCCAGCACACCTTCTAAACGAATGTGGAGTTACTCAATTGCAACGTTGGGGTTTTAGCATAAACTTAAAACCGAAAAAAGGAAGAAAGTCAACAAGAGATGATGAAATTGGGAAGTAATCCCACAACAAAACCGCAAGAAACGCACAAGTGACTGCTGGTACTAGTAAGTGAACGACGCGACGGTAAAGTGAAACTTATGAAAAAATACACACTGAGATCCGAAAGTGAACATTCCGCACAAACTTCTGAACCGAGAAGCCGGTCACAACTTATATTTGACCATGAAAATAAACAAATTCACCTTTTCACCTCCTTACATGTTGTAATGTTCGTTTAAATCAACCGAATAAGCAACGTGTTCTCTGCCAACATTTTCTCTGACTAAAGCGCAAAATCAACTGTACGCTCCATGTTGGTTGGTGTAGCCAAGTCATTACTCTCTCTCTCTCTCTCTATCTGTGAGAGAGTGAGCTTAAATAAAGACACTAACCTCTACAGAGTTCTGAAAATCCACCTCTGTGTATAGCAAGTCCTACTCTTACCTTCACACAGTGAACCTCGATTGGAGATTGGGTTTCAATCGGGTCGAAAGTTTGCTGGAGGAGGAAGCAAAAAATGGTTGCATTAAGGCAATCCTTTTAGTATCTAGACGGCAACGAATGAAGTCTTCAGATGAAATCAACGGTTGCGCCTATAGTTCCAGGCAGCCTGACCTATTCCATGTATCTGTGTACATATTATAATGCTGGAAGAATCCCGATGCTGGAAGAGAGCTTTGGACGGAGAGGATGACGGCCAACGTCAGCTCTTACATCCCTGATGGGGTTGACTGAATCAAGGGTTGTGTCTACAGCACCAGGCAGCCTGAGCTATTCACTGTACCTGCGTACATCTTATAACGGCTTCTTCGAAACATTCAAAGACCATGCCTATAAAGATTCTCAATGCTGGAACAGGGCTTTGAGATAACTCCGGGACAGCGTCAGTTTTCACATCCATAATGGGGTTTGCTACTATATGATCTACAGACGAGGAAGAGACCAGTACTCTTCCAATACCCGTGATATATCGAAAGACGGAAAGACAGTGAGGCTTATTTTTGGCTTAACTGGTTTGTATATGCACAATTGTAGCACAGTTGTGCACTTTCTTCGAAACTGTTTTTTTAATAAAAGTTTGATCGAGCTTGATTCTTTAGTAGTCCTACCACAAGAAACTATGAATATAAACAGGAAACCTCTGCAAATAGTCTTACAGAATGCTCCGCATTCATTTACATTAGAAAACGGACCGTAAGCAATGAATTGGTCTCAGTGACCAATTCAAAGGAGTTCCAAGACTTCCTGACATCCTCTGGAGTAGTGCGGGCTGTCTCAAAATTACTACCAGCTAGACTTCGATTGCAGAGTTGCTTAACGGTTTCACCACTTCTACTAATGGTAATAACATAACCTTTCAACAAACCTTGAACTCTTTCTGATTTCCAAGCCAAACTTCCTTTAAAGACTTTAGAGATCCATTTCGTCAGTTGCATCTAAATCTGTCACAAGAAATGCTTCTAAACGAAAGTAACACCAACCTTTAAAGAGTTTAAAGCCATTACGCTGCACACCCGATGTGGGAGAGCAACTTGGACGATAAGCGCATCTCGTAGACAATATGTTGCAAGAGAGTTACAGATAAACATGAATCGACGGCCAGGAGAAGTTGCTCACCGTTTTTTGCGTTTGCGATTTAGCTGTCAGCTGTAAGAGATCTAGCTGTAGGGAGAGTACTGACTATTGCTCAGAAATTTAATCTCTGGGACTGAAAATAACTCACTCACATGCGCCTGAATAGTGAAGAGCAACAGACTTAGGTCCGACATTTGGAGAACAGAAACAGCATCTGACTTAGGCCTTATGTATGTTTACATGTATAAAGATCAACGAACTCATTGCTCAGCTGTGTGACGACTTTGATTCTCACGAGACTTTCTGCCACAATAATCCTTCCAATCGATGGGTTTGTTTACATTTTCTATCTTTGTGACCGAGTTTTTACTCTAGATTTTAAATTTAATTTACGGGGGAGCTTTGGACTGGAATAAACACTCAAAAAATGTCTTAAGGCTTAGGCTTTCGGTTGTTTGTTGTGCTTACCTTGCACATACCTTTGGATAATTTAAGTCATAAATATCGTCTAGAAACAGTGGAGCATGGAACTATGGTTTGACGCCGAGCAAGGATATTACCGTTCGAGTGATTGGTGACTTTCCAGTATTTCGGACATATACCAGATTTCGACAAGGGGATCATTCTGAAAAAAAATTAAAGACACACTCCATCGTGGATGTTACTAAAACAATGATAGCTGTAGCGGGAACCACTTTCATAACGCTGTATGTGAGGCATACCTTTTACTCTACTAAGTGTGACCGAGTCGCTTGGAAAAAAGAGAACTTTAAGAGCAGAGAAGTGCTACTGTACGAAACCGATGACAGAGTAAATGAATATGACCTGATCAAAGGAATTCCGCAAAAAACACTACTATGTTCACTCTTGTGGAATTTAACGCAGAATGATCTTCTAAAACCACCAATCACTAACGTAATCAAAATTAAAATAGAGGAGAAAATAGCCAAGTCAGTAAGAGTGAAGAGTAAACCTCCAAGCTCTGGTTAGAATCTGGTACACTGGAGCTAGCGGCATACAAAATGGAAGAAAGAAAGGCCGCGAAACAGTCTCTAGAGTCAGTAAGTACAACGTTGTCTCAGAACCAACAGCAAAATATTTAAGAACTATGATCAAATTCGAGGCTGATCATAGGAGGACCAGAGTGGAGTCTGGACAGAGTTACACAGTAACATTTTAAACGGCATCTATGATGGCATATATATATATGTCATTCCTGGGTTAACACTGGCTGTTATCCTTGTCAACGAGATGCAGCAGTTGTATAACAGCAGAGACACAGCAAGCTATCTTCAGAGCGCGCTAAAAAAGGAAAGGAAACAAAGCCTTATAAGTGCCAACATGAAATGACGATAGACTCATCGATTAATAAGTAGACTTCATCATATGCTAAATGCTGACAGGACATGAGGGCTTCCGCGTCTATAAATTCTGGCTCAAAAACGATGTCTCTCCTTTTCTTCCTACTTAAGCAACTATTGGTATCTCTTTCCTTTAATTTTAGGCGCCTTGTTAAGTGTACTGAATTGGAAGTTGAGAAACATGCATCCAATTTAGAAGGTATCACGGGCAAGACATCGCAAGAACTTCGGATAGCTAAGCGGTAATCAAGTATTTAAGCTCCTTCGAAATCTGGTCTACACTAGTGTGGGAGTCAACTGAGTAAAAACAATAGAATCGCCCTTTACTGGATACCAGGTCACGTGGAAGTAGAGGGAAATACAGTCCGCATACAATACGGGAAGATTTAGGAAAGGAAGAAGACAGTAGAAGAACGAAACTTTTGCGGGAACCCCATAAACTAAGACAAGCCAAAGGACTTTTCGGGAACTATGATCGGAAAAGTAGTAAGAAGGTAACACAAACCGGTTCTTACAGACTTACTAAATGGTCACTGTAGACTTAGGGAGCACCTCAAGAAACTGGGTACAGAGCAACGTGGAGACTGCAGATTCTGCAGAGATGTTGAGGAAACTCCAGCACACCTTCTAAACGAATGTGGAGTTACTCAATTGCAACGTTGGGGTTTTAGCATAAACTTAAAACCGAAAAAAGGAAGAAAGTCAACAAGAGATGATGAAATTGGGAAGTAATCCCACAACAAAACCGCAAGAAACGCACAAGTGACTGCTGGTACTAGTAAGTGAACGACGCGACGGTAAAGTGAAACTTATGAAAAAATACACACTGAGATCCGAAAGTGAACATTCCGCACAAACTTCTGAACCGAGAAGCCGGTCACAACTTATATTTGACCATGAAAATAAACAAATTCACCTTTTCACCTCCTTACATGTTGTAATGTTCGTTAAAATCAACCGAATAAGCAACGTGTTCTCTGCCAACATTTTCTCTGACTAAAGCGCAAAATCAACTGTACGCTCCATGTTGGTTGGTGTAGCCAAGTCATTACTCTCTCTCTCTCTCTCTATCTGTGAGAGAGTGAGCTTAAATAAAGACACTAACCTCTACAGAGTTCTGAAAATCCACCTCTGTGTATAGCAAGTCCTACTCTTACCTTCACACAGTGAACCTCGATTGGAGATTGGGTTTCAATCGGGTCGAAAGTTTGCTGGAGGAGGAAGCAAAAAATGGTTGCATTAAGGCAATCCTTTTAGTATCTAGACGGCAACGAATGAAGTCTTCAGATGAAATCAACGGTTGCGCCTATAGTTCCAGGCAGCCTGACCTATTCCATGTATCTGTGTACATATTATAATGCTGGAAGAATCCCGATGCTGGAAGAGAGCTTTGGACGGAGAGGATGACGGCCAACGTCAGCTCTTACATCCCTGACGGGGTTGACTGAATCAAGGGTTGTGTCTACAGCACCAGGCAGCCTGAGCTATTCACTGTACCTGCGTACATCTTATAACGGCTTCTTCGAAACATTCAAAGACCATGCCTATAAAGATTCTCAATGCTGGAACAGGGCTTTGAGATAACTCCGGGACAGCGTCAGTTTTCACATCCATAATGGGGTTTGCTACTATATGATCTACAGACGAGGAAGAGACCAGTACTCTTCCAATACCCGTGATATATCGAAAGACGGAAAGACAGTGAGGCTTATTTTTGGCTTAACTGGTTTGTATATGCACAATTGTAGCACAGTTGTGCACTTTCTTCGAAACTGTTTTTTTAATAAAAGTTTGATCGAGCTTGATTCTTTAGTAGTCCTACCACAAGAAACTATGAATATAAACAGGAAACCTCTGCAAATAGTCTTACAGAATGCTCCGCATTCATTTACATTAGAAAACGGACCGTAAGCAATGAATTGGTCTCAGTGACCAATTCAAAGGAGTTCCAAGACTTCCTGACATCCTCTGGAGTAGTGCGGGCTGTCTCAAAATTACTACCAGCTAGACTTCGATTGCAGAGTTGCTTAACGGTTTCACCACTTCTACTAATGGTAATAACATAACCTTTCAACAAACCTTGAACTCTTTCTGATTTCCAAGCCAAACTTCCTTTAAAGACTTTAGAGATCCATTTCGTCAGTTGCATCTAAATCTGTCACAAGAAATGCTTCTAAACGAAAGTAACACCAACCTTTAAAGAGTTTAAAGCCATTACGCTGCACACCCGATGTGGGAGAGCAACTTGGACGATAAGCGCATCTCGTAGACAATATGTTGCAAGAGAGTTACAGATAAACATGAATCGACGGCCAGGAGAAGTTGCTCACCGTTTTTTGCGTTTGCGATTTAGCTGTCAGCTGTAAGAGATCTAGCTGTAGGGAGAGTACTGACTATTGCTCAGAAATTTAATCTCTGGGACTGAAAATAACTCACTCACATGCGCCTGAATAGTGAAGAGCAACAGATTTAGGTCCGACATTTGGAGAACAGAAACAGCATCTGACTTAGGCCTTATGTATGTTTACATGTATAAAGATCAACGAACTCATTGCTCAGCTGTGTGACGACTTTGATTCTCACGAGACTTTCTGCCACAATAATCCTTCCAATCGATGGGTTTGTTTACATTTTCTATCTTTGTGACCGAGTTTTTACTATAGATTTTAAATTTAATTTACGGGGGAGCTTTCGACTGGAATAAACACTCAAAAAATGTCTTAAGGCTTAGGCTTTCGGTTGTTTGTTGTGCTTACCTTGCACATACCTTTGGATAATTTAAGTCATAAATATCGTCTAGAAACAGTGGAGTATGGAACTATGGTTTGACGCCGAGCAAGGATATTACCGTTCGAGTGATTGGTGACTTTCCAGTATTTCGGACATATACCAGATTTCGACAAGGGGATCATTCTGACATAGAATTAAAGACACACTCCATCGTGGATGTTACTAAAACAATGATAGCTGTAGCGGGAACCACTTTCATAACGCTGTATGTGAGGCATACCTTTTACTCTACTAAGTGTGACCGAGTCGCTTCGAAAAAAGAGAACTTTAAGAGCAGAGAAGTGCTACTGTACGAAACCGATGACAGAGTAAATGAATATGACCTGATCAAAGGAATTCCGCAAAAAACACTACTATGTCCACTCTTGTGGAATTTAACGCAGAATGATCTTTTAACACCACCAATCACTAACGTAATCAAAATTAAAATAGAAGAGAAAATAGCCAAGTCAGTAAGAGTGAAGAGTAAACCTCCAAGCTCTGGTTAGAATCTGGTACACTGGAGCTAGCGGCATACAAAATGGAAGAAAGAAAGCCCGCGAAACAGTCTCTAGAGTCAGTAAGTACAACGTTGTCTCAGAACCAACAGCAAAATATTTAAGAACTATGATCAAATTCGAGGCTGATCATAGGAGGACCAGAGTGGAGTCTGGACAGAGTTACACAGTAACATTTTAAACGGCATCTATGATGGCATATATATATATGTCATTCCTGGGTTAACACTGGTTGTTATCCTTCTCAACGAGATGCAGCAGTTGTATAACAGCAGAGACACAGCAAGCTATCTTCAGAGCGCGCTAAAAAAGGAAAGGAAACAAAGCCTTATAAGTGCCAACATAAAATGACGATAGACTCAACGATTAATAAGTAGACTTCATCATATGCTAAATGCTGACAGGACATGAGGGCTTCCGCGTCTATAAATTCTGGCTCAAAAACGATGTCTCTCCTTTTCTTCCTACTTAAGCAACTATTGGTATCTCTTTCCTTTAATTTTAGGCGCCTTGTTAAGTGTACTGAATTGGAAGTTGAGAAACATGCATCCAATTTAGAAGGTATCACGGGCAAGACATCGCAAGAACTTCGGATAGCTAAGCGGTAATCAAGTATTTAAGCTCCTTCGAAATCTGGTCTACACTAGTGTGGGAGTCAACTGAGTAAAAACAATAGAATCGCCCTTTACTGGATACCAGGTCACGTGGAAGTAGAGGGAAATACAGTCCGCATACAATACGGGAAGATTTAGGAAAGGAAGAAGACAGTAGAAGAACGAAACTTTTGCGGGAACCCCATAAACTAAGACAAGCCAAAGGACTTTTCGGGAACTATGATCGGAAAAGTAGTAAGAAGGTAACACAAACCGGTTCTTACAGACTTACTAAATGGTCACTGTAGACTTAGGGAGCACCTCAAGAAACTGGGTACAGAGCAACGTGGAGACTGCAGATTCTGCAGAGATGTTGAGGAAACTCCAGCACACCTTCTAAACGAATGTGGAGTTACTCAATTGCAACGTTGGGGTTTTAGCATAAACTTAAAACCGAAAAAAGGAAGAAAGTCAACAAGAGATGATGAAATTGGGAAGTAATCCCACAACAAAACCGCAAGAAACGCACAAGTGACTGCTGGTACTAGTAAGTGAACGACGCGACGGTAAAGTGAAACTTATGAAAAAATACACACTGAGATCCGAAAGTGAACATTCGGCACAAACTTCTAAACCAAGAAGCCGGTCACAACTTATATTTGACCATGAAAATAAACAAATTCACCTTTTCACCTCCTTACATGTTGTAATGTTCGTTTAAATCAACCGAATAAGCAACGTGTTCTCTGCCAACATTTTCTCTGACTAAAGCGCAAAATCAACTGTACGCTCCATGTTGGTTGGTGTAGCCAAGTCATTACTCTCTCTCTCTCTCTCTATCTGTGAGAGAGTGAGCTTAAATAAAGACACTAACCTCTACAGAGTTCTGAAAATCCACCTCTGTGTATAGCAAGTCCTACTTTTACCTTCACACAGTGAACCTCGATTGGAGATTGGGTTTCAATCGGGTCGAAAGTTTGCTGGAGGAGGAAGCAAAAAATGGTTGCATTAAGGCAATCTTTTTAGTATCTAGACTTTAACGAATAAATTCTTCAGATGAAATCAACGGTTGCGCCTATACTTCCAGGCAGCCTGACCTATTCCATGTATCTGTGTACATATTATAATGCTGGAAGAATCCCGATGCTGGAAGAGAGCTTTGGACGGAGAGGATGACGGCCAACGTCAGCTCTTACATCCCTGACGGGGTTGACTGAATCAAGGGTTGTGTCTACAGCACCAGGCAGCCTGAGCTATTCACTGTACCTGCGTACATCTTATAACGGCTTCTTCGAAACATTCAAAGACCATGCCTATAAAGATTCTCAATGCTGGAACAGGGCTTTGAGATAACTCCGGGACAGCGTCAGTTTTCACATTTATAATGGGGTTTGCTACTATATGATCTACAGACGAGGAAGAGACCAGTACTCTTCCAATACCCGTGATATATCGAAAGACGGAAAGACAGTGAGGCTTATTTTTGGCTTAACTGGTTTGTATATGCACAATTGTAGCACAGTTGTGCACTTTCTTCAAATATGCGGCTAGAGAACGTTGCTGGACCACAATATTGAACGAACGAACAAAATGCGATACGTCAAGAACAGTCGCGGTTATACTTTCAAATATTAATGTCATGCCTTGGTCTTTGCTTGGAAATTGTTTTTTTAATAAAAGTTTGATCGAGCTTGATTCTTTAGTAGTCCTACCACAAGAAACTATGAATATAAACAGGAAACCTCTGTAGATAGTCTTACAGTCCTGTAAATAGTCCTACCACAAGAAACTATGAATATAAACAGGAAACCTCTGTAAATAGTCTTACAGAATGCTCTGCATTCATTTACATCAGAAAACGGACCGTAAGCAATGAATTGGTCTCAGTGACCAATTCAAAGGAGTTCCAAGACTTCCTGACATCCTCTGGAGTAGTGCGGGCTGTCTCAAAATTACTACCAGCGAGACTTCGATTGCAGAGTTGCTTAACGGTTTCACCACTTCTACTAATGGTAATAACATAACCTTTCAACAAACCTTGAACTCTTTCTGATTTCCAAGCCAAACTTCCTTTAAAGACTTTAGAGATCCATTTCGTCAGTTGCATCTAAATCTGTCACAAGAAATACTTCTAAACGAAAGTAACACCAACCTTTAAAGAGTTTAAAGCCATTACGCTGCACACCCGATGTGGGAGAGCAACTTGGACGACAAGCGCATCTCGTAGACAATATGTTGCAAGAGAGTTACAGATAAACATGAATCGACGGCCAGGAGAAGTTGCTCACCGTTTTTTGCGTTTGCGATTTAGCTGTCAGCTGTAAGAGAGCTAGCTGTAGGGAGAGTACTGACTATTGCTCAGAAATTTAATCTCTGGGACTGAAAATAACTCACTCACATGCGCCTGAATAGTGAAGAGCAACAGATTTAGGTCCGACATTTGGAGAACAGAAACAGCATTTGACTTAGGCCTTATGTATGTTTACATGTATAAAGATCAACGAACTCATTGCTCAGCTGTGTGACGACTTTGATTCTCACGAGACTTTCTGCCACAATAATCCTTCCAATCGATGGGTTTGTTTACATTTTCTATCTTTGTGACCGAGTTTTTACTCTAGATTTTAAATTTAATTTACGGGGGAGCTTTGGACTGGAATAAACACTCAAAAAATGTTTTAAAGCTTAGGCTTTCGGTTGTTTGTTGTGCTTACCTTGCACATACCTTTGGATAATTTAAGTCATAAATATCGTCTAGAAACAGTGGAGTATGGAACTATGGTTTGACGCCGAGCAAGGATATTACCGTTCGAGTGATTGGTGACTTTCCAGTATTTCGGACATATACCAGATTTCGACAAGGGGATCATTCTGACAAAAAATTAAAGACACACTCCATCGTGGATGTTACTAAAACAATGATAACTTTAGCGGGAACCACTTTCATAACGCTGTATGTGAGGCATACCTTTTACTCTACTAAGTGTGACCGAGTCGCTTCGAAAAAAGAGAACTTTAAGAGCAGAGAAGTGCTACTGTACGAAACCGATGACAGAGTAAATGAATATGACCTGATCAAAGGAATTCCGCAAAAAACACTACTATGTCCACTCTTGTGGAATTTAGCGCAGAATGATCTTCTAAAACCACCAATCACTAACGTAATCAAAATTAAAATAGAGGAGAAAATAGCCAAGTCAGTAAGAGTGAAGAGTAAACCTCCAAGCTCTGGTTAGAATCTGGTACACTGGAGCTAGCGGCATACAAAATGGAAGAAAGAAAGCCCGCGAAACAGTCTCTAGAGTCAGTAAGTACAACGTTGTCTCAGAACCAACAGCAAAATATTTAAGAACTATGATCAAATTCGAGGCTGATCATAGGAGGACCAGAGTGGAGTCTGGACAGAGTTACACAGTAACATTTTAAACGGCATCTATGATGGCATATATATATATGTCATTCCTGGGTTAACACTGGCTGCTATCCTTGTCAACGAGATGCAGCAGTTGTATAACAGCAGAGACACAGCAAGCTATCTCCAGAGCGCGCCAAAAAAGGAAAGGAAACAAAGCCTTATAAGTGCCAACATAAAATGACGATAGACTCATCGATTAATAAGTAGACTTCATCATATGCTAAATGCTGACAGGACATGAGGGCTTCCGCGTCTATAAATTCTGGCTCAAAAACGATGTCTCTCCTTTTCTTCCTACTTAAGCAACTATTGGTATCTCTTTCCTTTAATTTTAGGCGCCTTGTTAAGTGTACTGAATTGGAAGTTGAGAAACATGCATCCAATTTAGAAGGTATCACGGGCAAGACATCGCAAGAACTTCGGATAGCTAAGCGGTAATCAAGTATTTAAGCTCCTTCGAAATCTGGTCTACACTAGTGTGGGAGTCAACTGAGTAAAAACAATAGAATCGCCCTTTACTGGATACCAGGTCACGTGGAAGTAGAGGGAAATACAGTCCGCATACAATACGGGAAGATTTAGGAAAGGAAGAAGACAGCAGAAGAACGAAACTTTTGCGGGAGCCCCATAAACTAAGACAAGCCAAAGGACTTTTCGGGAACTATGATCGGAAAAGTAGTAAGAAGGTAACACAAACCGGTTCTTACAGACTTACTAAATGGTCACTGTAGAATTAGGGAGCACCTCAAGAAACTGGGTACAGAGCAACATGGAGACTGCAGATTCTGCAGAGATATTGAGGAAACTCCAGCACACCTTCTAAACGAATGTGGAGTTACTCAATTGCAACGTTGGGGTTTTAGCATAAACTTAAAACCGAAAAAAGGAAGAAAGTCAACAAGAGATGATGAAATTGGGAAGTAATCCCACAACAAAACCGCAAGAAACGCACAAGTGACTGCTGGTACTAGTAAGTGAACGACGCGACGGTAAAGTGAAACTTATGAAAAAATACACACTGAGATCCGAAAGTGAACATTCCGCACAAACTTCTGAACCAAGAAGCCGGTCACAATTTATATTTGACCATGAAAATAAACAAATTCACCTTTTCACCTCCTTACATGTTGTAATGTTCGTTTAAATCAACCGAATAAGCAACGTGTTCTCTGCCAACATTTTCTCTGACTAAAGCGCAAAATCAACTGTACGCTCCATGTTGGTTGGTGTAGCCAAGTAATTACTCTCTCTCTCTATCTGTGAGAGAGTGAGCTTAAATAAAGACACTAACCTCTACAGAGTTCTGAAAATCCACCTCTGTATATAGCAAGTCCTACTTTTACCTTCACACAGTGAACCTCGATTGGAGATTGGGTTTCAATCGGGTCGGAAGTTTGCTGGAGGGGGAAGGAAAAAATGGTTGCATTAAGGCAATCTTTTTAGTATCTAGACGGCAACGAATAAATTCTTCAGATGAAATCAACGGTTGCGCCTATAGTTCCATGTGCACTTTCTTCAAATATGCGGCTAGAGAACGTTGCTGGACCACAATATTGAACGAACGAACAAATTGCGATGCGTCAAGAACAGTCGCGGTTATACTTTCAAATATTAATGTCATGCCTTTTTATTTGCTTGGAAACTGTTTTTTTAATAAAAGTTTGATCGAGCTTGATTCTTTAGTAGTCCTACCACAAGAAACTATGAATATAAACAGGAAACATCTGTAAATAGTCTCACAGAATGCTCCGCATTCATTTACATTAGAAAACGGACCGTAAGCAATGAATTGGTCTCAGTGACCAATTCAAAGGAGTTCCAAGACTTCCTGACATCCTCTGGAGTAGTGCGGGCTGTCTCAAAATTACTACCAGCTAGACTTCGATTGCAGAGTTGCTTAACGGTTTCACCACTTCTACTAATGGTAATAACATAACCTTTCAACAAACCTTGAACTCTTTCTGATTTCCAAGCCAAACTTCCTTTAAAGACTTTAGAGATCCATTTCGTCAGTTGCATCTAAATCTGTCACAAGAAATGCTTCTAAACGAAAGTAACACCAACCTTTAAAGAGTTTAAAGCCATTACGCTGCACACCCGATGTGGGAGAGCAACTTGGACGACAAGCGCATCTCGTAGACAATATGTTGCAAGAGAGTTACAGATAAACATGAATCGACGGCCAGGAGAAGTTGCTCACCGTTTTTTGCGTTTGCGATTTAGCTGTCAGCTGTAAGAGAGCCAGCTTTAGGGAGAGTAATGACTATTGCTCAGAAATATAATCTCTGGGACTGAAAATAACTCACTCACATGCGCCTGAATAGTGAAGAGCAACAGATTTAGGTCCGACATTTGGAGAACAGAAACAGCATCTGACTTAGGCCTTATGTATGTTTACATGTATAAAGATCAACGAACTCATTGCTCAGCTGTGTGACGACTTTGATTCTCACGAGACTTTGTGCCACAATAATCCTTCCAATCGATGGGTTTGTTTACATTTTCTATCTTTGTGCCCGAGTTTTTACTCTAGATTTTAAATTTAATTTACGGGGGAGCTTTGGACTGGAATAAACACTCAAAAAATGTCTTAAAGCTTAGGCTTTCCGTTGTTTGTTGTGCTTACCTTGCACTTACCTTTGGATAATTTAAGTCATAAATATCGTCTAGAAACAGTGGAGTATGGAACTATGGTTTGACGCCGAGCAAGGATATTACCGTTCGAGTGATTGGTGACTTTCCAGTATTTCGGACATATACCAGATTTCGACAAGGGGATCATTCTGATAAAAAATTAAAGACACATTCCATCGTGGATGTTACTAAAACAATGATAGCTGTAGCGGGAACCACTTTCATAACGCTGTATGTGAAGCATACCTTTTACTCCACTAAGTGTGACCAAGTCGCTTCGAAAAAAGAGAACTTTAAGAGCAGAGATGTGCTACTGTACGAAACCGATGACAGAGTAAATGAATATGACCTGATCAAAGGAATTCCGCAAAAAACACAACTATGTCCACTCTTGTGGAATATAACGCAGAATGATCTTCTAAAATCACCAATCACTAACGTAATCAAAACTAAATTAGAAGAGAAAATAGCCAAGTCAGTAAGAGTAAAGAGTAAACCTCCAAGCTCTGGTTAGAATCTGGTACACTGGAGCTAGCGGCATACAAAATGGAAGAAAGAAAGCCCGCGAAACAGTCTCCAGAGCCAGTAAATACAACGTTGTCTCAGAACCAACAGCAAAATATTTAAGAACTATGATCAAATTCGAGGCTGATCATAGGAGGACCAGAGTGGAGTCTGGACAGAGTTACACAGTAACATTTTAAACGGCTTCTATGATGGCATATATATATATGTCATTCCTGGGTTAACACTGGCTGTTATCCTTGTCAACGAGATGCAGCAGTTGTATAACAGCAGAGACACAGCAAGCTATCTCCAGAGCGCGCTAAAAAAGGAAAGGAAACAAAGCCTTATAAGTGCCAACATAAAATGACGATAGACTCATCGATTAATAAGTAGACTTCATCATATGCTAAATGCTGACAGGACATGAGGGCTTCCGCGTCTATAAATTCTGGCTCAAAAACGATGTCTCTCCTTTTCTTCCTACTTAATCATCTATTGGTATCTCTTTCCTTTAATTTTAGGCGCCTTGTTAAGTGTACTGAATTGGAAGTTGAGAAACATGCATCCAATTTAGAAGGTATCACGAGCAAGACATCGCAAAAACTTCGGACAGTTAAGCGGCAATCAAGTATTTAAGCTCCTTCGAAATCTGGTCTACACTAGTGTGGGAGTCAACTGAGTAAAAACAATAGAATCGCCCTTTACTGGATACGAGTTCACGTAGAAGTAGAGGGAAATACTGCAGCTGCTGAACTAGCAAAGGAATGCTTATTTTGTGGACTAAGTCCGCATACAATACGAAAAGATTTAGGAAAGGAAGAAGACAGCAGAAGAACGAAACTTTTGCGGGAACCCCTTAAACTAAGACAAGCCAAAGGACTTTTCGGGAACTATGATCGGAAAAGTAGTAAGAAGGTAACAAAAACCGGTTCTTACAGACTTACTAAATGGTCACTGTAGACTTAGGGAGCACCTCAAGAAACTGGGTACAGAGCAACATGGAGACTGCAGATTCTGCAGAGATGTTGAGGAAACTCCAGCACACCTTCTAAACGAATGTGGAGTTACTCAATTGCAACGTTGGGGTTTTAGCATAAACTTAAAACCGAAAAAAGGAAGAAAGTCAACAAGAGATGATGAAATTGGGAAGTAATCCCACAACAAAACCGCAAGAAACGCACAAGTGACTGCTGGTACTAGTAAGTGAACGACGCGACGGTAAAGTGAAACTTATGAAAAAATACACACTGAGATCCGAAAGTGAACATTCCGCACGAACTTCTGAACCAAGATGCCGGTCACAACTTATATTTGACCATGAAAATAAACAAATTCACCTTTTCACCTCCTTACATGTTGTAATGTTCGTTTAAATCAACCGAATAAGCAACGTGTTCTCTGCCAACATTTTCTCTGACTAAAGCGCAAAATCAACTGTACGCTCCATGTTGGTTGGTGTAGCCAAGTCATTACTCTCTCTCTCTCTCTCTCTCTCTATCTGTGAGAGAGTGAGCTTAAATAAAGACACTAACCTGTACAGAGTTCTGAAAATCCACCTCTGTGTATAGCAAGTCCTACTTTTACCTTCACACAGTGAACCTCGATTGGAGATTGGGTTTCAATCGGGTCGAAAGTTTGCTGGAGGAGGAAGCAAAAAATGGTTGCATTAAGGCAATCTTTTTAGTATCTAGACGGTAACGAATAAATTCTTCAGATGAAATCAACGGTTGCGCCTATACTTCCAGGCAGCCTGACCTATTCCATGTATCTGTGTACATCTTATAATGCTGGAAGAATCCCGATGCTCTAAGAGAGCTTTGGACGGAGAGGATGACGGCCAACGTCAGCTCTTACATCCCTGACGGGGTTGACTGAATCAAGGGTTGTGTCTACAGCACCAGGCAGCGTGAGCTATTCACTGTACCTGCGTACATCTTATAACGGCTTCTTCGAAACATTCAAAGACCATGCCTATAAAGATTCTCAATGCTGGAACAGGGCTTTGAGATAACTCCGGGACAGCGTCAGTTTTCACATCCATAATGGGGTTTGCTACTATATGATCTACAGACGAGGAAGAGACCAGTACTCTTCCAATACCCGTGATATATCGAAAGACGGAAAGACAGTGAGGCTTATTTTTGGCTTAACTGGTTTGTATATGCACAATTGTAGCACAGTTGTGCACTTTCTTCAAATATGCGGCTAGAGAACGCTGCTGGACCACAATATTGAACGAACGAACAAAATGCGATACGTCAAGAACAGTCGCGGTTATACTTTCAAATATTAATGTCATGCCTTGGTCTTTGCTTGGAAATTGTTTTTTTAATAAAAGTTTGATCGAGCTTGATTCTTTAGTAGTCCTACCACAAGAAACTATGAATATAAACAGGAAACCTCTGTAAATAGTCTTACAGAATGCTCTGCATTCATTTACATCAGAAAACGGACCGTAAGCAATGAATTGGTCTCAGTGACCAATTCAAAGGAGTTCCAAGACTTCCTGACATCCCCTGGAGTAGTGCGGGCTGTCTCAAAATTACTACCAGCGAGACTTCGATTGCAGAGTTGCTTAACGCTTTCACCACTTCTACTAATGGTAATAACATAACCTTTCAACAAACCTTGAACTCTTTCTGATTTCCAAGCCAAACTTCCTTTAAAGACTTTAGAGATCCATTTCGTCAGTTGCATCTAAATCTGTCACAAGAAATGCTTCTAAACAAAAGTAACACCAACCTTTAAAGAGTTTAAAGCCATTACGCTGCACACCCGATGTGGGAGAGCAACTTGGACGACAAGCGCATCTCGTAGACAATATGTTGCAAGAGAGTTACAGATAAACATGAATCGACGGCCAGGAGAAGTTGCTCACCGTTTTTTGCGTTTGCGATTTAGCTGTCAGCTGTAAGAGAGCTAGCTGTAGGGAGAGTACTGACTATTGCTCAGAAATTTAATCTCTGGGACTGAAAATAACTCACTCACATGCGCCTGAATAGTGAAGAGCAACAGATTTAGGTCCGACATTTGGAGAACAGAAACAGCATCTCACTTAGGCCTTATGTATGTTTACATGTATAAAGATCAACGAACTCATTGCTCAGCTGTGTGACGACTTTGATTCTCACGAGACTTTCTGCCACAATAATCCTTCCAATCGATGGGTTTGTTTACATTTTCTATCTTTGTGACCGAGTTTTTACTATAGATTTTAAATTTAATTTACGGGGGAGCTTTGGACTGGAATAAACACTCAAAAATGTCTTAAGGCTTAGGCTTTCGGTTGTTTGTTGTGCTTACCTTGCACATACCTTTGGATAATTTAAGTCATAAATATCGTCTAGAAACAGTGCAAGGATATTACCGTTCGAGTGATTGGTGACTTTCCAGTATTTCGGACATATACCAGATTTCGACAAGGGGATCATTCTGAAAAAAAATTAAAGACACACTCCATCGTGGATGTTACTAAAACAATGATAGCTGTAGCGGGAACCACTTTCATAACGCTGTATGTGAGGCATACCTTTTACTCTACTAAGTGTGACCGAGTCGCTTGGAAAAAAGAGAACTTTAAGAGCAGAGAAGTGCTACTGTACGAAACCGATGACAGAGTAAATGAATATGACCTGATCAAAGGAATTCCGCAAAAAACACTACTATGTTCACTCTTGTGGAATTTAACGCAGAATGATCTTCTAAAACCACCAATCACTAACGTAATCAAAATTAAAATAGAGGAGAAAATAGCCAAGTCAGTAAGAGTGAAGAGTAAACCTCCAAGCTCTGGTTAGAATCTGGTACACTGGAGCTAGCGGCATACAAAATGGAAGAAAGAAAGGCCGCGAAACAGTCTCTAGAGTCAGTAAGTACAACGTTGTCTCAGAACCAACAGCAAAATATTTAAGAACTATGATCAAATTCGAGGCTGATCATAGGAGGACCAGAGTGGAGTCTGGACAGAGTTACACAGTAACATTTTAAACGGCATCTATGATGGCATATATATTATGTCATTCCTGGGTTAACACTGGCTGTTATCCTTGTCAACGAGATGCAGCAGTTGTATAACAGCAGAGACACAGCAAGCTATCTTCAGAGCGCGCTAAAAAAGGAAAGGAAACAAAGCCTTATAAGTGCCAACATGAAATGACGATAGACTCAACGATTAATAAGTAGACTTCATCATATGCTAAATGCTGACAGGACATGAGGGCTTCCGCGTCTATAAATTCTGGCTCAAAAACGATGTCTCTCCTTTTCTTCCTACTTAAGCAACTATTGGTATCTCTTTCCTTTAATTTTAGGCGCCTTGTTAAGTGTACTGAATTGGAAGTTGAGAAACATGCATCCAATTTAGAAGGTATCACGGGCAAGACATCGCAAGAACTTCGGATAGCTAAGCGGTAATCAAGTATTTAAGCTCCTTCGAAATCTGGTCTACACTAGTGTGGGAGTCAACTGAGTAAAAACAATAGAATCGCCCTTTACTGGATACCAGGTCACGTGGAAGTAGAGGGAAATACAGTCCGCATACAATACGGGAAGATTTAGGAAAGGAAGAAGACAGTAGAAGAACGAAACTTTTGCGGGAACCCCATAAACTAAGACAAGCCAAAGGACTTTTCGGGAACTATGATCGGAAAAGTAGTAAGAAGGTAACACAAACCGGTTCTTACAGACTTACTAAATGGTCACTGTAGACTTAGGGAGCACCTCAAGAAACTGGGTACAGAGCAACGTGGAGACTGCAGATTCTGCAGAGATGTTGAGGAAACTCCAGCACACCTTCTAAACGAATGTGGAGTTACTCAATTGCAACGTTGGGGTTTTAGCATAAACTTAAAACCGAAAAAAGGAAGAAAGTCAACAAGAGATGATGAAATTGGGAAGTAATCCCACAACAAAACCGCAAGAAACGCACAAGTGACTGCTGGTACTAGTAAGTGAACGACGCGACGGTAAAGTGAAACTTATGAAAAAATACACACTGAGATCCGAAAGTGAACATTCCGCACAAACTTCTGAACCGAGAAGCCGGTCACAACTTATATTTGACCATGAAAATAAACAAATTCACCTTTTCACCTCCTTACATGTTGTAATGTTCGTTTAAATCAACCGAATAAGCAACGTGTTCTCTGCCAACATTTTCTCTGACTAAAGCGCAAAATCAACTGTACGCTCCATGTTGGTTGGTGTAGCCAAGTCATTACTCTCTCTCTCTCTCTCTATCTGTGAGAGAGTGAGCTTAAATAAAGACACTAACCTCTACAGAGTTCTGAAAATCCACCTCTGTGTATAGCAAGTCCTACTCTTACCTTCACACAGTGAACCTCGATTGGAGATTGGGTTTCAATCGGGTCGAAAGTTTGCTGGAGGAGGAAGCAAAAAATGGTTGCATTAAGGCAATCTTTTTAGTATCTAGACGGCAACGAATGAAGTCTTCAGATGAAATCAACGGTTGCGCCTATAGTTCCAGGCAGCCTGACCTATTCCATGTATCTGTGTACATATTATAATGCTGGAAGAATCCCGATGCTGGAAGAGAGCTTTGGACGGAGAGGATGACGGCCAACGTCAGCTCTTACATCCCTGACGGGGTTGACTGAATCAAGGGTTGTGTCTACAGCACCAGGCAGCCTGAGCTATTCACTGTACCTGCGTACATCTTATAACGGCTTCTTCGAAACATTCAAAGACCATGCCTATAAAGATTCTCAATGCTGGAACAGGGCTTTGAGATAACTCCGGGACAGCGTCAGTTTTCACATTTATAATGGGGTTTGCTACTATATGATCTACAGACGAGGAAGAGACCAGTACTCTTCCAATACCCGTGATATATCGAAAGACGGAAAGACAGTGAGGCTTATTTTTGGCTTAACTGGTTTGTATATGCACAATTGTAGCACAGTTGTGCACTTTCTTCAAATATGCGGCTAGAGAACGTTGCTGGACCACAATATTGAACGAACGAACAAAATGCGATACGTCAAGAACAGTCGCGGTTATACTTTCAAATATTAATGTCATGCCTTGGTCTTTGCTTCGAAACTGTTTTTTTAATAAAAGTTTGATCGAGCTTGATTCTTTAGTAGTCCTACCACAAGAAACTATGAATATAAACAGGAAACCTCTGCAAATAGTCTTACAGAATGCTCCGCATTCATTTACATTAGAAAACGGACCGTAAGCAATGAATTGGTCTCAGTGACCAATTCAAAGGAGTTCCAAGACTTCCTGACATCCTCTGGAGTAGTGCGGGCTGTCTCAAAATTACTACCAGCTAGACTTCGATTGCAGAGTTGCTTAACGGTTTCACCACTTCTACTAATGGTAATAACATAACCTTTCAACAAACCTTGAACTCTTTCTGATTTCCAAGCCAAACTTCCTTTAAAGACTTTAGAGATCCATTTCGTCAGTTGCATCTAAATCTGTCACAAGAAATGCTTCTAAACGAAAGTAACACCAACCTTTAAAGAGTTTAAAGCCATTACGCTGCACACCCGATGTGGGAGAGCAACTTGGACGATAAGCGCATCTCGTAGACAATATGTTGCAAGAGAGTTACAGATAAACATGAATCGACGGCCAGGAGAAGTTGCTCACCGTTTTTTGCGTTTGCGATTTAGCTGTCAGCTGTAAGAGATCTAGCTGTAGGGAGAGTACTGACTATTGCTCAGAAATTTAATCTCTGGGACTGAAAATAACTCACTCACATGCGCCTGAATAGTGAAGAGCAACAGACTTAGGTCCGACATTTGGAGAACAGAAACAGCATCTGACTTAGGCCTTATGTATGTTTACATGTATAAAGATCAACGAACTCATTGCTCAGCTGTGTGACGACTTTGATTCTCACGAGACTTTCTGCCACAATAATCCTTCCAATCGATGGGTTTGTTTACATTTTCTATCTTTGTGACCGAGTTTTTACTCCAGATTTTAAATTTAATTTACGGGGGAGCTTTGGACTGGAATAAACACTCAAAAAATGTCTTAAGGCTTAGGCTTTCGGTTGTTTGTTGTGCTTACCTTGCACATACCTTTGGATAATTTAAGTCATAAATATCGTCTAGAAACAGTGGAGCATGGAACTATGGTTTGACGCCGAGCAAGGATATTACCGTTCGAGTGATTGGTGACTTTCCAGTATTTCGGACATATACCAGATTTCGACAAGGGGATCATTCTGAAAAAAAATTAAAGACACACTCCATCGTGGATGTTACTAAAACAATGATAGCTGTAGCGGGAACCACTTTCATAACGCTGTATGTGAGGCATACCTTTTACTCTACTAAGTGTGACCGAGTCGCTTGGAAAAAAGAGAACTTTAAGAGCAGAGAAGTGCTACTGTACGAAACCGATGACAGAGTAAATGAATATGACCTGATCAAAGGAATTCCGCAAAAAACACTACTATGTTCACTCTTGTGGAATTTAACGCAGAATGATCTTCTAAAACCACCAATCACTAACGTAATCAAAATTAAAATAGAGGAGAAAATAGCCAAGTCAGTAAGAGTGAAGAGTAAACCTCCAAGCTCTGGTTAGAATCTGGTACACTGGAGCTAGCGGCATACAAAATGGAAGAAAGAAAGGCCGCGAAACAGTCTCTAGAGTCAGTAAGTACAACGTTGTCTCAGAACCAACAGCAAAATATTTAAGAACTATGATCAAATTCGAGGCTGATCATAGGAGGACCAGAGTGGAGTCTGGACAGAGTTACACAGTAACATTTTAAACGGCATCTATGATGGCATATATATATATGTCATTCCTGGGTTAACACTGGCTGTTATCCTTGTCAACGAGATGCAGCAGTTGTATAACAGCAGAGACACAGCAAGCTATCTTCAGAGCGCGCTAAAAAAGGAAAGGAAACAAAGCCTTATAAGTGCCAACATGAAATGACGATAGACTCATCGATTAATAAGTAGACTTCATCATATGCTAAATGCTGACAGGACATGAGGGCTTCCGCGTCTATAAATTCTGGCTCAAAAACGATGTCTCTCCTTTTCTTCCTACTTAAGCAACTATTGGTATCTCTTTCCTTTAATTTTAGGCGCCTTGTTAAGTGTACTGAATTGGAAGTTGAGAAACATGCATCCAATTTAGAAGGTATCACGGGCAAGACATCGCAAGAACTTCGGATAGCTAAGCGGTAATCAAGTATTTAAGCTCCTTCGAAATCTGGTCTACACTAGTGTGGGAGTCAACTGAGTAAAAACAATGGAATCGCCCTTTACTGGATACCAGGTCACGTGGAAGTAGAGGGAAATACAGTCCGCATACAATACGGGAAGATTTAGGAAAGGAAGAAGACAGTAGAAGAACGAAACTTTTGCGGGAACCCCATAAACTAAGACAAGCCAAAGGACTTTTCGGGAACTATGATCGGAAAAGTAGTAAGAAGGTAACACAAACCGGTTCTTACAGACTTACTAAATGGTCACTGTAGACTTAGGGAGCACCTCAAGAAACTGGGTACAGAGCAACGTGGAGACTGCAGATTCTGCAGAGATGTTGAGGAAACTCCAGCACACCTTCTAAACGAATGTGGAGTTACTCAATTGCAACGTTGGGGTTTTAGCATAAACTTAAAACCGAAAAAAGGAAGAAAGTCAACAAGAGATGATGAAATTGGGAAGTAATCCCACAACAAAACCGCAAGAAACGCACAAGTGACTGCTGGTACTAGTAAGTGAACGACGCGACGGTAAAGTGAAACTTATGAAAAAATACACACTGAGATCCGAAAGTGAACATTCCGCACAAACTTCTGAACCGAGAAGCCGGTCACAACTTATATTTGACCATGAAAATAAACAAATTCACCTTTTCACCTCCTTACATGTTGTAATGTTCGTTTAAATCAACCGAATAAGCAACGTGTTCTCTGCCAACATTTTCTCTGACTAAAGCGCAAAATCAACTGTACGCTCCATGTTGGTTGGTGTAGCCAAGTCATTACTCTCTCTCTCTCTCTCTATCTGTGAGAGAGTGAGCTTAAATAAAGACACTAACCTCTACAGAGTTCTGAAAATCCACCTCTGTGTATAGCAAGTCCTACTCTTACCTTCACACAGTGAACCTCGATTGGAGATTGGGTTTCAATCGGGTCGAAAGTTTGCTGGAGGAGGAAGCAAAAAATGGTTGCATTAAGGCAATCCTTTTAGTATCTAGACGGCAACGAATGAAGTCTTCAGATGAAATCAACGGTTGCGCCTATAGTTCCAGGCAGCCTGACCTATTCCATGTATCTGTGTACATATTATAATGCTGGAAGAATCCCGATGCTGGAAGAGAGCTTTGGACGGAGAGGATGACGGCCAACGTCAGCTCTTACATCCCTGACGGGGTTGACTGAATCAAGGGTTGTGTCTACAGCACCAGGCAGCCTGAGCTATTCACTGTACCTGCGTACATCTTATAACGGCTTCTTCGAAACATTCAAAGACCATGCCTATAAAGATTCTCAATGCTGGAACAGGGCTTTGAGATAACTCCGGGACAGCGTCGGTTTTCACATCCATAATGGGGTTTGCTACTATATGATCTACAGACGAGGAAGAGACCAGTACTCTTCCAATACCCGTGATATATCGAAAGACGGAAAGACAGTGAGGCTTATTTTTGGCTTAACTGGTTTGTATATGCACAATTGTAGCACAGTTGTGCACTTTCTTCGAAACTGTTTTTTTAATAAAAGTTTGATCGAGCTTGATTCTTTAGTAGTCCTACCACAAGAAACTATGAATATAAACAGGAAACCTCTGCAAATAGTCTTACAGAATGCTCCGCATTCATTTACATTAGAAAACGGACCGTAAGCAATGAATTGGTCTCAGTGACCAATTCAAAGGAGTTCCAAGAGTTCCTGACATCCTCTGGAGTAGTGCGGGCTGTCTCAAAATTACTACCAGCTAGACTTCGATTGCAGAGTTGCTTAACGGTTTCACCACTTCTACTAATGGTAATAACATAACCTTTCAACAAACCTTGAACTCTTTCTGATTTCCAAGCCAAACTTCCTTTAAAGACTTTAGAGATCCATTTCGTCAGTTGCATCTAAATCTGTCACAAGAAATGCTTCTAAACGAAAGTAACACCAACCTTTAAAGAGTTTAAAGCCATTACGCTGCACACCCGATGTGGGAGAGCAACTTGGACGATAAGCGCATCTCGTAGACAATATGTTGCAAGAGAGTTACAGATAAACATGAATCGACGGCCAGGAGAAGTTGCTCACCGTTTTTTGCGTTTGCGATTTAGCTGTCAGCTGTAAGAGATCTAGCTGTAGGGAGAGTACTGACTATTGCTCAGAAATTTAATCTCTGGGACTGAAAATAACTCACTCACATGCGCCTGAATAGTGAAGAGCAACAGATTTAGGTCCGACATTTGGAGAACAGAAACAGCATCTGACTTAGGCCTTATGTATGTTTACATGTATAAAGATCAACGAACTCATTGCTCAGCTGTGTGACGACTTTGATTCTCACGAGACTTTCTGCCACAATAATCCTTCCAATCGATGGGTTTGTTTACATTTTCTATCTTTGTGACCGAGTTTTTACTATAGATTTTAAATTTAATTTACGGGGGAGCTTTCGACTGGAATAAACACTCAAAAAATGTCTTAAGGCTTAGGCTTTCGGTTGTTTGTTGTGCTTACCTTGCACATACCTTTGGATAATTTAAGTCATAAATATCGTCTAGAAACAGTGGAGTATGGAACTATGGTTTGACGCCGAGCAAGGATATTACCGTTCGAGTGATTGGTGACTTTCCAGTATTTCGGACATATACCAGATTTCGACAAGGGGATCATTCTGACATAGAATTAAAGACACACTCCATCGTGGATGTTACTAAAACAATGATAGCTGTAGCGGGAACCACTTTCATAACGCTGTATGTGAGGCATACCTTTTACTCTACTAAGTGTGACCGAGTCGCTTCGAAAAAAGAGAACTTTAAGAGCAGAGAAGTGCTACTGTACGAAACCGATGACAGAGTAAATGAATATGACCTGATCAAAGGAATTCCGCAAAAAACACTACTATGTCCACTCTTGTGGAATTTAACGCAGAATGATCTTTTAACACCACCAATCACTAACGTAATCAAAATTAAAATAGAAGAGAAAATAGCCAAGTCAGTAAGAGTGAAGAGTAAACCTCCAAGCTCTGGTTAGAATCTGGTACACTGGAGCTAGCGGCATACAAAATGGAAGAAAGAAAGCCCGCGAAACAGTCTCTAGAGTCAGTAAGTACAACGTTGTCTCAGAACCAACAGCAAAATATTTAAGAACTATGATCAAATTCGAGGCTGATCATAGGAGGACCAGAGTGGAGTTTGGACAGAGTTACACAGTAACATTTTAAACGGCATCTATGATGGCATATATATATATGTCATTCCTGGGTTAACACTGGTTGTTATCCTTCTCAACGAGATGCAGCAGTTGTATAACAGCAGAGACACAGCAAGCTATCTTCAGAGCGCGCTAAAAAAGGAAAGGAAACAAAGCCTTATAAGTGCCAACATAAAATGACGATAGACTCAACGATTAATAAGTAGACTTCATCATATGCTAAATGCTGACAGGACATGAGGGCTTCCGCGTCTATAAATTCTGGCTCAAAAACGATGTCTCTCCTTTTCTTCCTACTTAAGCAACTATTGGTATCTCTTTCCTTTAATTTTAGGCGCCTTGTTAAGTGTACTGAATTGGAAGTTGAGAAACATGCATCCAATTTAGAAGGTATCACGGGCAAGACATCGCAAGAACTTCGGATAGCTAAGCGGTAATCAAGTATTTAAGCTCCTTCGAAATCTGGTCTACACTAGTGTGGGAGTCAACTGAGTAAAAACAATAGAATCGCCCTTTACTGGATACCAGGTCACGTGGAAGTAGAGGGAAATACAGTCCGCATACAATACGGGAAGATTTAGGAAAGGAAGAAGACAGCAGAAGAACGAAACTTTTGCGGGAGCCCCATAAACTAAGACAAGCCAAAGGACTTTTCGGGAACTATGATCGGAAAAGTAGTAAGAAGGTAACACAAACCGGTTCTTACAGACTTACTAAATGGTCACTGTAGACTTAGGGAGCACCTCAAGAAACTGGGTACAGAGCAACGTGGAGACTGCAGATTCTGCAGAGATGTTGAGGAAACTCCAGCACACCTTCTAAACGAATGTGGAGTTACTCAATTGCAACGTTGGGGTTTTAGCATAAACTTAAAACCGAAAAAAGGAAGAAAGTCAACAAGAGATGATGAAATTGGGAAGTAATCCCACAACAAAACCGCAAGAAACGCACAAGTGACTGCTGGTACTAGTAAGTGAACGACGCGACGGTAAAGTGAAACTTATGAAAAAATACACACTGAGATCCGAAAGTGAACATTCGGCACAAACTTCTGAACCAAGAAGCCGGTCACAACTTATATTTGACCATGAAAATAAACAAATTCACCTTTTCACCTCCTTACATGTTGTAATGTTCGTTTAAATCAACCGAATAAGCAACGTGTTCTCTGCCAACATTTTCTCTGACTAAAGCGCAAAATCAACTGTACGCTCCATGTTGGTTGGTGTAGCCAAGTCATTACTCTCTCTCTCTCTCTCTATCTGTGAGAGAGTGAGCTTAAATAAAGACACTAACCTCTACAGAGTTCTGAAAATCCACCTCTGTGTATAGCAAGTCCTACTTTTACCTTCACACAGTGAACCTCGATTGGAGATTGGGTTTCAATCGGGTCGAAAGTTTGCTGGAGGAGGAAGCAAAAAATGGTTGCATTAAGGCAATCTTTTTAGTATCTAGACTTTAACGAATAAATTCTTCAGATGAAATCAACGGTTGCGCCTATACTTCCAGGCAGCCTGACCTATTCCATGTATCTGTGTACATATTATAATGCTGGAAGAATCTCGATGCTGGAAGAGAGCTTTGGACGGAGAGGATGACGGCCAACGTCAGCTCTTACATCCCTGACGGGGTTGACTGAATCAAGGGTTGTGTCTACAGCACCAGGCAGCCTGAGCTATTCACTGTACCTGCGTACATCTTATAACGGCTTCTTCGAAACATTCAAAGACCATGCCTATAAAGATTCTCAATGCTGGAACAGGGCTTTGAGATAACTCCGGGACAGCGTCAGTTTTCACATCCATAATGGGGTTTGCTACTATATGATCTACAGACGAGGAAGAGACCAGTACTCTTCCAATACCCGTGATATATCGAAAGACGGAAAGACAGTGAGGCTTATTTTTGGCTTAACTGGTTTGTATATGCACAATTGTAGCACAGTTGTGCACTTTCTTCAAATATGCGGCTAGAGAACGTTGCTGGACCACAATATTGAACGAACGAACAAAATGCGATACGTCAAGAACAGTCGCGGTTATACTTTCAAATATTAATGTCATGCCTTGGTCTTTGCTTGGAAATTGTTTTTTTAATAAAAGTTTGATCGAGCTTGATTCTTTAGTAGTCCTACCACAAGAAACTATGAATATAAACAGGAAACCTCTGTAGATAGTCTTACAGTCCTGTAAATAGTCCTACCACAAGAAACTATGAATATAAACAGGAAACCTCTGTAAATAGTCTTACAGAATGCTCTGCATTCATTTACATCAGAAAACGGACCGTAAGCAATGAATTGGTCTCAGTGACCAATTCAAAGGAGTTCCAAGACTTCCTGACATCCTCTGGAGTAGTGCGGGCTGTCTCAAAATTACTACCAGCGAGACTTCGATTGCAGAGTTGCTTAACGGTTTCACCACTTCTACTAATGGTAATAACATAACCTTTCAACAAACCTTGAACTCTTTCTGATTTCCAAGCCAAACTTCCTTTAAAGACTTTAGAGATCCATTTCGTCAGTTGCATCTAAATCTGTCACAAGAAATACTTCTAAACGAAAGTAACACCAACCTTTAAAGAGTTTAAAGCCATTACGCTGCACACCCGATGTGGGAGAGCAACTTGGACGACAAGCGCATCTCGTAGACAATATGTTGCAAGAGAGTTACAGATAAACATGAATCGACGGCCAGGAGAAGTTGCTCACCGTTTTTTGCGTTTGCGATTTAGCTGTCAGCTGTAAGAGAGCTAGCTGTAGGGAGAGTACTGACTATTGCTCAGAAATTTAATCTCTGGGACTGAAAATAACTCACTCACATGCGCCTGAATAGTGAAGAGCAACAGATTTAGGTCCGACATTTGGAGAACAGAAACAGCATTTGACTTAGGCCTTATGTATGTTTACATGTATAAAGATCAACGAACTCATTGCTCAGCTGTGTGACGACTTTGATTCTCACGAGACTTTCTGCCACAATAATCCTTCCAATCGATGGGTTTGTTTACATTTTCTATCTTTGTGACCGAGTTTTTACTCTAGATTTTAAATTTAATTTACGGGGGAGCTTTGGACTGGAATAAACACTCAAAAAATGTTTTAAAGCTTAGGCTTTCGGTTGTTTGTTGTGCTTACCTTGCACATACCTTTGGATAATTTAAGTCATAAATATCGTCTAGAAACAGTGGAGTATGGAACTATGGTTTGACGCCGAGCAAGGATATTACCGTTCGAGTGATTGGTGACTTTCCAGTATTTCGGACATATACCAGATTTCGACAAGGGGATCATTCTGACAAAAAATTAAAGACACACTCCATCGTGGATGTTACTAAAACAATGATAACTTTAGCGGGAACCACTTTCATAACGCTGTATGTGAGGCATACCTTTTACTCTACTAAGTGTGACCGAGTCGCTTCGAAAAAAGAGAACTTTAAGAGCAGAGAAGTGCTACTGTACGAAACCGATGACAGAGTAAATGAATATGACCTGATCAAAGGAATTCCGCAAAAAACACTACTATGTCCACTCTTGTGGAATTTAGCGCAGAATGATCTTCTAAAACCACCAATCACTAACGCAATCAAAATTAAAATAGAGGAGAAAATAGCCAAGTCAGTAAGAGTGAAGAGTAAACCTCCAAGCTCTGGTTAGAATCTGGTACACTGGAGCTAGCGGCATACAAAATGGAAGAAAGAAAGCCCGCGAAACAGTCTCTAGAGTCAGTAAGTACAACGTTGTCTCAGAACCAACAGCAAAATATTTAAGAACTATGATCAAATTCGAGGCTGATCATAGGAGGACCAGAGTGGAGTCTGGACAGAGTTACACAGTAACATTTTAAACGGCATCTATGATGGCATATATATATATGTCATTCCTGGGTTAACACTGGCTGCTATCCTTGTCAACGAGATGCAGCAGTTGTATAACAGCAGAGACACAGCAAGCTATCTCCAGAGCGCGCTAAAAAAGGAAAGGAAACAAAGCCTTATAAGTGCCAACATAAAATGACGATAGACTCATCGATTAATAAGTAGACTTCATCATATGCTAAATGCTGACAGGACATGAGGGCTTCCGCGTCTATAAATTCTGGCTCAAAAACGATGTCTCTCCTTTTCTTCCTACTTAAGCAACTATTGGTATCTCTTTCCTTTAATTTTAGGCGCCTTGTTAAGTGTACTGAATTGGAAGTTGAGAAACATGCATCCAATTTTGAAGGTATCACGGGCAAGACATCGCAGGAACTTCGGATAGCTAAGCGGTAATCAAGTATTTAAGCTCCTTCGAAATCTGGTCTACACTAGTGTGGGAGTCAACTGAGTAAAAACAATAGAATCGCCCTTTACTGGATACCAGGTCACGTGGAAGTAGAGGGAAATACAGTCCGCATACAATACGGGAAGATTTAGGAAAGGAAGAAGACAGTAGAAGAACGAAACTTTTGCGGGAACCCCATAAACTAAGACAAGCCAAAGGACTTTTCGGGAACTATGATCGGAAAAGTAGTAAGAAGGTAACACAAACCGGTTCTTACAGACTTACTAAATGGTCACTGTAGACTTAGGGAGCACCTCAAGAAACTGGGTACAGAGCAACGTGGAGACTGCAGATTCTGCAGAGATGTTGAGGAAACTCCAGCACACCTTCTAAACGAATGTGGAGTTACTCAATTGCAACGTTGGGGTTTTAGCATAAACTTAAAACCGAAAAAAGGAAGAAAGTCAACAAGAGATGATGAAATTGGGAAGTAATCCCACAACAAAACCGCAAGAAACGCACAAGTGACTGCTGGTACTAGTAAGTGAACGACGCGACGGTAAAGTGAAACTTATGAAAAAATACACACTGAGATCCGAAAGTGAACATTCCGCACAAACTTCTGAACCAAGAAGCCGGTCACAATTTATATTTGACCATGAAAATAAACAAATTCACCTTTTCACCTCCTTACATGTTGTAATGTTCGTTTAAATCAACCGAATAAGCAACGTGTTCTCTGCCAACATTTTCTCTGACTAAAGCGCAAAATCAACTGTACGCTCCATGTTGGTTGGTGTAGCCAAGTCATTACTCTCTCTCTCTCTCTCTATCTGTGAGAGAGTGAGCTTAAATAAAGACACTAACCTCTACAGAGTTCTGAAAATCCACCTCTGTATATAGCAAGTCCTACTTTTACCTTCACACAGTGAACCTCGATTGGAGATTGGGTTTCAATCGGGTCGGAAGTTTGCTGGAGGAGGAAGCAAAAAATGGTTGCATTAAGGCAATCTTTTTAGTATCTAGTCGGCAACGAATAAATTCTTCAGATGAAATCAACGGTTGCGCCTATAGTTCGAGGCAGCCTGACCTATTCCATGTATCTGTGTACATCTTATAATGCTGGAAGAATCCCGATGCTGGAAGAGAGCTATGGACGGAGAGGATGACGGCCAACGTCAGCTCTTACATCCCTGACGGGGTTGACTGAATCAAGGGTTGTGTCTACAGCACCAGGCAGCCTGAGCTATTCACTGTACCTGCGTACATCTTATAACGGCTTCTTCGAAACATTCAAAGACCATGCCTATAAAGATTCTCAATGCTGGAACAGGGCTTTGAGATAACTCCGGGACAGCGTCAGTTTTCACATCCATAATGGGGTTTGCTACTATATGATCTACAGACGAGGAAGAGACCAGTACTCTTCCAATACCCGTGATATATCGAAAGACGGAAAGACAGTGAGGCTTATTTTTGGCTTAACTGGTTTGTATATGCACAATTGTAGCACAGTTGTGCACTTTCTTCAAATATGCGGCTAGAGAACGTTGCTGGACCACAATATTGAACGAACGAACAAAATGCGAAACGTCAAG